>QXEO01000549.1:2367511-2967511 GCA_007115705.1 Dactylis glomerata
GTTGATGTCCACAGAACGTTGATCAATATTCTTGAAGATTTCTGGCTTCTCCGGCACTTCAAGACATTTCCGAAGTAAGGACACGTGAAAAACATCGTGCACTTCAGACAATTCAGGGGGCATTTCCAATTGATAAGACACTTCTCCTCGGCGACCTAGTATCTTGAAGGGTCCAATATACCTTGGTGCAAGCTTTCCTTTTACTTGGAATCTCTGCATTCCCGTAAGAGGTGATACCCTAAGATAAACAAAATCTCCAATCTTGAAGGTCAGTTCTCTACGTCTCTTGTCGGCATAACTTTTCTGTCTAGACTGGGCTGCCTTGAGGTAATCACGAATCATGCGAACCTTCTCTTCAGCTTCTTGCAGAATGTCCGGTCCAAATATCTTACTGTCTCCGGTTTCAGACCAATTCAAAGGGGTACGACACTTTCTTCCATATAAAGCTTCAAATGGGGCCATGTGCAAACTGGCTTGATAACTGTTGTTGTAGGAAAACTCCACAAAAGGCAGACAATCTTCCCACTTAGCTCCATAGGCTAGAACACAGGCTCTCAACATATCTTCAAGTATTTGATTCACCCTTTCAGTCTGTCCATCAGTCTGAGGGTGGTAAGCTGTGCTAAAGGCTAATTTGGTTCCCAAGGCTTGATGCAAACTTCTCCAAAATCTCGAGGTGAATTGGGTTCCTCGATCAGAAACTATGGTTTTAGGGACTCCATGCAAACTAACAATTCTGGATAGGTAAAGATCTGCCAGCTGTCCTGAGGTATAAGTGGTCTTGACAGGAATAAAGTGGGCAACTTTGGTCAGTCTATCCACAATGACCCAGATAGAGTCATTCCCGCGGCTAGACCTTGGAAATCCAGTGATGAAATCCATTCCAACAGATTCCCACTTCCATTCCGGAACTTGCAAAGGTTGCAGCAATCCCGCAGGACGTTGATGTTCAGCCTTAACTCTTTGACAAATATCACACTTAGATATGAACGATGCAATCTCACGCTTCATTCCATGCCACCAAAACTGTTCCTTTAAATCTTGATACATCTTGGTTCCACCGGGATGGATGGAGTAAGGTGTCTCATGGGCTTCCTTCATAATGACTTCTTTCAGTTCTGAATCAGCAGGCACACAAATACGTCCTTTATACGAGAGAACTCCTTGGTCATCTTCTTCAAATCCTGGCACTTTGCCGGAACTAATTCTGCGCTTAATTCCGTCAATACTCTCATCTCCCTTCTGGGCTTCCTTGATTTGGCTCATCAAGGTGGGTTGAAACTCAAGGTTGGCTAAGAATCCTTGACTGACTAGTTCCAATCCAAATTTTTCAAACTCTTGGTGCGACATCGGTTGCTCCTCTTTGATCATCATATTCAATGTGCATGGCTTCCTACTCAATGCATCGGCCACTACATTGGCCTTACCGGGGTGATAATGAATTTCCAGATCATAATCCTTGATCAACTCTATCCATCTTCTTTGCCTCATGTTCAACTCCTTCTGGGTAAAAATATACTTCAAACTCTTGTGATCAGTATAGATCTCGCAACGGTTGCCCATAAGATAATGTCTCCAGGTCTTCAAAGGTAGAACTATGACTGCTAACTCCAAATCATGGGTTGGGTAGTTTTCTTCATGAGGTCGAAGCTGCCGAGAGAGGTATGCTATGACCTTGCCTTCTTGCATTAACACACAACCGAGTCCAAGTTTGGAGGCGTCGCAATAGACATCAAAGTTCTTGGTGATATCGGGCATGGTTAGGACGGGGGCGGTCACCAATCGCTTCTTGAGCTCTTGAAAACTTTCTTCACACTTAGGGGTCCATTCAAACTTCTTGTCCTTCTTCAACAATTGGGTCATGGGTCTGGCAATGCTTGAAAACCCTTCAACAAATTTGCGGTAATATCCTGCTAATCCGATGCTAATCCGAGAAAACCTCTAACTTCAGTTTGAGTGGTAGGGGCTTCCCATTCCATGACTGATTTGATCTTCTTTGGGTCTACCGATATTCCTCCAGCTGATAATACATGGCCTAAGAATCCAACTTCCTTCAACCAAAACTCACATTTACTAAATTTGGCATATAGCTGATGCTCTCTCAGAGTCTCTAAGATTAATCTCAGATGGGTTGCATGCTCTTCTTCAGACTTGGAGTAAATAAGAATGTCATCAATGAAGACAACAACAAACTTATCCAAGAACTCCATGAAAACCTTATTCATGAGATTCATGAAATAGGCAGGGGCATTGGTTAATCCAAAGGACATTACGGTGTATTCATACAATCCGTAGCGGGTAGTGAAGGCTGTTTTAGGTATATCAGTTGCACGGATCTTCAGTTGATGGTATCCAGTTCTAAGGTCTATCTTCGAGAAGACTTGAGCTCCGGTCAATTGGTCAAACAGATCATCAATCTTAGGGAGAGGATACTTATTCTTGATGGTCACATCATTTAGCTTGCGGTAATCAGTGCACAGCCGGCTGGAACCGTCACTTTTATCCACAAACAAGATAGGTGATCTCCAAGCGGATGAACTTGGCTGAATCAATCCCTTACTCAAAAGGTCATCCAATTGCTTCTTTAACTCAACTAGTTCAGCTGGGTTCATACGATAGGGTCGTTGGGCTATGGATCCAGTTCCGGGGATAAGCTCAATGATAAACTCAATATCCCGATCCGGTGGCATTCCGGGTAGCTCATCAGGAAAAACATCCGGGTATTCACAGACGATGGGAACTTGCTCTAGAGTTGGTCCTGAGATACTCTTATGACATCTGGTGGTTTGGGGTGGTTTTACGGACACATGCTTTACTACAATTCCAGTGCTACTCTTCATGGTGATGGTCTTCTTGGCACAATCTATCACTCCTTGATGGGAAGACATCCAATTCATACCAAGAACTACTTCCAAACCTTTAGTTCCCAATACTATCAAATTGGCTAAGAAGGCTATTCCATGAATTTCTATGGGAACTGCCAAACAGTTCCACTCAGCCCTTGCTGTTGACCCAGGTATTTGTACTAACATGGCATGTTTCATGGGTGTTGGTTGAAGTCCACTTTTATCAACAAATAACTTAGTAACAAACGAGTGTGAAGCTCCAGAATCAAACAGAACTCTTGCAGGAACTGAATTAACAGGGAACATACCAAGAACAACGTCGGTTGCTTCCTGAGCTTCTTCCACATTCATGTGGTTCAGACGGCCTCGAGGGTGAGGCTGGTTCCTTGGTGGATAGCTCTTGCCATTTCCAACCCGGCGCTGTTACTGAGCAGGAGCAGTGGTCTTGGATGCATCATTCAGCTTCTTTGGGCATTCATTGGAGTAGTGCCCCTTGATTCCGCACTCATAACAGGTAACACCAGATTTGTCACCCGACTTGGGCGGCGCAGGTGCGCCATTCGGCCTTGGAGTATTGGGGTTGAAGTTGTTGCCATTAGGTCTTGGAGGTGCACGGTTGAAGTTGTTGCCGGTCGGACGGTTGGGAAAGTTGGGACGTGGAGCAGGTGCAGATGGCCTCATAGGTCTAGGGGCGAAACCCATAGGTGGATTTCCCCTTGGCTTCTGCGAGTTGCTTGAGTTGCCTTGGTACATCATACGGCGCTTGCGGTTCTCTGCAGCTTGCTTGAGTTTGCCTTCCATCTGAATGGCAGAGTCAACCAATGACTCCAGGTCTACAAAGGGAATGCTGAACAAGACACATTGCATCTCATCATGAAGTCCATTCAGAAACCTTTCTTGCTTCTTCTCATTGGTGTTGGTGTCATCTGGGGCATACCTAGACAAGGTGAGGAACTTGTCACGGTAGTCGACCACAGATAGGGAACCTTGCTTCAGATTTCTGAACTCATCTCTCATCCTTTTAACCAATCCCAAAGGAACATGAGCTTTGCTAAACTTGCTCTTGAACTCCTCCCAAGGCATCACATATCCTTGGGCTTGCATTGCACGAGTGCTGTCCCACCAAGCTCTTGCGGCTCCAGCAAGATAGTGGGTGGTGTACAAGACCTTCTCACTTTCACCAACTTCGGCGACTGCCAAATTGTTCTCCATAGTGCGAAGCCAGTCATCAGCATCTAAGGGTTCTTCAGACTTAGTGAACATAGGTGGGTTGGTGTGACGACCTCCAATTTGATAACAAATTCGAAGTGCCCGTTATGTAATCCATCACAATCCCAGAATCATTGTTGTGATTTACATAACGTAGTGGATATCACAGTCATAGCTACTAATAGCAAATAAAGGGAATTACATAGGTGGTCGCACAGACCAAACCTTACATTATATCATCATGCAGCGGAATAACACTTTGGGTCCATATTGTCAAGCTTCAACCGCACAGGCAAAGCAGACAGTAGGAAACGAGCCTAATTCGCAAAGTCGTCAACGATTCCTTCCTTCTTGATTTCTCTCCTTCAAGTCTGGCCAAGTTAATAGCCAGGGACAGAGCCGTGAGTACATTGCATGCACTCGCAAACCATCTTATAAATAAAAGAATAGAGAATGCATAGTTCATATAGTGGTCTAAGCTCTAGGTTCATTTGCATAAAGCAGAATTTCCTTTCAAAGATCCTTTTATCTAGAATGGTAAGAAAACATTTAGCTCTTTATAAATCTCTAGATGGAATCCCCCAAATGTCAAATCTGTTGTTCACCAAGTCACCTTCATGGCCATCACAATTCATTGTCAAGTCACCTTTCTCAAGCATTTTCAAAGTAAAACTTGATAACGGCCAAGCAGCTCCAAACCAACCGTCCATGACCGCGGACGCGGCTATTCGAATAGTTTTACACTCTGCAGAGGTTGTACACTTTACCCACACCATCCGACTACTCATCGTGTGGGCAACTTCCCCGCATAACAACATATGCCACGACAAGCAGCCGACCATTAATGTTTCACCTGCCCGCCTTAGCATAAACACTACCGCCTAGAGATGTACCCCTCAACACCGGAGTCCAAGAAGCTGTCCAGAGTGTGCAAAGTTCCCAGCCGCTTGACCCACCGGAATGCCACTAACCGAGGTAGGGTCCTACACCCGGCAGTCCATTTTCAATGAGGGCTCTTCGGCTTGTACCCCAACCACCTAAAAAGGAGGACAAGGCGAACCTAGGCCGTAGCCATAGGGTGCCCTGGAAGAGGAGTCCCTGGTCGGACTTCCATTTACATTTTATAGGGTCTACACTAAGGAGAAACAAGTACTCCACTAAGCCCTGTCCCATACCAGGATAATGTGGTCGCACTGTATGATTGGTCCAGTGGTACTTCACTCATTTATCATTTTTGTCAAACCTTCATGTCACCTTCACCATGTCACCATTTTGTAAATAGTTTTCAAAGTCTCCCTTGGGAAGGTTGCCCATCTCCAAGGTTTTCATTTCAAAATCATCCTTGGGCAAGGTTGCCCCTTTCCAAGGTTTTCATTTCAAAATCTTCATGATCTCCATTGGGGTTCCCACCTAGTCATTTTCCATGAATGCCTTCAGCTCAAGCATAATCCTCATGAGGGCACAAGGATCTAGGTAGGTATATTGGATAGGCTTAGCTTGATGCTCTACTTAGCATCCACTAAGAAAAGGGTTTCTCAAAGGTAGGCTAAGTTTGATGCCCTTGATGTCATCCACAAAAAGGGTTGGATGCACTTGTCAAGAAAGACATCACTACTTATTTGCAACTTGGTAACAATCATTTTAGCATGTATTTTTATTTAAAAGCAAGTAAACATGCATTATAAAACTGGGTAATGGTATGATCAAAAGATGGCTTGCCTGGCTTGGCAATGTCATAGGCTTCTTCATCTTCATCTCGGGTTGGGTAGTCTCCATCACCATTGCTTGGTTGACTTCGGGATCCATTCTCCTTACTCTCGTTGTCGTCTAATCGTTGGAAAGCAAATAAGCATACAATCACCACACAATTCACAAACAACATCTATTTACTCAAATACACATACTTGGGTAAGGGAAGTGATCTAGGAAGTCTATGGAGAGTGGTTTCGATGATAATTGAGTTCCGATGGATGAGATGATTGAGTTGTTGTACCTAAGTAGGGTTTATTTATTTTGGATTATAAAAATATCTCCTGCAAGTTCTTATTGACCAAAGTTCATATACTACTAGTATATATTCAAGATTATGGTTCAACTAAAGAGGCTCCATAGGATTTGGAGTATGTTTCTTTTATTGAAGCCATTTCTAGTTTGCAAAGATTTAGTGATCAAGTTTGAATCTTACAAGTAGAGTTTATGGATCCTAGTTGAATGGGATCAAAGATCAATATTTAGAAATGTGGTTGATTCGAATTGGTTTCATATCATTTCCATATTTTGAGATAGGTGTGCAAGTTTGAGTTTCTAATTACTACTATGTAGTATTAATTCTCCAAATACCTTCTACCAGATCACATGGACTAAGATCAACCTACAGATAGATAATTGGAAAGGTGGTATAACAATATATAAGAGCTCCATCAAAATTCCAATTATAGGTTTGAGTTTAATAAAATCCTATATGGCAAATGCCTATTTAACCATATGGGTAAATAGCATTTGATTTAAAAGGTTCAAAAATGAGATCTAATGGTATAGACAGATGGGTATCACTAATTGTGAATTTTCAAAGTTGGATTTATATTTTTAGGAATTTTATTCGAATTGATATGAATTTTCTAAGGTGAAAAAGCTCCTGTTTTGTTATTTTTACTGCAACCAATCTGTAGATCTAATTGTGTTGAAACCACTTTTATTGGATAGCTTATGTTCTAAGGTTTCCAGAACATTTTTATTTGCTAGATTTGGATCGGTAGATCTCCGGGAAAACTAAATATACTAAAGCATCTGAAAACAATTTCGGAAATTCGCAAAATCGGAATAACCCTTTTTTTTATATCCGGGCCGAACACACAGACCACGCTGGGCCGGCCCGTTCGGCTGCAAGTGGCGGGTGACAGGGAAAAAAAAGAGGACCGGTCCGGCCTGCCAAGGGGCCCCACCGGTCAGAACTTAAACCGAACAGGTATCGGGCTTCTTCTTCCTCGTGCTACAGGAACGTAAACGAGAGCGAGCTACTGGGAGCAGGGCTGCGCACGGGGAGCTCACCGGCGGCGATGGGGAGCGGCGGCGAGGATGTCTAGGCGGCGGAGGAGCTTCTCCTCTTCCACCTTGTCCAGCCGGAAGCTCGAGGGAGCTGCTGGAACGCCGGGAACGGGAGGTGCTCTGCGGAGCGGCGTCGACGGGGGAGCTCGAACGAGAGAGAGAGGAAGCTGGAGATGTTGTCTAGGAGGTTCCTGGGGATGGTGGGGTTCTTTTCAGGGAAGAATGGCGGCCTTTTATAGTCGGGAGAGGGAGCACGGGGCGAGTGGATCTGGGGAGAGAGCGCGGCCCGTGTCGGCTGACGGTGGAACGCGGCGGTCGGTGCTTTCGGCGGAGGGCTGCGGTGTGCTGTGGCGTGCTGCTGGCGCGCTGGTGGGCTGCGGGGTGGTCTGGTTCAGAGGGAGCAAGTGAGGGGTCCGGGCGGTGGTTCTCCTCTGTTCTTCCTTGTCTCACGGCCGTGGTCGGGGCAGGGGATGCTGGGGCTCGACCAAGAGATGTCCCCAAGCATGGCTACAGGGTTTGGGCAGGGGTGAACAGCGATGCTCACAGTAGAACCGATTTTCCCTGGATTTCGCCCACCACGTGTTCGATACAATGTCCGCATGAAATCAAAATTTGAATTTTTGAAAATTTCCAATTGGGTTGGTCATTATATTGGATAGGGATTCCAGAAATATTTTTGTTATGAAGAAATAACAAGTTTTGCAAAAATTTATATTTCAAACTTGGGCATTGTCACTGTTTCAGATTCAAAGTTTGGCTGATGTTTGAGTTAGGTTCTGATTTGAATTTTGGTTTGAAACTTCTTGGTCAAGTTAGTATGCAGCCTGGTCAAGCTCAACTAACTGACCACACCCTTACTTGAGTTACAGATTTCTTAATATAAGTGTCCAAAGTAGGGTAGTGGTTAACTTTTTCTAGATCATCTTTTCTTCTCTTTTTCTTTATTTCTCTTGCTTCTGGTTCCTTTGATCTTTGTGGTTCTTCTCTAATGCTTCTATTGGTTAAGTTTGAATTAACTAATCATTGCACCATAAATTAAAACCCACATGAAATCATAAAAGACCTATATTAAAACTCTATGCATACATGAAATATGAAGTGCAGAAGGTTTAAATCTTGGTCCAAAGGTGTTAGTTTTCTTGTAGATGTCATGGAGTTGGGAAATGACCTCTTATTTGAATTCAAACTTTGGTAGAATATTAAATAGAGTTCCAAGTTGATTTTTGTTTCACACTTTATAGTATTTGATTCTTTTCTATTTGTTTGTGATTGCTTGACTTAATTTTGGTTTGGCAAATGACCCAAATGGGTTTAGCACGCAACCATGCACAAACTTTAATAGTTAGAAAACTCTTTCTATTTCACAAAAACATTTTACATGTATAATTATTTGTTTTAAAAACCCTTCCCATTCTCTTTTTATTTGAAGCATGGGAGCAAATGCTCAAATTCAGAAGTTTCGAAAAGGCAAGAAATTAATCTTATATGCACAATAAAAGTTTTTGTTGGCTCCAAAATTTGGGATTTTAATAAATCCATTTATTTCTATTTCCCAAAAATTTGGGTTGTTACAATCTTCCCCCCTTAAAAAGAATCTCGTCCCGAGATTCACAAGTTAAGATTGAGATAGATTGGGAGATGAGATTAACAGATAAGAGATGTAGGGTATATTGATTCCTATAAAGATTGGGTACACCCAAAATGTGATAAGGCCATACGGGCCAAAAACACATCTTCACCAATCACACAGCAATGTCAACACACAATCACACTTTCAAAAACAAAAATCTTCTCGGTTTAAACCATAGGATTTCATTAACAAGGGTCTTGCAGATTACACTTCTCGCTCTTGATTCTCAAAGAAATAAACAAGCTGACTAGTCCCAACTAAGGTGACTAAGGCTTCTTCTCGGCTTGGATCCTCCCACTTGATTCAACTTGTTCTTACTAACTTTATGGCTACGAGCAACTTCGGGGTATTCCATGGCTGATTCATGATGTTTGATCTTTTTCTTCTCTTCGGGTCTTAAGGTTGCCAAAGTTACTTCCCGGTGGTTTGTAAGGCTGCTTCCTTCCCCTGCGGGGGTCGAGGCTATAGAGTCCTTTGACACTATCTTCAATAATGATGCGGTTGTGAACTCTGCCCAGGTTGATGTCGATAGGGTTGCCTCCTGAAGATGAAAGATCATTTGCAGGATCTTCCGAGCAACTGGGTTTGACACTCTCTTTAGTTATGACCTGATCTTGAGCGACCGGAGGTTCTGGTGCAGCGTTCAACTTTGTTGGGCAGTCGTTGGAGTAGTGCCCCTGGGTTCCGCACTCATAGCAGGTGATGTTGGTCTTGTCACTAGCATTGGGAAAACTATTCTTTGGTAGAGCTCTTCCAGATCGTAGGGTAAGGTCATAGCATAGGCTAGAGGGTGCCGGAGGCCTACTTTCTTGACGTCTTATCCTCCTTTCTCTCTTCTTTTTGTTACGAGCTTTCTGTTGTTTTCTAGGACTGTCATGCTCCTTGCTAGTCTTGACAACTTGAGCTGCTAGCTGAAAATGCTTTTGCTTGATCTTGGATATAGCTGTCACCAGGTGATTCATGGAGCAGTTTGCTGGAACATGAGTACTACTCTCACATAAGAAGCATGTGATGTTTCTTGAGGGGCATTCTCCAGTTGGATGCTTGATGTCGCAATTGGGACAGTTGCTCGTACATTGGCTAGATTGATGACCTTCTTCTCCACAACGGCTACAAGCCTTCATACGGAGGTGATCTAGGTTGGGAATACTTTTATTGGGACAGGGACGTTTTGCATGGAGTGCTTCTCCACAATCATAACATAAGGGTTGAGTGCACAAATCTCCTTGCTTCTTCTTTGGAATTAGGTTCAAGTGGGACCTCTTTTGGTATTCTCGAGCAATTCTATTGAGGTGAAACTCAAACTCCGAGTTAGCCTGACCTCCTTTCGTACATAACTGAAATGGTGGATTGGAGAGCATGGGGTGCATCAGAGGGGTCAAGTCCTGCAGTAGATGAGAGGGAACATCTTTCAAAAGGTTTCTTATGCGGGATGGGTATGGTTTAGAGTTTAGCTTGGGCCTGAAAGACCAAAACATTTTTGAGTAAACCCGTTGTTGGGGTGGATACTACCTGTTGCCGAATGGCATATGAGCAACCTATCATAAATCAATCATTCAAACAATCAAGGTACTAAGCGCACTTAGTAATCGTGAGGTAAGGGTAGCTCAATGAAATCAACTGAGCATTCCCTATAAATCCTATGGGTCAAAAGGTTGATGGGTCTTCATCATTTCTGATCACTCTATTTGCTCTTGAAGTCTTTGTCTCACAGGGTTGACTCTGGTTGGAAGATTTCGAGATCAGATGAAGAGTCTCTCTTTCGATGGTAGCGGTTGTAGTTGACATCCCAGGTTGAAGTCTTGAAAAATATTGAGTCCCTCATCTTTTCATCCAAAAGTCCTTCGGTCTTAGGTCGGTATATCATCCATAGTATATATTTGAAGTAGATGAGGAATAGAGTAAATCAAATCTTTGAAAAGACTTTGTAATCAAAGAGGTAAATAAATTCTTTGTCAAAATCTCTTGAGAGTATAAGTTGAGAGTGTAAGATATTTGAAGTGAATAAGATGAGAGTATAAGTTGGCTTTGGATACCAAAGCAAATAAATTTCTTTTGTAGAAATAAGGTTTTGTCCACATATCACTTTCTTAGCTAACGACCATGCTAACTAAGGTCTCCTAAGGTCATGATAGTCCTGATACCAAACTTGTGATATCAGAGATATCATTTTCTAACGACCATACTAACTAGGGTTTCCTAGAGTCAGCCTAGGCTCTGATACCAACTTGTGACGACCTCCAATTTGATAACAAATTCGAAGTGCCCGTTATGTAATCCATCACAATCCCAGAATCATTGTTGTGATTTACATAACGTAGTGGATATCACAGTCATAGCTACTAATAGCAAATAAAGGGAATTACATAGGTGGTCGCACAGACCAAACCTTACATTATATCATCATGCAGCGGAATAACACTTTGGGTCCATATTGTCAAGCTTCAACCGCACAGGCAAAGCAGACAGTAGGAAACGAGCCTAATTCGCAAAGTCGTCAACGATTCCTTCCTTCTTGATTTCTCTCCTTCAAGTCTGGCCAAGTTAATAGCCAGGGACAGAGCCGTGAGTACATTGCATGCACTCGCAAACCATCTTATAAATAAAAGAATAGAGAATGCATAGTTCATATAGTGTTCTAAGCTCTAGGTTCATTTGCATAAAGCAGAATTTCCTTTCAAAGATCCTTTTATCTAGAATGGTAAGAAAACATTTAGCTCTTTATAAATCTCTAGATGGAATCCCCCAAATGTCAAATCTGTTGTTCACCAAGTCACCTTCATGGCCATCACAATTCATTGTCAAGTCACCTTTCTCAAGCATTTTCAAAGTAAAACTTGATAACGGCCAAGCAGCTCCAAACCAACCGTCCATGACCGCGGACGTGGCTATTCGAATAGTTTTACACTCTGCAGAGGTTGTACACTTTACCCACACCATCCGACTACTCATCGTGTGGGCAACTTCCCCGCATAACAACATATGCCACGACAAGCAGCCGACCATTAATGTTTCACCTGCCCGCCTTAGCATAAACACTACCGCCTAGAGATGTACCCCTCAACACCGGAGTCCAAGAAGCTGTCCAGAGTGTGCAAAGTTCCCAGCCGCTTGACCCACCGGAATGCCACTAACCGAGGTAGGGTCCTACACCCGGCAGTCCATTTTCAATGAGGGCTCTTCGGCTTGTACCCCAACCACCTAAAAAGGAGGACAAGGCGAACCTAGGCCGTAGCCATAGGGTGCCCTGGAAGAGGAGTCCCTGGTCGGACTTCCATTTACATTTTATAGGGTCTACACTAAGGAGAAACAAGTACTCCACTAAGCCCTGTCCCATACCAGGATAATGTGGTCGCACTGTATGATTGGTCCAGTGGTACTTCACTCATTTATCATTTTTGTCAAACCTTCATGTCACCTTCACCATGTCACCATTTTGTAAATAGTTTTCAAAGTCTCCCTTGGGAAGGTTGCCCATCTCCAAGGTTTTCATTTCAAAATCATCCTTGGGCAAGGTTGCCCCTTTCCAAGGTTTTCATTTCAAAATCTTCATGATCTCCATTGGGGTTCCCACCTAGTCATTTTCCATGAATGCCTTCAGCTCAAGCATAATCCTCATGAGGGCACAAGGATCTAGGTAGGTATATTGGATAGGCTTAGCTTGATGCTCTACTTAGCATCCACTAAGAAAAGGGTTTCTCAAAGGTAGGCTAAGTTTGATGCCCTTGATGTCATCCACAAAAAGGGTTGGATGCACTTGTCAAGAAAGACATCACTACTTATTTGCAACTTGGTAACAATCATTTTAGCATGTATTTTTATTTAAAAGCAAGTAAACATGCATTATAAAACTGGGTAATGGTATGATCAAAAGATGGCTTGCCTGGCTTGGCAATGTCATAGGCTTCTTCATCTTCATCTCGGGTTGGGTAGTCTCCATCACCATTGCTTGGTTGACTTCGGGATCCATTCTCCTTACTCTCGTTGTCGTCTAATCGTTGGAAAGCAAATAAGCATACAATCACCACACAATTCACAAACAACATCTATTTACTCAAATACACATACTTGGGTAAGGGAAGTGATCTAGGAAGTCTATGGAGAGTGGTTTCGATGATAATTGAGTTCCGATGGATGAGATGATTGAGTTGTTGTACCTAAGTAGGGTTTATTTATTTTGGATTATAAAAATATCTCCTGCAAGTTCTTATTGACCAAAGTTCATATACTACTAGTATATATTCAAGATTATGGTTCAACTAAAGAGGCTCCATAGGATTTGGAGTATGTTTCTTTTATTGAAGCCATTTCTAGTTTGCAAAGATTTAGTGATCAAGTTTGAATCTTACAAGTAGAGTTTATGGATCCTAGTTGAATGGGATCAAAGATCAATATTTAGAAATGTGGTTGATTCGAATTGGTTTCATATCATTTCCATATTTTGAGATAGGTGTGCAAGTTTGAGTTTCTAATTACTACTATGTAGTATTAATTCTCCAAATACCTTCTACCAGATCACATGGACTAAGATCAACCTACAGATAGATAATTGGAAAGGTGGTATAACAATATATAAGAGCTCCATCAAAATTCCAATTATAGGTTTGAGTTTAATAAAATCCTATATGGCAAATGCCTATTTAACCATATGGGTAAATAGCATTTGATTTAAAAGGTTCAAAAATGAGATCTAATGGTATAGACAGATGGGTATCACTAATTGTGAATTTTCAAAGTTGGATTTATATTTTTAGGAATTTTATTCGAATTGATATGAATTTTCTAAGGTGAAAAAGCTCCTGTTTTGTTATTTTTACTGCAACCAATCTGTAGATCTAATTGTGTTGAAACCACTTTTATTGGATAGCTTATGTTCTAAGGTTTCCAGAACATTTTTATTTGCTAGATTTGGATCGGTAGATCTCCGGGAAAACTAAATATACTAAAGCATCTGAAAACAATTTCGGAAATTCGCAAAATCGGAATAACCCTTTTTTTTATATCCGGGCCGAACACACAGACCACGCTGGGCCGGCCCGTTCGGCTGCAAGTGGCGGGTGACAGGGAAAAAAAAGAGGACCGGTCCGGCCTGCCAAGGGGCCCCACCGGTCAGAACTTAAACCGAACAGGTATCGGGCTTCTTCTTCCTCGTGCTACAGGAACGTAAACGAGAGCGAGCTACTGGGAGCAGGGCTGCGCACGGGGAGCTCACCGGCGGCGATGGGGAGCGGCGGCGAGGATGTCTAGGCGGCGGAGGAGCTTCTCCTCTTCCACCTTGTCCAGCCGGAAGCTCGAGGGAGCTGCTGGAACGCCGGGAACGGGAGGTGCTCTGCGGAGCGGCGTCGACGGGGGAGCTCGAACGAGAGAGAGAGGAAGCTGGAGATGTTGTCTAGGAGGTTCCTGGGGATGGTGGGGTTCTTTTCAGGGAAGAATGGCGGCCTTTTATAGTCGGGAGAGGGAGCACGGGGCGAGTGGATCTGGGGAGAGAGCGCGGCCCGTGTCGGCTGACGGTGGAACGCGGCGGTCGGTGCTTTCGGCGGAGGGCTGCGGTGTGCTGTGGCGTGCTGCTGGCGCGCTGGTGGGCTGCGGGGTGGTCTGGTTCAGAGGGAGCAAGTGAGGGGTCCGGGCGGTGGTTCTCCTCTGTTCTTCCTTGTCTCACGGCCGTGGTCGGGGCAGGGGATGCTGGGGCTCGACCAAGAGATGTCCCCAAGCATGGCTACAGGGTTTGGGCAGGGGTGAACAGCGATGCTCACAGTAGAACCGATTTTCCCTGGATTTCGCCCACCACGTGTTCGATACAATGTCCGCATGAAATCAAAATTTGAATTTTTGAAAATTTCCAATTGGGTTGGTCATTATATTGGATAGGGATTCCAGAAATATTTTTGTTATGAAGAAATAACAAGTTTTGCAAAAATTTATATTTCAAACTTGGGCATTGTCACTGTTTCAGATTCAAAGTTTGGCTGATGTTTGAGTTAGGTTCTGATTTGAATTTTGGTTTGAAACTTCTTGGTCAAGTTAGTATGCAGCCTGGTCAAGCTCAACTAACTGACCACACCCTTACTTGAGTTACAGATTTCTTAATATAAGTGTCCAAAGTAGGGTAGTGGTTAACTTTTTCTAGATCATCTTTTCTTCTCTTTTTCTTTATTTCTCTTGCTTCTGGTTCCTTTGATCTTTGTGGTTCTTCTCTAATGCTTCTATTGGTTAAGTTTGAATTAACTAATCATTGCACCATAAATTAAAACCCACATGAAATCATAAAAGACCTATATTAAAACTCTATGCATACATGAAATATGAAGTGCAGAAGGTTTAAATCTTGGTCCAAAGGTGTTAGTTTTCTTGTAGATGTCATGGAGTTGGGAAATGACCTCTTATTTGAATTCAAACTTTGGTAGAATATTAAATAGAGTTCCAAGTTGATTTTTGTTTCACACTTTATAGTATTTGATTCTTTTCTATTTGTTTGTGATTGCTTGACTTAATTTTGGTTTGGCAAATGACCCAAATGGGTTTAGCACGCAACCATGCACAAACTTTAATAGTTAGAAAACTCTTTCTATTTCACAAAAACATTTTACATGTATAATTATTTGTTTTAAAAACCCTTCCCATTCTCTTTTTATTTGAAGCATGGGAGCAAATGCTCAAATTCAGAAGTTTCGAAAAGGCAAGAAATTAATCTTATATGCACAATAAAAGTTTTTGTTGGCTCCAAAATTTGGGATTTTAATAAATCCATTTATTTCTATTTCCCAAAAATTTGGGTTGTTACAGTTGGTGTTTTGAAAACTCCGTAACTTGGATCGGTGATCACCATGGCCATTGTTTTTTCCTTCACCATGGCCATTTCCATTGCCATTGTTGTGGTTCATTGCCATCTGGGTTAGCTGCTGAAGAGTGGCCAAGTTAGCTTGGCGCTCAGCTCGGGCTGCTTCCCGATCTTCCATGACCAACCTTAGCAGTTGTGCCACTTCCTGGTTCGGGGGTGGGGGTACTCGCGGCATCTGAAGATAAGGTGTGTAAGACAAGAGGGAAAAACTAATTGCTAAGATTTAAATGTAACAGGGATGATGCAATTTTTGTCTTACTAAGGCCTTAAGGGCCAAATTCATATTTCATTCAACAAGCATCAAACATACCATACATACGAGTTCACACATTACAAATGGTTTACATCAAACCATTGCGACTCGTCTACTAGAGAGGGGGATACAACTCACACCTACACGAAGTGACATAAGGTGAACTCATAACTAGATAACACTCGGATCTCCACTCTAAACATCGGGCTCCTCGGGGTCTTCCTCCTCATCATCCTCAATGAATCCAGCATCCTCATCATGCTCCTGATCATCAAGGTCCTCCATGAAGTCATCCTCGTCACTAATGAGGGCATTATCCTCCTTGCGGAGATCAATGCCTTCCTCCTCACCAATGTGGCTCTCTAGATCCTCAATGTACTCAGTCAGCTCAGCCACATTGGCCTTCAACTCCTCAATGGTCTGATCCCTGTCATCGCGCTGGCGGCGAAGGCTCTTGCGATCCCTAGCAAGGATCCTGATAGTGCTCCTTGCCTCCACAAGTGCGAAGTGCTCAAGGTTGGCCTTAGTACATGCACGATCTGCCTCCTGCTGAGTGGAGTATAGGAAGAAGTCCATGTGATCGATGTAGGTACTCGGCTCATTTTGCCCTGACATGTTTGCGGGACGCCCTTCCGCATCACGCCGAGCAAAGTTCCTAAAGCGCTCCCCCTGGACCTCCTCCACATGCAGTCCGCACAAGCGGGCGTGCATCTCCTGCATACCTCGGACCAAACCATTGGCCCAAGTGTTCTCCACAAGCTCAAACTTGATCCTTGGAGAACTTAGATCTCCCTTCTTGCCACGGCAACTCGCCCTGATAAGCCACCGTAGCTCTCCATCCGGGTGCTCATTGAGCACGGCTCCCTTGAACTCCGGATACAGACGATCCAGGAACAAGGTCAGGGTGGTGAGGTCGCGCTCGAAACAAAGGCTTCCACCATGGCCCAACTGGTACTGCTCAGTGAATACCGGGCCATCTACAAAATTTTAAATTAGATTAAGTTAGTGATCAACTCAAGTGTGCAAAATTTTAAATAGGCAAAAACTGAATCCTGTACAAATCTTTGTAAATAGAGAGGAAAAGACTAAGCAATTTTAAACCATTACTTATCTCTTTGCTTTTATAAAGGTTTCATTTAACGCCCATTCTAACTAAGATCTCCTATGGTCAACCTTGGCTCTGATACCAACTTGTGACACCCCCAAATTTATAACAAATTCGAAGTGCCCGTTATGCATTCCACCACAATCCCAGAATCATTGTTGTGATACACATAACGTAGTTGGTAACCAGTTCCATAGACATTACAATACGAAAAGTTCAAATACAAATGGTCATAGTGACCAAGTTCATATTACAACACAATATAGTAGCGGAGATAACGTCTTCGGGTCCATGCCTTCACCCTACAGGCAATGGCGACTCAAGAGACGATCTTAGTTCTGATACTCTTCTTCATAACCTTCCTCCGGATACTCTTCCCCATAGTCTGGCCAAGTTGATAGCCAGGGACACAGCCATGAGTACATTGGATGCACTCGCAAACCATCTTATAAACAAAATGATGAAGTAGATATGCAAGGTTGATATGGTGGACTAAGCACTAAGTTTCTTTGCAAAAGCTAGTTTTGATTTCCCAAGCAAGTTCCTTAGTAGAGAAGAAGATTTAATTCTCTAAGTTCAATCTAAAGAGGAACTTCAAGTGTGTCAACATCAATGTCAAGTCAAGTCATTCACCAAGTTCACCATAAGTTGTTCACATTCTTGACAAAAGTCAAGTACAGCTTGCCAACTGTCCATGACCGCGGACGCGGCTATTCGAATAGTTTTGAAACCTCTGTAGAGGGGTACACTTTACCCACAAGATTCGATACATCTGCCGGGAGAAATCCACGGATCGTCATACACCAAGTATGTGAGGTTCAGATAATCAAACAAACTCCTTCACTTGTCTACTCTAGTATAGGATTCTTCCCTAAGAGTCCATTTTGGCACTCCTAGTTTTGCCCGCTGCAGAGTGCTGCATGAATGGAAATTTTCCACTCGGTTCGGAAGCACCCACACATGGCTTACTTCTATAAAAGATGATACAAGATCTCCCATACTAGAATAAACAAGCTACAGACTAAGCCCCTTCCCATTTAGGGGTAATGTGGTCATACGGTATGGTTGGCTCACATGGTACATCACTTAGTATCATTTAGCAAATACATTCCATAGTCCTTAGTCAAGATTATTTTCCTTCATAAAACCATTATGTAGGAGAAGTCTCCAATTCAAGTTTTCAAGTTCAAGTCACCAGTTTCAAATAGGGTTCCTCTTCTTAGATGGCCTCAATTTTATTAGCGACTAAGCAACTACATTGAGTAATGATACCACTAACTAGGGTTGGATAAACTCAGCTTGATGCTCTTACTAAGCAAGATATCACTACACATCTCTCATTCTACTCTAGCAATTCAATCATGCAATTTACTTAAAACCAGTAGAATGCAATAGTAAAACTAGGCATTTGGATTATGATTCAAAAGATGGCTTGCCTTGGTTGGCAAAGTGTCCAGGGTAGTCTTCTTCTTCTTGATAAAATTTCCCCTCAATATCCTCCTCAGCAATACTAGCGTCTAATAACGAATAAACACAAGGCACACAATCACTACACAATACTAACATCACTTCAAGCACACATCATTGTTTTCAAACAATAGAGTTCATGTTGGATTTTTAGTGAATTGGGTTACAAGTTTTCTTCCAAGTTTTCATTAAGTGTGTAGGTTAGATTTTTCTACCATGTGCCATATGTTGTTTATTTTTCTAAGCATTGGTATTAAACTAAGGGGATTAGGGCTAGTTCAAGGGGAGAGAGACTAATTAAGTGAATTGGTATTGAGGGAAAAATTAATCTAAGTGCATGTTAGAGATCTATCATTTTATGCTACATACTAGGGTTGGATTAGAGTGTAATTGATAGCACTAACAAGGTCTTAGTTTATCAAGGTTGGGCTAAACAGTAGGTAAGTGAATTAGTGATCTCATAAACCAAGTATCAAGATTTTAGGAGTTTTAAACAATTTTCTAGAATTTTCCTAAGATTAATAAGGCTATGGTCAAAGTATTCTTATTGAATTAAATCCCTAACTCAAATTGGATTCTAACCAGTGTCAGAGGCTAGGTAATTTCCTAAGCTTTCCAACGCATATTTATTTGCTAAAAATGGATTCCTAAATCTCTTGGAATTAAAGTTTGAAATTCTCATCTGAAACATATTTGAAATAATTCAAAAAGAGCGGGAAATAATTAAAAACGATTCGGACCGAAACTAAGGGTGTGTTTGGTAGACTGGCTCATTAGAGAATGTCCTTCTCATCTGAGATATTCTCATCTCATACAAGCTGCAATGAGAATTTGTCACGTGTTTGGTAGCTTGTATGTGTTCGCACATGCTCTATCGAGACGTTGTTTGGTAGCGTGTATGTGTGAAGATCCTAGTTAGGTCTAATTATTTACACAAAGCCCCCTGTATACAAAAATAAAAAACAATCGGATCCTTACATATAAAATAAAAAACAGTCAGGTCCCTGTAAACATATAGAAAAAGCAATCAAGTCCCTATAACGCAATCAAGTCCCTGTGAACTCCGGCGAGGGAGCTCCGGCGCTGGCCGTGGCCGGAGGAGGTCGGCGGCTCTTGGCCGTGGCCGGAGGAGCTCGGCGGCCCGTGGTCGTGGCTGGAGGAGCTCGGCGGCCCTTGGCCATGGCCGGAGGAGGTTGGCTCACATCTGGCCGGAGGAGCTCTGCAGAGGTCGTCGGGTCGTGGTCGATTCGGGCCACACCTGGCGGATTCGAGCCCCTGCCGTCCGCCGGTGATGCGGGCCGCTGCTGTCCGCCGGTGATGCGGGCCCTCCGCCGAGTGGAGTGGCCGGAGGAGGTCACCGTTGGAGACTTGATTCAACGTCGCGCCTGGCCGATTCGCGCCGTGCCAGGCCGATTCACGCCGCGCCGTTGTGGACCTCGGGGAAGGAGGCCGGTTGAGAAGCTCGGAGGTAGGCGGCGGCGACCTCTGTGGTGATTGGCAGCGGTGGGCGGCGGTCGGTGTTGTCGCGGGATGAGAGGAGAGCTCGGGGAAAGGAAGGAATGAGAGGGAGAAGAGAGTGGGGGCGCGGGTCTGGGGGAGGGGCGGGCCCACATGAGTGCGGGACTGCCGGGCGAAGTCAGCCTGGTTGAGGAACGAAGCTCGATTCGGGCTTCTCTCCTCAGCCTGGCTGAGGAGGCATTTCTGTATGAGGTGGGAATCTCTGAGGTGAGCCGAGCCGACCTACCAAACAACAAAAGGTGAAAAAATGTTGTATGAGGTGAGAATCTCTGAGGTGAGCCAGCCTACCAAACACACCCTAACTGAACTGGGCCGATTTCCTAAAGAACCCGAACGGGCCGGCCCAGTACCGCTTCGCGTGGGGCGGGATACGTTTTGAATTTGAACCTGACAGGTGGGTCCTACTCGTCAGGTCACTTAAGTGACCCGAATCGGTACGCTGCCATTGGATTCTAATCCAACGACGCGTCTGCGTCGTGCTCGATGGCGAGGGAGGGAGCTCACCGGCGTCCAGAGAGGAAGACGACGGCGACGCGCATAGAGGAAGCAGGGCTTGACGGCGAGGGGCGGAAAAGACTCCGGCGGCACTCCTCCTCCACTTCCCGGCGTCCGCTTGCCCAACGGAGGCCGAACGCGGCGGCGCCTTCCGCGCCCAGTAGCTCGCCGGCATCGTCGGCTGCTGCGAACGAGAGAGAACGGGAGGAAGAGAGGGTGTCTGGGAGCTAGCTGGGAGTGGGGTCAGTTCAACTGCGTGATCGGAGGGGCTTTTTATAGGCCAGGAGGGCGGGGACAAGGGCGCCCAGTGGGTGGCCGGCGCAGGGTGTTCTGGCGATGTGCACGGGCAACGCCGGGCATGGCGGCCTTGGGGGCGTGCTGGAGGGGTTTGGTCGCCGCGTCGGAGCACTGTGGGTCGGCATTGGCGAGGCCACGACGGTCGGCATCGTGCAGAGAGGAGAGGGACAGAGAAGGGGGGGTCCGGGCGGCTTCTTCCTTCTCCTCCCATGTCGCACGACCTGGGGCGGGGCAGAGGGGGCTGGGGCTCGACCAAGGAGACTCCCCAGGCATGGCTACAGGGTTCGAGCAAAGGTGAACATCGATGGTTACAGTGAAGTCGATTTTCTGGATTTTTGCTCCCCAGGTGTTCGACACAATGCCCGCAAGAAACTCAAATTCGAATTTTTGAAAATTTTCACTTTGGGTGGTCAACATATTAGACAAGGATTCCAGAACTATTTTTGTTCTGAAGAAATATCATATTTTGCAGAAATCATATTTGAATTTTGGGGTTTGGTCACTGTTTCAGATTCAAACTTTGGCTGATGTTTGAGTTAGGTTCTGATTTGAATTTTGGTTTGAAACTTCTTGGTCAAGTTAGTATGCAGCCTGGTCAAGCTCAACTAACTGACCACACCCATACTTGAGTTGCAGATTTCTTAATCTAATTGCTCAAAGTAGGGTAGTCAATAATAATTTCTAGATCCACTTTTTCTTCTCTTTTTCTTTCTTTCTTTTGTTTCTGGTTTCTTTGGCCCTTATAATTCTTCTCTAATGCTTCTATTGGTTAAGTTAGAATTAACTAACTATTGCACAACAAATTATAACACACATGAAATCATAAAAGACATATAATAGAAATACATGCATACATGCAATATGAATGAAAAAGTTTTAGTTGGTCCAAAATTTGGCACTTTAATTCATAGAAAATGGATTACAAATATTTGGGTTGTTACATATGGTAGGGAGCAGCTTCATCTTGATGGTGTCTTCCATACGCGGGGTAATTCTTGCAAGGTGGCGAGGATTTTCTCTGCGGACCTTTGCCATGTGGCCGATCGTCGGAGGATATTGGGATGGCATCAGACCTGTTACGAGCTTCTCTCCTTTGGATCTCCGTAGATCCGGTATGAGATTCATTGTCAGGCCGGGTACCATGATATCCATCACCCCGGTTTTTAGTTGCGGTACTAGATCGTCACATCGCAGCATTGGATTCGAGCCTTCTCGATGACGTAGCTCTTTCTTGCTATACTAATGCCTTGGTCATTAGTTTCACCGCCATTTCCTGAGCTGCGGGGGTTCGGTTATTTTCCAATAGCTCCTTTGCAGCTACAATGTTCTCGACTGGAGTGGCCCTGACCTCATCACGATTCTTATACACATATGGCAGATTCTTGATGTACATCCTGCCTAGCGTCTTGGCGGTCGGTATGGTAAACTCTAAGTTCCATGCTAACTGTGGGTCGCCGCCTTCTTCCATCTGCTGCTGGATGAGAGTAACGTACTTCTCCTCCATGTTTCTTGCACGCTTGAGCGTGTCTTGAGCTTGAGCAATGTCGCCATCTAGCTTCTTGCCCATCATCTCGACACGCTTCGCCTCTCTTAGAATTTCTCGTCTCTTCTTCTCTAGATCGTTCATGTCCTTGACATAGTCAGGGGTGATTGGATCCCCTAGAGTTCCATAGATGATTTTGTCCGCTGGGGTCGTGAAGTCTTCTGGACGATGCACCACGGGGATGGCGGGTTGGAGTGGCCTAGGTCTGCCCTGGATCTCGGGCAGCTCTTCTTTGGCGGTATTAGCAACTAAAGGCGGGTAACCCTGCTCTGTGGCGGCTTCTACATCCTGGGCTGCCTGAGACAGCAGATCATCGGCTCCTTGCTAGGCGTCATCTCCCTTGGTGGTCACAAATACTTGCATGGTGGCAGCTTGTTTCTGTTCTAGTTCTTTCTGAGCTAATTCCGCCTCGATTCGTCTCTTGACGACATCATACTCGTCAGAATCATAGCCTTTGCTATCCCAGTCATCTAATTCACCACTTACGTTAAGTGCCTCTAGGATGGACTCGCTTGGGCTGCCATCTCTATTGGAGGCAGATCCCGAAGTGGTTCTTGCGAAAGCAATAAGGCAGTACCGCGGTGTCTCTAACGTCTGGTTTCCCATGGCGGATTCGTAGCGATCTTCCACCACTTCCTCCACCTCTAGGGCAGGTTGGGTGGGATTTGTTTCTAGATCTAATCCGGGTAACTTGGAAATTCCCATATCAGATGATTCCTCCTTCGTATCCAGCTCAAAAGCGGTCCGTATGGGGGTTTCACCATACCGATCCGCCGGAAATCATTTTCTGTAGTGGGGTAGGGTTCGTCCCTCCGATGAATATGTGGATATCTCTGATTGGAACGATGGAGAATCGAGTAGGGTTTTCTCTAGCCGGCACCCAGAGGTTATCCGCTGGGACGATAGGGAAGCCAGAATTGTAGAGTACTGATGTCTACGCATGCGTCTGTTCTTGTAGACAGTGTTGGGCCTCCAAGTGCAGAGGTTTGTAGAACAGCAGCAAGTTTCCCTTAAGTGGATCACCCAAGGTTTATCGAACTCAGGGAGGAAGAGGTCAAAGCTATCCCTCTCAAGCAGCCCTGCAATTATGATACAGAAAGTCTCTTGTGTCCCCAACACACCCAATACACTTGTCAGATGTATAGGTGCACTAGTTCGGCGAAGAGATAGTGAAATACAAGTGGTGTGGATGATTATAAGTAGTAAATGCAATCTGGAATAAAAATCACTGCGAGCAAACATGTAACAAAACAGTAAGTAAACGGTGTGCAAAGCTTGGAAACAAGGCCTAGGGATCATACTTTCACTAGTGGACACACTCCCAACAAATATAACATAATTGAACAAATAAATAACTTCTCTTCACTATGGTACTCTAAATTACTCTCCTATTGAATAACACTAATCATTGCGTAGGGCTACGAAGCACTCCTCAAAGTTCATCAAGTACTTGACAAACACCACTCATAGAGATATCCAAATCAAATCACAACTCAAGATAAATATTATTGCAACTTAGACCAAGTACTAACACGGTGCACACACTGTCAACATTACACCATGAAAGGAGGAATAGATCACTTCAATACTATCATAGTGATAATTATTCTCATAATCCATAAGAGATCACAATCGTAGCCTAGACCAAGTACCACCACGATGCACGCACTGTCACCATTACACCATGGCAGGAGGAATAGATTACTTTAATAACACACTAGAGTACACATAATGAAGAAGAGTAACATCTACTTATTCAACATGATACAAAGCTCACGATCACATAAAGATCACATCATGGGAGAGAGAGGTGAACCACATAGCTACCGGTAGAGCCCTCAGCCCCGGGGATGAACTACTCCCTCCTCATCATAGGAGACAGCAAGGTTGATGGAGATGGCGGTGAGGTCGATGGAGACGGCGGAGACGGCGACGGAAACCGATGGAGATGGCTCCGGGGGCACTTCCCCGTCCCGGCAGGGTGCCGGAATAGAGACTTCTGTCCCCCGAAATTCGTTGATGGCGGCGGCGGAGCTACGGAACTGTTCTAGAAATTTTGCCGACTCCTTTAGGGTTTTCTATCCCGATGCTTCTTATATGTGAAGGGGCATCGTCAGGAGTGGCCCCAGGCGTCCTCACACCTAGGCGGCGCGGCCAGGGCCTGGGCCGCACCGGCCTAGTGTGAGGCTGGCCTGTGGCCCCTCTCCTTCACCTCTTCGGATCTCTAGAAGCTTCTGGGAAAAATAAGACTTCAGGAACTTGTTTCGTCCAAATCCGAGAATATTTCCTGTGTAGCTTTTCTGAAACACAAAAACAGCAGAAAATAGGGAACTGGCACTGTGGCATCTTGTCAATAGGTTAGTTCCGGAAAATGCATAAAAGTGCCACGAAGTGTAACGAAACACAAGGCAAATGGTGTAAAAACAAGCATGGAGCATCAAAAATTATAGATACGTTTGAGACGTATCAGCATCCCCAAGCTTAACTCCTGCTCATCCTTGAGTAGGTAAGTGATAACAAAAGAATAATTTTTGAGGTGACATGGACCTACACAATCTTGATCATATATGTAAGCATTTGTGAGCTGGGATCATAAGAACTTAAAACATGGGCATGAAAGACATAATCTTGATAGAAGAAACTTAGCAACCATGTTATAAACATGAAAATGAACACAAACAAAAGATCATGAAAATGAAACAATGAAAGTCAAACGTGTGTTCAAATCATAAGGAAAAACATACAAATGGTTTTCAGCTTGTCCCTCATGGAATAGCAAAACATAAATGCATAGGACACCTTCAAGTTTAAGAGGGCGACTAGATACAAATAATTTAGGAACAAGTGAAACCATAGTCATGAATCAATCAATGATAAACTTTGGGACAATGCACATTATACTCAGAATGACAGCTATGCTCTCTTAATGGTGCATAAAGATAGAAGGTGGTGACTCAACATAAAAGTAAAAGAAAGGCCCTTCGCAGAGGGAAGCAGGGATTAAACATGTGCTAGAGCTTTTCATTTGTAAAACAGAGAGATAAAAATTGATTTTGAGAGGTGGTTGCTTTTGTCAACGACTAGCAATGCGGTTCTTACTATCTTCCATACAAAAATGAAGCAAATTTTTGAGAGAGAGATTGGCACTTTTGTGCTCTTTTATAAAGCTTGGCACTCCTCCCCACCTTTTTTCCTTTCACAAACCATGGCTAACCGATTCCATCGGGTGCCCACCAACATTCACATTCCATGGAGGAGTGCCTTTTTCTTTTCTTTTTTTTCTCTTTTTTTCTTTTTGGAATAAGACAATATGGAAGATAGCAAATCCAACCACTACGTCCCCATGAGCTGAAAACAGTGTCACAAAATGAGAAGTATTTTGAAGGTTTTTTTGAAAGGTAGCACATGAAAATTTACTTGGAATGGCTTAAAAATACCATGCATAGGAATTTATAGTGGACACAATGGCAAACTTGGTTTCTAGGAGTTGGATGCACGAGTAGAGCTCATACTCAGTACAAAATGAGGGCTAGCAAAAGACCGGGAGCGACCAACTAAGAGAGAAATAACAGCCATAATCATGCAAAGCGACAAAGCAACATTAAAAGAAGCATAAGATGGCATCAAAAGTCAAAAACTAAATGATCATAGAGGCTATACGCGACTTATTTTTGTAGTCAACATGGTGTAAGCATGTGCCAAGTCAACCTAAATAAAGCATCAAAGGAGAAAACCAAAATAATGCTTCCAAACAATAAAAACAACGCATGATTCTTTCAAAGGCTCATTAAGCAATCTCAGTTATTTGAGACAAGTCATGCTACAGCAAAACCACTAAGCATACTATCAAAAAGATAACAAGCATGACATGAAAAATCCTAAGCCGCAGTCTACACAAGCTCCTTCTTGTACCACTTTTTTGCATAAAGCTTTTTCTCTTTTCCAACACCATTCAAATTTTTTATAAGCACCTCTTTTGATGAAAACCAATAAAGATCAGAGGCAAAAATACACCTTGATGAAAAGATATAACAAGATCTGAACACAAATCAATGCAAAAAATTAAAGCTAAACACATTTCTAGAAAAAGAGAACACTCGTTAAAACGATAAGAGTGAAAAACGGAGTGTTCTTGGCAAATGAAAAACGAAGCATGTCTCTCCAAACACATGATGTGATCCAAAAATTTATTGAAGAAAACAAAACAAAATAAAACTGAAAACAAAAACAACTGACGCTCCAAGAAAAACGCATAGTGCATGAAGCAATAAAAATATAGTGTTTTGAAAGGTGACCTGATTTTTGCCGATGAAGAAGGGGTGTCTTGGGGGCATCCCCAAGCTTTGACGCTTGTACTTCTTGGATATTTCTTGGGGTGATGCATGGGCATCCCCAAGCTTGAGCTTTTATCCATTCTTCAACTCATCTCATCATTCTCCAATCCCTACACTTGAAAACTTTCTTCATACAAAACTAAACACAAATCTATTAGCAACATTAGTGTAAGCATAACATATAATCAACCCTTTTTTGCTTCAGGTTTCAACCTAAAACCACCACATATTAAGCATAAACTACTGTAGCAACTTCCGCAAAAGTTCCTTGATCAAAAGAACTCAAAAGAAAGTGATAAAGCGGCAAACACAAATATTAGCAGAAATCTGTCAAAACAGAACAGCTGACAAAGGTCGAATTTTTAAATGGTTTTCTGTTGCTCAAATCAAAAAGTGTTCAACTAATGAAAGTTTGGATATAACCTGGGGCATATGCACAAGAAATCGCAGGTCCAAAAGATATACATATAATTTTCACGAATGTTTACAGTGCAGCACCGAAAACAGTTTCAGGACAGCAACATCCCCAAATCTTACCTCACTCAAATTAGAGGCTTCTCTTGGCACAAAAACGAAATAAAAAAGATAAAGAGCAGTTATTACAGTAGTAATAACTTCCAAGACTCAAATAAAAGAAAAAGTGCTGAAAACTAAAACATTGGGTTATCTCCCAAGAGTGCTTTTCTTTAACGCCTTTGAGCTAGGCACAGTAATTTGCAAAGATGCTCATGTGGGCGCCATATAAGAGCTTGAGGCAAAGGCGCCATATAGGAACTTAAAGCAATAGAGAGCATAAAAAAGCAAGTATGGAACACATTTAAATCTAAACCACTTCCTATGAAAAATAGTCTTGTAAAGAAACAAGTCATAAAAGCGCAAAGCAAAAAGCATAGGAAGGCAAAACAAGTACAACTTCAAGAATTGCAACATAAAGAGGGGAAACTCAATATTGTTGAGATCAATCAAACCATGTTTCCCTCTCTCATAATAACTTTCAGTAGCATCATGAGTAGAACTAACAATATAACTATCACATAAAGCATCCCTATCATGAGCCACATGCATAAAAGAATTAATACTCCCCACATGAACAATCGGAGTAGGAGCAGATTCAACAGAATAGTTATTCTCATCACCATAATCATCAAAAACAGGAGGCATATTGTAATCATAACTAATTTTCTCCTCAAAAGTAGGTGAACTAAAAACATTATACTCATCATCATAGCCATCATAAACTAGAGGTTTAATATCATCACAAGCTAAAGAACAGCTATTTCTCAAAGCATATTCATCAAACATATCATCATAAGAAGGAACATGGATAGTACTAATGGTACAACAATTATTAACCTTAGAATTGGTACCAAAAAGATTTTCAATATCAAAAGTAGAGTGCTTTTCCCAATCATGATCACTAACATAGGTAATAGGCATAGGAACATCATCCCAATCAGAATTATCATAATCTATAGCAGGATCATAACGCTTAGGGGAAGATACCGTGTCCTCTCGCCTTTTACTCCTCTTCTTCTTCATACTCTTCTTACTCTCTCCTTTAGGAGGGAGAGACTTGAAGGGCATCTTCTCCACATATTCTTTAGGAGGGAAAGGCATCTTCTCCACATAATCTGGTTTGCTGACAGAAATAACAGAAGAAACTTTGAAGGATTCCTCCTCTCTATTAATAAGATAAAAACATCTATCAGTCCTGTCATAGCTTGGCAAAATATCAAGTTTTATAAGATTTTGTATGTAAGTATTTGCAAGGCAATCTTTAGCACAATAGAGACGACAACCACGAAGGGTGCTATTAATATTAACATCATTCATATCTATCAAAGCAATCTTTCTAGGTATCTCTTCACACGCCAAGAACAAAGTGAGCTCATCATGCTGATTGAGAGTAATCTTGTCATCACAATACAAACTTAAGGTACTAGAAGAGTAACTATTAGAGCTTGAGCATTGGAAATTAAAATGACCTATGTCATCACAATGTTTACAAAGAAAAGGATAAAGCTCACAAACCTTTTTACCAATCTCGCCTATATCCTTGTACCACATTCGGGTTTCTTCATTTGCATGGTGAACACAATAATCTTCCTTGTTGTAACTCTGTTCACAAGGTCTATGTACTCCACAAAAATTAACATGCTTATAAGAAATAGGACTTTTAGAAGTTTGAGCATGTTTATTGGAATCATCTATAACAATATTACTTTCTATGCAAGTGTCCTTAAAAGGTTCATGATACACGTCCCCATTTCCTTTAGGAACATTCATATGGGAAGCAAAGGCTTTAACGCAATCAACCATAATTTGAGGATCAAGACCATATTTAGCACTAAGCACTTGAAAATTAGCAGTTTCAGCAAAAGACTTAACGCAATCAAATTCGTAATTCATACCTGATCCTTTACCTTTGTCGCTATCCCAACCTTCAATATTGTTTTGAATTGTTTCAAGCAGATCCCACTTGGTGTCAACATCCTTGCTTGTGAAAGACCCATCAAAGCATGCATCTAGATAGTCTTTGTAATATCCTGAAAGCCTTGCATAAAAATTATTAATAACAATATTACGAGGAAGATCATGAATAGGACATTTGTGCATTAGTAACTTCAATCTTCCCCACGCTTGGGCAATGCTTTCTCCATCATGAGGATGAAAATTATAAATGTAGTTGCTATCTTTATAAACCAGACTAGAAGGATAGAATTTAGAATAAAAGAGAGGTTCAATTTCCTCCCAGTCAATAGATTGACCATCCTTCAGTGTTTTATACCATTCCTCAGCTCTACCTTTCAGTGAAAAAGAGAATAGCTTCTTCTTAACTTGGTTCATTGAAATACCTGCACACTGGAACAACTCACATAATTCATGTATAAAAAGCAAATGATCACCAGGATGGACAGTTCCATCTCCTAAATAGCAGTTATTCCTAACACGTTCAACAATCTTCATAGGTATTTTAAAAGGATGAGGAGCACAAGCATCATTAGAAACATCACATATGGGAGATAAAATATCATTAGAGCAAACTTTCTCCACTAAAGCTGGGGAACTAAAAATATCATACTTAACAAAACCAGCTTCCCCAAGCTTAGACTTTTCTATAGCATTAGCATTAACAGTATTCAAAGCATTCATACTAATAACATTGCTATGCGAAATAAGCTCCAAAGGATTTTCAATTTTTTCTTCAAACACTTCATATCTAAACTCAGGAAAAAGACTAGAGAACTCTTTGTTTTCCATTAAGCCTAACTAGTGAAAATAAAAACAATAAACAAAAAGATGTAATTACAGAATCTAAAGGAAATAACTCTGAGCACTCACTAGCAACTAAAAGACTTAGTAGCCAAAGAATGTGAGTACCTTTTACCTTACCTCCCCGGCAACGGCGCCAGAAAAGAGCTTGATGTCTACGCACGCGTCTGTTCTTGTAGACAGTGTTGGGCCTCCAAGTCCAGAGGTTTGTAGAACAGCAGCAAGTTTCCCTTAAGTGGATCACCCAAGGTTTATCGAACTCAGGGAGGAAGAGATCAAAGCTATCCCTCTCAAGCAACCCTGCAATTACGATACAGAAAGTCTCTTGTGTCCCCAACACACCCAATACACTTGTCAGATGTATAGGTGCACTAGTTCAGTGAAGAGATAGTGAAATACAAGTGGTATGGATGATTATATGTAGTAAATGCAATCTGGAATAAAAATTGTTGCGAGCAAACATGTAACAAAATAGTAAGTAAACGGTGTGCAAAGCTTGGAAACAAGGCCTAGGGATCATACTTTCACTAGTGGACACACTCCCAACAAATATAACATAATTGAACAAATAAATAACTTCTCTTCACTATGGTACTCTGAATTACTCTCCTATTGAATAACACTAATCATTACGTAGGGCTATGAAGCACTCCTCAAAGTTCATCAAGTACTTGACAAACACCACTCATAGAGATATCTAAATCAAATCACAACTCAAGATAAATATTATTGCAACTTAGACCAAGTACTAACACGGTGCACACAATGTCAACATTACACCATGAAAGGAGGAATAGATCACTTCAATACTATCATAGTGATAATTATTCTCATAATCCATAAGAGATCACAATCGTAGCCTAGACCAAGTACCACCACGATGCACGCACTGTCACTGTTACACCATGGCAGGAGGAATAGATTACTTTAATAACACACTAGAGAACACATAATGAAGAAGAGTAACATCTACTTATTCAACATGATACAAAGCTCACGATCACATAAAGATCACATCATGGGACAGAGAGGTGAACCACATAGCTACCGGTAGAGCCCTCAGCCCCGGGGATGAACTACTCCCTCCTCATCATAGGAGATAGCAAGGTTGATGGAGATGGCGGTGAGGTCGATGGAGACGGTGGAGACGGCGATGGAGACCGATGAAGATGGCTCCGGGGGCACTTCCCCATCCCGGCAGGGTGCCGAAACAGAGACTTCTGTCTCCCGAAATTCGTCAATAGCGGTGGCGAAGCTACGGAACTGTTCTAGAAATTTCGCCGACTCCTTTAGGGTTTTCTGTCCCGAGGCTTCTTATAGGCGAAGGGGCGTCGTCAGGAGTGGCCCCAGGCCTCCTCACACCTAGGCGGCGTGGCCAGGGCCTGGGCCGCGCCAGCCTAGTGTGAGGCTGGCCTGTGGCCCCTCTCCTTCGCCTCTTCGAATCTCTGGAAGCTTCCGGGAAAAATAAGACTTCAGGAACTTGTTTCGTCCAATTCCGAGAATATTTCCTGTGTAGCTTTTCTGAAACACAAAAACAGCAGAAAACAGGGAACTGGCACTATGGTATCTTGTCAATAGGTTAGTTCCGGAAAATGCATAAAAGTGCCACGAAGTGTAACGAAACACAAGGCAAATGGTGTAAAAACAAGCATGGAGCATCAAAAATTATAGATACGTTTGAGACATATCAAGGACACGCCCGATGGCGACAGTGTCGCCGATGCCTGCAAAGGCAGATCCCACCTCGATCCGCGCTCCTGACGTGCTTTGCCCCATGGTGGGTGCCAACTGTCGTGGTTTCGTCAACAGATCTGCCATAGGGGTAGGTGTATGGCGGTTTCTGGAAGGGGGTGAACACGGCGGAGCGGTCTGGGATGGTGTTAGCACGAGTTTACCCAGCTTTAGATCCTGCAACGGTGGTGAGACCTGCTACTCGTGTGATGGCGCCAGAAAAGACTGTGGCGTTTAGTTGACGTGGGAGCAGTAAGTCCTTGTGCGTGGTGATGACCAGCCCGTTGGGAACCCCAAGAGGAAGGTATGATGAGTGTAGCGGCTAGTTTTCCCTCAGTTAAGAAACCAAGGTTTATCGATCAGGAGAAGAGAGACGATGACGACTGAAGGTGTTTGTGGAACCTGCACACACACAAATGAATACTTTGTCCCCAACTTGCGATGAGGTTGTCAATCTCACCGGTTTGCTTGAAACAAAGGTTATGAGTGTATCGAGTGGAAAACAGTAGTAATATGCGAGTAAAGTAAACAGTGCGGGAAAAGTAAACAGGTGATTGCAATATGATTAAAATAGGACCGGGGTCCACAGTTCACTAGTGGTGTCTCTCCATAGATAAAATAACATGCTGGGTAAACAAATTACAGTTGGGCAATTGATAGAATAAAGATAACGTTATATGTCAAGAAGATCACTATGAGATTTACTCTAGGCATTACAACAAAATACATAGACCGCCATCCAACTGCATCTATGACTAATAATCCACCCCCGGGGATATCATCCGAACACCCTAGAAGTATTAAGTTGCGAACAACAGATAATTGCATTAAGCAAAGTGTGTAATGTAAACAAAGCATATGCCCTTGAGCATATGAATGTTGTTTTCTCCCTAGTAGCAACAGCACATCTACCACCTTAGAGGTTTCTGTCACTCCCCCAGGTGAAATAGAGACATGAACCCACTATCGAGCATAAATACCCCCTCTTGGAGTCACTAGCAACTACTCGGCCAAGATAGCTACTAACAACGGAGAGCATGCAAGATCATAAACAACATAGAGATAACAAAAGATATAATTCAGTACAGCAACTTAATCATAAACACCAATATTCATCGGATCCCAACAAACCAACATCATGGAATTACATAACGGTGATCTCAATCATGTAGGGCAGCTCATGAGATCTAAACATGAAGCACATGGTGGAGAAGACAACCAGCTAGCTACTGCTATGGACCCATAGTCCAAGGTAGACTACTCACTCATCGCTCCGGAGGCAAGCATGGCGATGAAGAAGACATCCGGTGGCGATTCCCCTCTCCGGCAGGGTGCCGGGAAGAGCTTCTGGACCCTCCCGATCTTCGGGTCGACGGCGGCGGCGGATCGCGATGTATTCTGGAAAACTGATCGGGCCCTTAGGTTTTTCTCGTCAGGGGGTATATATAGGCGAAGGGGCGATGTCAGAGGAGAGACCACGCCCCCTCACACGGGGCTGGCGCGGCCAGGGGGGTGGCCGCGCCGCCCCTATGTCTGGGGCCCACGTGGCCCCACTCCGTCAGGTCTTCGGATGTCTGGAAGCTTCCCCGTGAAATATGACTTCAGGAACTTGTTTCATCCAATTTCGAGAATATTTCCTGTGTATCACTTCTGAAACACAAAAACAGCAGAAAACAGGAAACTGGCACTGTGGCACTTCGTTAATAGGTTAGTTCCGGAAAATGTATAAAAATGCCACTAAGTGTAACGAAACAATAGGCAAATGGTGTAAAAACAAGCATGGAGCATCAAAAATTATAGATACGTTTAAGACGTATCAAGCATCCCCAAGCTTAACTCCTGCTCGTCCTCGAGTAGGTAAGTGATAACAAAGAATAATTTTTGAGGTGACATGCACCTACACAATCTTGATCATATATGTAAGCATTGGTGAGCTGGGATCAATAGAACTTAAAACATGGGCATGAAAGATATAATCATGACAATAAGAACTTAGCAACCATGTTGTAAACATGTAAATGAACACAAACAAAAGATCATGATAATGAAACAATGAAAGTCAAACGTGTGTTTTAATCATAAGGAAAAACATACAAATGGTTTTCAGCTTGTCCTTCAAAGAGAGCAAAACATAAATGCATAGGACACCTCAAAGTTTAAGAGGGCGACTAGATACAAATAATTTAAGAACAAGTGAAACCAACAATATGAGTCAATCAATGAACTTTGGGACAATGCATATCACACTAAGAATGACAACTATGCTCTCTTAATGGTGCATAAAGAAAGAAGGTGGTGACTCAACATAAAAGTAAAAGAAAGGCCCTTCGCAGAGGGAAGCAGTGATTGCAAGTTTTATAACCTTCAAAAATTATGGTACTTACCGGCTTTGAGCTCTCATTGCCCCCATCATAAGCATCTTGAATGGTTAAAGTTAATGCGAGAACAGTTATGATGCATATGCTTGACAAATCATAAGTTGAAAACCTCGTGTCCCGTGAATACGAGTACCCAAACCATGCTAATTTACTTAGAGTCCCAAGCAAGGCTCTTGTCATTGTAAGTATATGCATATCATTGAGAACCGCCAATGGGGTACCTCCGTGCCCAATGACATGGAACAAGCCCACACCAAAATGACAGGACAAGCAGACAATGAACACCTCGACATCTCTTTTATTTGCTATATTGTTTAGCTTTTTATTGTGAGATGCGTCGTCGAATGTTCACCATGGGTATGCTGCAAATTTCCACCATGAATTATGCATGGCTTAGATTGGCGGCCCGGCGTTTCCCTAACACATATAAAAACTCCATGATCCTCACAAGATTCCCAATTCATTTCACACAGCGGGCATCCATAAACAAAAGATCACGATATCAACTCAAAAAGAAGTGCAATGTTGAAAGCTTGCCCCATGACAGCATGGCTGGGCTAGAATCCAACTTACAACTTGCAAGCATAACAACTCAGCATAAAAGACCACAATGTCAAATTTTTAAGAACAGGAAAAAGTAAAGTGTGCCTTCCGGTTCGTGAGAGCTTTACTGACCGAATTTCGCATAACACTGGTAAGAGTTTAATTTGAAGAGAATATAAAAGCAAGTCAAATTTACTTGGAATAGCAAATTGCTAGTAGGTATGTATGGTGGACACTTTGGAAAACTTTGGCTTTTAAGAGTTGGATGCACGAGTAGAGCTCATACTCAGTACAAGGCGAGGGCTAGCAAAAGACTGGGAGCGACCAACTAAGAGAGCAATAATGGCCATAATCATGCAAAGCGACAAAGCGACATTAAAAGAAGCATACGATGGCATCAAAAGTCAAAAACTAAATGATCATGAAGGCTAATGGCGACTTTGTAAGAGTCTAACATGTGTGAGCATGCGCCAAGTCAACCCAAATAAAGCATCAAGGAGAAAACCAAAATAATGCTTCCATACAATAAAAACAACGCATGATTTTTTCAAAGGCTCATTAAGCAATCTCAGTTATTTGAGACAAGTCATGCTACAGCAAAACCACTAAGCATACTATCAAAAATAAATCAAGCATGACATGAAAAAGCCTAAGCCGCAGTCTACACAAGCTCCTTCTTGTACCACTATTTTGCACAAAGCTTTTTCTCTTTTCCAACACCATTTGAAACTTTTATAAACACCTCTTTTGATGAAAACCAATAAAGATCAGAGGCAAAAATACACCTTGATGAAAAGATATGACAAGATCTGAACGCATATCAAGGCGAAAACGAAAACCAAAAGCAGTAGCAGAAAAAGTAGAACACTCGATTTTAAATAAGAGTGAAAACTAGAGCGTTCTTTGCAAATGAAAACGAGTACATCACCTCCAAAGGGAAATTTGTTGGGGTCCAACCATTTATTGCAGCAAACAAACAAACTAAACCAACTAAGAAAACTAAAACAACTGACGCTCCAAGAAAAACACATAGTGCATGAAGCAATAAAAATATAGTGTTTTGAAAGGTGACCTGATTTTTGCCGATGAAGAAGGGGTGCCTCGGGGGCATCCCCAAGCTTTGACGCTTGTACTTCTTGGATATTTCTTGGGGTGATGCATGGGCATCCCCAAGCTTGAGCTTTTGTCCATTCTTCAACTCATCTCATCATTCTCCAATCCCTACACTTGAAAACTTCCTTCATACAAAACTAAACACAATTCTATTAGCAACATTAGTGTAAGCATAAAATATATTCAACCTCTTTTAGCTTCAGGTTTCAACCCAAAACCACCACATATAAAGTATATACTACTGTATCAACTTCCACAAGAGTTCCATGATCAAAAAGAAATCAAAAGAAAGCGATAAAGTGGCAAAAACAAATATTGGCAGAAATCTGTCAAAACTGAACAGCTGACAAAGGACGAATTTTTGAGGGATTTTCTGTTGCTCAAATCAAAAAGTGTTCAACTAAGAAAAGTTTGGATATAACCTGGGGCATATGCACAAGAAATCGCAGGTCCAAAAGATAAACAGAGAATTTTCACGAATTTTTACGGTGCAGCACCGAAAACAGTTTCAGGACAGCAATAACCCCAAATCTTTACCTCACTCAAATTAGAGGCTTCTCTTGGCACAAAAACGAAATAAACAAGATAAGGAGCGGTCATTACAGTAGTAATGACTTCCAAGACTCAAATAAAAGAAAAAGTACTGAAAAGTAAACAATGGGTTATCTCCCAAGAGTGCTTTTCTTTAACGCCTTTGAGCTAGGCGCGGAAAATTGCGAATCAAGTAATATCAGCAGAAGCATTAAGATCAACAGAAGAGGTCTTATCAATAAGGCATTGTATTTCATCCACATAAGTTTTTGAAGACCCTTTGTGATCATGCTTTGGTACACTATTCTCATCAAAAAGATTTTCAGGACAAATCCAGGCAAAATTGTTTTCGAAAGCATCATTCAATCCCAAAAGCTTGCAAGGTATAGGTATTTCGGCCTCTTTATCATTTGTACTAATAACATTTATAGGAGAACCGAGTTTATTAAAACGTTTAAGAACCTTCCTAGCTTCAACAACGACATCCTTAAATTCTAGGCGCAGAGTTTCCAAGATAAAAGCTTTCTTTTCGGGATCCTTAATTTCATGAAGCTTGAGGAACATATATTGCATAAAAGGATTAAGACTAGCAAACCTAGTTTCCAACATGTCAATTAAATAAATAGAAGCAACCTCAATACTAGGAGCAAGCTCAACCCAAGACTTTTCCTCATCTTCATCGTGCATACTAATGTGATTAAAGAACTCCTCAATGTTACTTTTGCCAATAATCGAACCACTCCCTATAGAGAGGTCCTCCAGAACGAACTCAGGGAACAACATGATAAACTAAAGTAAAGAAATAACAACTACCAAGGATTCTAATTTTTTTGGGTTTTTGATAAAAAGCAATGCAGGTAAAATAAATAAAGTAAAGCAAAACAATAACAAAGTAAAGAATGTGTGTGCGAAGAACTCCCCTTGCAGAAGTCTTCTCTCTTCCCCAGCAACGGTGCCAGAAAAGAAGCTGCTACTCGTGTGATGGCGCCAGAAAAGACTGTGGCGTTTAGTTGACGTGGGAGCAGTAAGTCCTTGTGCGTGGTGATGACCAGCCCGTTGGGAACCCCAAGAGGAAGGTATGATGAGTGTAGCGGCTAGTTTTCCCTCAGTTAAGAAACCAAGGTTTATCGATCAGGAGAAGAGAGACGATGACGACTGAAGGTGTTTGTGGAACCTGCACACACACAAACGAATACTTTGTCCCCAACTTGCGATGAGGTTGTCAATCTCACCGGTTTGCTTGAAACAAAGGTTATGAGTGTATCGAGTGGAAAACAGTAGTAATATGCGAGTAAAGTAAATAGTGCGGGAAAAGTAAACAGGTGATTGCAATATGATTAAAATAGGACCGGGGTCCACAGTTCACTAGTGGTGTCTCTCCATAGATAAAATAACATGCTGGGTAAACAAATTACAGTTGGGCAATTGATAGAATAAAGATAACGTGATATGTCAAGAAGATCACTATGAGATTTACTCTGGGCATTACAACAAAATACATAGACCGCCATCCAACTGCATCTATGACTAATAATCCACCCCCGGGGATATCATCCGAACACCCTAGAAGTATTAAGTTGAGAACAACAGATAATTGCATTAAGCAAAGTGTGTAATGTAAACAAAGCATATGCCCTTGAGCATATGAATGTTGTTTTCTCCCTAGTAGCAACAGAACATCTACCACCTTAGAGGTTTCTGTCACTCCCCCAGGTGAAATAGAGACATGAACCCACTATCGAGCATAAATACCCCCTCTTGGAGTCACTAGCAACTACTCGGCCAAGATAGCTACTAACAACGGAGAGCATGCAAGATCATAAACAACATAGAGATAACAAAAGATATAATTCAGTACAGCAACTTAATCATAAACACCAATATTCATCGGATCCCAACAAACCAACATCATGGAATTACATAACGGTGATCTCAATCATGTAGGGCAGCTCATGAGATCTAAACATGAAGCACATGGTGGAGAAGACAACCAGCTAGCTACTGCTATGGACCCATAGTCCAAGGTAGACTACTCACTCATCGCTCCGGAGGCAAGCATGGCGATGAAGAAGACATCTGGTGGCGATTCCCCTCTCCGGCAGGGTGCTGGGAAGAGCTTCTGGACCCTCCCGATCTTCGGGTCGACGGCGGCGGCGGATCGCGATGTATTCTAGAAAACTGATCGGGCCCTTAGGTTTTTCTCGTCAGGGGGTATATATAGGCGAAGGGGCGATGTCAGAGGAGGGACCACGCCCCCTCACACGGGGCTGGCGCGGCCAGGGGGGTGGCCGCGCCGCCCCTGTGTTTGGGGCCCACGTGGCCCCACTCCGTCAGGTCTTCGGATGTTTGGAAGCTTCCCCGTGAAATATGACTTCAGGAACTTGTTTCGTCCAATTCCGAGAATATTTCCTGTGTATCACTTCTGAAACACAAAAACAGCAGAAAACAGGAAACTGGCACTGTGGCACTTCGTTAATAGGTTAGTTCCGGAAAATGTATAAAAATGCCACTAAGTGTAACGAAACAATAGGCAAATGGTGTAAAAACAAGCATGGAGCATCAAAAATTATAGATACGTTTAAGACATATCAAGACCCTACGTGCTGCTATAATTCACGGTATGGAAACAAGTGCTCGGTTACAATGATGAGATTGTCTAATAGCCTCAAGGGCTCCTCCACGCCGGTTTATAAAGGCGTCTGGCGTGGGCATCATGGTGATTCCGGGGCGGATACAATATGGAGTCCTAGACTAAGTCCTATACAATGACGTATACTACATGGCAAAACTGCCATCGGCCTATATACGGAATCCGCCATAAGCTCCTGCGTCCTCGGAAACTGACATGTGCTTCCAGCAACTGGGCCGCTTGGTAAGGCTACCTGCCATACCACCTTCTATGGGCCACCCTGGCTTGCTGGTTTCGGACTACGTCGTAGGTATACCTATTTGGTATATCCCCAACACAAATTATTTTGACCTCCTTTTTCTAGAATAGCGACAACCCTCCACTTCTCACATTGCTCTCATGAATCAACATCTTATCAAACTTCAATTTGCGTATAAAATTTTCTGCCTTAGCCTTTCCCAAATGTGATTCAGATAGAAACATCACATCAGGTTTTATTTGCCTCTGGACTTCTAGAACCGCTCAAACTGTCGAGGATGTTACATCCCCTGGCAGACATCCCCGGAAGTTCCATCTAGAGGTAATCATTGTTCCTGGAGGTCCTCATCGAAGGAGGCCGCCGATCCTGTTGTTTCATCAATTTCCTTTTCATCCTCACTAATTCTCTTCCTTCTCTTCTGATCTTGATATTTCTGTGGGGTACTCACTAAATCTCTAGGAGCAGTAGTAGAAACTGAATTCTCAAGATAGAGCACCTCACTAGCCACATTTCCATCTGACACACCTCCCGACCCTGAGTTTTGATTGACAACGCCATCTACATCGATTAGTCTCTTCCTAAGATTACGAGTATGACCAGAACTATCAAAGTTAATCATGGCTTAACTCCATATCATCCGCCTCCTTAACATTCGGCTCATGGAGCTCTACCTCTCCCTCTACCACCACGACCCGCAAAACTACCACGGCCACCACCTCCTCTTCCAACACCAACAGGAATGTTAGGCTCGAAGGCTACCTTTATCCAGTTCCCCAATTAGCAGGAAGCATACTCATGCACACCATCTCTGTAAAATAATAAATGGTTTATTTGTATATTTCAATTAGTTCATAATAAGTTTACTACTATGCTATAACTATATCAATTGGAAACATTGATATAGGTGTGGTATTAAATGAAGCAGAGTCCCTAGTAATCCTCTAATTGCTAGTTCATTGTGCAACTGATGATTGAGGTTTCCAGATTATGGAGCATTTATGCCAATTGACAATGAGATCATGCCATTCAGATAATGCCATGGTGGACATACCCAAACATGAGTATTGCAACACGGTCGTGTCATGATGTTCACATTACGCTAATAAGAAAGTTTTATAACATAATCCTTAGACATATTTAATCACTACTTCTAGCAGAAGATTTGATTGCATCAACCGTCATTTCCGTGAAAGGTTGACTAAAAAGGTGCCTTTGGGTTTTCCAAGGAGTAAGTTGAGGCATATGTACGAAGAACGAGATTTGTTCATCCGCATGACCGAGATGATACTCAGGGCCCACTCGGTGAGATTACATCTGAAGCTGCGCAACATGTGACTAGGTCACAGGGATGGAATATCATGGTACGAGTTAAGTAGCACGAGTCGATAAAAAGATTGAACGAGGTATGGAGATGCCAAAGATCAGATCTCGGACTTTGCTAGTATCAATTAAACAAAGGGAAAGGAACACCAACGTTTATGGTTCAAGGACAAAACATCTTTGTAGAATGCAAAAGGATCGTCATGGATCTCTAGATCCTCCTGATGATCATTTATCAGAGAGAGTTCTCGGTAATGTCTGGAGTGTTCTCGAACCATTGGGTAACACACTTAAGGGATCACGGATGTTTAAGATGGTTTTCGTTATATTCAAAAACATCCAGTATTGATATAAGAGAGAAGGAATAGTTCTGATAAAGTCCGAAAGTCATTCGGAGGAGTCCGAAAGAGTTTTGGAGAAGTGGGGAATTAGATAAAGAGTAATTGATATTAATTAAATTTTATTTAAATAATAAAAATGAGCAGCCCACCTTAACAGGCCCCTCTCGGAGGGGAGCCCATTAAGCCTAATGCGCCTCCCTCTTATTGGACAAGGGGAAGGGGCGCCATGGGCCCTAGGCCCTAGCCTAGGTCGGCTAGGGCTAGAGTTTGGGTAGGTGGGGGGCCGACAGGCCTAGCCCCACCCTTGACCACCGCTGCCCGAGCCTCCTTCCTCCTTGGCCGCCGCCCTAGGAGCCTTGGGGAGGGGCGAGGTGCAACCCCTCCTTCCTATATAAAGAGGGCCCTAGGGAGAGAGGAGAATACACAACGAGCCACGAGCTCTCCTCTTCCTCGCTGGTGCGCCGCCCTCCTCCACCTCTCTCTCTCTCTCTCTCTCTCTCTCTCTCTCTCTTTCCCTCTCGCATGGCCTCCCAAAGGGTTGCGTAGGAGCGAGACTACACCACTGCTGCACATCTACGTGCTGCGGAGTTTTTGAATCCCGTCCGAAGCCATCCACTTCCGCAATCTTAGCTGGATCGGGGATTCTGGAGGCCGTCATGATCACCATACGTGTGAGAGTACACGGAGGTGCTGCCAGTTGTGGCACCGGAGTTGTTGCACCAAGTTCTTCAACTTCATTGACATCGCTCATGTGGGAGCGTTAATCCCGTGTTTGGTTTTCAAGGGTATGTCATCGAACACCAGTTTAATGTTACATCATTACTAGTAGATAGATCTTTGGGCAATTTGGGGTTGCGTAGAAATTTTTTTTTGTTATTTGCATCAAACCCCAACAGGAGCATCAACGAGTCACGACATACCCGAATACCCACCAGAGAACCATCCATCTCCACATGGTTTAACATAGATGATAAACCCTCTGTGCATAGAAGAAACAAATATGGTGACAGAGGGTCTACTTGACGTATCCCTCTTTTAGGTTCAAAAAACTTAAACCAAATTTTGTACCTGACCGATGAGACACAAGACATCATAAGACTCACCCAACGTGGATGGAAACCAAGCTTGATCACCATCTTCTCCAGAAAGCGCCATTCAACTCTATCATAAGCCTTATGTATATCTAATTTGACTGCACATAATCCTTTCTTGCCTTTCTTCTTTTTATTATATGTATACTTTCATGGGCAATAAGAATGTTATCTGTGATAAGACAATCGGGCACGAATGCACTTTGATTCTGCCCAATAACTTCAGGAAGAATAAGTTTCAATCAATTAGCCAACATCTTCGATATAACCTTATATACCACATTGTATAGACTGATAGGGCGGAACTAAGTGATTTTATCAGCATTCTCAACCTTGGGAATTAAGACAACCACCATATCATTCCACCAATCTGGGATAACTCCGGACTTTACTTGCCTCCAGGACTTTTGTCAACTCATCTCCTAGAAGGTGCCAATATCTTTTATAGAAAACAGCATGAAGGCCATCTGGTCCTGGCACTTTTAGATCTCCTATTTGGAATAAAGCTTTTCTCACCTCCGCTTCAAAAAATAGCTGAATCAGATCTTGATTCATTTCATCAGTAACTCTTCTAGGCACCTTATTTAGTACAGGTTCATCAGGTTCATCCACTTCCCTTGAAAACAGCCCTTGAAAATAAAATTTTATTAAGTTACTCATGCCTTGCGGGTCTTCCCATTTATTACCAGAATCATCAAACAGATCTTTACTATTAAATGGGAGTCCGTGACGGCGGTAGGTTCTAAAACACGTTTGACATACATCATTGGAACAATCCTGAACGTCCGATCTACATCACACCGTATGATTTATAAAATAAGAAACACCTCCATCCCGCCCACTGATTAAGGAGACAATCAAATCAATCAAATTAATGACTTTCCAGGAAATCAATCAATCCGCCCACTGATTAAGAAACGCTATGACTAGGGAAAGAAAATATCTCCATCCCGCCCACCAATTAAGTTGTCAATCAATCAGCGGATTGTAAGTCGGTGCGTTTCCTATTCCGTTGGCGCTAATTTTAGATCAAGTGGAATCATCTCTTTCCTATTCTGTTATTATCTAAGAAATTAGTAGTAATTCTTTGCCTTGTTATGCTTTTACGTTTCCCTCTAATCCTCCTCACCAAAAAAATCGTCCTGATTCGCTTCCATTCTTCAATTGATAGAAGGCCAACATTAAATTCCTGAAATCAAGGCATATATCACACGCTTATGTTCACCGCGGCTCCCCAAGGACGTCCCTCCCCCACATTTGGTTTTCTTTGTGATCCAATTTTCTCCAGCCCCGTCCTGTGATCTCCGCTAAAATCCAGCCAAACCAAAACCCCGACTCCTCTGCGCATCGGTGCACGGACTTGCCACCGCCGTCGTTGTTCTCCTGCCCATCGGGGTCACACAAGATTGGTCACCGTACCGACATGGTTGTTCTCCTGTGCAGAGGCATCAGCAAGAATTTTTTTTGGAATAAGAGGCGTCAGCAAGATTGGTCACCGTCGTCGCTGTTATCCTGTCCATTGCCGACTCGCCAGCGGTAATCTAGCATTCCTGGCTCCGCGGTGCTTGGACTGCGTCCTACTCTGCCTTTTATCCCAGCTGCTTTATTGGACGTCCATGAGGTATAGGTCCCCCAAATTTCTCGCCCTTGTCAACATGTTTGTGTTCATATTTTATTGCTTCAGCTTGGCGTTCAACTATAACTCAATCAACTCCTACTATGTTTACAAGAATTGGACCCTGGTTGCCCTCGACGTGTTCTACCGGTTGCCTGGCTGAAACCTAAAACAAACAATTCCGTATTTTTTTCCTTTGCTACAATCTTTGCACTGTACGTACTGAAAACACACTATGCTGAAACCTCCGAGCCAGCTTTACAAGAATTGGATCCTTTACGACATTGCATTTTTTTATATGAAATTTGTAGTTTAATTTATAGAGTTTTCCTGTTGTGTCCCATGTTCAGTAAGGTTAAAGAAAGGGGAAATTCGACTTGGAACATGGGAGCATATGCTACCACCACCGGAAAAAAACATTTTCAAAATATTAAAAATATTTAAACAAAAAATTAAGCATGTACATCTTGACATTTTATGTGCACGTGCCAAGTTTTGTGGAAAACCAGCAATTTTTGTGACTTGTGTAAACAGATAAAAAAAAAATATCGTGCAACGCTCATTTTAGCACCAAAATTTGTCTTACACACAACACAAAAAATGTCATTTTCCTATGAAACAACTCTGTGAGAACATATAATGTCGAGGCCTACGCGCGAAAAATTTCATCATTTTTTTTTGATAAATCATATTTAAAAAACTGGGAGCATATGCTCCCGGGTACCGAAATGCTGCCCCCAAAATAAAGGATACAACATGATAACTGGAATTAAGAATATCCGAGTGATGTATTAACAAGAAGCATAAATTAGTGTGTGTTACATTTGAACTAAATAAATTGAAATTAAGAGCACAAGAGCGGGAGGGGCTGCCGGAGTTGAGCGTCGTGGTGGGGATTTGGGGTAGACAGAGAAAGCCTTCCACTTTTACTTTTTGACACTTCGCCTTGAATTTGCCTGTTTTGACTGAGAGATGTAGGATTTCTGAAAGTTCGTCGTGAACTTAGTAGGTGGGACAAGTGAACCTCTATCACTCCTGTGTATATACTCCCAAAAAATATTTAAAATTTGTACAGATGATATCGAATTATGCAACATAAAATTACATTTTCAAATATTACATGGGTATCTCTTTTAAATATTTACATGTATTTTATATTTACACCTACAACATTTAGAATGATGAACAATAACCGTAGCAACGCACGGGCATTCAACTAGTATTTGATAGTATTTATCTTTCTGTGAGCACTAGCAAAATTGTGAAAGAATCTAGTATTATCGTCTGCATGCCGCAACCAGTTAGATCGCCCATGTTGCAACCAATGCAACTCTTCTTGCTCCAACAATAACTCAATTTTTAGTAGAATCTCTTTTCGCTCAGCAATAGAATCATCAGATGATGGGACTTTTCGGAGAGTCTCCAGCTTTGTTTTCAAACATCAATACGATGACGGGGCCCTTGAAGTTCAGTTTGGTCTCAAACATGTAAGTCGCTATGGACTTCTGCCACTTTCTCCATCAGTTTTGGCCCAATACCACGCGCTGATGCTTTTGCCCATGCATTGTGGACAACCAAGTCGACTGTTTCTTCCTGTAACCAGCGAGCCTCAAATCGTTCAGTTGCAGTGTTCACACCATGCACACTCGCAAGAAATTCTGTATCAACGATAATCGGTTGATGGTCACTTTTCGTTTGCTCACCATTTATCACCCTAGATGGTGGGAACAAATTACTCCATGCCGCATTGGTCACTGTTTCTTCCTCTTTGCCATGTAAAGGTATCCCCCGTATACCCTAGGTTCTCTAGACCACAATCAATGAGGCAGTCATGAAAAGCTTTCATATACCTGGGAGCTCTCGGTGCCCCCCTTCTTTTTCACATGAGAACAAAATCTCATTAAAATCGCCTAGTATAAGCCATGGCATCGACATATGTGAATGTAGCTCTCTAATATACTCCTAGGACTTATATTTATTCTCCCACTTCGGTTAACCGTAAAAACCCGCCAGCCGCCATAGATTTACATCCTTAATAATTACATCAAAAAGTTTTTCTCTATTTTCTTGCAAATTATTTTGACCTCCTTTTTCTAGAATAGCAACATCCCTCCACTTCTCCACTTCTGACATTGCTCTCATGAATCAACATCTTATCAAACTTAGATTTACGCATAAAATTTTCTGCCTTAGCCTTTCCCAAATGTGATTTAGACATAAACATCACATCGGGTTTTATTTGCCTTTGGACTTCTAGAAGCGCTCGAACTGCCGGGGATGTCTCATCCCCTGGCAGTTCCCTTGAGGTAATCATTGTTCCTGGCCGTCGTCCTTGAAGGAGGCCGCCGATCCAATTGTTTCATCAATTTCATTTTCATCCTCACTAATTCTCTTCCTTCTTTTCTACTCTTCTAATTTTGATATTTCTATGGGGTACTCACTAAATCTCCAGGAGCAGTAGTAGAAACTGAATTCTCAAGATAGAGCTCCTTACTAGCCACGTTTCCACTTGACACACCTCCCGACCCTGAGTTTTGATTGACAACATCATCTACATCGATCAGTCTCTTCCTAAGAGTACGAGTATGACCAGAACTATCAAAGTTAACCCTGGCTTAACTCCATATCATCCGCCTCCTCAACATTCGGCTCACCCGGAGCTCTACCTCTCCCTCTACCACCATGACCCGCAAAAACCACCATGGCCACCACCTCCTCTTCCAACACCAATAGCGATGTTAGGCTCCAAGGCTACCTTTATCCAGTTCCGCAGTTGGCAGGAACCAGACTCATGCACACCATCTCTGCATTCCTCAACTTCATGTCCAATCAGCCCGTAGAAGTTGCAGAAATCTGGCAACTTTGTACTGAATGGGATATCTCTTTCTTTCCTTCAGCGTTATAGGAAGAAACCGAACCAGGGGCTTATTCAGGTCAAGAAAAACTCTAGCCTTGATATACTTGGCCGGATTTAATCTACCTTCATTCAGAATTATAGTAATCGGAGGCTCACCCACATTCATGATGACTTTTTCTACTAACTCTATTTTCTTCATCAAACCTTCTAGAATTCCCTGTACCCTAGCCCATACAGGGATTTTATCAAACTTATACTCCTCCACATTTAGTGAAGCCATCCTACTCAGCTAGCACTACCGTAGATCCATGAAACAGCCATGGACCTCCTTCCATCACTCCATTCCCATCTCCCAAGCAATGAAACTGAGCCAGAAACAGATTTGATCCTTTTGCTTTGAACGCCACATCTTGCGCTGCTAACCAAGCATTACACATTTGTTTGAAGAACATGGCAGCATGACTGAAAGGTTTTGGAGTATGAACCTTAAAAATTTCTATCCAACGCACCTCCACTATGGGAGAGTATTTTTTTGTGGCACTTCAAAGTGCCACTAAAAATAGAAAAAGTGTCACTAAAAGTGTTAGTGACGTTTAAAAAAGTGACGAATATAATCGCGTTGCTAAAAAATATTGTGGCACTTTAAAAAAGCGCCACTATTTTTAGTGGCATTTTAAAAAGTGCCACTACCTATTTTTAGTGGCACTTTACAAAGCGCCACTTAAAATAGGATCTTTAGTGTCAATTTGCAAAGTGCCACTAAAAATAGGATTTTTAGTGGCATTTTGTAAAGCGCCACTGAAAATAGGATTCACTTTGCAAAATGCTAGCAATTGCACATACCTAATTCACATATTCATATCAAAATGTTCACAGATTCATCAATCAACTCGTTCACATCAATATATCAATACATTCTCATACCAAAATGATATTAAAACAACAATAAAGAGCAATATATTCTTTCACTTTTGTACAACTTCATTTTCTGGCACATTCAAAAATATCTGAACTCTCATACATAGTTCTCCCTCTCATACATAGATGTCTCAGACACTAGACAACATACCAGAGGGTTGTTAGCAAACCAACCTATCTAGTGCTTCGACCTTGTTGAAGTCAGAACCAAGGAGGGCATGATTAGCATGTTTGGGCAGATCATCTTGTTGCTATTGACCTATGTATAACATATACAGTTAGCAGAAAGGCTTGATCACAGTAACAAATGCTCCTAATGACAACAGATCCAAATAAGCACTGCTCATTTTGTATGGCTTTCTGACTCAAAGTTACTCCGTTCAACTGGTCTAACCTACTTGGATTCAAAACTGAGTGCACATAATTACAAAAGAACCGAAGCAGTTTGCATTGCATTCATATAATATGAAAAAGTAACTCCATTCAACTGGTCTAACCTACTTGGATTCAAAACTGAGTGCACATAATTGCAAAAGAACTGAAGCAGTTTGCATTGCATTCATATAATATGAAATAAGCGGTACGTGTGAAGCTATCCTCTTAGGATAAGATCTTCTATTTTAGCATGTGATGTTCTCTCTATTCTTTACTTAAAAATCAAAATAAGAACCAGACTTGTGCTACTTTATGTATACCACATGGTCGCTCTCTCCTGACTGACCTCTCATTTTTTAAAGGGATGGCAAGTTCATCTGTTTGAGCATTTTATCTTTCTATCTATGAGTTCACAATGTATAAAAACTAACTAGAGACACAATATATATATGGAAGTACAGGAGCATATCACAATATAGTACATGATTCAATTTTTGGGTAGCAATTTCTTTTGGGAACATGTCTTTTTGTGGTATTACAGAAAGATAAAAACATGTTCACTCCATATTTTCTGCATTAACTTACATATTAAATCTTGCTGATGCATAATGGGACAAAAGGCTGATGTACTTACCCCCCCCACCCCCCCACTAAAGCATTCAGCTGATGAGATCAATCACCGGAAAAATTCCCCTGCACAAGCATAAAATAGAAATTAGTCCAACCTAAAGTTTCAATTTCCAAACCATATCTGAGGAAAACTCTGGACTACCATATTCTATGATAGTGGATATGATGAATGCATAAGAACGATATGGCCTCACAAACAGGAAGCTAAAGAAGTAACCAGTAGATATATGTTTCTAAAATGCAATGCATCAGAGGGACATGATTGCATGAAGCTATCTGTACATATCTAGATATCAACTTGTACTATACAGGCAGTTATCTGCATCCCTAGAATTCAGGGGGTCACTAGATCTATCAGTAGTTCATTAGGTTGGCTAGGTACGTAAATACATATAAGGGAACATCAGTTGAAGCAGTGGCACAGGTCATTCCAGCCACGTAATTAAATACATGCAAGTTAACTTTTACTATACATGCAGTATCAAGGATAGCATAGTACACTCTCCCATATGACCCTTGTCCTACCAGAGAATGATTCCTATCTTCAATCAAAATGTGAAGAAGAATGCTATGTTATCTCAAAAAGGGAAAATAATGAAGACAGTAGTTAACAAACTGAAGGAAAATGATATGAAATGGAAAGTAGATATGATGACAATTCATCGCACAATTGGCAATATGCCTAGCATGAGAGGGGAGATTAGAAGAGAGGAGCGGCCACCACCAGGTTATTGTAGCCAAGTAGCAGCACCACCAAATCATGAAGCTTTTATGACAGTTAATAGATTTAATTACTGAGCAGCACCCTCAACTTTGATGAACTTGGGGAATCCCCTAGCTCCTTGTTTCTTTAGCAGGACACCAAAACCAGATGTGATGCTCTTGTATATTTCTCTGGATTGTTTAGTAGTTCATTTGATATAATATCCCCTCATGCAATATCAAGGATACCAAAACCAGGTTATTATTTGGAGAAAAGGATAATGAAGAACTTATAACTGCTATAGGGTCATTACCTACCTGCCCTTGTCAGAAAAATGCCTTAGTATTCCCATCCGTTTCACGGAGTGCCAAATCCGCATCCATCAAACCACCCTTGTGAAGCAGATTTGTTTTTGAATGCAATAAAACAACAGCGATGATTAGAGTTCTGAGAAGACTCAGATTCAACGTAATACATAGAAAATCTTACACAAAAGGAACTCAGACTAATGCTCCTATGCTTTATAGAATATTTTGCATAGTGGCATGAAAGGCAACCTAGAGCTAGGCAACATGTAACTCAGGTACATGAACCATGTAGTATTCTACCTATCTTAAATTATCACCTTTACAAGAGCTTGCTAGATGCTACAAGCCAACGATAATGTAGTTAAGTGATGTGGTAGAAGCTGACATGCCGCACTTTTTATGAACAGGAAATCAGAGAGACACTAGCCATGTAGAATTCTACCTTCCATAAGTTATGCACCTTTCTAAGAGCTTGCTGGATTCTAGGAGCTAGCCATATGGCCAGCGGTATAGACTTGAATCCTAAAACAGATAAATCAACACACAGGAGGCCATAAATGGTGTCTATATCTTCTGCACGGACACCATCCAAGGATGAACAACATCCAGAAACTCGCAGGATGGTTCAAACAACAAGAATTAGTGAGGTTAAGGATAGTAGGTTCGCATGCTTTTGATCGAGCAAGTCGTGCATGGCATTCCAAGTAAAAATACATAGCAGGCATTCTGTCGAACAGCACGCGTGCAAGAGAAGAAAAAAAGTACAGGATACGGGCACCTGCAGACGAGGAGCAGCTGAGAAGGTAGACATACCTAGCAGCTGGGGCGACGTCGGCGGCGAGCCTACCACGGACGGCGGCCATGTCCTCCTTCAACTTGATGCAGCCGCGGATCCCCCTCGGCGTTCATGGAGGATGCCTTCTGCGCACGCACGCGTGCCATGATGACCACCCGCACCGTTTCTGCCCCAACGTGAAGCCAGTGAGGGAGCCGAGGCGGCGGTGGAACCTGCTCGCGCTGGGGGATCCTAGCATCTCCATCCATCGGCCACCATGACGAATAGGAGGGACCTCAGGTGGTGGGGTGGGGCGGGATAGGAGGAGGAGGAAAGAAGATATCACGGTGGGAGGGAGGAGGCATCGGAGATGGCGCAGTGGTGGGAACTGTGGCTATTGCGAGCGCGGCAGTGGTGGTGGCAGCATTCTCGGGCGACTCTGCCATGGATGGGGAACGAAGAGTTCTGCGAGGGGAGGAGGAGGGCAGAATATGGGAGAGAGGTGGAGGAGGTGTGTTGGATCCGACGAGGCGGTGCACCGGTGCGGAGGATCACGTCTGGTCGAGTCAGCTTTTGGCGTGTTGCGTTGCATGGCCCACTTGGTTCCCAGTTTATAAGCCAAACGATAGGAAAATGCCACTAAACTGGCGTTTTAGTTCAATTGATACAGAAAATAAAAGTGTCACTAAAAATGGTATTACTAGTGCCGTTTCTTCAAAGTGTCACTAAAAATAGGCATCTTTAGTGACGTTTCTTCAAAGTGCCACTAAAAATACCCATCTTCAGTGGCACTTTGAAGAAATGCCACTAAAGATGCTCATTTTTAGTGGCACAATAGAAAAAATGCCATTAAAAATAGGTATTTTTAGCTACACTTTGAAAAAGTGCCACTAAAAATACTATTTATAGTCGCGCTTTTAACAAAGTGCCACTAAAGATGCAATATTTAACTACACTTTCATCAAAATGCTACTAAAAATGGTTTATAGCCGTACTTTAAAAAAGTGCCACAAACAAAATCTCACTAAAAATATACTCTCCCATAGTGCTCGCTAATCAGATCCTCAATCTCCTCGGAGAAATCTAGATATATTTCTTCTTCTCCACACAAGTTCAATCCTTCAAAGTGGTCCTCTAACTCATTCTCAAGATCAGCCTTACCAGAAGTTCTAGCATGATCAGATCCTCCTTTTACATCAGTGGTTTTAGTTTCGTGCGGTGCCGGTGGAACCGACCTGCTCCTCGTCTTCCTCTTCTCTGGTTCTTCCATGCACTTCTAAACAGCAATCACAGCACCCTCCACGGACTCTCTGGAATCGATGCTATTGATCCCGGGTTGCAGGGAGACGTCGATCGAAGGATTTTTTGGGGGGTACAGGTGTTGACTCTCGCGGTCGCCATAAGAGGAACCCAAGAAAACCCTAGGGGAAAATAGTTTCTGCTGTGGATTTTTTTTTTTGCTAAGTGTTTATTTTGCTGATGCAGCGAGAGATTTAGTAGGGAGGAAGAGATGTTATACTTTCATGTGTATAGTGGGCTTTGTTGCTACTGATGAATTCTAGCATGCTAGTGCGAGAGAGAATTGGTGTAGATCGACACGACAATAGCTGACAAGGGTATAGCTAATAGAGCCCGTTATCTTTGTACCCCTGAGGCCCGTTAAGCTAGGCCTAGACATATTCATAGTCGAAATACGAGATGATATCGTATACGGGCACTGTAATTTGTATCAAACCTGACCGGATCCTTGAGACCTGGCCACCTATATATAGGGGCCAGGAGAGGCCGGCCAGGGACAAATTAAGATTGAGCCAATTGAGTACCACGCTTATTCTTGATACACGCATAATCACACATTGTTTGACCGACCTTTACCTTCGAGTTCATCCAACGCCCTTTTTCCCCGATCCTAAGTCCTTCATCTAAAACATTTGCTGAGTTAACTGTAACGACCCAGAAAAATACCCCTATTAGAATTGCTTGATATTTTCTTTTCCTCGTCATTGTGACGTCATGCATCATCATGCACCTTATCACCTTGCATGTTTTTGTCAAATCTCAAATTGTTTAGAATAAAATCTATTTTTATTTTGCTCGTATGGTTTTATATCAAACCCTCCTCTTCTTTTATTATTTCAAATTAAAACCAAAACTTTAATATTTGCATACTTTGAAAATTGTTTTGAGACAAAATCAATATTTAGAATGTGTTTTAATACCTGTTTTAAATATCTTCCCAAACCCCATCTATTCTTTCTCACTCTCTTTAATTCTTTGAAGATTTGAACGTGCCCTTATTTGTTTTGTCCGTCTTGGACCTTGTCAAACTCCAGCCCTCAAGCCCACCTTTTTCCCCTTTGCTTGTTGTCTTCTACAACCAGTCACGCAGGACGCGTGCTTCTTTCTCCTCCCGAAGCCAAAGTTCCCTGCGCGCCCATGCGAGGCGCGTGATCCCTCTCGTCTCTGCCCTCCTCTCTCGCTTTATCTCTGGACCACGCCAACCACTCTGCCCCGCTCCTCCTCGCTTTCCCCATCTCCATGAAAAGGAAGCTGAGACGGAAATTGCTGAGCGCTGCCGCGCGCCCTTCTTGACCATGCCGTCGCCCTGAGCAACCCCGCGTCAAGCCGATGCCACCCGGAGTTCCGCCTCGCCTCTACGAACCTCCTCGTCCAAGAAAATCGAGTTGGGAAGCCCTGTACGCGACGCAATCTTCACCGGCGTCCTCTCCAGCCGCCATGCTCCGGCGAGGATTCCGGCCGTCCTCGAGTTCCCCCGCTTTCCCCGACCCTTCAGAAAGCTTCGTGGTGAGATCCCCGTCCTCCTGGAGCTCTCCCCCTTCTGGTTTTCGTTCTCAGGTGATCTACCGGCGTTGACCGCCATTGTTCCCCGTAGGTCTCCGGCGCGGCACGCTCCGGTCATCTTCCGGCCACGAGGCCACCACTTTTCAGTTTCCTGTGACACCGCGCATCGCAAGCACGTCTCCGTCGACTCCCAGGGGCCCAGCTCCATCGTTCCGTCTCCGTCCAGCAGCCTCCGCCATGGCAGCCTCTGCCCCCGAGCTCCGCTTCGTTCGAGTTCAAAACGATGCACAACCCAGTTCTAACAAGATCTGTTCTGTAGCTGAGCTGGTTTGTTCCTTGTCCCTGATCCTGCAGTCCTGAGTTCGAATCCCCTATTGCGCATGATTAAATCCACCCCTTTTTCTATGTCTTTTGCTCAGATCCGACGCTGGCTGGGCCGCAGCCCATAAGAATTACTCCGCCCCATCGCTGGCGCGCGATAGATTCTATCCATCGCCCTTCGGGCCCAGGTCCGAACCAGATTCAGCCTTTCCAGTTTTTTTTGTCTCCTTTGTTTCTAAAATTACTACAAATGTGTTAATCTTGCAAAATTCATATCTTTTGATCCATAACTTGAAATAAAAAGTATTTTATATGAAATTTTATCAGAAAAAGGTGTAGAATCTGAATATGACATCCATACTACTGTTTGCATCTCGCATCTTGTCGTGACGTGGTATTTTGCATCTCACCTAATACATAACATATGGAGTAATTGGGATATGCCAAATATGGTCTCCCCACTTCATTTAATTTTGTGTAGATCACCCATGCCTTGTCTTTGCCATGCTAATAAACATTTAAATTGTCGGTAGTAAAACAACTTGAACCTTATATGTGTGTGTCGGGATTCCGATTCCGCTTAATTTGGATAAGTTGCATTGCATCATAATTGTCATGTCATGCATGCATGCATTCACATGATCATGCCGATTCTTCTGCCTTAGTAGTAAGTTGTGCATCCGTTGTTTGTTGTAGCATTTTGCTTTTTGTCGGGGGGATGACCCCCGGTAGGGTCAAGAGACTAGAAAGACACAAGGCTTATGGTTGACTTTTATGCCGGTTGACCAAGAAAGGGCCTGGCCGGAATATAGGAGCATCGGCCAGGCCGGCATATATGTATATCCCGGCTGGTGTCTGGATATGCCGGTATGGCCGAAATACTAGTATAGGTGTGCCGGCATATACTCAGATATGCCGGCCTAATTATTTTGTGTGTTGTGCAGGAGCAGGGGAGGCCGGATTACCCGACCCTCGTAGGTCGTTGGTCCGGCATATAAGTCCTGGGTATGGCCAACGGTCATATCCGGGATACTTAAGTCAACCAAGGTGTCACATCCCTACAATCAAGGAAGAAAACATCCAAGCATGGTAGCAGAGTAAGATGGCAGGGTGCACAGTGGAGGTTACCTACCCTCACTGTGCACAAGTACGAGCTTACCGCACAGAGGTAAGGCCACAGTTCAAGAGGTACAAGGTACAGGGATATGGCGTCCCATCGAGAGCAATCAGGGGCGAAGTCAAGGGTCTCTGCCATCGCCACCAGCTCCTGTTTGGAGTGTAGCCCTTGTCTTGTGGTCTTATATGACCGTTGTAACCCTGGCCACCACTATATAAGGTGGCACAGGGAGTCCTAGCAAAGGGTCGTTGGAAGGTTGGTCGTTGGAAGGTTGGTCGCTGGAAGAAGGTTGATAGGTTGAAGGTAGATTGGTCACACTGTACTCCTACACTTAGCAGTTCATCTTCCTTCTCTAGCAGAGAGCTTGGAAGCACCATTGTGGTGTACTACATCGACCCATATATACAATCAGTAGAGCAGGAGTAGGGGTGTTATCTCCTTACGAGAGCCCCGAACCTGGGTAGATCAGTGTCTCTTTCTGTCGTGCTTTTTAGCTCGTTCCCCTCTCCCGAATCCTCCAGCATCTAGTTCGGCCCCCATTTAAGCCATCCTATGGCATATGTTGTTTCACCACGACGACATTTGGCGCCCACCGTGGGGCATCAGATCGATATGCTGGGCGGAGTGTTCATTCGGACGGGGTCTGTGATAGCAGCTTCGGGAGTGCGCGTGGTCTCTGGCCTCGTCCAGAGGCTAGGCTCGCTCAGTTTCGTCAGTGACAACGCCGGTTGTCTCGGTGGCCGGCCGTTCCCCAGGGATGGCCGGATTATGTCTTTCGGTTCCCACGAGGTGTACGTGGGGACTGAGAGAATTTGCAGGAAGGAGGTGCTGGTGGCGTCGGATCCTCCGTCACATCGGCTGGCTCACGCTGGGCGTAGCGCTCGCTCAGTAGAGTCGGCTGAGGTGATGATGGCCGGCACATCCGTGCCGCCGGCGGAAGATGCCGGCAAAGCAGCAGCGGCCGGAGCTTCTCCTCCGGAGCCGCCGAAGGTCAAGAGGTCGGCGCGTCCTCCGTTGGAGCGTGCGGAGAACCTGGCCGGCACTTCCGGTGTGCCGGCTAGGGGCGAGGTTCTTCTTCCCATCATCGACCGGCTTCTCGAGCCGGTGCGATCCGGCGTTGATCCGGAGCAGACAAGGGAGGTCCTGGAGGGATCTCGTCAGGCCCTCGTCGACGAGGCCCTGGCCATGAACCAGGAGCGCGAACGGTTTAACCGGCAACTCCGTGAGTATGAGGCAGCCCATGGTTTTACTCCTGTAGTAATCCGGCCTAGCCGGATAGAAGAGGTTAGAACTAGAGGCAGAAATCTTAATGCTGAGATAGGAAAAGATGCTAGAGATAAGAGTCATACCGCAACTAGTACTGTGCCTAAGGTAGTCTATAGTTCGCCAGTAAAGAACCTTAGAGCAGCGGCCGAGGTAGCTAAGGATTTATCTTGTTTATCCGGCGAAGCACTGCGTGAGCAGCAAGCCCGGCTTAACCAACTTTTGTCTGAAGCTACAAAGCAGCAGGAGGCCTTTAAGAAGGCAAACCCAGGTGCCGGGGCATCCCAGTTCATTGTGTCGGCGGGAGGTGCCGGCGCGAGGTCGAGGGGCCAAGCCTCGTCCCCGCATCCTAGCGCCCGGCGTGCCAGAAGTGTGACCTCTGGCCGCCGGGACAAGCAGATCCAGGTGTACGATCCGGCTGCCGCCGGAAAGCAGGCGATGGTGCAGAAGAATGTCGGCCAAGCTGACAAGTATGTCGGCAGCAAGAAGCCCGGCCAGAGTGTGCCGGCCGGGCATGAAGCAGCAGCGGCCGGTGGTGGCCGGAGTAACAGTGCAGTCCGGCGTCAGCAACAGGGCGCCGGAGGGGCAGCGCAGCAGCAGGGTGCAGGCCATCCGGGACACCGAGAGGATGACGGCAATTCTGCCCTTGCCAGGGCGGGATATCAGCAGCAGCATCAGCAAGGCCGGCATAGTGAGCAGCATCAGCCGGAGCAGCAGCAGCAGATGATCGCAGGCCCAATAGCATCCCGGCTTGGACCTCGGTCCTTGGAAGCCAATGATGCACGTTTCAAGCTGGACAAGCTCCACCAATCAGAGTTGGTGGAGAGACAAGGAGCTCCGGGCCCTATGTGTTTCGGACCCCGGATTATGGGAGAGCCGGTGCCTTACTTCTTCCAGCTCGCGCGTGGCGCGAGGACATATAATGGCAGTACGAAGCCGGAAGATTGGTTGGAGGATTACTCCACAGCGGTGAACATCGCCGGAGGAAACCTCAGATGGGCGGTACGATATGTGCCGCAGATGTTGGAAGGTCCAGCCAGGATATGGCTGAATAATTTGCCGGCCGGGAGTATCAACGGCTGGATTGATTTCGAAGAGCAGTTTGTGTCGAACTTTACCAGTACATACAAGAGGCCCAACCGTCCGCAGCAGCTGGCTAACTGCCGGCAAGGAGTGAATGAGACTGACCGTGACTATCTGACCAGGTGGTGCACGTTGCGCAATTCCTGCGAAGGAATCAATGAGCAGCAGGCCATCATGTGGTTCGCTCATGGGTGCCAACATGGCACCATGCTGTGGCAAAAGCTTCAGAGGCAAATGCCGGCCACGCTGGCCGAAACAATCAAGATCGCTGATAGTTATGCTCTGGGAGATCCCAAGCAGCCCAGTCTCGATTCACAAGGACAGGGGCAAACCCAGGGGAACACCAGCAATGCCGGGAGATCAGGGCAGTTCTATCGCCCGGATAACCGGAATAAGAGAAGAGATGAGCGGCCGGATTATCGGTACGGAGCAGCACAAGTTGCAGCTGTGGAGGAAGAGCAAGGGGGCGCCGGCAGTAGCCAGCGTCCGAGATATGAGAACTATCAGCAGCCTCAGCAGCAGCCGCAGCAGCAAGCACAGCCGTTCCAGAAGAAGAATGTCTGGACCAACAAGAATGCCGGCGGAGCCGCCGGCCAGAAGAAGCAGTGGCCGAAGTATACTGTGGGTCTTGCCATGGACAAGCCTTGTGTGTTTCACACATTCCAGCCGGGAAGGCCGGCAAACCATTTGACAAGGAACTGTTCATGGCTGGACGACATATTAGCAGGTCGTGCAGGTCCCTGGGGACCGGCTAGACCCTCTGTCCCGGCAGCTCCATCGCCGTTGACAGGTGCCAATACAATTGCAGTCCCACCTAGGCCGGGTAATCCTGGGAATCAGAGCAACGCCGGAAATGCCGGCGTAAATCAAGTTGACCAGAGCTATAATCCGGAATATAACGCCGGAGGCCCAGGAGCGGGCCGGAATGAGTACAAGGAGTATGATCAGAGCTATATGGTCTTTGAGACCGAGAGAACAGACAAGCAGAGCTTGTACCGGCGGAGTCTGGAGGTGAATGCCGTTATGTCGGCTGTGCCAAAGCTGATGTACTGGTCTGACCAGGCTGTTGGTTGGGACAGGGCAGATCATCCCCGGATCATGCCAAATCCCGGCGGATATGCTCTGGTGATGGATCCGACATTCGTCGGGCCGGCTAATAACGTGAGATTCAGCAAGGTCCTCATTGATAATGGAAGCAGCATCAACATCATGTATCGAGATACGATGGAGAAGCTGGGAATCAAGGAAAATATGCTGGAACCAAGCAAGACCACGTTCCACGGCATTGTGCCGGGACTTTCGTGTGCGCCGATGGGCAAGATCCGGATGGATGTCATGTTTGGCAGCCGGGATAACTGCAGGGTGGAAAACCTCATGTTCGAGGTGGTTGATCTGGAGAGCCCCTACCATGCTTTGCTGGGTAGACCGGCACTGGCAAAATTCATGGCCTCTACGCATGTGGCGTATCTGAAGATGAAGATGCCGGGACCCAAAGGGGTGATCACCATCATTGGTGATTACAAGCGTTCGATGGCATGTGCCACCGCCGGATCCAATCTGGCCGAGACTCTGATCATTGCAGAGGAGAGGAAGAGGCTCAAGCGAGCAGTGGAGATTGCTGAAACGGTCGTGGCCGGCAAATATATGCCGGGCATGACAAATCCCGGCGGCAGTGCTTCTTTTCAAGTAGGCAAGGAAGTCAAAAAGGTGCCGCTGGATGAAGCTTTCCCGGAGCGCCATGCCCTGGTTGGGGCAAGTTTGGATCCCAAATAGGAAAGCGAGCTCATCAGCTTCCTCCGTGAGAATCGGGATATCTTTGCATGGTCTACTTCGGACCTGCAAGGTGTGCCGAGGGAGCTGGCTGAGCACGCATTGCACGTGAGACCCGATGCTAAGCCAGTGAAGCAGCCGCTCCGGCGGAATGCCGGCGATAGAAGGAAAGCCATATGGGAGGAAGTGGCCAGGCTCTTAGCCTCTGGCTTTATCAAGGAAGTACTTCATCCGGATTGGGTGTCTAATCCGGTTTTGGTGGAAAAGAAGAAAGATGAGCCCGTCATAGTGAAAGTATGGCGGATGTGTGTTGATTACACCAACTTGAACAAGGCATGTCCTAAAGATCCATTCCCGCTGCCTCGGATCGATCAAGTGATTGATTCCACAGCCGGATGTGAACTGTTATCTTTCGTAGATGCTTATTCTGGTTTCCACCAGATCCCCTTGTTTGAGCCAGATCAAATAAAAACATCCTTTATTACCCCGTACGGGGCTTATTGCTATCTCACTATGCCGTTCGGTTTAAGAAATGCCGGCGCAACTTACCAAAGATGTATGCAAAAGTGTTTGCACGAGCAGATAGATAAAAATGTGCAGGTATATGTCGATGATATCGTCATAAAAACCAAGGAGAGCAAGACTCTCATAGATGATCTCCGGGAAACCTTTGGGAACCTGAGGAGATTCCGGATGAAGTTGAATCCGGCTAAGTGCACCTTTGGTGTGCCGGCGGGCAAGTTGCTCGGGTTCCTTGTTTCCAGCCGGGGTATTGAGGTGAATCCCGGCAAGATTCGTGCCATAGAAAGGATGAAGCCGCCGACAGATTTGAGGGAAGTACAGAAGTTCACTGGGTGCCTCGCATCCCTGAGCCGTTTCATAAGCCGGCTGGGAGAGAAAGCCCTGCCGTTATATCAGTTGATGAAAAAGTCCGACACATTTGTCTGGACAACGCAAGCAGATGCAGCTTTCAAGGAATTGAAACAGTTGTTGTCAACAGCGCCGGTATTAGCGTCTCCGATGCCCCGGGAGCCAATGTTGCTCTATATAGCGGCAACCAACCGAGTTGTCAGTGCTGTGGTGGTAGTAGAGCGAGAGGAAGGAGGCAAAACCGTGCAGCGGCCGGTATATTATCTGAGTGAAGTCCTCTCCACCTCAAAGCAAAATTACCCCCACTATCAGAAGATGACCTATGGTGTCTATATGGCGGCCAAGAAGCTCAAGCATTACTTCCAAGAGCATCCAATCCGGGTAGTGGCCGAGGCCCCTATCTCGGAAATTATAGGCAACAAAGATGCCAGCGGCCGGATAGCAAAGTGGGCAATAGAGCTTTCACCATATACACCGCAGTACGATAAGAGGGATACAATCAAGTCCCAGGTCTTGGCTGATTTCTTTATTGACTGGGCCGAGATACAGTATGAGCCACCATTGCCAGATGCCAATTATTGGAGGATGCATTTCGATGGGTCCAAGACAATCCATGGCTTGGGTGCCGGCATAGTTCTCAGTTCACCAAAGAATGACCAGCTGAGATACGTCCTGCAGATTCACTTTGCAGCATCAAATAATGTGGCGGAATATGAGGCACTTGTGCATGGCCTGAAGGTGTCTAAGGACATAGGAATTCGCCGGATTATGTGCTTCGGAGATTCTGACTTAGTGATTCAGCAGTGTTCCGGCATATGGGACGCGCATGATGCTAACATGGCATCATACCGTTTCCTAGTGCAGCAGTTAAGTGGTTACTTTGAAGGTTGTGAGTTCCGGCACGTTCTCCGGGCTCAGAACGATGCAGCCGATGCATTATCCAAGCTGGGGTCTTCCCGAGATTCAATCCCGCCCGGCATTTCGCTGGAGCATCTGAGGAAGCCATCGATCAAACCCTCGCCGGAGTCATCCTCCATTTATGTCCCGCCAGGTCCAGACGAAGCAGTTCCAATGGACATAGATGCCGGAGCCAGGACGGATAACCCGGGGACTGTTTCCTCAGTCCCGGGGACTGGGCCGGCATATGCTGTTAATACAGTATTCCGGAGCAAAACTAAAGGCAAGGGTAAAATGTGCCAAGAGGTTGTGCCGGTATACCCGGGGACTGCTCCGGCATACCCGGGGACTGATTCTTCAGTCCCGGGGACTTCGCAGCCCATGGAGATCGATTATGTGTCGGTCGAAATGATGGAAATAGATCAGGCAGTGTTCACTGTCAGGGAAGTGCCCTCATGGGCACGTCCTATCATGAACTTCATGGTGGATGGTCAAGTGCCGGCGGATGAAACCGAGGCCCGCCGGGTTATAAGGAGATCCAAAGCGTATACCATCATCAACAAAGAAATATACAAGAGAAGTACCACCGGAGTATTGCAGAGATGTGTCGAATCTGCGGAGGGTCTGGAGATGCTCCGGGAAATTCACCAGGGGGAGTGTGGTCACCATGCTTCGTCCAGGGCATTGGTGGCAAAGGTATTCCGGCATGGCTTCTATTGGCCAACGGCACTGCAAGAGGCAGAAAACTTGGTCCGGAAATGTAATGGGTGTCAAAGATATGCCCACCAGATTCATCAGCCGGCATCTGCCCTGAAAACTATCCCAATAACCTGGCCCTTTGCTGTTTGGGGCCTGGATATGGTCGGGGCTTTTAAGCCGGCCAGAGGGAAAATGACCCATATCCTGGTCATGGTGGACAAGTTCACCAAGTGGATTGAAGTGAAGCCCATAAGCAAGTGTGATGGTCACACAGCAGTGAAATTCTTAAAGGATATAATCTTGAGATATGGTGTTCCTCATAGCATCATCACTGACAATGGGTCAAACTTTGCCCAAGGGCCATTTGCCAGATTTTGTGAGGAGGTGGGAATCCGGCTGGACGTTGCGTCGGTTGCCCACCCTTGTGCCAATGGCCAAGTAGAGAGATCGAATGGGCTAGTATTATCCGGCATAAAACCCCGGCTGATAGAGCCCCTGGAGAAAACTCCGGGATGTTGGCTAGATGAGCTGCCAGCAGTGCTGTGGAGTTTAAGAACTACTCCGAATAGATCAACAGGCTACACACCATTTTTCCTGGTGTATGGAGCAGAAGCTGTGCTTCCAACAGATGTAATACATGATGCACCAAGAATAGTGCTATATACTGAGGAAGAGGCTAAAGAAGCCAGAGAAAATGATGTTGATCTGCTAGAGGAAGCAAGGGAAATAACTCTGTCAAGAACAGCAGTATATCAGCAGAACCTCAGACGCTATCATGCGCAGAAGGTAAATCCAAGGAGATTTCAAGAGGGAGATCTAGTACTCCGGCTAAAGCAAGGAACAGAAGGCCGGCATAAGTTAACTCCTCCATGGGAGGGGCCATTCATTGTGAGCAGAGCTCTGCACAATGATGCCTATTATCTTATAGATGCGCAGGACCCCAAGAAGAATAAGGCGGACAGGTCCGGAGAAGAAACCAAGAGGCCATGGAACATAGCTCTACTGCGCCCCTTTTACTCCTGAGCAACACAATGTATGTATTTCCATATTTTCCTTTGTATGCCGGCGTGTTGTGCCGGCACAAGACTAATGAATGAAATACCGGCATCCCGAAGAAGCCGGGTAACTAGCTCCGAGGTATATTTGTGGTTTATTTACAGTTTTTTGCTATATGCCGGCTGGCTTTATTTGAATGTTTCCTATGTCGGCCTAGTAATGTGTCGGCACCAAAGGCCACTTTTCGACTCAGCTGCTGTCCGAAACCCGGCTTCATGGCTAGCAAGAGTAGATGCCGGAGATTGTCTACACATGGAAAACGGCTAAGGAAATGTAAAGCAAGCGAACCGACATTTTCGTTAAAATTAAAGTTAAAATTGGAAGTGTCGGATGATTTGAAGTCTAAGTTTCAAAGTTAAAGTACTGTATGTTCGATGAAGCAACCTTGAGACTCATACGTCGAAAGCCAAATAAGGTAGACAAGCAGCCAAGGTTGTGAAATTGAGGAAACAGGAAAACAACTCGGTGACTTAGCCAAAAGATGATCCGGCATTAGTAACAAGCAAACCAAGATAAAACTTGTTCAGATAGCAAACCAAAGGAAAGTAAACGTATATCTTACAACTGCACCCGGCATACCGGGGATCTGATAAAGCTTAAAGTGTTTTTGATGCAAAGATTCAAGGGGCAGACGCGGGGCCGCCAGCAGGTGGAGCAGTAGCAGTCGAAGTGGCGGCCTCAGGTGTGCCGGACCCAGCAGATGGAATGGAGCCATCACCTCCGCCCGGGGCAGATGCCTGTTCCGGAGCTTCAGTGTCGGCTTCCTCAGCTTCATCTTCATCTTGGCTGGAGTCGGAACCCTCAGCAGCAGCAGATGTCCCGGCATCGTCATTCTTCTCCGGCTCGCGGATGTCCCGGACGAATTTGTCGGTGTCGGCATAGTCCACATAACTATGGGCCAACTCCTTGCGGCGACGGATATGATCCGGATCCGTGGTCCAGATGGATCCTTCGCGCACGGTGCGCAAAGTCTCCAAGTCTGCCTTTTCATACCAAGACAAGAAGTAGCTGAGGGCTTCGTCAGCTCCAACCCTCGCGCCGGAATCTCGCCACTCCCGGAGGCGAACCTTGGCAAGCTGCAGGTCGTTGCCGAGGTCAACCGGATCAGTGGGAGTCCTTTGTCCCGGCCAGAGGGCAGAGAATGCCTCCTGGGCGCCGTAGAAGAGCTCTTCAGTGTAAAGGGTCATGGCCTCCTTCCGGGACTGCAGGGCCAGCAGCTGCTCCGACATGTCCCAGTTGGGCGAGTCAACCGGAACACCCCGGTTTTCTCGGTCCAACTGCAAAACCCTCTCAACGTCAGCGACGGAAGCGGGAAACATGCCTGCAGAATAGAAACAATGTTAGCAAAAGGAAAATATGTCGGCATAGATGCTATGCCGAAAAAGATTACACTATGTCGGGAAGGATAAAAGGGGAAAGGATTTGAAGCTTACGGGCAAGGTCGGCATTCAGCTGTGCAACTGTAACCTCCCATTTGGTGGCCTGCTCCTTCAGGCTATCCAGTTCAGCGTGGGCGTTGGAGGCATCAGTCTCGGAGGTAACAAGCAGGGTCTGGGTTTTCTTCAGTAGGCCCTCCCTCTGTTCCTTTTCGTCCAGCAGCTCGGTGATCCGGCCCTTCAACTGCTCAACCTCGGCCTTGTGACCGGCATCCCGGTCGTCCAGTTGCTTGGCCACATCCACCGAGGACACACAATCCTGGTGGCGTGCCTCCAGTGCAGCCTTCTCATCTGCAAAGATTTCAAGTTAAAAGGATTTGAAGAAAGAAAACAGTGACAAAGAGTAAAGGATTTGAAGTATAAAGTAGCTATCCGGGTAACAGCAGGATCCGGCATACCAGTAAGCTCTTTCACCCTCTTGAGAAGCTCGGTGACTTGCGCTTCGGCACCAGCTGAAGAATGTCGGCACAAGGTTACGTGTCGGCAAGAGTAAGCATTGCAAAGTAAAGAGAGGAAAGATATCCGGCATACAGCAGTATGTCGGCAAAGATTACCTTTCTGGGACAGCTCCTGCTGAAGCTTGCTGTGTGCGTCAGATAGCTTCCGGTGCTCGCACACCAACTCATGGAACATGTCGGCCCGGGTGTTGTTCATGCGCTGCAAAAATGCCGGGATTTGAAATGTCAGCAGAGAAATTTGACATGATAATTAAAGTGAAGATTTTATCAAGTGATCATTCTTTTAAAGACCCGGCACAGGTGCTGCGCACCTATCCCGGCTCTCGGTGACTAGGATTTGAAGCTCGAATCGAGCTTATATCCCGGTCAAGAGGATTTGAAAGATAATAGAGATGTGAAATTGTTAAAGACCCGGCACAGGTGCTGCGCACCTATCCCGGCCCTCGGTGACTAGGATTTGAAGCTCGGATCGAGCTCATATGTCGGCAGTTAATTCAAAAGAAGCTAGCTAAAGGACTATGAGAAAATCCCGGATGTCCATATCCCGGACAGCCGACATTTTCGGGGACTGGGGATATGTGTGTAAATAGAGAGGACTTACGTTGGTGGCATCGGCCAACTTGTGAAGTCTTTGCTGGAGGCTGAGGAGCTCGCTGGCGATCGGTATGGGCTTCGCTGCCAGGAAGTCGCTTGGGTCGCCACTGGTCTTGGCTTCGGCCAGCTTCTTGCTCCTTGAGTCCGCAGTGTCCATGTTGCTGGCGTCGTTCCATTTGATGCACTGCTCCTTAAGAGAGCCGAGGCTCTGATCACTTTTCGTCGCAAGAGGGACGAGGCCCTCGAGTTCTGGGGTGTCGAAGAAGTTGGTCCGGTACCCCGGCCGGGCTGCTGCCCTGCCAAGATGCAGGGCCAGAGCAGACCTGGTCCGGGACGCTGCCTTAGGAGGAGCAGTTGCGGCAGATGGTGTGCCGGACTTGGCCGGCTGAATCTTCAACGTGCCGGTCTGGGCCGGTGCAGTGGTCTTGGCCCGGGCAGTGGACTTGGCCGGTGCAGTGGTCTTGGCCGGCGCAGTGGTCTTGGCCGGTGCTGGGGTCTTGTCAGCTGAAGGAGTCTCGGGTGCGGGCTGTTCCGGCGCGGCCGGTGCATCTTGGCCAGCAGAGGCAGGATCCGGAATAGTCCGGACTTCCGGCACTAAAGGGCCTTTACCCTTGATGTCTGCTCCGGCGTTTTCAGTTGTGCCGGCGTCGCCGGTGGGCGCGCCGGAGTCTGGTACTTCTTGGTGGGCTTCTATGTCCATGTGGACATCAGGAGCCGGAGGTTCCTGTTGAGCCCCCGAGTCCATGTGGACGTCGGGGGCAGAGGTGTCTTGTTCCGGCGGAGGAACGTCCTTCGCCGGGGAGGAGGTCTTGTCAGGCGCAGGCGAGGATGCCGGCGCCGGGGAGCTCGTGTGACTGGCAGAGGGAATGTCGGAGGTAGCAGGGGCAGCGGGCTTGGTAACCTTCGGGTCGCCGCTCAAGCCAGAAGCTTGTTCCGGCTCAAGAGGAGCACTGAAAGAGAGAAAACACCAAGTCAGTAATACAAACAAGAGATATGTCGGAGGAAATGCAAAGAAAAGGAAATTTACCCCGAGGCAACAGGCCTCTGTTTCTTCTGTTTGGGCACGCCGACCTTTTGCCTTTTCGACCTCTGAGGTATGTCGGACGGGGGCTTCACACCTCGCTTCCGGCCGGCACGTCCGCCGGTGGAAGGAGGTCCCTGGTTCAGAGGGGCGGCGTCGATAACCACATCGTCCGGGATAGCTGAGGACGGCATTGCAAACTCGTGAGCAATAGGTGTTTCTGGAAAGGCGTACGCAAGTGGCATCGGGTCATAGTACAGCAGGATCTCCTCGTCAGAATCAATCTCACTCCGGTCTTGAGTATAATGCCGGGATGAAGAGCCCTTACCCATGGCAGCTGCAGCACGGGTGCTCCTGGGAAGCTTATCCCAATGATCCGGATCTTCAACATCCGCAACGGTGCGGTCCGCCGCGATCTTGATCCGGGAGTTCTCCATGGTTTGGAAGCTGAATTTCTGTATAAACAGCAAAGTCAAGTATTCAGACAAGGAAATATGCCGGTGGAAGAGGTATGTCGGATCATTATGATATGTGTCGGCAAATAGACATGTATCGGCTTAAGTATCTATGTGCCGGACATGGACTTTATGTATCGGATAAGATGGTTTACCGTTGGGGCGGGCCTATCCCGGCTGTATGGTTCTAGCCCCCAGGCAAAAGTGGCCTGAGAGGACTTGCAGACATCCTTAATCCGGCGCAGAATGTCGGCCGGAGTCAGCTCGTGTGTGGAGTGCCGGGTGGGGTCCATTGGCCCGCTCATCTGACAGATCTTGTGCGACCGGCGCTGCAGAGGGGAGACGCGCCGGCTTATATAGCAGGCCACCAGGTCTTGAGGAGTAAGACCGGCATCCAGGAGCTCGCCCTTAACCCGGTGAAGCGCATTCACCGGCATCACCGAGTTCTTCGGGTTGTAGGTCCAGTTCGTCATCGCCAAGGGTGGCTCGTCCACAAATGGCGGCAGGTTGAGCAGATCCTCGTCGGTGGTGTTCTTGACGTAGAAGAAGCTATTCTGCCACTTCTTGCAAGATTCCAGGAGCTCCACCTTGGGGAAGTCCGAGCCCTTTCGGGATATGATGGTGGCCGCGCCGCAGAGGGTCATGGGGCGGTCCTTCTTTTCCTGGGCCGTCTCCGGCGGGTCGTCCTTGCTCCGGGGCGGCTCTTGGACGACTTGCTTCCGTAGTTGGAAGTACTTCGCCCAACCTTGAGTAAGGGCCTCTATGCCGGCATAGCCCTCGCAAAAAGCAGCGAAGGCGGAGAGGATCATCACGGCATTTGCCGGGATATGATGAGGTTGCAGGTCGTAGGTGTTGAGGAAGTCCCGGAAGAAGTCCGATGCCGGCAGACCAAAGCCCAGCTCGAAGTGGGCGATGAAGACGACGCGTTCGCCAGGTTCAGGTGCCGGCACAATTTCTCCTGCTGGTAGCCGGCATGCTACGCCCTCCGGGACTCTCCTGGTGGAGGTGACCCAGGATATGTCGGCCGGAGTAACCTCCGACCCCTCCCAGCCGGAGCGTCCTTGGGCTCGGGCCGAGGTATCTTCCTCAGAGGCCGAGGTAGCCGTCATGCTTGAAGATGCCATCTTAGTGGCCGGGATAATGCGTGAGAGCCGGAGTCCCGTGATGTTATTCCTATCAAGGCCGGAGAAAAGAGGGAGGTTAGTCTCTCCGGCATACCACTCTCACAGATGTTAGCAGGAATAGAAGATCTACCGAGGCAGTTAAAATAGGAAACAAATAAGGGTAAAACTCCTAAAGATGAACACCTGCGAGCGTTGCCTAGCAATGCTAGTCGAATCAAAGGGAAAACTAGCTCTGAAACCGAGGCAGATCTGTGCAAGCGGGGCTACCGGTGCGAAGTTGTAAAAGGCGTGAAAGAGGAAGAACAGAGGGAGGTCTCACCGGAGCTTGGCCGGCGACGATGGAGCGGCGGCGAGCGTGCAGGAAGATCCAATCTCCCTGCAATGCTGCAGAGAGAAGAGGCGGCGGCGTCGTCAAAGGTGATGTCGTGCGTCGTCGGGCGTCGGCGTCGGCGGGGAGCAGGTCGGCTGCGACGGCGATGCTGCTCTTCGGACCGGCGGTGGAGCGCAGGAGGCAAAGTAGCAGGCGAGGAAGGCGAGGAAGACGATGGTGGTGGGGGGTAAAAAGATACGTTTACCCCCGCCGCCCTATTTATAGGTCTGCCAGGTCAGGGTCGTGGGGATCGTGGGGATCGTGGGAGTGTTCCACTCCCCCGACCGTTTCTGCGGCGAGGCGCCACGTGGCGGCGCAGAGTGGCGCGGCGGTTCCTGTAACCGTGCCATGACGCCATGATGGCAAGAAGTAACTGCTGCACTGTGAACCGTCACATCGTGGGTGACCGTTCGAGGTGGCAGGGCAGTTACAAGTTTCGATGCAAAGCTGTCAGACATGGCTTCTCGAGGAAGACTCGTCTATATGTCGGATTAATTGCCCGATGTATATGTTCCGTCCGGAATACCCTCGGGACCGGCCGGAATAAGTTTTGGAACAGGAACAGAGGCCGGGATATGTGCAGATGTGCCGGCATATAATCTGATCGCCGGGGCATAATGAAGAAAGGTATGTTGAACCTGTCAAGGCTCCACAGTTATGACTGGGGAACCTCGGCAGCTTCGGGGACTAGTGTCGGGGGGATGACCCCCGGTAGGGTCAAGAGACTAGAAAGACACAAGGCTTATGGTTGACTTTTATGCCGGTTGACCAAGAAAGGGCCTGGCCGGAATATAGGAGCATCGGCCAGGCCGGCATATATGTATATCCCGGCTGGTGTCTGGATATGCCGGTATGGCTGAAATACTAGTATAGGTGTGCCGGCATATACTCAGATATGCCGGCCTAATTATTTTGTGTGTTGTGCAGGAGCAGGGGAGGCCGGATTACCCGACCCTCGTAGGTCGTTGGTCCGGCATATAAGTCCTGGGTATGGCCAACGGTCATATCCGGGATACTTAAGTCAACCAAGGTGTCACATCCCTACAATCAAGGAAGAAAACATCCAAGCATGGTAGCAGAGTAAGATGGCAGGGTGCACAGTGGAGGTTACCTACCCTCACTGTGCACAAGTACGAGCTTACCGCACAGAGGTAAGGCCACAGTTCAAGAGGTACAAGGTACAGGGATATGGCGTCCCATCGAGAGCAATCAGGGGCGAAGTCAAGGGTCTCTGCCATCGCCACCAGCTCCTGTTTGGAGTGTAGCCCTTGTCTTGTGGTCTTATATGACCGTTGTAACCCTGGCCACCACTATATAAGGTGGCACAGGGAGTCCTAGCAAAGGGTCGTTGGAAGGTTGGTCGTTGGAAGGTTGGTCGCTGGAAGAAGGTTGATAGGTTGAAGGTAGATTGGTCACACTGTACTCCTACACTTAGCAGTTCATCTTCCTTCTCTAGCAGAGAGCTTGGAAGCACCATTGTGGTGTACTACATCGACCCATATATACAATCAGTAGAGCAGGAGTAGGGGTGTTATCTCCTTACGAGAGCCCCGAACCTGGGTAGATCAGTGTCTCTTTCTGTCGTGCTTTTTAGCTCGTTCCCCTCTCCCGAATCCTCCAGCATCTAGTTCGGCCCCCATTTAAGCCATCCTATGGCATATGTTGTTTCACCACGACGACACTTTTTCTCGGATAGGACGCTTCGTGGTGATGTGAGCAATGACAAGTTCTTCGGGAGTTCCTCAACAATCTTTTCAGGCGAGCCCTTTTCTCTCTACCCATTTAACATTTTTGCTCTCGCTAGCTCTATGTTCTAGCCTTGTGTCGCGATGCTTTGTTCGAGTCACGTGTCCTATCCACCTGTTTATCCAAAGCAAAGCCATAGAACCTTCCATACATCCTATTAACCATGTGCTTGTTGTTCGAGTTGGCCTTGCGAGTCGTAGGCATCTTCAGGTTGTTTGAGTTGTTTTATCTTATTGGGTTGGGGAGTTATCACTTACTCTACTTTATGGATACATGTTGTTGGAGATATTCATGGCTTACTTTATTGTTAATACTTAAAATTGAATTAAGCAGAGGCATCGGTGAGTCATTTTGCCAGTTTTACGACGGCTCACTTGTGTCCCCTAGGACCCCGAGATCGCATGAACTGTTCTGAGACTGAGCGCTCTAACCATACGTGGGTACGCTTCTGGGCCTCCCCTCGATCACTGCCGGAATCTACATACTTGTCCAGTGGCCACAACTAGTTCGGGGTTTTCCATTTGTTTCTTGTCGGGCGTGCAGCTTGTATCTCTTGGTCCGATTTACTTTGGGGGAAGCCGTGGGTGCCTTGTAACCCCTTGTTCTGCACGTCCGTATAGGTGCGGTACGTATTGTTAAGTGGTCATCCCCTAGTGGGCTCTGATCCATCTTAACCGTGGTCGCAAACAACTAGGTCCGTCTCAGAGATTCGGCCGGACTCTCGAGCGGGTTCAACTTAGTTAGGTGGCTTCCTGGACTTGTTTGTAGTGAAGGAGAGTGCGAGTCGTGACTATCCTAATGGTGCACCTATTTTTATTAAGGGTGCGAGACTTGCCTGAAGGATTGTTCGAGCGTTTGGGTACATTTGGGCACCCCTGCAGGGTTAAATCTTTTCGAAAAGCCATGTCCGCGGTTATGGACGACTTGGAGCTGTACTACTCGATCATAGAACAACTTGCACCTGCTATTTCAATACTAATAAACTTGTGTAGTAAGCTAGCACAACTACAACAATAAACCTGCAATAAAACTTGGTAATTGTGTGAGTGCCTTTGATACTTGCTTCTTCGTTTGGTCACGAGGAGGTGATTCATCGGCTGGGTTATGTTTGGTGTTAGTTTCTAGTTGGTTACTTTTTATGCGCTCTCTTATCTTGTTCTATTTAGACGAAAGTTGTAGTGTGTCTCTGTAGTTTAGTGCTTTTGTTGCCGCTAAGTCCACCATATAGCTTGTAGGCGAGCACAGCTGAATTCCCGTCTCGCGAGTACGTGCCTCGGTACTCACCCTCGTTTTTTTTCCTTTTTCTCTTTCTCCCTCCTTGTTCGGCAACCTTTGGCCCGACGCTTTTGACAGGTATGGGAGCGCCGACGTTAGCAAGGTTACCCTTCCGGCTTGGCCTGGGCAGGGTTATGGACACCATCGTTTATCTTCAGGCCTCTTAGGCCCATTTGTATTCTTATCCGTACTCGGATACTATTTTGCTTTATGTATGATTTGGATCTTTGTATGTATATTTGGATTCTTGACTCGTGGAGTCTTCGTGGTTATTATATATTCTTTTGTGGGTTCCATCGTGAACTTGTGTAACTGTTGCTACCTTGATTCCACCCGCATAATGTGTGTGTTGCGACATGCACATTATGCTTAGTGGTGCATTTCCAAAGTGACACCATGTAGATTGTGGCATGATGACTATAATCTGCAAGGTGCCAGTTCTGGGGCGTCACAAGTGGTATCAGAGCCACAGGTTTTGTCGATACCCACGGGTCCAGTCTGCCTGTAGGATAACCTTGCCAACGGACATTGTTGAGTCTAGTGTCAAAACTATTTTGCTAAAAATGAGTTGGATAGATCTGAGTAGCTCTGCATTTTACTCCTTACCTTTGTGCTTCTCTCCCCTTGCCTATGCGAGTTTTGAGTCCTCTCTCTTACCTACTTCTTCAAGTTTAGGTTCCTGCGTGGGTGGACGATCTCTTGCCTTTAACCTAATAGGTCCGCACTTCGGAAGTTCATCGTCATCAAAATGAGCGAGAATTCCTTGTTGGTGGTGTCGAGAAGAAACCTCTTATTAGTGGTGTCGAGAAAAATAGATCCACGTTAAGGTCCGGGAATGTAAACATGAAGCGCGGAGACTCGATAGTTTCACCAACTCTTTCCCCCCTACACGAGTGTGGATCTCGGGGCGAGATCCCTTGTTAGTGGTGTCGATTGTAACGACCCGGAAAAATACCCCTATTAGAATTGCTTGATATTTTCTTTTCCTCGTCATTGTGACATCATGCATCATCATGCACCTTATCACCTTGCATGTTTTTGTCAAATCTCAAATTGTTTAGAATAAAATCTATTTTTATTTTGCTCGTATGGTTTTATATCAAACCCTCCTCTTCTTTTCTTATTTCAAATTAAAACCAAAACTTTAATATTTGCATACTTTGAAAATTGTTTTGAGACAAAATCAATATTTAGAATGTGTTTTAATACCTGTTTTAAATATCTTCCCAAACCCCATCTATTCTTTCTCACTCTCTTTAATTCTTTGAAGATTTGAACGTGCCCTTATTTGTTTTGTCCGTCTTGGACCTTGTCAAACTCCAGCCCTGAAGCCCACCTTTTTCCCCTTTGCTTGTTGTCTTCTACAACCAGTCACGCAGGACGCGTGCTTCTTTCTCCTCCCGAAGCCAAAGTTCCCTGCGCGCCCATGCGAGGCGCGTGATCCCTCTCGTCTCTGCCCTCCTCTCTCGCTTTATCTCTGGACCACGCCAACCACTCTGCCCCGCTCCTCCTCGCTTTCCCCACCTCCACGAAAAGGAAGCTGAGACGGAAATTGCTGAGCGCCGCCGCGCGCCCTTCTTGACCATGCCGTCGCCCTGAGCAACCCCGCGTCAAGCCGACGCCACCCGGAGTTCCGCCTCGCCTCTACGAACCTCCTCGTCCAAGAAAATCGAGTTGGGAAGCCCTGTACGCGACGGAATCTTCACCGGCGTCCTCTCCAGCCGCCATGCTCCGGCAAGGATTCCGGCCGTCCTCGAGTTCCCCCGCTTTCCCCGACCCTTCAGAAAGCTTCGTGGTGAGATCCCCGTCCTCCTGGAGCTCTCCCCCTTCTGGTTTTCGTTCTCAGGTGATCTACCGGCGTTGACCGCCATTGTTCCCCGCAGGTCTCCGTCGCCGGCACGCTCCGGTCATCTTCCGGCCACGAGGCCACCACTTTTCAGTTTCCTGTGATACCGCGCATCGCAAGCACGTCTCCGTCGACTCCCAGGTGCCCAGCTCCATCGTTCCGTCTCCGTCCAGCAGCCTCCGCGATGGCAGCCTCTGCCCCCAAGCTCCGCTTCGTCCGAGTTCAAAACGATGCACAACCCAGTTCTAACAAGATCTGTTCCGTAGCTGAGCTGGTTTGTTCCTTGTCCCCGATCCTGCAGTCCTGAGTTCGAATCCCCTATTGCGCATGATTAAATCCACCCCTTTTTCTATCTCTTTTGCTCAGATCCGACGCTGGCTGGGCCGCAGCCCATAAGAATTACTCCGCCCCATCGCTGGCGCGCGATAGATTCTATCCATCGCCCTTCGGGCCCAGGTCCGAACCAGATTCAGCCTTTCCAGTTTTTTTTGTCTCCTTTGTTTCTAAAATTACTGCAAATGTGTTAATCTTGCAAAATTCATATCTTTTGATCCATAACTTGAAATAAAAAGTATTTTATATGAAATTTTATCAGAAAAAGGTGTAGAATCTGAATATGACATCCATACTACTGTTTGCATCTCGCATCTTATCGTGACGTGGTATTTTGCATCTCACCTAATACATAACATATGGAGTAATTGGGATATGCCAAATATGGTCTCCCCACTTCATTTAATTTTGTGTAGATCACCCATGCCTTGTCTTTGCCATGCTAATAAACATTTAAATTGTCCGTAGTAAAACAACTTGAACCTTATATGTGTGTGTCGGGATTCCGATTCCGCTTAATTTGGATAAGTTGCATTGCATCATAATTGTCGTGTCATGCATGCATGCATTCACATGATCATGCCGATTCTTCAGCCTTAGTAGTAAGTTGTGCATCTGGTGTTTGGCGTAGCATTTTGCTTTTTCTCGGATAGGACGCTTCGTGGTGATGTGAGCAACGACAAGTTCTTCGGGAGTTCCTCAACAATCTTTTCAGGCGAGCCCTTTTCTCTCTACCCATTTAACATTTTTTTTCTCGCTAGCTCTATGTTCTAGCCTTGTGTCGCGATGCTTTGTTCGAGTCACGTGTCCTATCCACCTGTTTATCCAAAGCAAAGCCATAGAACCTTCCAGACATCCTATTAACCGTGTGCTTGTTGTTCGAGTTGGCCTTGCGAGTCGTAGGCATCTTCAGGTTGTTTGAGTTGTTTTATCTTATTGGGTTGGGGAGTTATCACTTACTCTACTTTATGGATACATGTTGTTGGAGATATTAATGGCTTACTTTATTGTTAATACTTAAAATTGAATTAAGCAGAGGCATCGGTGAGTCATTTTGCCAGTTTTACGACGGCTCACTTGTGTCCCCTAGGACCCCGAGATCGCATGAACTGTTCTGAGACTGAGCGCTCTAACCATACGTGGGTACGCTTCTGGGCCTCCCCTCGATCACTGCCGGAATCTACATACTTGTCCAGTGGCCACAACTAGTTCGGGGTTTTCCATTTGTGTCTTGTCGGGCGTGCAGCTTGTATCTCTTGGTCCGATTTACTTTGGGGGAAGCCGTGGGTGCCTTGTAACCCCTTGTTCTGCACGTCCGTATAGGTGCGGTACGTATTGTTAAGTGGTCATCCCCTAGTGGGCTCTGATCCATCTTAACCGTGGTCGCAAACAACTAGGTTCGTCTCAGAGATTCGGCCGGACTCTCGAGCGAGTTCAACTTAGTTAGGTGGCTTCCTGGACTTGTTTGTAGTGAAGGAGAGTGCGAGTCGTGACTATCCGAATGGTGCACCTGTTTTTATTAAGGGTGCGAGACTTGCCTGAAGAATTGTTCGAGCGTTTGGGTACATTTGGGCACCCCTGCAGGGTTAAATCTTTTCGAAAAGCCGTGTCCGCGGTTATGGACGACTTGGAGCTGTACTACTCGATCATAGAACAACTTGCACCTTCTATTTCAATACTAATAAACTTGTGTAGTAAGCTAGCACAACTACAACAATAAACCTGCAATAAAACTTGGTAATTGTGTGAGTGCCTTTGATACTTGCTTCTTCGTTTGGTCACGAGGAGGTGATTCATCGGCTGGGTTATGTTTGGTGTTAGTTTCTAGTTGGTTACTTTTTATGCGCTCTCTTATCTTATTCTATTTAGACGAAAGTTGTAGTGTGTCTCTGTAGTTTAGTGCTTTTGTTGCCGCTAAGTCCACCATATAGCTTGTAGGCGAGCACAGCTGAATTCCCGTCTCGCGAGTACGTGCCTCGGTACTCACCCTCGTTTTTTTTCCTTTTTCTCTTTCTCCCTCCTTGTTCGGCAACCTTTGGCCCGACGCTTTTGACAGGTATGGGAGCACCGACGTTAGCAAGGTTACCCTTCCGGCTTGGCCTGGGCAGGGTTATGGACGCCATCGTTTATCTTCAGGCCTCTTAGGCCCATTTGTATTCTTATCCGTACTCGGATACTATTTTGCTTTATGTATGATTTGGATCTTTGTATGTATATTTGGATTCTTGACTCGTGGAGTCTTCGTGGTTATTATATATTCTTTTGTGGGTTCCATCGTGAACTTGTGTAACTGTTGCTACCTTGATTCCACCCGCATAATGTGTGTGTTGCGACATGCACATTATGCTTAGTGGTGCGTTTCCAAAGCGACACCATGTAGATTGTGGCATGATGACTATAATCTGCAAGGTGCCAGTTCTGGGGCGTCACAAGTGGTATCAGAGCCACAGGTTTTGTCGATACCCACGGGTCCAGTCTGCCTGTAGGATAACCTTGCCAACGGACGTTGTTGAGTCTAGTGTCAAAACTATTTTGCTAAAAATGAGTTGGATAGATCTGAGTAGCTCTGCATTTTACTCCTTACCTTTGTGCTTCTCTCCCCTTGCCTATGCGAGTTTTGAGTCCTCTCTCTTACCTACTTCTTCAAGTTTAGGTTCCTGCGTGGGTGGACGATCTCTTGCCTTTAACCTAATAGGTCCGCACTTCGGAAGTTCATCGTCATCAACATGAGCGAGAATTCCTTGTTGGTGGTGTCGAGAAGAAACCTCTTATTAGTGGTGCCGAGAAAAATAGATCCACGTTAAGGTCCGGGAATGTAAACATGAAGCGCGGAGACTCGATAGTTTCACCAACTCTTTCCCCCCTACACGAGTGTGGATCTTGGGGCGAGATCCCTTGTTAGTGGTGTCGATTGTAACGACCCGGAAAAATACCCCTATTAGAATTGCTTGATATTTTCTTTTCCTCGTCATTGTGACGTCATGCATCATCATGCACCTTATCACCTTGCATGTTTTTGTCAAATCTCAAATTGTTTAGAATAAAATCTATTTTTATTTTGCTCGTATGGTTTTATATCAAACCCTCCTCTTCTTTTCTTATTTCAAATTAAAACCAAAACTTTAATATTTGCAAACTTTGAAAATTGTTTTGAGACAAAATCAATATTTAGAATGTGTTTTAATACCTGTTTTAAATATCTTCCCAAACCCCATCTATTCTTTCTCACTCTCTTTAATTCTTTGAAGATTTGAACGCGCCCTTATTTGTTTTGTCCGTCTTGGACCTTGTCAAACTCTAGCCCTCAAGCCCACCTTTTTCCCCTTTGCTTGTTGTCTTCTACAACCAGTCACGCAGGACGCGTGCTTCTTTCTCCTCCCGAAGCCAAAGTTCCCTACGCGCCCATGCGAGGTGCGTGATCCCTCTCGTCTCTGCCCTCCTCTCTCGCTTTATCTCTGGACCACGCCAACTACTCTGCCCCGCTCCTCCTCGCTTTCCCCACCTCCACGAAAAGGAAGCTGAGACGGAAATTGCTGAGCGCCGCCGCGCGCCCTTCTTGACCATGCCATCGCCCTGAGCAACCCCGCGTCAAGCCGACGCCACCCGGAGTTCCGCCTCGCCTCTACGAACCTCCTCGTCCAAGAAAATCGAGTTGGGAAGCCCTGTACGCGACGCAATCTTCACCGGCGTCCTCTCCAGCCGCCATGCTCCGGCAAGGATTCCGGCCGTCCTCGAGTTCCCCCGCTTTCCCCGACCCTTCAGAAAGTTTCGTGGTGAGATCCCCGTCCTCCTGGAGCTCTCCCCCTTCTGGTTTTCGTTCTCAGGTGATCTACCGGCGTTGACCGCCATTGTTCCCCGCAGGTCTCCGTCGCCGGCACGCTCCGGTCATCTTCCGGCCACGAGGCCACCACTTTTCAGTTTCTTGTGATACCGCGCATCGCAAGCACGTCTCCGTCGACTCCCAGGTGCCCAGCTCCATCGTTCCGTCTCCGTCCAGCAGCCTCCGCCATGGCAGCCTCTGCCCCCAAGCTCCGCTTCGTCCGAGTTCAAAACGATGCACAACCCAGTTCTAACAAGATCTGTTCCGTAGCTGAGCTGGTTTGTTCCTTGTCCCCGATCCTGCAGTCCTGAGTTCGAATCCCCTATTGCGCATGATTAAATCCACCCCTTTTTCTATCTCTTTTGCTCAGATCCGACGCTGGCTAGGCCGCAGCCCATAAGAATTACTCCGCCCCATCGCTGGCGCGCGATAGATTCTATCCATCGCCCTTCGGGCCCAGGTCCGAACCAGATTCAGCCTTTCCAGTTTTTTTTGTCTCCTTTGTTTCTAAAATTACTGCAAATGTGTTAATCTTGCAAAATTCATATCTTTTGATCCATAACTTGAAATAAAAAGTATTTTATATGAAATTTTATCAGAAAAAGGTGTAGAATCTGAATATGACATCCATACTACTGTTTGCATCTCGCATCTTATCGTGACGTGGTATTTTGCATCTCACCTAATACATAACATATGGAGTAATTGGGATATGCCAAATATGGTCTCCCCACTTCATTTAATTTTGTGTAGATCACCCATGCCTTGTCTTTGCCATGCTAATAAACATTTAAATTGTCCGTAGTAAAACAACTTGAACCTTATATGTGTGTGTCGGGATTCCGATTCCGCTTAATTTGGATAAGTTGCATTGCATCATAATTGTCGTGTCATGCATGCATGCATTCACATGATCATGCCGATTCTTCAGCCTTAGTAGTAAGTTGTGCATCTGGTGTTTGGCGTAGCATTTTGCTTTTTCTCGGATAGGACGCTTCGTGGTGATATGAGCAACGACAAGTTCTTCGGGAGTTCCTCAACAATCTTTTCAGGCGAGCCCTTTTCTCTCTACCCATTTAACATTTTTTTTCTCGCTAGCTCTATGTTCTAGCCTTGTGTCACGATGCTTTGTTCGAGTCACGTGTCCTATCCACCTGTTTATCCAAAGCAAAGCCATGGAACCTTCCAGACATCCTATTAACCGTGTGCTTGTTGTTCGAGTTGGCCTTGCGAGTCGTAGGCATCTTCAGGTTGTTTGAGTTGTTTTATCTTATTGGGTTGGGGAGTTATCACTTACTCTACTTTATGGATACATGTTGTTGGAGATATTCATGGCTTACTTTATTGTTAATACTTAAAATTGAATTAAGCAGAGGCATCGGTGAGTCATTTTGCCAGTTTTACGACGGCTCACTTGTGTCCCCTAGGACCCCGAGATCGCATGAACTGTTCTGAGACTGAGCGCTCTAACCATACGTGGGTACGCTTCTGGGCCTCCCCTCGATCACTGCCGGAATCTACATACTTGTCCAGTGGCCACAACTAGTTCGGGGTTTTCCATTTGTTTCTTGTCGGGCGTGCAGCTTGTATCTCTTGGTCCGATTTACTTTGGGGGAAGCCGTGGGTGCCTTGTAACCCCTTGTTCTGCACGTCCGTATAGGTGCGGTACGTATTGTTAAGTGGTCATCCCCTAGTGGGCTCTGATCCATCTTAACCGTGGTCGCAAACAACTAGGTCCGTCTCAGAGATTCGGCCGGACTCTCGAGCGAGTTCAACTTAGTTAGGTGGCTTCCTGGACTTGTTTGTAGTGAAGGAGAGTGCGAGTCGTGACTATCCTAATGGTGCACCTGTTTTTATTAAGGGTGCGAGACTTGCCTGAAGAATTGTTCGAGCGTTTGGGTACATTTGGGCACCCCTGCAGGGTTAAATCTTTTCGAAAAGCCGTGTCCGCGGTTATGGACGACTTGGAGCTGTACTACTCGATCATAGAACAACTTGCACCTTCTATTTCAATACTAATAAACTTGTGTAGTAAGCTAGCACAACTACAACAATAAACCTGCAATAAAACTTGGTAATTGTGTGAGTGCCTTTGATACTTGCTTCTTCGTTTGGTCACGAGGAGGTGATTCATCGGCTGGGTTATGTTTGGTGTTAGTTTCTAGTTGGTTACTTTTTATGCGCTCTCTTATCTTATTCTATTTAGACGAAAGTTGTAGTGTGTCTCTGTAGTTTAGTGCTTTTGTTGCCGCTAAGTCCACCATATAGCTTGTAGGCGAGCACAGCTGAATTCCCGTCTCGCGAGTACGTGCCTCGGTACTCACCCTCGTTTTTTTTCCTTTTTCTCTTTCTCCCTCCTTGTTCGGCAACCTTTGGCTCGACGCTTTTGACAGGTATGGGAGCACCGACGTTAGCAAGGTTACCCTTCCGGCTTGGCCTGGGCAGGGTTATGGACGCCATCGTTTATCTTCAGGCCTCTTAGGCCCATTTGTATTCTTATCCGTACTCGGATACTATTTTGCTTTATGTATGATTTGGATCTTTGTATGTATATTTGGATTCTTGACTCGTGGAGTCTTCGTGGTTATTATATATTCTTTTGTGGGTTCCATCGTGAACTTGTGTAACTGTTGCTACCTTGATTCCACCCGCATAATGTGTGTGTTGCGACATGCACATTATGCTTAGTGGTGCATTTCCAAAGCGACACCATGTAGATTGTGGCATGATGACTATAATCTGCAAGGTGCCGGTTCTGGGGCGTCACAAGTGGTATCAGAGCCACAGGTTTTGTCGATACCCACGGGTCTAGTCTGCCTGTAGGATAACCTTGCCAACGGACGTTGTTGAGTCTAGTGTCAAAACTATTTTGCTAAAAATGAGTTGGATAGATCTGAGTAGCTCTGCATTTTACTCCTTACCTTTGTGCTTCTCTCCCCTTGCCTATGCGAGTTTTGTGTCCTCTCTCTTACCTACTTCTTCAAGTTTAGGTTCCTGCGTGGGTGGACGATCTCTTGCCTTTAACCTAATAGGTCCGCACTTCGGAAGTTCATCGTCATCAACATGAGCGAGAATTCCTTGTTGGTGGTGTCGAGAAGAAACCTCTTATTAGTGGTGCCGAGAAAAATAGATCCACGTTAAGGTCCGGGAATGTAAACATGAAGCGCGGAGACTCGATAGTTTCACCAACTCTTTCCCCCCTACACGAGTGTGGATCTTGGGGCGAGATCCCTTGTTAGTGGTGTCGATTGTAACGACCCGGAAAAATACCCCTATTAGAATTGCTTGATATTTTCTTTTCCTCGTCATTGTGACGTCATGCATCATCATGCACCTTATCACCTTGCATGTTTTTGTCAAATCTCAAATTGTTTAGAATAAAATCTATTTTTATTTTGCTCGTATGGTTTTATAGCAAACCCTCCTCTTCTTTTCTTATTTCAAATTAAAACCAAAACTTTAATATTTGCAAACTTTGAAAATTGTTTTGAGACAAAATCAATATTTAGAATGTGTTTTAATACCTGTTTTAAATATCTTCCCAAACCCCATCTATTCTTTCTCACTCTCTTTAATTCTTTGAAGATTTGAACGCGCCCTTATTTGTTTTGTCCGTCTTGGACCTTGTCAAACTCTAGCCCTCAAGCCCACCTTTTTCCCCTTTGCTTGTTGTCTTCTACAACCAGTCACGCAGGACGCGTGCTTCTTTCTCCTCCCGAAGCCAAAGTTCCCTGCGCGCCCATGCGAGGTGCGTGATCCCTCTCGTCTCTGCCCTCCTCTCTCGCTTTATCTCTGGACCACGCCAACTACTCTGCCCCGCTCCTCCTCACTTTCCCCACCTCCACGAAAAGGAAGCTGAGACGGAAATTGCTGAGCGCCGCCGCGCGCCCTTCTTGACCATGCCGTCGCCCTGAGCAACCCCGCGTCAAGCCGACGCCACCCGGAGTTCCGCCTCGCCTCTACGAACCTCCTCGTCCAAGAAAATCGAGTTGGGAAGCCCTGTACGCGACGCAATCTTCACCGGCGTCCTCTCCAGCCGCCATGCTCCGGCGAGGATTCCGGCCGTCCTCGAGTTCCCCCGCTTTCCCTGACCCTTCAGAAAGCTTCGTGGTGAGATCCCCGTCCTCCTGGAGCTCTCCCCCTTCTGGTTTTCGTTCTCAGGTGATCTACCGGCGTTGACCGCCATTGTTCCCCGCAGGTCTCCGTCACCGGCACGCTCCAGTCATCTTCCGGCCACGAGGCCACCACTTTTCAGTTTCCTGTGACACCGCGCATCGCAAGCACGTCTCCGTCGACTCCCAGGTGCCCAGCTCCATCGTTCCGTCTCCGTCCAGCAGCCTCCGCCATGGCAGCCTCTGCCCCCGAGCTCCGCTTCGTCCGATTTCAAAACGATGCACAACCCAGTTCTAACAAGATCTGTTCCGTAGCTGAGCTGGTTTGTTCCTTGTCCCCGATCCTGCAGTCCTGAGTTCGAATCCCCTATTGCGCATGATTAAATCCACCCCTTTTTCTATCTCTTTTGCTCAGATCCGACGCTGGCTGGGCCGCAGCCCATAAGAATTACTCCGCCCCGTCGCTGGCACGCGATAGATTCTATCCATCGCCCTTCGGGCCCAGGTCCAAACCAGATTCAGCCTTTCCAGTTTTTTTATCTCCTTTGTTTCTAAAATTACTGCAAATGTGTTAATCTTGCAAAATTCATATCTTTTGATCCATAACTTGAAATAAAAAGTATTTTATATGAAATTTTATCAGAAAAAGGTGTAGAATCTGAATATGACATCCATACTACTGTTTGCATCTCGCATCTTATCGTGACGTGGTATTTTGCATCTCACCTAATACATAACATCTTATATTTACTAATTGGAGGCACTGTAGGAGGCTCCACGTTAATCCTAGAGGTTATTAAATAGTGTCCATCCAATTAACCGATGATCAATCTAAAACCGTTGGATGATGTGTCCGTATCCTCCACGCAACGAGCTGACGATATGAATCGTGACTCCTATTTTCCTGTCGTCCTTCCCCGTCTCGCTAGGGCATGCAATACAACAGCCTTTTGCAATTTCGTTGTGATGTCGCAGAAGCGACTATGTTAACAATCGCCCAATAAATTTTGTAGCGTCAGGTGCAAGGTCGATCCATGGGAAAATTCGCCACCGACTCTCTATAGTCACATGCCTACATGCGCGGCGATCGGCAGCAGCGACCAAGCGTGCTAGATCAATCTGCTAATAGTCCGGCTGATCTCAGGTACAGATTGCACTTCTTCTCCTAATCAGATCCATAAGCTGCACACTATGGTAATTGTCTCACGGCACCAGCTGATTCCAACCATGTTGATCTCCCGCTAATTGCTGGTGTTACCCCACGGTGAAATCATATATCCTTTACTAGGATTATTATACGATTGAAACTATAGTAAGAAGACCTCTCCATGGTGTACCTAGGTTAATTTATATTAAATTATTTTTCCTTAACGGTGTTTCAATCTTCAAATATTACCTAAACTTTATCTACCCATGTCCTCCGTGTTGCATATTTCCATGCATGCTTTTTCCAAAAATTACCTGCAGGCAGATTGCAAGGAGCAATATATACGTGCGGACGGTCATTTTTCTGAAGATCTATAGATAAAATAGTCATGATCATCTACTCCAAGAATACTGTAAAAGGTCCAGAGGTAACTACCATTCCATTTGACATATATTCTTTACTAGAATTATACGATTGAAACTTTAGTAAGAGTTCCTCTCCATGGTTTACCCAGATTCATTTATCTAGGATTACTATTTTTCCTTTAGGACCCGCTTGGCACGTCGTATATTAGTCAAAATCCAGGGAGAAATTCACGGACTTGTGATGCCCACGCTAGAATTACGCTGTCAATGGAAAACCCAGGGCGGACGGTATATTTATAAGACGTTCCAAGCGAGGCCTTACGGTGCTTCAAAATTCAGATATCTACTCATGTTCTTCGTGTTGCATCCCTGCATGCATTTTCATACATTATTAGCATGCACCTTGCAAGGACAAATATATACGCGAGGATGGTCATTTTCCTGAAGATCTAGAGATAATAGTCATCATGATAATCTAGGAAGTATGAAGAGACAAAAATACTATAAAAGGTGTCTAGAAGTAACGACCTATCCATTTGACACATCTTAGGTTGAGATAAAGAAAACCATTCAAGGAGTTCAAGCCTTAGATATTTCTTCTTCAGGCTAATGAGATTATTGTAAGCAGGCGTCGCTTTGAAGCATAGTTTTAAAAACTAAACCAGTTCGGTTGTTTGACCCAAAAAAAATTCTAAACCGAAGTCCTCACTGGTTTTTTAAGAGTCATTGGTCCAACTAATTAAAAACCAAAAAATGCATAAAAATAATGTGTTTTTGCGAGATTATGATCCTAAAACCTAGAGTCTTGCTCCAAATACCCCGCGTAAGGCCTAATACCACACTTACTACACTTAGTTTGTGATCTACTATAAAAGCAAACACAAAATATATGACTCGATGCTAATTTTTTTCAAAATTAACTTAATTATTTATTAAATTTGATGGTTTGTTGTCGCTATTGAACCAGCTGAGCCACCGGTTGGATCAGTGAACCCGGGAGCCAGTCACCTCACCGGTTCGGTTTTTTAAACTATGCTTTGAAGGAGGCAGATCAACTCGCTCATGTGGGAGAGGTGTGTGTGAACAGAATAATGTTTTATTCATGATGATGAAAGGAAATTGGTCTGGATCTGCAAGAAAATATGATCGGTGATGCTCTAGAGAGGTGGACTAGGAACGGCCTGCGCTTGGTGAGATTCAAAACCATTTTATTCTTTCATCACTCAATATTTTTTAAAAGTTATCCATTGGCAAGATTATTATGAATAAATTTATATCTTTCTTTATAGTTATTTTGTATTACAGGTTTTAATAATTATTGATTGACTGATATAAATCCTCACATTTGATAGTGGCAACTTTAGAAAGACCTGGCGTGCGTATACGAATGATCTGTGGATTAACGCCAGTAGGTTTCATTATCAAATAGTTGTTCGTACACATCTATATTTCATCACACTAAACTTGAGAATCAGCATATATAACTTCATCTTTCATCAAATAGTAGATCCAAAATTACTATACGTAGGGTGTGTGATGTAGGTTATCAGGTCATAATTATATAAAGCTTTGAGATATGACTCATGATGGAATTGTACTAATTACTAGCCCGTGCAGTAGCACGGGTTGACGACTAGTATGGAGTAATTGGGATATGCCAAATATGGTCTCCCCACTTCATTTAATTTTGTGTAGATCACCCATGCCTTGTCTTTGCCATGCTAATAAACATTTAAATTGTCGGTAGTAAAACAAATTGAACCTTATATGTGTGTGTCGGGATTCCAATTCCGCTTAATTTGGATAAGTTGCATTGCATCATAATTGTCATGTCATGCATGCATGCATTCACATGATCATGCCGATTCTTCAGCCTTAGTAGTAAGTTGTGCATCCGTTGTTTGTTGTAGCATTTTGCTTTTTCTCGGATAGGACGCTTCGTGGTGATGTGAGCAACGACAAGTTCTTCGGGAGTTCCTCAACAATCTTTTCAGGCGAGCCCTTTTCTCTCTACCCATTTAACATTTTTGCTCTCGCTAGCTCTATGTTCTAGCCTTGTGTCGCGATGCTTTGTTCGAGTCACGTGTCCTATCCACCTGTTTATCCAAAGCAAAGCCATAGAACCTTCCATACATCCTATTAACCGTGTGCTTGTTGTTCGAGTTGGCCTTGCGAGTCGTAGGCATCTTCAGGTTGTTTGAGTTGTTTTATCTTATTGGGTTGGGGAGTTATCACTTACTCTACTTTATGGATACATGTTGTTGGAGATATTCATGGCTTACTTTATTGTTAATACTTAAAATTGAATTAAGCAGAGGCATCGGTGAGTCATTTTGCCAGTTTTACGACGGCTCACTTGTGTCCCCTAGGACCCCGAGATCGCATGAACTGTTCTGAGACTGAGCGCTCTAACCATACGTGGGTACGCTTCTGGGCCTCCCCTCGATCACTGCCGGAATCTACATACTTGTCCAGTGGCCACAACTAGTTCGGGGTTTTCCATTTGTTTCTTGTCGGGCGTGCAGCTTGTATCTCTTGGTCCGATTTACTTTGGGGGAAGCCGTGGGTGCCTTGTAACCCCTTGTTCTGCACGTCCGTATAGGTGCGGTACGTATTGTTAAGTGGTCATCCCCTAGTGGGCTCTGATCCATCTTAACCGTGGTCGCAAACAACTAGGTCCGTCTCAGAGATTCGGCCGGACTCTCGAGCGGGTTCAACTTAGTTAGGTGGCTTCCTGGACTTGTTTGTAGTGAAGGAGAGTGCGAGTCGTGGCTATCCTAATGGTGCACCTATTTTTATTAAGGGTGCGAGACTTGCCTGAAGGATTGTTCGAGCGTTTGGGTACATTTGGGCACCCCTGCAGGGTTAAATCTTTTCGAAAAGCCGTGTCCGCGGTTATGGACGACTTGGAGCTGTACTACTCGATCATAGAACAACTTGCACCTGCTATTTCAATACTAATAAACTTGTGTAGTAAGCTAGCACAACTACAACAATAAACCTGCAATAAAACTTGGTAATTGTGTGAGTGCCTTTGATACTTGCTTCTTCGTTTGGTCACGAGGAGGTGATTCATCGGCTGGGTTATGTTTGGTGTTTGTTTCTAGTTGGTTACTTTTTATGCACTCTCTTATCTTATTCTATTTAGACGAAAGTTGTAGTGTGTCTCTGTAGTTTAGTGCTTTTGTTGCCGCTAAGTCCACCATATAGCTTGTAGGCGACCACAGCTGAATTCCCGTCTCGCGAGTACGTGCCTCGGTACTCACCCTCGTTTTTTTTCCTTTTTCTCTTTCTCCCTCCTTGTTCGGCAACCTTTGGCCCGACGCTTTTGACAGGTATGGGAGCGCCGACGTTAGCAAGGTTACCCTTCCGGCTTGGCCTGGGCAGGGTTATGGACGCCATCGTTTATCTTCAGGCCTCTTAGGCCCATTTGTATTCTTATCCATACTCGGATACTATTTTGCTTTATGTATGATTTGGATCTTTGTATGTATATTTGGATTCTTGACTCGTGGAGTCTTCGTGGTTATTATATATTCTTTTGTGGGTTCCATCGTGAACTTGTGTAACTGTTGCTACCTTGATTCCACCCGCATAATGTGTGTGTTGCGACATGCACATTATGCTTAGTGGTGCGTTTCCAAAGCGACACCATGTAGATTGTGGCATGATGACTATAATCTGCAAGGTGCCGGTTTTGGGGCGTCACAAGTGGTATCAGAGCCACAGGTTTTGTCGATACCCACGGGTCCAGTCTGCCTGTAGGATAACCTTGCCAACGGACGTTGTTGAGTCTAGTGTCAAAACTATTTTGATAAAAATGAGTTGGATAGATCTGAGTAGCTCTGCATTTTACTCCTTACCTTTGTGCTTCTCTCCCCTTGCCTATGCGAGTTTTGAGTCCTCTCTCTTACCTACGTCTTCAAGTTTAGGTTCCTGCGTGGGTGGACGATATCTTGCCTTTAACCTAATAGGTCTGCACTTCGGAAGTTCATCGTCATCAAAATGAGCGAGAATTCCTTGTTGGTGGTGTCGAGAAGAAACCTCTTATTAGTGGTGTCGAGAAAAATAGATCCACGTTAAGGTCCGGGAATGTAAACATGAAGCGCGGAGACTCGATAGTTTCACCAACTCTTTCCCCCCTACACGAGTGTGGATCTCGGGGCGAGATCCCTTGTTAGTGGTGTCGATTGTAACGACCCGGAAAAATACCCCTATTAGAATTGCTTGATATTTTCTTTTCCTCGTCATTGTGACATCATGCATCATCATGCACCTTATCACCTTGCATGTTTTTGTCAAATCTCAAATTGTTTAGAATAAAATCTATTTTTATTTTGCTCGTATGGTTTTATATAAAACCCTCCTCTTCTTTTCTTATTTCAAATTAAAACCAAAACTTTAATATTTGCATACTTTGAAAATTGTTTTGAGACAAAATCAATATTTAGAATGTGTTTTAATACCTGTTTTAAATATCTTCCCAAACCCCATCTATTCTTTCTCACTCTCTTTAATTCTTTGAAGATTTGAACGTGCCCTTATTTGTTTTGTCCGTCTTGGACCTTGTCAAACTCCAGCCCTCAAGCCCACCTTTTTCCCCTTTGCTTGTTGTCTTCTACAACCAGTCACGCAGGACGCGTGCTTCTTTCTCCTCCCGAAGCCAAAGTTCCCTGCGCGCCCATGCGAGGCGCGTGATCCCTCTCGTCTCTGCCCTCCTCTCTCGCTTTATCTCTGGACCACGCCAACCACTCTGCCCCGCTCCTCCTCGCTTTCCCCACCTCCACGAAAAGGAAGCTGAGACGGAAATTGCTGAGCGCCGCCGCGCGCCCTTCTTGACCATGCCGTCGCCCTGAGCAACCCCGCGTCAAGCCGACGCCACCCGGAGTTCCGCCTCGCCTCTACGAACCTCCTCGTCCAAGAAAATCGAGTTGGGAAGCCCTGTACGCGACGCAATCTTCACCGGCGTCCTCTCCAGCCGCCATGATCCGGCGAGGATTCCGGCCGTCCTCGAGTTCCCCCGCTTTCCCCGACCCTTCAGAAAGCTTCGTGGTGAGATCCCCGTCCTCCTGGAGCTCTCCCCCTTCTGTTTTTCGTTCTCAGGTGATCTACCGGCGTTGACCGCCATTGTTCCCCGCAGGTCTCCGTCGCCGGCACGCTCCGGTCATCTTCCGGCCACGAGGCCACCACTTTTCAGTTTCCTGTGACACCGCGCATCGCAAGCACGTCTCCGTCGACTCCCAGGTGCCCAGCTCCATCGTTCCGTCTCCGTCCAGCAGCCTCCGCCATGGCAGCCTCTGCCCCCAAGCTCCGCTTCGTCCGAGTTCAAAACGATGCACAACCCAGTTCTAACAAGATCTGTTCCGTAGCTGAGCTGGTTTGTTCCTTGTCCCCGATCCTGCAGTCCTGAGTTCGAATCCCCTATTGCGCATGATTAAATCCACCCCTTTTTCTATCTCTTTTGCTCAGATCCGACGCTGGCTGGGCCGCAGCCCATAAGAATTACTCCGCCCCATCGCTGGCGCGCGATAGATTCTATCCATCGCCCTTCGGGCCCAGGTCCGAACCAGATTCAGCCTTTCCAGTTTTTTTTGTCTCCTTTGTTTCTAAAATTACTGCAAATGTGTTAATCTTGCAAAATTCATATCTTTTGATCCATAACTTGAAATAAAAAGTATTTTATATGAAATTTTATCAGAAAAAGGTGTAGAATCTGAATATGACATCCATACTACTGTTTGCATCTCGCATCTTATCGTGACGTGGTATTTTGCATCTCACCTAATACATAACATATAGAGTAATTGGGATATGCCAAATATGGTCTCCCCACTTCATTTAATTTTGTGTAGATCACCCATGCCTTGTCTTTGCCATGCTAATAAACATTTAAATTGTCCGTAGTAAAACAACTTGAACCTTATATGTGTGTGTCGGGATTCCGATTCCGCTTAATTTGGATAAGTTGCATTGCATCATAATTGTCGTGTCATGCATGCATGCATTCACATGATCATGCCGATTCTTCAGCCTTAGTAGTAAGTTGTGCATCTGGTGTTTGGCGTAGCATTTTGCTTTTTCTCGGATAGGACGCTTCGTGGTGATGTGAGCAACGACAAGTTCTTCGGGAGTTCCTCAACAATCTTTTCAGGCGAGCCCTTTTCTCTCTACCCATTTAACATTTTTTTTCTCGCTAGCTCTATGTTCTAGCCTTGTGTCGCGATGCTTTGTTCGAGTCACGTGTCCTATCCACCTGTTTATCCAAAGCAAAGCCATAGAACCTTCCAGACATCCTATTAACCGTGTGCTTGTTGTTCGAGTTGGCCTTGCGAGTCGTAGGCATCTTCAGGTTGTTTGAGTTGTTTTATCTTATTGGGTTGGGGAGTTATCACTTACTCTACTTTATGGATACATGTTGTTGGAGATATTCATGGCTTACTTTATTGTTAATACTTAAAATTGAATTAAGCAGAGGCATCGGTGAGTCATTTTGCCAGTTTTACGACGGCTCACTTGTGTCCCCTAGGACCCCGAGATCGCATGAACTGTTCTGAGACTGAGCGCTCTAACCATACGTGGGTACGCTTCTGGGCCTCCCCTCGATCACTGCCGGAATCTACATACTTGTCCAGTGGCCACAACTAGTTCGGGGTTTTCCATTTGTTTCTTGTCGGGCGTGCAGCTTGTATCTCTTGGTCCGATTTACTTTGGGGGAAGCCGTGGGTGCCTTGTAACCCCTCGTTCTGCACGTCCGTATAGGTGCGGTACGTATTGTTAAGTGGTCATCCCCTAGTGGGCTCTGATCCATCTTAACCGTGGTCGCAAGCAACTAGGTCCGTCTCAGAGATTCGGCCGGACTCTCGAGCGGGTTCAACTTAGTTAGGTGGCTTCCTGGACTTGTTTGTAGTGAAGGAGAGTGCGAGTCATGACTATCCTAATGGTGCACCTGTTTTTATTAAGGGTGCGAGACTTGCCTGAAGGATTGTTCGAGCGTTTGGGTACATTTGGGCACCCCTGCAGGGTTAAATCTTTTCGAAAAGCCGTGTCCGCGGTTATGGACGACTTGGAGCTGTACTACTCGATCATAGAACAACTTGCACCTACTATTTCAATACTAATAAACTTGTGTAGTAAGCTAGCACAACTACAACAATAAACCTGCAATAAAACTTGGTAATTGTGTGACTGCCTTTGATACTTGCTTCTTCGTTTGGTCACGAGGAGGTGATTCATCGGCTGGGTTATGTTTGGTGTTAGTTTCTAGTTGGTTAATTTTTATGCGCTCTCTTATCCTATTCTATTTAGACGAAAGTTGTAGTGTGTCTCTGTAGTTTAGTGCTTTTGTTGCCGCTAAGTCCACCATATAGCTTGTAGGCGAGCACAGCTGAATTCCTGTCTCGCGAGTACGTGCCTCGGTACTCACCCTCGTTTTTTTTCCTTTTTCTCTTTCTCCCTCCTTGTTCGGCAACCTTTGGCCCGACGCTTTTGACAGGTATGCACTAGTGGGGACAGGGCCTCCAGTCCCGGCCCGTAAGAGCCTTTAGTCCCGGTTTGCAAACCGGTACCCCAGCCGCGGGACTAAAGGTCAAACCTTTAGTCCCGACCCGGTTACCAGCCGGGACTGGAGGGTGTCCACGTGGAGGCTCTGAGTGCATCCAGGGCCAGGACCTTTAGTCCCGGTTTGTAAAACAGACCGGGACTAAAGGGTTCTGCAGATTTTTGTTTTTTGCTTTAGGGTTTTAGGGTTTCGGGGTTTTAGGTGTTCGGGGGGATTAACGTGATGCCTCGTTTGGTGCCTTGTTTGGTGTTCAGGAATTAGTTTATGCATATATATAAGATTAACTTATCTTACAAGCGAGCATATATATACAATTACATGGAGATCAGAATTATCGGGACTAGAGCCCGTCTATTCGATTACATGGACCAACATCAGTAATGGCCCATAGCTACACTAAATCGTCCTTTGTCGTCTATAGCTTCTATCCTCAGAAAGGTCGCTAGCTCCTCTGCAACAGCAATCGCGCGTTGCTCTGGTAGGTACTTCTCCCGCATGGCCGTGTACTATATAAGAAGGGGAGATGAATATGAATATCAATCATGATAACAAAGAATGACGGGTAAAAATAGAGGTGTTAATGTTTATTGCTTACATCGTATCTGTAATCCTTGTGCTCGGAGGTAAACGTGCGAATGGTCTCGCAAACATAGTATCCACATAGATGCGTCCCCCGTGGCTGCTGGTCGCACTTTACGAGAATAGAATATATATAATCAAAATAATAATCTAGCATCACAAAATGTATTGAAAATAGAAGTATATCATACTACTACTTACCTGAGCCGCTCTAAAGGTCAGCTTCTCATGCTGGATACCGGCAGTCACGCACTTGAACCGCTTCCAAACCCTGCCCGACAAGGAAAATGATTTGCTAAGTTTTTCATTAATTGATATATCAGAAAACCATCGAAAGAGACCGATAGAGCGCAAGAATGATTGAAATTACCTTTGGAGCATGTCCTGCAGGCTTTGGAACTGTTCCAAGGGTCTCGATAATGGGTCGAAGGCATCAACTCTTCCCTTATCAATTTGAATGTCCAACAGAATCCAGTGGTAGCTGCACATGTATATATATATGTGTCAGTAACTTAACAATTACACTCATAAGTGAATGGACACAACATAGTAAGACCCTCACTTGAAGTTGTATGGAAACAGTATGTGGTCACAGAAATTTTGATCTGTTAGAAACCTTAGAAGGTTTTCCTCTGTCTCCTTGGGGTTATCAGTTAGCGTCTTTATATGTATTTTATCTGGGTCAATAAACCCAATATTTAGGATGTTCCTATTTTTACATTCCAGAATCTTCATTCTGCATAATAGAGTACAAGTCAGAACGGAACAAGTTATATGTAGACAATGAATTGAAATAACTGATCAAGTTATATGTAGACAACGAATTGAAAAACTTACAGACAATAGCAACTCATAAGCGATTTGTCGAGGGCGTCGGCATTGTACATCTGGAAGAGTTCATCAAAGTCGATATGGATGTCTTCGGGACGGCCGTAGTACTCCCGTGGGACACGCGCCACGATCATCGTTCTCCCATTCTTTGATTCACTTAAGTACCATGTATGCAAGTAACGCATATTTGTTGGGAGATCATCAAACTTATCTTTGCTGACCAAAGACGCTCCCATGACAAACTGTGGCTTAGGGGCTACCACAGCCTTGGGTACCCTGTCGTCTTGGGAAGCCAGAATGTCTTCAACCGGGATACTGTAACAACCCAGAAATTGTAATCCACTTCTTATTAAATAAAGTACCAAATTTTGGACCCAAATAAAACTTTTTATTCATTATTTCATGCATACATGTATTTTCTCTTATATGTATTCTATGATTTCATGTGTGTTATTTTTGATTGTGTATTGTCTAGTTAATTCTAAGTGAACCAACAGAACCAATTGAGAAAGATTACAAGAATCAAAGAAACCAGAAATAAAAATAAGAAAGAAAAAGAGAAGGAAATTGTGATCTAGGAAATCTGTTTGACTACACCACTTTGAGCCCTTGGATTAAGAAATCTGCAGCTCACCTTCATGTGTGGCTTGTTAGTTGAGCTTAACCAAGTTATGGACTAACTCAACCAGCAAAGATCCATCAAAAATTCAAACTAGAGCATCACTCAAACTTGAGCCAAAGTTTGAATCTGAAACAGTGACTATATCAAATTTGAAATATAAATTTTTGCAAAACTCATCCTTTCACTGTAACAAAAATATGACTGGGTACCTTAGTCAATATGATGAGCACCCAAAGTGGAAAATTTTGAAAATTCGAATTTTGAGTTCTTGCGGGCATTTCGTCGAGCACTGGCAGAAGCAAATCAAAATGAAATCAATTTCACTGGAGCTGCACTGTGCTGGCTCGCTCCAGCACTGTCGCCATGCTCCTTGGCCTCTCCTCGATCGACTCCAGCGCCCCCAGCCCCGACCCAAGCCAGGAGAAGTGGAGGGAAGGCGAGGTTTGCGCCCAGGGCCCCCTCCCAGCAACCCTCTTCCCTGCACGATGTCGACCATCTTGGAGGCGCCAGAGGAGACCCACAGCACCCCGCGGCCAAGCCATAAACCCCCCAGCACGCAAGCGTGACCGCCGTGACCGGAGCGAGCTTCAAACGCCGCCAGGGCCCCCGTGCCGTCGAGCTTCTGGCCGCGCTTGCCCTCGTCGCTCTGGCCTATAAAAAGCCCCTCCGATCAAACGAAGAGAAGCACCTCACTCCCAGCTACCTCCCAGACACTCTCACTTAGCCCCGCTTGCCCTAGTTCGTCGACGCCTGCAACTCCGGCGAGGTACTGGACGATCGGAGCGCCGCCGCGATCGACCACCTGGGAGCCAGCTGCTGCTGGGAATCGGAGGAGGAGACGCCCCGCAGCCGATCCCGCGCATCACCATCGAGTTCTGCATCCTCTACGCCCCTCCCTCGCCGTCGAACAGTCTTCGCTGCAACGCAGGTGAGCTCCCGCCCGTGCTGAGGAAGACGATGATCGCGAGCCGTCCGATCTTGATCCAACGCTAACTTACCGATTCGGGAATTGTTAAGTGAGCTGACATCGCGACCCCACCTGTCAGCTCCCATTTTATTTCTTTTCCCGCCGCAGCGAAGCGGTATGGGCCGGCCCGTTCGGGTTTGTTCTGAATTGGGCCCAGCTCGTTTCGAATTCGGTCCGTTCGTTTTTATTCTTTTTCCCGCCCGTTTGATTTATTTCAAATAACTTTCAGATGCTATTTTCAAACTTTAATTCCTAGAGTTTTACAAATCCAAATCTAGCAAATAAATATGCATTGGAAAGCTTATAAAATAATCTACCCAATAGAACTGGTTAGAATTCAACATAAGTTAAGAATTAAATTAGATGTGAATAGTGTGACCATAGCTTGTTTAATAATGAAAGATTTCTAGAAAATTTATTTAAGCCATCAAAAATCATGAAAATTAAAATGTGAACTCACTAATGACCCCTCTTACTGTTAGTCAACACTAATCTACCCCAAACCCTATTAGTGTGATCAATTAGACCCTAATCCAATCCTATTTTTGTAGCATAAAATGATAGATCACTATTGCACACTTAGAATTAGTTGCCCCCTTACCAATCCACTTAGTTGATCCCTTCTCACTTGAACTAGCATTATTACTCCTAAACCAATACCAATGTTTAGAGAGTGAACCACTTATGACACTTAGTAGAAATTCTAACTTGCACACTTAAAGCAAACTTGGAAGAAACCATGCAAACCAATTCAAATAAAATCCAACATGGATGCTATTGCTAGCAAACACTTATGTGTGTATGGTATGCTGTTAGCCATGTGTGGTGATTGTGTGTTTTGTGTTTATTCGTTATTAGACGCTAGTATTGCCGAGGAGGATATTGGAGGGGATTATTATTATCAAGAATAAGAAGAATACCCCGGACACTTTGCCAACCAAGGCAAGCCATCTTTTGATTCATACTCCCAATGCCTAGTTTTAATATTGCATTCTACTTGTTTTAAGTAAATTGCATGATTGAATTGCTAGAGTAGAATGATAGAAGTACTTTGATATCTTGCATAGCAAGAGCATCAAGCTGAGTTTATCCAACTATACCTAGTAGTTTCATCACTCAATGTAGTTGCTTAGTCGCTAATAAAATTGGAGGTCATGTATAAAGGAAATCCTAGTGAAAAGTTGGTGACTTGAACTTGAAACTTGAACGGGAGTTGTCTCCTACATGATGGTTTTATGAAAGTAATCTTGACTAAGAACTATGAAATGTATTTCTCAATTGACAACGAGTGATGTACTATGGGAGCCAATTATACCGTACAACCATATTACCCCTATATGGGAAGGGGCTTAATCCGTAGCTTGCTTATCTTAGTATGGGAGGCCTTGTAACAAATCTTCATGGGAGGACCCGTGAGCGGTTACTTCTGGACCAGGTGGATTCCACTAACCCGGCTTCCGGGATGGGCAGAACTAGAGGCGCCGGAGCGGAGATTCCGTACCCCGGGCTCTAGGGAAGGATCCTATACTAGGATGAGCAAGTGAAAGGTTTTGTTTGATTATCTGAAAACCGCATACTTTTGTATGACGGACCGTGGATTTCTCCCGGCAGATGTATCGAATCTTGTGGGTAAAGTGTACCCCTCTGCAGAGGTTTTCAAACTATTCGAATAGCCGCATCCGCGGTCATGGACGGTTGGCAAGCTGTGCCTGGCTTTTGTCAATAATGAAAACAACTTATGGTGAACTTGGTGAATGACATGAATTGAATGGACTTGACTTGACCATGATATTGACACTCTTGAAATTCCTCTTTAGATTGAACCTAGAGAATTAAACTTCTTTTCTACCAATGAACATCCTTGGGAAATAAAACGAGCTTTTGCAAATAAACTTAGTGCTTAGTCCACTATACCAAACCTTGCATATCTACTTCATCATTTCAATATTAAGATGGTTTGCGAGTGCATCCAATGTACTCACGGCTGTGTCCCTGGCTATCAACTTGGCCAGACTATGGGGAAGAATACCAGGAGGAAGGGTATGAAGAAGAGTACCAGAACTAAGCTCGTCTCCGTGAGTCGCCATTTGCCTGTAGGGAGAAGGCATGGGCCGAAGACGTTATTTCCGCTGCTATATTGTGTTGTAATGTGACTTGGTCTATATGACCATTGTATTTGAATCATCGTATTGTAATGTCTATGGAACTGGTTACCAACTACGTTATGTATATCGCAACAACGGTTCTGGGATTGCGGTGGAATACATAATGGGCACTTCGAATTTGTATCAAATTTGAGGTCGTCACAAGTTGGTATCAGAGCCTAGGCTGACCATAGGAGACCTTAGTTAGAATGGGCATTAAATGAAACTTTGGTAAAAGCAAAGATATTAGTAATGGTTGCAAAAATTGCTTAGTCTTTCCTATCTATTTTGCAAAGTTTTATACATACTTTAGTTTTTGCCTACTTAAAACTTTGCACACTTGAGTTGATCACTAACTTGAACTAATCTAAAATTTTGTAGATGGCCCCGGTATTCACTGAGCAGTACCAGTTGGGCCATGGTGGCAGCCTTTGTTTCAAGCGCGACCTCACCACCCTGACCTTGTTCCTGAACCGTTTGTACCCGGAGTTCAAGGGAGCCGTGCTCAATGAGCACCCAGATGGAGAGCTACGGTGGCTTATCCGAGCCAGTTGCCGTGGCAAGAAGGGGATTTTGGGTTCCCCAAGGGTCAAGTTTGAGCTTGTGGAGAACACTTGGGCCGATGGTTTGGTCCGAGCGATGCAGGAGATGCACGCCCGCTTGTGCGGACTGCACGTGGAGGAGGTTCAGGGAGAGCGCTTTAGGAACTTTGCTCGGCGTGATGCGGACGGGCGTCCCGCAAACATGCCCGGGCAGAATGAGCCGAGTACCTACATCGACCACATGGACTTCTTGCTGTAATCCACTCAGCAGGAGGCCGACCGTGCCCGTACTAGGGCCAACCTCGAGCACTTTGCATTGGTGGAGGCGAGGAGCACTATCAGGATTCTTGCGAAGGAGCGCAAGAGCCTTCGTCGCCAGCGAGATGAGAAGGAACAGGATCTTGAGGAGTTGAAGGCCAATGTGGCTGAGCTGACCGAGTATATTGAGAGTCTTGAGGATCACCTTGGTGAGGAGGAAGGCATTGATCTCCGCAAGGAGGATAATGCCCTCATTAGTGATGAGGATGACTTCATGGAGGACCTTGATGATCCGGAAGATGAGGGGCACAATGGATTCATTGTGAGTGATGAGGAGGAAGACCCCGAGGAGCCCGCTATTTAGATCAGAGATCCACGTGTTATCTAGTTATGAGTTCCACTTTATGTTCACTTCGTGTAGGTGTGAGTTGTATCCCCCTCTCTAGTAGACGAGTCGCAATGGTTTGATGGGAACCATTTGTAATGTGTGAACTCGTATGTATGATATGTTTGATGAGTGTTGAATGAAAAATGAATTTGGCCCTTAAGGCCTTAGTGAGAAAAAATTGCATCGTCCATGTACCTTTAAATCTTAGCAAAATTGGCTTTTCCCTCTTGTCTTACACACCTTATCTTCAGATGCCGAGAGCACCCCCGCCCCCGAACCCGGAAATGGCCGAACTGTTAAGGTTGATCATGGAAGACCGGGAAGCAGCCCGAGCTGAGCGCCAAGCTAACTTGGCCACTCTTCAGCAGATAACCCAGATGGCAATGAACCGCAACAATGGCAATGGCAATGGCAATGGCAATGGTGAAGGAGAAAACAATGGCAATGGTGAACACCGATCTAAGTTAAGGAGTTTCCAGAACACCAACCCACCTATATTCACTAAGTCTGAAGAGCCCTTAGATGCCGATGACTGGCTTCGCACTATGGAGAACAATTTGGCAGTCGCCGAAGTTGGGGAGAATGAGAAGGTTCTGTACACCACCCACTATCTTGCTGGAGCAGCGAGAGCTTGGTGGGATAGCACTCGTGCAATGCAAGCCCCAGGGTATGTGATGCCTTGGGAAGAGTTCAAGAGCAAGTTTAGCAAAGCCCATGTCCCTTTGGGATTGGTTAAAAGGATGAGAGATGAGTTCAGAAATCTGAAGCAAGGTTCCCTGTCTGTGGTGGATTACCGTGACAAGTTCCTTACCTTGTCTAGGTATGCCCCAGATGACACCGACACCACTGAGAAGAAGCAAGAGAGGTTTCTGGATGGACTTCATGATGAGATGCAATGTGTCCTGGTCAGTATTCCCTTTGCCGACCTGGAGTCATTGGTTGACTCTGCCATTCAGATGGAAGGCAAACTCAAGCAAGCTACCGAGAACCGCAAGCGCCGTATGATGTATCAAGGCAACTCGAGCAACTCGCAGAAGCCAAGGGGAAATGCACCGATGGGTTTCGCCCCTAGACCAATGAGGCCGTCTGCACCTGCTCCGCGCCCCAACTATCCCAATCGTCCACCCGGCAACAACTTCAACCGTGCACCTCCAAGGCCTAGCGGCAACAACTTCAACACCAATACTCCAAGGCCGAATGGCGCCCCTATGTTACCCAAGCCCGGTGACAAGTCTGGTGTTACCTGTTATGAGTGCGGACTGAAAGGGCATTACTCCAATGAGTGCCCCAAGAAGATGAATGATGCATCCAAGACAACTGCTCCTGCTCAGCAACAGCGTCGTGTGGGAAATGGCAAGAGCTATCCACCAAGGAAACCGCCTCACTCTCAAGGCCGTCTGAATCACATGAATGTTGAAGAAGCTCAGGAGGCAACCGACGTTGTGCTTGGTATGTTCCCTGTTAACTCAGTTCTTGCAAGAGTTCTGTTTGATTCTGGAGCTTCACACTCATTTGTTACCCAATTATTCGTTGATAAAAGTGGACTTCAACCCACACCCTTGAAAGATGTCATGTCTGTGCAAATTCCCGGGTCCGTAACCAAAGCTAGTTGTACCTGCCTGGCAGTGCCCATAGAAATTCATGGGGTAGATTTCTTAGCCAATTTGATAGTATTGGGAACTAAAGGTTTGGAAGTAGTTCTTGGTATGAATTGGATGTCCCAGCACCAAGGAGTTATAGATTGTGCCAAAAAGACCATCACAATGAGGAGTAGCCATGGAATTGTGGTAAGGCATGTGTCTGTGAAACCCACCAAAATCCCCAGATGTCATAAGAGTATCTCAGGACCAACTATAGGAGAAGATCCCATTGTCTGTGAGTACCCGGATGTTTTTCCCGATGAGCTACCCGGAATGCCACCGGATCGGGATATTGAGTTTATCATTGAGCTTATTCCCGGAACTGGATCAATAACCCAAAGACCCTATCGTATGAACCCAGTTGAACTAGTTGAGTTGAAGAAGCAACTGGATGACCTTCTGAGTAAGGGATTGATTCAACCAAGTTCTTCTGCTTGGAGATCACCCGTTCTGTTTGTGGATAAGAGTGACGGTTCTAGCCGACTGTGCACTGACTACCGCAAGCTAAATGATGTGACCATCAAGAACAAGTACCCTCTCCCGAAGATTGAAGATTTGTTTGACCAATTGACTGGAGCCAGAGTTTTCTCAAAGATAGATCTTAGAACTGGATACCACCAACTGAAGATCCGTGCAACGGATATCCCCAAAACAGCCTTCACTACCCGATACGGATTGTATGAGTACACCGTGATGTCATTTGGATTGACCAATGCCCCTGCTTATTTCATAAACCTCATGAATAAGGTTTTTATGGAGTTCTTGGATAAGTTTGTTGTTGTCTTCATTGACGACATTCTTATCTACTCCAAATCCGAAGAAGAGCATGCAACCCATCTGAGATTAATCCTAGAAACCCTAAGGGAGCATCAGCTGTATGCCAAGTTCAGCAAATGTGAGTTCTGGTTGAAGGAAGTGGGATTCTTAGGCCACGTATTATCAGCAGGAGGAATATCTGTAGACCCCAAGAAGATCACATCAGTCATGGAATGGGAAGCCCCTACCACTCAAACTGAAGTTAGAGGTTTTCTCGGATTAGCGGAATATTACCGCAAGTTTGTTGAAGGATTTTCAAGTGTTGCCCGGCCAATGACCCAATTGTTGAAGAAAGACAAGAAGTTTGAATGGACCCCTAAGTGTGAAGAGAGTTTTCAAGAGCTCAAGAAGCGATTGGTGACCGCCCCCGTCCTAACCATGCCCGATATCACCAAGAATTTTGATGTCTATTGCGACGCTTCCAAACTTGGACTTGGTTGCGTATTGATGCAAGAAGGCAAGGTCATAGCTTACCTCTCTCGGCAGCTTCGACCTCATGAAGAAAATTATCCAACCCATGATCTAGAGTTAGCAGCCGTGGTTCTAGCTCTGAAGACCTGGAGGCACTATCTGATGGGTAACCGTTGTGAGATCTACACGGATCACAAGAGTTTGAAGTATATCTTCACCCAGAAGGAGTTGAACATGAGGCAAAGAAGATGGATAGAGTTGATCAAGGATTATGATCTGGAAATTCATTACCATCCCGGTAAGGCCAATGTAGTGGCCGATGCGTTGAGTCGGAAGCCATGCTCGTTGAATATGATGATCAAGGAAGAGCAACCTATGTTACACCAAGAGTTTGAAAAATTTGGATTGGAACTAGTCAGTCAAGGATTCTTAGCCAATCTTGAGTTTCAACCCACCTTGATGAGCCAAATCAAAGAAGCCCAGAAGGGAAATGAGAGTATTGACGGGATCAAGCGCAGAATTAGTTCCGGCAAGGTGCCAGGATTTGAAGAAGATGATCAAGGAGTTCTTTGGTATAAAGGACGTATTTGTGTGCCTGCTGATTCAGAATTGAAGGAAGTGATTATGAAGGAAGCCCATGAGACACCTTACTCCATCCACCCCGGTGGAACTAAGATGTATCAAGATATGAAGGAACAATTTTGGTGGCATGGAATGAAGCGTGAGATTGCATCGTTTATATCCAAGTGTGATATTTGCCAAAGAGTCAAGGCTGAACATCAACGTCCTGCTGGTTTGCTGCAACCTTTGCAAGTTCCGGAATGGAAGTGGGAATCTGTTGGAATGGATTTCATCACTGGATTTCCAAGGTCTAGCCGTGGAAATGACTCTATTTGGGTCATTGTGGATAGACTGACCAAAGTTGCCCACTTTATCCCTGTCAAGACCACTTACAACTCGGGACAGCTAGCAGATCTGTATTTATCCAGAATTGTCAGTTTGCATGGAGTCCCTAAAACCATAGTTTCCGATCGAGGAACCCAATTCACCTCAAGATTTTGGAGAAGCTTACATCAAGCTTTGGGAACCAAGTTAGCCTTCAGCACAGCTTACCACCCTCAGACTGATGGACAGACTGAGAGAGTGAATCAAATACTTGAAGATATGTTGAGAGCCTGTGTTCTAGCCTATGGAGCTAAGTGGGAAGATTGTCTGTCCTTCGCGGAGTTTTCCTACAACAACAGTTATCAAGCCAGTTTGCAAATGGCCCCATTTGAAGCTTTGTATGGAAGAAAGTGTCGTACCCCTTTGAATTGGTCAGAAACCGGAGACAGTCAAATTTTTGGACCAGATATTTTGCAAGAAGCCGAGGAGAAAGTTCGCATGATCCGTGGCAACCTCAAGGCAGCCCAGTCAAGACAGAAGAGTTATGCCAACAAGAGACGGAGAGAACTAACCTTCAAGAGTGGAGACTTTGTTTACCTCAGAGTATCACCCCTCAAGGGAATGCAAAGATTCCAAGTAAAAGGAAAGCTTGCACCCAGATATATTGGACCCTTCAAGATACTAGACCGCAGAGGAGAAGTGTCTTATCAGTTGGAAATGCCCCCGGAATTGTCTGAAGTGCACGATGTCTTTCACGTGTCCTTACTTCGGAAATGTCTTGAAGTTCCGGAGAAGCCCAAAATCTTCAAGAATATTGATCATCGTTCTGTGGACATCAACAAGGATTTGACCTATCGTGAAATGCCTACTTGTATCCTCGAGGAAGCCTATAGAACCACTCGAACCCGAAGCATCAAGTTTCTGAAAGTTCAGTGGAGTAATCACACCGAAGAGGAAGCCACTTGGGAACGAGAAGATTATCTTCAGAAAGAGTTTCCCAATCTTTTCAGCTCTTAATTAGTGAATCTCGGGGACGAGATTCTTTTTAAGGGGGGAAGATTGTAACAACCCAGAAATTGTAATCCACTTCTTATTAAATAAAGTACCAAATTTTGGACCCAAATAAAACTTTTTATTCATTATTTCATGCATACATGTATTTTCTCTTATATGTATTCTATGATTTCATGTGTGTTATTTTTGATTGTGTATTGTCTAGTTAATTCTAAGTGAACCAACAGAACCAATTGAGAAAGATTACAATAATCAAAGAAACCAGAAATAAAAATAAGAAAGAAAAAGAGAAGGAAATTGTGATCTAGGAAATCTGTTTGACTACACCACTTTGAGCCCTTGGATTAAGAAATCTGCAGCTCACCTTCATGTGTGGCTTGTTAGTTGAGCTTAACCAAGTTATGGACTAACTCAACCAGCAAAGATCCATCAAAAATTCAAACTAGAGCATCACTCAAACTTGAGCCAAAGTTTGAATCTGAAACAGTGACTATATCAAATTTGAAATATAAATTTTTGCAAAACTCATCCTTTCACTGTAACAAAAATATGACTGGGTACCTTAGTCAATATGATGAGCACCCAAAGTGGAAAATTTTGAAAATTCGAATTTTGAGTTCTTGCGGGCATTTCGTCGAGCACTGGCAGAAGCAAATCAAAATGAAATCAATTTCACTGGAGCTGCACTGTGCTGGCTCGCTCCAGCACTGTCGCCATGCTCTTTGGCCTCTCCTCGATCGACTCCAGTGCCCCCAGCCCCGACCCAAGCCAGGAGAAGTGGAGGGAAGGCGAGGTTTGCGCCCAGGGCCCCCTCCCAGCAACCCTCTTCCCTGCACGATGCCGACCATCTTGGAGGCGCCAGAGGAGACCCACAGCACCCCGCGGCCAAGCCATAAACCCCCCAGCACGCGAGCGTGACCGCCGTGACCGGAGCGAGCTTCAAACGCCGCCAGGGCCCCCGTGCCGTCGAGCTTCTGGCCGCGCTTGCCCTCGTCGCTCCGGCCTATAAAAAGCCCCTCCGATCAAACGAAGAGAAGCACCTCACTCCCAGCTACCTCCCAGACACTCTCGCTTAGCCCCGCTTGCCCTAGTTCATCGACGCCTGCAACTCCGGCGAGGTACTGGACGAGCGGAGCGCCGCCGCGATCGACCACCTGGGAGCCAGCTGCTGCTGGGAATCGGAGGAGGAGACGCCCCGCAGCCGATCCCGCGCATCGCCGTCGAGTTCTGCATCCTCTACGCCCCTCCCTCGCCGTCGAACAGTCTTCGCTGCAACGCAGGTGAGCTCCCGCCCGTGCTGAGGAAGACGATGATCGCGAGCCATCCGATCTTGATCCAACGCTAACTTACCGATTCGGGAATTGTTAAGTGAGCTGACATCGCGACCCCACCTGTCAGCTCCCATTTTATTTCTTTTCCCGCCGCAGCGAAGCGGTATGGGCCGGCCCGTTCGGGTTTGTTCTGAATTGGGCCCAGCTCGTTTCGAATTCGGTCCGTTCGTTTTTATTCTTTTTCCCGCCCGTTTGATTTATTTCAAATAACTTTCAGATGCTATTTTCAAACTTTAATTCCTAGAGTTTTACAAATCCAAATCTAGCAAATAAATATGCATTGGAAAGCTTATAAAATAATCTACCCAATAGAACTGGTTAGAATTCAACATAAGTTAAGAATTAAATTAGATGTGAATAGTGTGACCATAGCTTGTTTAATAATGAAAGATTTCTAGAAAATTTATTTAAGCCATCAAAAATCATGAAAATTAAAATGTGAACTCACTAATGACCCCTCTTACTGTTAGTCAACACTAATCTACCCCAAACCCTATTAGTGTGATCAATTAGACCCTAATCCAATCCTATTTTTGTAGCATAAAATGATAGATCACTATTGCACACTTAGAATTAGTTGCCCCCTTACCAATCCACTTAGTTGATCCCTTCTCACTTGAACTAGCATTATTACTCCTAAACCAATACCAATGTTTAGAGAGTGAACCACTTATGACACTTAGTAGAAATTCTAACTTGCACACTTAAAGCAAACTTGGAAGAAACCATGCAAACCAATTCAAATAAAATCCAACATGGATGCTATTGCTAGCAAACACTTATGTGTGTATGGTATGCTGTTAGCCCTGTGTGGTGATTGTGTGTTTTGTGTTTATTCATTATTAGATGCTAGTATTGCCGAGGAGGATATTGGAGGGGATTATTATTATCAAGAAGAAGAAGAATACCCCGGACACTTTGCCAACCAAGGCAAGCCATCTTTTGATTCATACTCCCAATGCCTAGTTTTAATATTGCATTCTACTTGTTTTAAGTAAATTGCATGATTGAATTGCTAGAGTAGAATGATAGAAGTACTTTGATATCTTGCATAGCAAGAGCATCAAGCTAAGTTTATCCAACTATACCTAGTAGTTTCATCACTCAATGTAGTTGCTTAGTCGCTAATAAAATTGGAGGTCATGTATAAAGGGAATCCTAGTGAAAAGTTGGTGACTTGAACTTGAAACTTGAACGGGAGTTGTCTCCTACATGATGGTTTTATGAAAGTAATCTTGACTAAGAACTATGAAATGTATTTCTCAATTGACAACGAGTGATGTACTATGGGAGCCAATTATACCGTACAACCATATTACCCCTATATGGGAAGGGGCTTAATCCGTAGCTTGCTTATCTTAGTATGGGAGGCCTTGTAACAAATCTTCATGGGAGGACCCGTGAGCGGTTACTTCTGGACCAGGTGGATTCCACTAACCCGGCTTCCGGGATGGGCAGAACTAGAGGCGCCAGAGCGGAGATTCCGTACCCCGGGCTCTAGGGAAGGATCCTATACTAGGATGAGCAAGTGAAAGGTTTTGTTTGATTATCTGAAAACCGCATACTTTTGTATGACGGACCGTGGATTTCTCCCGGCAGATGTATCGAATCTTGTGGGTAAAGTGTACCCCTCTGCAGAGGTTTTCAAACTATTCGAATAGCCGCGTCTGCGGTCATGGACGGTTGGCAAGCTGTGCCTGGCTTTTGTCAATAATGAAAACAACTTATGGTGAACTTGGTGAATGACATGAATTGAATGGACTTGACTTGACCATGATATTGACACTCTTGAAATTCCTCTTTAGATTGAACCTAGAGAATTAAACTTCTTTTCTACCAATGAACATCCTTGGGAAATAAAACGAGCTTTTGCAAATAAACTTAGTGCTTAGTCCACTATACCAAACCTTGCATATCTACTTCATCATTTCAATATTAAGATGGTTTGCGAGTGCATCCAATGTACTCACGGCTGTGTCCCTGGCTATCAACTTGGCCAGACTATGGGGAAGAATACCAGGAGGAAGGGTATGAAGAAGAGTACCAGAACTAAGCTCGTCTCCGTGAGTCGCCATTTGCCTGTAGGGAGAAGGCATGGGCCGAAGACGTTATTTCCGCTGCTATATTGTGTTGTAATGTGACTTGGTCTATATGACCATTGTATTTGAATCATCGTATTGTAATGTCTATGGAACTGGTTACCAACTACGTTATGTATATCGCAACAACGGTTCTGGGATTGCGGTGGAATACATAACGGGCACTTCGAATTTGTATCAAATTTGAGGTCGTCACAGATACCCCATTCATCCGCCCACTTCTTTGCTAATCCCAAATCTTGCCCCTGCACCAGAGAGGGAACATTCTCGGGTAACACCCTGAGGGGTGGGATCGACTGTTTGGCCTGTTGTCCAAGCTGAGGAACATCTGATCTTTTTTTGCTTGTAGTTGAACTTGATTTGCTCCCACTTGCACTTGCACGTGACTTGCTCTTTTTCCCTTCCTTCTGCAATGTGCGTGTATAGTCGTCAGGCTTATGGTGTAAGTCATACTGTGATGGAAGGGTCGTGAAGTATTTTGCATATGCTATTTGCTTCTCGGTGTATTCCGGGCGGGGCTCGGGTTCCTTCTTTTTCATCTGCGCATCATAATGTTCCTTTGCTATCCTGGCGTTTTCCTCGTCGGTACGATCATAAGGTCTGATAGGAAGATTAGCATGAGGTACCTTTGGGAGGGGCGACAGTTTGCGCTTTGGGGAGCTCCATCGCTTAGAACTCATCGACGGAGCGTTCTTGCTGGCACGCTTCCGCTTAGTATCCTTAGCGGGCGGCGGCGGAGACGGCCGACCCAAGTCCGGCGGCGGTGATCGATCTGGACTCGTGTTGTGGTGGCTGTCGTCATGTGGAGGGCTTGGAGGTGATGGAGGTGTAGGTGACCTGCGACGACTCGGAGGCGGTGTTGTCCTTGGGGCCGAGCCTGGAAGCTTGATGTAGTTCTTGTCCCATAGGATGACTCCACCCAGTACTTCTCCGAGTGTCCTCTCATCTTCGGGTCCAGCCATGTCGAGCTCCATATCATGAAACCCCGCCATGATTTCATCCACCCCGACTTTAGCAAAGCCAGCTGGAATCTCACGGCCATGCCAGCGTGCATCAGGGCCAGAAGGTAAAGCTTGTCCGACGGCCACCTTCATGGATATGTTCTTGAATTTCTGATGGAGTTCACATGATGTTGACTCCTTGATTCCATCCACGGGGTAGCCGGGACCGCCCTCTATCATTCTTCGTGCATCGTCGGGCGGGGCCTCAGATTCAGCCACGCTTCTTTTCCGCTTAGATGGGGCGCCGGTAATATCGAGTGCAGGATCTTCCTGGCGCGCTACTCCTCTAAGCTCATCAATCTGCTTCTGTTGCTCGTTAAGCCTGGCAAGCAACTGGTTGAACTTGTCATTCTCCTCATCGTGCTGTCGCTTCTTTGCTCTCGCTCGGCTTCTGTAAGTGTCTTGGTCTCTGGCAAACCCAAGCCACCACGGGTAAGAAGGACCGAAGCCTCGCGTTCGTCCTCCATGTTCGTCATTGCCGAGGACCAGTGTGAGCAAATCTTTCTCTCTATCTGCAGTGAACTGTCTTTTTCCCTCTTTAATTTCTTTCACTATCTTTTTCCAATTCTCCCTGGGTATCCTAAGACCGTCACTGCAGATGAGGTCCCCTGTTTCTTCGTCGTACGAACCACCATGCGCAAGGAACCAATTCCTTGCTCTTAATTCCCACTCATCACGGATGGGTTCAGGTACGATGCCTTTAGCTAGCAGATCTTGCTCTTTCTTATCCCACTTTGGGATGGCAGTCTCATAGCCCCCTGGCCCCAGCGTGTGGTGATATTTCTTCTTATCGGCATTTTTCTTGTTCTTTTCTGATAATGCCTTGGCATCTTCTGACTCCTTGTACTCGTGAAATGCCTTCCAGTGATTCGCCTGCCTGGCTAGGTACCCCTCGAATACTGGCACTTTCTTTGTTTTCCGATATTCTTTCCATAGCTTCTTCTTCCAGCTACGGAACAGTTCGGCCATCTTCTTTAGAGTCCACTGCTTGACTTTGGCCCTCAGTTTTTTTGCGGCGTCTTCATTCTCACATTCTGGCAGGTTGAAATGTGACATGATATCATTCCAAAGATTATCTTTGTACCTTTCGGCGACATAGTCACTATCGGCTGCCCCTTTGCGCTTGTTCCACTCCCGAACGCTCATCGGGACGTGATCCCTAACGAGAACTCCGCATTGCTTCTTGAATGTGTCAGCAGCATTCTTAGGAAGCTTTGGTTCGCCCGTAGGCAATATCACCTCAAAGGTGTAATGCGTCCGTGCGTCCAACTTTTTAGTCGGGCCTCGTTTCGTAGCTTTGCTCGATGTGGAGGCCTAAGAGGGAGAAACATTCGTCAAATGAATGTATATGTATACAATATAGAGCTATCTCCAATATTTTTCACATACTACAAGTGATTGTCGAACTTCATATGTATACCTCACCGGACTTTATTATTTCTCCACCGGCTTCTCCACCGGCTTCTCCATCAGTGGAGCTATCACCTTCTCCGTCATTGGAGCTATCTCCGGCCCCATCGGCTTCATCTTCGTGTCGATCAACCTCCATTCCATCTCCGGAGGGGTTTAGATATGACGACGGAGATTCAGCTGGTTCAACGTCGGGGGCGTCTTTGATTATATCTTCGAGAAGTTCTTCCTCTTCGAGGTTCCTGCTATGTGGATCCATAATTCTGCAAAAAACAGACATTTGATTAACTAAATAATATTCTAACTAAATAATATTCTATTTGCAAATAAATTCTAACTAAATAATATTCTAACTAAATAATTCTATTTCTATTTGCAAATAAATTCTAACTAAATAATTCTATTTCTATTTGCAAATATATTCTAACTAAATAATTCTATATCTAACTAAAATAATTCTATTCTAACTAATTCTATATCTAACTAAAATAATTCTATTCTAACTATATCTATCTAAATAATTCTATTCTAACTAAAATAATTCTATATCTAACTAAAATAATTCTATTCTAACTATATCTATCTAAATAATTCTATTCTAACTAAAATAATTCTATTTTAACTATATCTAGCTAAATATTTCTATATCTAACACTAGCTAACTAATTCTATATCTAACTAAAATAATTCTATTCTAACTAAAAAAATTCTATTCTAACTAATTCTATATCTAACTAAAATAATTCTATTCTAACTATATCTAGCTAACTAATTCTATATCTAACACTAGCTAACTAATTCTATATCTAACCCTAACCCTAACACTAATTAACTAATTAACCCTAACCCTAACACTAATTAACAAATTAATTAAAGTTTTTGCAAAAAAACCTTGCAGGTGAAGGGCGGCACTGCGGCCTCTGCGGTGGCGCGGTGGCTGCGAACGGCGGCGCAGTGGCGCGGTGGCGGCGAACGGCGGCGCGGTGGCTGCAGGCGGTGGCGCGGCGGCGCGGGCGCGCGGTGGCGCGGGGGCGCGCTGGCTGGCGGCGAGGCGGCGGCGAGCGCGGCAGCCTGGCGGCGTCGAACTAAATCCTCGCGCGCGAAAACTGCAGAGTCTGAATCGGCGGGGAAGAAGGCGTGGCTTTTATACCCCGGGACCTTTAGTCCCGGGCGGTGGCTTAGGCCGGGACTAAAGGGGGGCCTTTAGTCCCGGTTTGAGCCACCGCCCGGGACTAAAGGCCTCGGGTGGGGGTTTCAGCAGCCAGGGCCTTTAGTCCCGGTCTGTGGCACGGACCGGGACTAAAGGCCTATTTTCTGTTTTTTGTTTTATTTGGTTTATAAATAGTTATCTGTTTGCATATTTGAGAATTTAACAAAACTATAAAAATGAAAAGTGTTTGAAATTGAATAAATAATTCAAAACTATTTTATATTTTAAAAATTAATTATTTTAACTATCCTAAGTATTAACTATTTTGCTATTTTCAATTAAAAACTATGTTTATTAAGTTATCTGTTTTGCATATTTGAGAATTTGACAAAACTATAAAAATGAAAAGTGTTTGAAATTGAATAGATAATTCAAAACTATTTTCTATTTTACAAATTAATTATTTTAACTATCCTAAGTATTAACTATTTTGCTATTTTCAATTAAAAACTATGTTTATTAATATTCTTTTTGCATATTTGAGAATTTGCCAAAACTATAAAAATGAAAAGTGTTTGAAATTGAATAGATAATTCAAAACTATTTTCTATTTTACAAATTAATTGTTTTAACTATCCTAAGTATTAACTATTTTGCTATTTTCAATTAAAACTATATTGATTAATATTCTTTATGTATATTTTAGAATCTGATAAAACTATGAATATGAAAAGTGTTTAAAATTGAATAAGTAATTCAAAACAATTTTCTATGTGGAGGCTATGGGTACAAGAACTGCGAGGCGAAGAAATCAGGACTGGGTATAGCGGCGACAGGGGTAGGGGAGAGGTAGTAGCCCGCCGGGAGGAGTGCCATCGGAACGAAAGGCGAGGCAACGGGGTTGAGGTGGGAGACGGCGGCCATTGCTTTTGTTTTGGCTTTGAGGGGAGGGGCTTTAGAAAGACGCAGCACGGTGTGTAAAAAGAGCAGGACGGGAAAAGAACTAGTGAGCCGGCTTTTTTTCTAAAGAGCGGTGATGACCGATCCATACCATTATTCACATCCAGCCATCCATGTAACCATGTCTGTCGTAGCCATGGAGAATCTTCATCATGCATTACATACAAGATTTAATACATTATTACATTATTGCACCAACAATCCTAACTATTATTTCTGTTTTCTTCTAGGTCGTAGCCATGGAGAATCTTCATCATTCAGTAGGATGCTTGGGTCAGTCTTCACTTTGAAGGGCGGAATTTCATGAAACTTATTATAATCTATTGACATGTCTGTCTTGTCATCTACTCCCACGATGTTTCTTTTCCCTGAAAGAACTATGTGGCGCTTTGGCTCATCGGACGATGTCTTCTTTTGCTGATTTCTTTTTCTCGTTTTTCTAGACATGTCCTTCACATAGAAAACCTGAGCGACATCGTTGGCTAGGACGAATGGTTCGTCCATGTATGCAAGATTGTTGAGATCCACTGTTGTCATGCCGTACTTTTGGTCTACAAATACCTCGCCACCTGTCAGCTTCACCCATTTGCACCGAAACAAAGGGATCTTAAAAGTAGGTCCATAGTCAAGTTCCCATATCTCCTCTATGTACCCGTAATATGTTTCCAAACAGTGCCCATTCTCGTCTGTTGCATCAAAGCGGACACCACTGTTTTGGTTGGTGCTCTTTTTATCTTGGGCAACCGTGTAAAATGTATTCCCATTTATCTCATACCCTTGGAAAGTACATATAGTCGAAGATGGTGGCCTGGCCAAACAGTACAGCTGATCTCCAATGGTGTCGTCATTCATGAGATGTATCTGCAACCAACTACCGAAAGTCTTCTCGTGTTCCCCTTTAATCCAAGAGTCAGCCTTCCCCGGGTTTTCGGAGCGTAGAATATTCTTGTGTCTCACGATATACGGAGCCACCACGGTGGAATTGTGTAGAACTGTGTAGTGTGCTTGAGAGAAAGAATGCCCGTCCATACATACTTTTGCTTTCCTTCCTAGTGTGCCTTTTCCTGTCAGCCTACCCTCATACCGAGATTCAGGAACACCAATCGGCTTAAGGTCAGGAAGAAAGTCCACACAAAACTCAATGACCTCCTCTGTTCCATAGCCCTTGGAGATGCTTCCTTCTGGCCTAGCACGTTTACGAACATATTTCTTTAAGACTCCCATGAACCTCTCGAAGGGGAACATATTGTGTAGAAACACAGGACCGAGAATTCTAATCTCTTCGACTAGGTGAACTAGGAGGTGTGTCATTATATTGAAGAAGGATGGCGGGAACAACAACTCAAAGCTGACCAGACATTGGACCACATCAATCTGTAACCCTGATAGACTTTCTCGATCGATTACCTTCTGAGAAATTGCATTCAGGAATGCACATACCTTCACAATTGCCAGGCGAACATTTTCCGGTAGAATTCCCCTCAATGCAACCAGAAGCAATTGCGTCATAAGCACGTGGCAGTCATGAGACTTTAGGTTTTGGAATTTTTTGTCTTTCATATTTACGATTCCCTTTATATTCGACGAGAAGCCAGTCGGGACCTTGATACTGAAAAGGACTTCAAAGATGATTTCCTTCTCTTCCTTAGTAAGAGCGTAGCTGGCACGCCCTTGAAACTGCCCTGGATGCATGCCATCTCTTCCTTTATGACGTTCCTGGTCCTCCCGTGCTTCCGGTGTATCTTTTGACTTCCCATACAAGCCCAGGAAACCTAGAATATTCACGCAGAGATTCTTCGTCAGGTGCATCACGTCGATTGCGGAGCGGACCTCATGGACTTCCCAATAGGGTAGCTCCCAAAATATAGATTTCTTCTTCCACATGGGTACGCGCTTATCAGGGCCGTTAGGAACAGGTTGGCTGCCAGGACCCTTTCCAAAGATTACTTTTAAATCTTTGACCATATCAAATACTTCAGCACCAGTACGGATGATAGGCTTCCCCCGGGGTTCTGCCTTGCCATTGAAATGCTTGCCTTTTTTCTTTAAGGGATGCTTGGGCGGAAGAAAACGACGATTGTACGGGTACACATTCTTCCTACATTTGTCCAGATATATACTTTCTGTCTGATCTAAACAGTGCGTGCATGCATTGTATCCCTTGTTTGACTGTCCTGAAATGTTACTAAGAGCAGGCCAATCATTGATGGTTACGAAAAGCAACGCTCGAAAGTCAAATTCCTCTTGTTTGTGCTCGTCCCACACACGTACACCTGGTTCGGCCCACAGCTGTAAAAGTTCATCAACTAATGGCCTTAGGTACACATCAATGTCGTTGCCGGGTTGCTTTCGACCTTGGATAAGCACTGGCATCATAATGAACTTCCGCTTCATGCACAACCAAGGAGGAAGGTTGTAGATACATAGAGTAACGGGCCAGGTGCTGTGACTGCAACTCTGCTCCCCAAAAGGATTCATGCCATCTGTACTCAGACCAAACGATAAGGTCCTTGCGTCACCTGCAAATCTCGGGAACTCTCTCTCGATTTTTCTCCACTGCCGACCATCAGCGGGGTGCCTCAACTTATCGTCTTTCATACGATCTTCCATGTGCCATCGCAACAACTTCGCATGATCTTTATTTCTGAACAGACGTTTCAACCGTGGTATTATAGGAGCATACCACATCACCTTGGCAGGAACCCTCTTCCTCGGTGGCTCGCCATCAATCTCACCAGGGTCATCTTTTCTGATCTTATACCGCAATGCAGTGCATACCGGGCATTTATCCATATTCTCATACTTCTCACCGCGGTAGAGGATGCAGTCATTAGGGCATGCATGTATCTTCTGCACGTCTAATCCTAGAGGGCAGACAAGCTTCTTTGCTTCGAACATGCTGGCGGGCAATTCGTTCTTTCTTGGAAGCATCTTCTTTATCAGTACCAGCAACTTTTCGAATGACGAGTCAGTCACACCGGTCTCTGCCTTCCACTTCAGCAATTCCAGTGTGCTACCCAGCTTCTTCTGGCCATCTTCACAAGTTGGGTACAACAATTTGTTGTGGTCCTGTAACATCAGCTCGAACTGCAACCTCTCCTTTTCTGTGTCGCAGCCTCGCCGTGCTTCAGAAATGACCCGGCCAAGATCATCAGCGGGCTCATCTGGTTCCCGTTCTGCACCCTGATCTTCTTCTTCATTGTCTTCGATTGCGGTATCAGCATACTCAGGGAACATAGATCGGTAGTTGTCATCATCGTTCTCTTCTTCTTCATCGTCGTCTTCCATCATAACCCCTCTTTCTCAGTGCTTGGTCCAAACATTATAGCCCGACATAAAACCGGACCGAAGCAGGTGGCTCTGAATGACTCTTGAGGAAGTGTAATCCTTCTCATTCCGACATTCAACACATGGACAAAACATATAGCCACCACCATGCTTGTTCGCATCGGCCGCATCTCGAAAAGAATGCACGCCTTCTCTGTAAGCGGCGGTGCGTCGATCACCGTACATCCATGGATGGCTCATCTGCGTCATGCAACAGTATATCAAACACAATCACGATCCTAAAAATTAGTACCGCACGGTCTAAACGAGAAAATATAGTTGCTAACCTTTTAGAATAAGTGGAAATAAAGAGGAAGAGGCTTAAGCGTGGCTCGGGCACCTCATATCGTAGTTGTGTTCGGTGAACTGAAGCGGCATCGCTCTAACACACATTTCAACAAACACCTCTAGTGCATCCAAGCAAAAAGGTGAGCTAGCACACACCCACACTCATCCATCCAAGAAAAATGCAAGGAAGAGGGGAGAGAGGGGCTGCGGCCAATATATATAGGCAGAGGACATTAGTCCCGGTTTGAGACATAAACCGGGACTAAAGGGGGCGCACATGCGGGCCGCTCAGCGCATAGCCCTTTAGTCCCGGTTTGTGTCTCAAACCGGGACTAAAGGCTCGTTACGGGCCGGGACTGAAGCCTCCCGGGCGGCTGGCGAATTTGGGGCGACGTGGCCGGGCCTTTAGTCCCGGCCCAGATGGAGGCCAGGACTAAAGGGTCCAGGCCAAAGGCCCTTTTTCCACTAGTGATGGGAGCGCCGACGTTAGCAAGGTTACCCTTCCGGCTTGGCCTGGGCAGGGTTATGGACGCCATCGTTTATCTTCAGGCCTCTTAGGCCCATTTGTATTCTAATCCGTACTCGGATACTATTTTGCTTTATGTATGATTTGGATCTTTGTATGTATATTTGGATTCTTGACTCGTGGAGTCTTCGTGGTTATTATATATTCTTTTGTGGGTTCCATCGTGAACTTGTGTAACTGTTGCTACCTTGATTCCACCCGCATAATGTGTGTGTTGCGACATGCACATGATGCTTAGTGGTGCGTTTCCAAAGCGACACCGTGTAGATTGTGGCATGATGACTATAATCTGCAAGGTGCCGGTTTTGGGGCGTCACATTAACCCTCATCAATTGGCGCTGACCGTGGGGACTCTGGGCGTTGGAATCATGAATTCGACGACTTTTTTGCTTCTAGCCAACAACAACTCGAAAGTCAACAGAAACCAGATATCCTTCGAAACCGTAGATTTTCAACTTCATCCACCAACCCTTACTCCAGTTTTCGCAATCTTGGATCAGGAGATGGACCTGACGATCGGAAGCCTGAACTTTTGTGTCGGTTTTTTGGGTTCAATTCGCCTCTTAGATTCGACAAAATTGGATCTGTCGGCAAGAAAAACCGTGACAATCGCAATGTCAGAATCATCGGTAGGCTCCTCCAGCGAGGTAAACTCGCGGTCAGCTTTGCAACAACGGAAAATATAGGAGAAAAAATCGAAGAATTCGACGAAACCATGGATAACCTCGACTTAGGAGATCAATCATAAGACTTCATGATCTGCTACAATGACATCTCAGACAAGTCCACGAATACATGGAAAACAGGATTGGAGCTTCATGAGGATAATCAAACTACTCTCTCAAACTGCAGCAGCAAGTTTGACAATCAGTATCAAGTACTCGCAATCGTAGGAGACAACTCAGAAGAATTTGACGACAACAACAACCCAGTACTAAACCCAACAAACATAACAAGAGGAGCAAATCATCTGGTGGAAGGCGACACCATAGACTCTCTAGCAAACAGAGCAAAAATTCGACTATGAGCTGAGGAGTGGAACACAATTAAAGCAGCCATTGAGCATGGCACAGCTATATCGACAGATGCAAGCAAAAATGTACTTTTAGGGTATCATTACGCCTTGCGAAAGCAATCAAGACAACTAGCAAAAGAAAGAAGTGAAATACAGAAAAGGAAGGACTCAGCAATTACAGCAAGCGCAGCTTTTCACGCAGCATGCAGCAACACATCACATACGGACAACAGAAGGCACCACAGGCACGGATCAAGAGTTGAAAACCTCGAGCACTCAGATAGGCGAAACCTCTCCAGAAACCTCGACTCATCTTTCCTATCGGTCGATGAGCAAGGCAATATTATACCAAAAACACCTGAAGCAGCGCTTGTGGCAGCACAAACATATCTATACACCACACGGCCAAGGCCAGGGGATCCAAGAGAACATATGCATCGAGCAGCACTACAAGGATTAAGATTAGTAGGAAATAAACTAATAGCCAAAGAAGAGGAGGCATATCACAAAGGTACGCACAAACCCCGGTCACCACGCTGTCACAACAGTCCTCGGCACAGGAGTAGCAGTCGATGATCTAGGTCATCATCACCAAAATATTACAAAAGCCCAAGGCGTGGAGGAACCCGAAGATCCAGGACTCCCACTAAGGCATATGACTACAAAGACGATGAAAAAGAGATGGGAGCATCATGATTTACTCGCAGAGTTCGCACCACACCAGTACCCAAAGGTTTCAAACTACCCCATGATCAGCAAAAATATGATGGATTCCAGGAGCCACAATCATGGTTCTCAGATTATTTGTAGGCAGTCAGAATACTTGGAGGATCAAAGGAGACAACAATGCAAAGTTTACAGCTCTACCTCACCGGCATAGCTCGGTCATGGTTGAGTAAGTTGGAAAGAGAAAGAATCGGAAGCTGGAAAGAGCTCACAAAGCAATTCACAAGCAACTTCAAGTCAACATACAAATGGCCAGCATTAATAGAAGAAGTTAAAGCATGTGTACTGCAGCGCAATGAGACACTTAGGTCATACATTCAAAGGTGGAGCATCATCAAAAACTCTGCAGTCAAAGTTTCAGATGAGCGAGCAATCGATGTCTTTACGCTTGGGTTACGACGAGGAGACCTAGTCGAAGAAATGGGCAGGATTAAACCAAGGACAGTATCAGAGCTAATGGACATAGCAAATAGGTTCGCAGATGGCGAAGACGTGTGTAATAACAAGAGGACACGATCACCAGAAGACGATAGGGGAAACAGATGCAACAGTCAAAGGAGAAGATCCTGTAACTATGACAACTACGGCTCCCATAGCCAAGTAGCCGCGGGATACAAAGACAATAATTATCAAGGAGATGACCGCAGGAACTCAGGATACCATAGTTATGGCAGAGAAGACTCCAACAATAACAAAAGGTTCCAGTCAAGGGGATCTAGGGAATACAATCCATCAACAGACGATATGCTAAACGGACCATGTCATATACACTTCGCATTCGTTGATGGGAAAAGAGTGTCTAGACATGCAATGAAAGACTGCAAAACGTTTCTGAAAGTCCAGGAGGCAGCAGGAAATAAGCAAGCCGAAGCAAGAAGGCAAGGCTATGAGGGCAACACAAACAACATACCTCCATCAAACCAGCAAGCAAACAACGGAGCTGCGCAAGGCCAAAATCAACCAAGTCAAGGAAATGACAATGAAGGAGGGTATATCCCATCTAAAGGGCACATCACCGCGATGATACAACCTGTCCCAAAGTCAAATAAAGAGGAAAAGAGCATATCTCACCAAGTAAACTTAGCAGTAACATCGCCTCTAGTGACTACAGAATATTTACACTGGTCCGAGCAACCCATAGAATTCAATAGAGAAGATCACCTCGTAACAGTACCTCGGCCAGGAAATGCGCCTCTGGTACTCAAAGCTCAGATTGGAAGGTACGATGTAGAAATGGCATTCATGGATGCAGGAAGCGGAATAAACCTGATATACACAAAAACACTTTGAGCAATGCACATATCACTAGAGTTCCTGAAACCAATAGACTGCTCTTTTCACGGAATCGTACCAGGAAGTGCCAACTACTAATATGTCCCTTTTGCATCACTATTTTGTATCATAACTTACTATTATTCATTGATATATTTCACATTTAGAGATTATACTTATGTTGTTTCCTCTGTTTTTACATGTTTGATGATCATTGGAGGATTTGCTAACAGAGTCAGGATTCTGCTGGAAAAAGGACCGTCAAGACACCATGTTTCGGAAGATCAGAAAATTCCAAAAAAATACCAAAAAATTATACTTTGCTAGAAGATTAAAGAAACCAGAATGAGGAGACGAGAGGAGCCACAGGGCAGGCTCACACACAGGGGGTGCGGCCCTACCCCTGGCCGCGCTGACATGTTGTGTGGCCACCCTGGCCCACTTCTGCCATCGCCCCTTCGCGTATATTGTCGTCCCCGAAAACCTAAGTGAAGGGGGGGCTTAGAGATCAACATCGCCGCCTCTGCGGGGCGGAAAACACCAAAGAGAGAAAAGCTCTGCGGCAGGCAGGAATCTGCCGGGGAAATTCCTTTCCGGAGAGGGGAGATCGTCGCCATCGTCATCGCCATCGCACCGGACTTCATTGGGATCATCATCATCATCATATCCATCACCAGCACCTTCATCTCCACCATCACCACGCCATCCCGCTGTAACAGCTTGAGTTGAATCTTGTTAAATTCTTAGGGGAAACTTTCCCAATGTTGATTACTCTTGTGGTTGATGCTATTGAGTGGAACCGTTGAATTAAGGTTTATGTTCAGATTGTTATTTACCATTATTTCACCTCTGATCATGATCCATATGATATTTTGTGAGTAGTTCGTTTAGTTCTTGAGGACATGGGAGAAGTCAAGATGTTAGTAGTGGAATTATGTTAAGTAATATTTAGTGGTTTGATATTTATTTGTTGTGGTGCTATTTCACTAGTGGTGTCATGTGAACTTCGACTACATGATACTTCACCATTTATGTGCCTAGTGAGATGCATTGTGTATTTGGCTACTAATTGTGGGATTGCTGGAGTGATAGAAACCTAAACCTCCGTTAGGAAACCATTGCACCAGGGAGCGTAGGATCTTAGAGTTTAAGGCTGCGGTTAGATTTATCTTGATTACTTTCTTGTAGTTGCGGATGCTTGCAAGGGGTATAATCACAAGTGTGTATTAATCCTAGTAAGGGTATTACACTAGCACATGTTCACCCCCATAACACTTATCAAACCAATAAAGATTATTTACGGCATGAAGCGAAAGCTCTTGACAGAAACTCTCGTGTGTCCTCGAGAATGTTTGGTCATCATAAGTTATATAACCGGCTTGTCCTTTCCTCTAGAAAGGATTGGGCCACTTGCTGCAATTGTTATTAGTGTCTTTTATTTACTCGTACTTTATTTACTCGCATTACCAAATACCCCTGAAAACCCGTTTGCTAGTATTTATAGTGAATCCTTGATCAAAACCACTTGTCAACACCTTCTGCTCCTCGTTGGGTTCGACACTCTTATTTATCGAAAGTACTACGATACACCCCCTATACTTGTGGGTCATCAAGACTATTTTTTGGCGCCGTTGCCGGGGAGTGAAGCGCTATTGAAGAGTGGAATTGGTAAAGGTAACCGTCACTGTGAGTGTTGTTTTTATTTTTGTCTTTTATTTTTATTTTATTTTGCTATGGAGAGTTCTCCATTTGGGTTCCTATTCGGGAACACTATTACCACTGTTGCAGATGTGGATAAACCACAACCACCTCCTGCTCAATTAGATCCTTTTAAAATACCTCCTGCTCAATTGTTGAATGTGTTATGGATAACTGCTATTCAGGAGATGGAACTGTCCATCCGGGTGATCACTTACTTTTTATACATGAATTATGCGAGTTGTTCAAGTGTGCAGGTATTTCACCGAGCCAGGTCAAGAGGAAGCTATTCTCTTTATCACTAAAAGGCAGAGCTGAGGAGTGGTATCGGCTGCTAAAAGCTAGTCCATCTATTGCTTGGGAGGAAATTGTACCTCTCTTTTATTCCAAATTTTATCCTCCACATGAAATTCATAAAGATCGTAATCGAATATATAACTTTTGGCCTCATGATGGAGAGAGTATTGCCCAAGTGTGAGGGAGATTGAAGTTACTAATGCTCAAATGTCCCATTCATGAGCTCCCCAGTAATATTGTTATTGATAACTTTTATGCGAGGCTTACTCTTCATGAAAAGGAATTTTTGGATGCTTCCTGTTTTAGATCATTTACCCATATCAAAGGAGAAGCTAAATGGGATCCCCTTGGCTATATTCAAGAAAATGCTGAAGGATGGGAAAACGACAAAGGTAGGAAGTCAGGTATAAATTATGATTATGAATGCATTAAAGCTTTTATGGGAATCGATGACTTTCGTAATGTTAGCACTGTTTATGGTCTGGATTCTCAAATACTTGCTAACTGTTTTAAGGCCTTTGCCTCTTATCTTGATGTTCCAAAGAAAGATTGGAACAAGTATCATGCGCCTTATAAAGATTCTATTAGTTGTATTCCTGCTAAAACTACTAAAGTTTGTACTGTTGATCGCATTTTGCCTGAACTTTATTTTGAGAAGATGCCTTTCCCTACTAAGGTAAAGGAGCATTCTACTTTGGTAAGTGTGCTTAATAAAAGTACTAAGAAAGCTACAGAACCTGATGAGCAAATTACTATTAAGTCTCCTGTAGCTATAGTGAAGGACCTTGTTACTAAAGATGTAGGAGATGAACATATTGTATTTTGTGAAGATGCTTCTAACATTGTTTCACATCCTAATAGGTGTAGCAAAACAAGTGTTCCTGTTATTTCTGTCAGGATTGGTGATCGTTGCTATTATGGTTTGTGTGACATTGGTGCAAGTTCAAGTGCTATTCCTATAGAGCTTTACAGAGAAATCATGCATGAAATTGCCCCTTGTGAATTAGAGGAGATTGATGTGGTTATTCAGCTTGCTAACAGAGAGACTGTCTTGCCACTTGGTACTGTTCGAGATGTGGAAGTTTTATGCGGTAAGACTAAATATCCTACTGATTTTCTAGTACTTGGTAAGAAAGCTAGTAAAACTTGTCCTATTATTTTTGGTAGACCCTTTTTGAATACTTGTGGCGCTGTGATAGATTGTAAGAAGGAGAAATTTTTTACTAAGTTTGATGGATAATCTTATGAGTTTAATTTTTCTAAGTTCGCTAAAACTCCCTTTGAAAGTGAATTGCCTAATGAAAATTTTCGAGTTGAACAGCTTGCCTCTATTGCTCTTGCTCCTAACAATGCTTTGCAACAATTTATGGAGGACCATGAAAGTAATGTCTTCAGGAAAGAAAGAGAAGAAATTGACGATATTCTTCTTCGTCAGCCACCGTTGATTAAGCACAATTTACCTATGGAGGATCTTGGTACCACTTTGCCACCTAAAGAAGATCATGTTTTTGAATTAAAACCTTTACCTGATGATCTTAAGTATGCTTATATAGATGATAAGAAAATATATCCTGTTATTATCAGTTCTAAGCTTTCACAAAAGGAAGAAGAAAGGTTATTGGAGATATTGAGGAAACATGGAGGAAGATGCAAAGCCAGTTGTTGAACATCAACGCCGCTTAATTCCCAAGATGAAGGAAGTGGTAAGAAATGAGGTATTGAAGCTCCTTGATGCTAGTATTATTTATCCTATTGCTGATAGTAGATGGGTTAGGCCTGTTCATTGTGTTCCTAAGAAAGGAGGTATCACTGTTGTGCCTAATGAGAATAACGAGCCTATTCCTCAAAGGGTAGTAGTTGGTTATAGGATGTGCATTGATTTTAGAAAGGTAAACAAAGTTACTAAGAAAGATCATTATCCTTTACCGTTTATAGATCAAATGCTAGAGAGGTTGTCTAAGAAGACTCATTTTTTTTTCTTGATAGTTATTCTGGTTTCTCTCAGCTTGCTGTTAAAAAGCAAGATCAAGATAAAACCACTTTCACTTGTCCTTATGGAACTTATGCTTATAGACGTATGCCGTTTGGTTTATGCAATGCTCCTTCTACTTTTCAAAGATGCATGTCTGCTATTTTTCATGGGTTTTGTGAAGAAATTGTGAGGTTTTCATGGACAATTTCTCCATCTATGGAACTTCTTTTGATAATTGTTTGCACAATCTTGATAAAGTTATGCAGAGATGTGAAGAAACTAATCTTGTTCTTAATTGGAAGAAATGCCACTTTATGGTGAATGAAGGAATTGTTCTTGGACATAAAATCTCTGAAAGAGGTATTGAAGTTGACAGAGCAAAATTTGAAGCAATTGAGAAAATGCCCTGTCCCAGAGATGTTAAAGGTATTCGTAGTATTCTTGGTCATGCCGGTTTATATAGGAGGTTTATTAAAGATTTCTCTAAGATTTCAAAGCCTCTTACTAATCTTCTTCAAAAGATGTACCAATTGTCTTTGATGATGATTGTAAGGAAGCTTTTGAAACTCTTAAGAAGGTTTTAACTACTGCTCCTATTGTTCAACCACCTGATTGGAATTTACCCTTTGAAATTATGTGTGATGCTAGTGATTTTGCTGTTGGTGCTGTTCTTGGACAGCACGTAGATAAGAAGTTAAATGTTATTCATTATGCTAGTAAGACTCTTGATGCTGCTCAAAAGAATTATGCTACTACTGAGAAGGAGTTTCTTGCTATTATTTTTGCTTGTGATAAGTTTAGACCTTATATTGTTGATTCTAAAGTTACTATTCATACTGATCACGCTGCTATTAGATATCTTATGTCGAAGAAGGATGCTAAGCCTAGGCTTATTAGATGGGTGTTGCTTTTACAAGAGTTTGATTTGCATATTGTAGATAGGAAAGGTGCTGAAAATCCTGTTGTTGACAATTTGTCTAGATTGGAAAACATTTCTTTTGATCCTATTCCTGTTAATGATAGTTTTCCAAATGAACAGTTGGCTTCAATAAATGTAACTTCGCGAGAAAATCCATGGTATGCTGATTATGCTAACTTTATTGTTTCCAAGTATTTGCCTCCAACCTTTACAGCTCAGAAGAGAAGAAAATTCTTTTATGATTTGAGGCATTATTTTTGGGATGACCCACATCTATATAAGGATGGAGTTGATGGAATTATGCGAAGATGTGTTCCGGAATATGAGCAAAAAGAAATATTGAGAAAGTGCCATGGTAGTGCTTATGGAGGACATCATGCTGGAGATAGAACTGCACAAAAGGTTCTACAATCAGGTTTTTATTGGCCAACCCTTCGTAAATATGCTAGAAGGTATGATTTATCTTGTGATGAATGTCAAAGAGTTGGTAATATTTCTAGACATAATGAAATGCCAATGAGTTACTCTTGTTATTGAACCATTTGATTGTTGGGGATTTGACTTTATGGGTCCTTTTCCTCCTTCAAAAGGATATACTCATATACTTGTTGATGTAGATTATGTTACCAAGTGGGTAGAAGCCATACCTATAAAGAGTGCCGATCGTGAGACCTCGTTAAAAATGCTTAAGGATGTTAGTTTTCCTAGGTTTGGTGTACCTAGGTATCTTATGACTGACGGAGGTTCTCATTTTATTCATGGCAGTTTTAGAAAAACTCTTGCTAGATATGACGTTAATCATTGAATTGCTTCTGCTTATCATCCCCAAACTAGTGGGCAGGTAAAACTTTCAACTAGATAGATCAAGTCTATCTTGCAGAAGACTGTCAATAGATCTAGGAAAAACTGGGCTAGCAAGTTAAACGATGCTTTATGGGCTTATAGAACTGCTTATAAGAACCCCATGGGCATGTCTCCTTACAAGATGGTTTACGGAAAAGCATGTCACTTGCCCTTAGAATTAGAACACAAAGCTTTTTGGGCAGTGAAAGAGCTTAATAGGGATTTTAAACTCGCCGGTAAGAAAAGGTTGCTTGATTTGAGTTCCCTAGATGAGTGGAGAAACGAAGCTTACGAGAATGCTAGACTTTTCAAAGAGAAAGTCAAGCAATGGCATGATAAGAGAATTCTTAAGAGAGAGTTTCATGTTGGTGAGAAGGTTTTATTGTGTAGGTCTCGTCTGATACGTCTCAAATGTATCTATAATTTTTGATGCTCCATGCTTGTTTTTACACCATTTGCCTATTGTTTCTTTACACTTTGTGGCACTTTTATGCATTTTCTGGAACTAACCTATTAACAAGTTGCCACAGTGCCAGTTCCCTGTTTTCTGCTGTTTTTGTGTTTCAGAAGTGATACACAGGAAATATTCTCGGAATTGGATGAAACAAGTTCCTGAAGTCTTATTTTACCCGGAAGCTTCCAGACATCTGAAGAGAAGAAGGAGAGGGGCCACAGGGCTGGCGCGGCCCAATCCCTGGCTGCGCCGCCCTGGTGTGAGGAGGCGTGGGGCCACCTCTGACATCGCCCCTTCGCCTATAAAGACCCCCCGACGGAAAAAACCTAAACACCCGATCACTTTTCCAGAACACATCGCGATCCGCCGCCGCCGTCGACCCGAAGATCGGGAGGGTCCAGAAGCTCTTCCCGGCACCCTGCCGGAGAGGGGAATCGCCACTGGAGGTCTTCTTCATCGCCATGCTTGCCTTCGGAGCGATGAGTGAGTAGTCTACCTTGGACTATGGGTCCATAGCAGTAGCTAGATGGTTGTCTTCTCCACCATGTGCTTCATGTTTAGATCTCATGAGCTGCCCTACATGATTGAGATCACCGTTATGTAATTCTACACGTTTGGTTTGTTGGGATCCGATGAATATTGGTGTTATGATTGAGTTGCTGTACTGAAATATATCTTTTGTTATCTCTATGTTGTTTATGATCTTGCATGCTCTCTGTTGTTAGTAGCTATCTTTGCCGAGTAGTTGCTAGTGACTCCAAGAGGGGGTATTTATGCTCGATAGTGGGTTCATGCCTCTATTTAACCTGGGGGAGTGACAAAAACCTCTAAGGTTGTAGATGTGCTGTTGCTACTAGGGAGAAAACAACATTCATATGCTCAAGGGCATATGCTTTGTTTACATTACACACTTTGCTTAATGCAATTATCTGTTGTTCGCAACTTAATACTTGTGGAGTTCTCGGATTGATTCGCCACAAGTGGATTATTAGTCATAGATGCAGTTGGATGGCGGTCTATGTATTTTGTTGTAATGCCCAGAGTAAATCTCATAGTGATCTTCTTGACATATCACGTTTATCTTTATTCTATCAATTGCCCAACTGTAATTTGTTTACCCTGCATGTGCTATTTATTTTATGGAGAGACACCACTAGTGAACTGTGGACCCCGGTCCTATTTCCATCATATTGCTATCACCTGTTTACTTTACTCGCACTGTTTACTTTACTCGCATACTCTACTGTTTTCCACTCGATACACTCATAACCTTTGTTTCAAGCAAACCGGTGAGATTGACAACCTCATCGTAAGTTGGGAACAAAGTACTTGGTTGTGTTGTGTGCAGGTTCCGCGTTGCAGCTAGCAAGCAAAGCTTGGATGAGGCGCCATATATAAATTGTCCGAAGCTGTCGCAAACTAGCAAGCATCACCTTCAGTCGTTTGTGTCTCCTCTCCAAGAATGATAAACCTTGGTTTCTTAACTGAGGGAAAACTTGCTGCTATATTCATCAAAACCTTCTCTTGGGGTTTACCAACTGGCCGGTCATTTACTACAAGCCAACAAGTTTTCTGCCACCATCATCACCGCGCCATCAACAAGTTTTTCTGGCGCCGTTGCCGGGGAGGAAGTAGAAGACTTCTGCGAGGGGAGTTTTTGCACGCACATCCTTTACTTTGTTATAGTTTTGCTTTACTTTATTTATTTTACCTGCATCGTTTAATATCAAAAACCCAAAAAAATTAGAATCCTTGGTAGTTGTTTTTACTTGTTTACTTTAGTTTTGCTGAAATGGCCAATCCTGAAAACACCAAGTTGTGTGACTTTACTAGCACGAACAATAGTGATTTTATCTGCACTCCTATTACACCACCTGCTCCTGCTGCAAACTTTTATGAGATTAAGCCTGCTTTGTTGAACCTTGTTATGAAAGAGCAATTTTCAGGTGCTAGTACTGAAGATGCTGCAGCTCATCTCAACAGTTTTGTTGAGCTATGTGAGATGCAGAAATATAAGGATGTAGAAAGTGATATTATTAAGCTCAAGTTGTTTCCTTTTTCTTTGAGAGGAAAAGCTAAAGATTGGTTGTTGTCTTTGACTAAGAATAGTATTGATTCATGGGCTAAGTGTAAGGATGCTTTTATTGGTAGATACTATCCTCCTGCTAAGATTATATCTCTGTGTAGCAATATTATGAAGTTTACTCAGTTTGATAATGAACATGTTGCTCAAGCTTGGGAAAGAATGAAATATATGATAAAGAATTGCCCCACTCATGGACTGACTACTTGGATGATTGTCCAAACTTTTTATGCAGGACTGAATTTTTCTTCAAGGAACCTACTTGATTCAGCTGCTGGAGGAACTTTTATGTCCCTTACCTTGGGCGCCGCAACAAAGCTACTCGACAACATGATGGTAAATTATTCCGAATGGCACACCGAGAGAGCTCCACAAGGTAAGAAGGTAAATTCTGTTGAGGAAACCTCTTCCTTGAGTGATAAGATTGATACCATTATTGCTATGCTTGCTAATGATAGGACTCATGTTGATCCTAATAATGTTCCTTTAGCCTCTTTGGTTGCTCAGGAAGAGCATGTTGATGTGAATTTCATTAGGAATAATAATTTTAATAACAATGTTTATAGGAACAATTTTGCTAGTAACAATTATAGGCCATATCCTTCTACCAATGGTAATTGTTATGGTAACTCTTATGGTAATTCCTACAACAACACTAGGGCCGCGCCCTCCGAGCTTGAGGTAATGCTCAAGGACTTCATCGGTAAGCAAACTGTTTTTAACAAGTCTGTTGAGGAAAAGTTAGGCAAAATTGATATTCTTGCTTCTAAAGTTGATAGCCTTGCTCATGATGTTGAACTTCTGAAATTAAAAGTGTTTCCTAATGATGTGAAAGAGAACAATGTTTTTGCTACCGCTAATGCTATTCAAGTTGGAATTGATGAAAATATTAGATTGTTAGCGGAATTGCATGTCAGGTGGGAAAGAGAAGATGAGATGGCTAGAGAGATGAAGGTATGTACCATTACTACCTCCAATGATGTTGTTCCTACTGCTAGCAATCCTCTTACTTTGATTGGTATAGAGAAAACTCCCACTCCTTGTGTTAAAAAGCCTAAAACTGCCAAAACTTTTTCTCAAAAGAGTGCTGAAATTTTTTGGAGTGTGGGAGATGATAGCTCTATTTCTTTTAATGATTTTGATATTGATGGCTGCAATATATCTGAAGTTATTTTGTTCTTGCAAAAGCTTGCTTTGACTCCCAATGCTAGTTCTTTAAATGTTGCTTTTACTAAGCTTATTACCAATGCTCTCATGAAAATTAGGGATGAAAAGTTGAAGCAAAAAGCCTCTATTACCAAGAAGTTAGAAGATGGTTGGGAACCCATCATTGATATGAATGTTAATGGTTTTGATTGCCATGCTTTATGTGATCTAGGTGCTAGTATTTCTATCATGCCTAGAAAAATTTATGACACTAGTCATCAACCCGTGCACCTGCACGGTCTAGTTATTCGAATGGTACATTCAAAAATTTTGAAAATAAATTTATATGCACATTTACAAATAAAATTTTCTTACTCCCTCCGACCCATATTACTCTTCGCAAATACGGATATATCTACCATTAAAATGTGTCTAGATACATCTATATTAGCGAAGAGTATTATGGGTCGGAGGGAGTATTTAATTACCTGGTAGTTTTTCTTACCCGCATATTGAGAAGGATGTCTACATTTTATTTAAACATGATAGATTTTTACTACAGCAAAAAAACTATAATTAACCAACGTCTACCAAACACAGGAAACTAAAACCAAAACATTGGAATCACATATATTTCCCATTAAGTTCATGTCACTTCTCTTATTGGTGTAGAAAATCTTTGGTGTAGATTGTTGAAAATACAATTACACAGTTAACTGTTCACCTCCAGTATTATCTATTCCTTTGGTTCACCAATAGCGTGCTCCTCTAAACTCAGGGCAATACACTGGAGCCAGTGCAGTTTTGTAACCAAAGTCATAGTCGTTGGCAGATAGTACCTGGGCTCTACATTCAGTTTTTGTTCTGTGGCATATCTGATCTGGCACACCAAGCTTCTTCTTCAGGTCTCATAAGTGGGGTGTTATATAATTGAATGTAAATTACTTGGTAAATCAAACAATAAAAGCTCTCACCCATGCGCACACAATAGTTAAATTTCTAAAGTTGTGCTCTGAAATTATGAGACTGGAGTGACTGGACAACTATAACATAGCATAGCAAATATTTATTGTATATATCGATATGGAAAGAAAGAGGACATATAATTAGTATTTAAAACAAAAATAAGAAACATATCAGATTTTTATTCCATGCTTCGGATTACAGATATCGCTGCATCATTTAGCCTGCATGCAAATATGCTCTATGGACTGAAAAGTCACAACTAAACACATCCCTGGTATAATTAAACTTGTAGATGTAAACCCAAAATACAAAAAAAAATGCAGTACTATTAGAGAGCTATTCATAGCATGGCGGCGAGAAATTTAAATAATCTTTAGGCCAATATAGACCGCTAATAATAATCAAGGGATTAACAAATATTACCTCCTAAGATAAGACTGTGTTAGCTAGCTGATCGTGATGCACTCACAAATTGAAAATATTGAGCAATAGCACTAACTAACTAACACCTCCAAACTTAACCGGGTAGTGGAAGACATGATTAATATGCTGCTAACACCAGTCCAACTCCAACACAGGTATAGCTTCTGGATTCACCGAGTGCAGGTGAAGTATCGACAGCAGAGAGTTTAAGGGTACACAGATTCTTGCCTGGTGATAGGACGTTGGAAGCTGGACGGTGTCGAGGCACTAAACAGCTGCGCCATAGAAGCCAGTCGGCCACAGTTTTCCTCGCGCTCATACCTCGTGTACGGAGGAGTAATGAAGCAGTAACAATACATCGTCCCATATCCCTGCATAGAGTACATGCATCATAAAACTTCACTGAACTGAATCAGGCAGCAATTTATGTTTTTGTATCCTTCCGCTTCTTGATCCTCTCTTCCTCCTGTCACCAGCTATTAAACAATCATTAACCAATTAGGAATTTCATCAGGAAAAAAATGGAGAGAGGCATTCTCAAATCGAGATTGAACAATGTCCAAGAAACATTACATAGTTCCCTCCGGTCCCAAAAAGATATCGGTGATGTTTCTAAATTTAAATGTATCTAGACATTAAATGAAAATTAGATATATTCAAATTTAAACAAATATGAGACATTTTTTTGAAGACAGAGGGAGTATAAGATTAGTTCTATCTAAATCAATCGACTCATGTAGGGTGTTCTCGCGATCGGTAGTGGAATCCAATTGGACAGCTAACCCTTTGTTTGCATGCTAGTAGTGCAATCATCATGAAGCATCTCTGGCAGGGAGCACATCTCCAGAGTTGAACACCACACGTCCGCACCGCATATGAAGCAGCTCTGGCATGTAACACAGCTGCAGAGTCGACCACGATGCTAGGATGAGCGTATGGAGGGTGAAGTGTCTCCTAAAATCTGCAACTTCGGCGATGGTTGTGTTGAGCAAGCTGGTGGGTGGATCGGGATAACTTTTCCACGGGACGCATGCTAGAAGGATCCTGCCCATGCATGCCTGTGCGTGAGCGACGTCTTCGGCGAGCATGCTCCGGTGGCTAGATTCAATTAGCTCGACCTAGTCCAACCTTTATAAACATCAGATACATGGATCGATCAGATCTTCACCGTAGCGTAGAAAATTACCTATGTCGGATTCCACGGACCTCAGTTGAGCCGGTCTAGCTACGCATCTCATTTGATAGAAAGAGGTAGAGACAGGATCATACTTGAGACCATCATAACTAAAAATTATTGTTCCATCAGCCGGGTAGAGGGCCGGTGTCCAAAGCTGCTAATTTTTCCTAGATCGGCGGATATCAGAGATAGGTCAACAATTGACCGAAGCTACCGCAGAGCGAGGACGATATGCATGTTAATTACGAACTTGCTAGGAGGCCACGAGAAGGCTTTACCGCAGAGCGAGGAATTAATCTCGCCGGACACCGACTTGCATGATACGGCCTTGTCAAGAGGCCACGCAAAGACTGATAAAGGCGACGATCGAACTCGATCTTGCCCGGCGGGCGGGCGGCAGCGGCCTGACCAGAAAAAGGAGTTATGATTTGATTTTTTTTTCTTCTAGGAAGGAGGTATTTAGGAGCGACGTAACGTGGTAGGAGAGCGGAAGCGCACATGTAATCCAATGATTGTAGATGAATCTACGATGAATCGGATGGATATAATTTACTTTCCTCTAGAGTTAACGTGAGGCCTCGTACGGTGCCTCCAATTAGTAAATATAAGATGCTTGATTTACAGCCTCCTGAAAAATGTTATTTTGATGTTCCTATTGCTGATGTTGCTAAGAAGAAACCTTTGGGAAGGATTAATGATGTTCTTATTGTGGTTAACAATAACCTTGTTCCCGTTGATTTTCTTGTTATGGACGTTGAATGCCATGCTTCATGTCCTATTATTTTGGGAAGACCCTTTCTTCGAACTGTAGGTGCCATCATTGATATAAGGGAAGGCACTATCAAATATCAATTCCCACTCAAGAAAGGTATGGAACACTTCCCTAGGAAAAGAAAGAAATTAATTTTTGACTCTATTCTTAGAGCAAATTATGATTTTGATGCTTCATCACTTGATCTAACTTGATTCGCAATTTTCTGCGCCTAGCTCAAAGGCGTTAAAGAAAAGCACTCTTGGGAGATAACCCAATGTTTTATTTTCAGTACTTTTTCTTTTATTTGAGTCTTGGAAGTCATTACTTCTGTAATGACCGCTCCTTATCCTTTTTATTTTGTTTTTGTGCCAAGAGAAGCCTCTAATTTGAGTGAGGTAAAGATTTGGGGATGTTGCTGTCCTGAAACTGTTTTCGGTGCTGCACCGTAAAAAATCGTATAAATTCTCTGTATATCTTTTGGACCTGCGATTTCTTGTGCATATGCCCCAGGTTATATCCAAACTTTTGTTAGTTGAACACTTTTTTATTTGAGCAACAGAAAACCCCTCAAAAATTCGGCCTTTGTCAGCTGCTCTGTTTTGACAGATTTCTGCCAATATTTGTTTTTGCCACTTTATCGCTTTCTTTGCGAGTTCTTTTGATCATGGAACTCTTGTGGAAGTTGGTACAGTAGTATATACTTTATATGTGGTGGTTTTGGGTTGAAACCTGAAGCAAAAAGAGGTTGATTATATGTTATGCCTACACTAATGTTGCTAATAGATTTGTGTTTAGTTTTGTATGAAGGAAGTTTTCAAGTGTAGGGATTGGAGAATGATGAGATGAGTTGAAGAATGGACAAAAGCTCAAGCTTGGGGATTCCCATGCATCACCCCAAGAAATATCCAAGAAGTACAAGCGTCAAAGCTTGGGGATGCCCCCGAGGCACCCCTTCTTCATCGGCAAAAATCAGGTCACCTTTCAAGACACTATATTTTTATTGCTTCATGCATTATGTGTTTTTCTTGGAGCGTCAGTTGTTTTCGTTTTCTTAGTTGGTTTTTTTTGTTTGCTGCAATAAATGGTTGGACCCCAACAAATTTCCTTTGGAGGAGATGTACTCGTTTTCATTTGCAAAGAACGCTCTAGTTTTCACTCTTATTGTTCATCGAGTGTTCTTCTTTTTCTGCTACTGCTTTTGGTTTTCGTTTTCGCCTTGATTTGCGTTCAGACCTTGTCATATCTTTTCATCAAGGTGTATTTTTTCCTCTGATCTTTATTGGTTTTCATCAAAATAGGTGTCTTTAAAAATTTCAAATGATGTTGGAAAAGAGAAAAAGCTTTATGCAAAATAGTGGTACAAGAAGGAGCTTGTGTAGACTGCGGCTTAGGCTTTTTCATGTCATGCTTGATGTCTTTTTGATAGTATTCTTAGTGGTTTTTCTGTAGCATGACTTGTCTCAAGTAACTAAGATTGCTTAATGAGCCTTTGAAAAAAATCATGCGTTGTTTTAATTGTATGGAAGCATTATTTTGGTTTTCTCCTTGATGCTTTATTTGGGTTGACTTGGCGCATGCTCACACATGTTAGACTCTTACAAAGTCGCAAATAGCCTTCATGATCATTTAGTTTTTGACTTTTGATGCCATCTTATGCTTTTTTAATGTCGCTTTGTCGCTTTGCATGATTATGGCCATTATTGCTCTCTTAGTTGGTCGCTCCCAGTCTTTTGCTAGCCCTCGCCTTGTACTGAGTATGAGCTCTACTCGTGCATCCAACTCCTTAAAAGCCAAAGTTTTCCAAATTGTCCACCATACATACCTACTAGCAATTTTCTATTCCAAGTAAATTTGACTTGCTTTTATTTTCTCTTCAAATTAAACTCTTACCAGTGTTATGCGAAATTCGGTCATTAAAGCTCTCACGAACCGGAAGGCACACTTTACTTTTTCCTGTTCTTAAAAATTTGACATTGTGGTCTTTTATGTTGAGTTGTTATGCTTGCAAGTTGTAAGTTGGAGAGTAGCCTAGCCATGCAGTCATGGGCAAGCTTTCAACATTGCACTTCTTATTTGAGTTGATATCGTGATCTTTTATTTATGGATGCCCACGGTGTGAAATGAATTGGGAATCTTGTGGGGATCATGGAGTTTTTATATGTGTTAGGGAAACGCCGGGCCGCCAATCTAAGCCATGCATAATTCATGGTGGAAATTTGCAGCATACCCATGGTGAACATTCGACGACGCATCTCACAATAAAAAGCTAAACAAATGGCAAATAAAAGAGATGTCGAGGTGTTCATTGTCTGCTTGTCCTGTCATTTTGGTGTGGGCTTGTTCCATGTCATCAGGCACGAAGGTACCCCATTGGCGGTTCTCAATGATATGCATATATTTACAATAACAAGAGCCTTGCTTGGGACTCTAAGTAAAATAGCATGAGGTTTGGGTACTCGTATTCATGGGACACGAGGTTTTCAACTTATGATTTGTCAAGCATATGCATCATAATTGTTCTCGCATTAACTTTAACCATTCAAGATGCTTATGATGGGGGCAATGAGAGCTCAAAGCTGGTAAGTACCATAATTTTTGAAGGTTATAAAACTTGCAATCACTGCTTCCTTCTGCGAAGGGCCTTTCTTCTACTTTTATGTTGAGTCACCACCTTCTTTCTTTATGCACCATTAAGAGAGCATAGTTGTCATTCTTAGTATAATGTGCATTGTCCCAAAGTTTTCATTGATTGATTCATGATGTTGGTTTCACTTGTTCTTAAATTATTTGTATCTAGTCACCCTCTTAAACTTGAAGGTGTCCTATGCATTTATGTTTTGCTCTCTTTGAAGGACAAGCTGAAAACCATTTGTATGTTTTTCCTTATGATTTGAACACATGTTTGACTTTCATTGTTTCATTTTCATGATCTTTTGTTTGTCTTCATTTGCATGTTTACAACATGGTTGCTAAGTTCTTATTGTCAAGATTATATCTTCATGCCCATGTTTTAAGTTCTTATGATCCCAGCTCACCAATGCTTACATATATGATCAAGATTGTGTAGGTGCATGTCACCTCAAAAATTATTCTTTTGTTATCACTTACCTACTCGAGGACGAGCAGGAGTTAAGCTTGGGGATGCTTGATACGTCTCAAACGTACCTATAATTTTTGATGCTCCATGCTTGTTTTTACACCATTTGCCTATTGTTTCGTTACACTTCGTGGCACTTTTATGCATTTTCCGGAACTAACCTATTAACAAGTTGCCACAGTGCCAGCTCCCTGTTTTCTGCTGTTTTTGTGTTTCAGAAGTGATACACAGGAAATATTCTCAGAATTGGATGAAACAAGTTCCTGAAGTCTTATTTTACCCGGAAGCTTCCAGACATCCGAAGAGAAGAAGGAGAGGGGCCACAGGCCGCCCTCACACAGGGCTGGCGCGGCCCAGCCACTGGCCACGCCGCCCTGGTGTGAGGAGGCATGGGGCCACCTCTGACATCGCCCCTTCGCCTATAAAGACCCCCCGACGAAAAAAACCTAAACACCCGATCACTTTTCCAGAACACATCACGATCCGCCGCCGCCGTCGACCCGAAGATCGGGAGGGTCCAGAAGCTCTTCTCGGCACCCTGCCAGAGAGGGGAATCGCCACCGGAGGTCTTCTTCATCGCCATGCTTGCCTCCGGAGCGATGAGTGAGTAGTCTACCTTGGACTATGGGTCCATAGCAGTAGCTAGATGGTTGGCTTCTCCACCATGTGCTTCATGTTTAGATCTCATGAGCTGCCCTACATGATTGAGATCACCGTTATGTAATTCTACATGTTTGGTTTGTTGGGATCCGATGAATATTGGTCTTATGATTGAGTTGCTGTACTGAAATATATCTTTTGTTATCTCTATGTTGTTTATGATCTTGCATGCTCTCTGTTGTTAGTAGCTATCTTGGCCGAGTAGTTGCTAGTGACTCCAAGAGGGGGTATTTATGCTCGATAGTGGGTTCATGCCTCTATTTAACCTGGGGGAGTGACAGAAACCTCTAAGGTTGTAGATGTGTTGTTGCTACTAGGGAGAAAACAACATTCATATGCTCAAGGGCATATGCTTTGTTTACATTACACACTTTGCTTAATGTAATTATTTGTTGTTCGCAACTTAATACTTGTGGAGTTCTCGGATTGATTCGCCACAAGTGGATTATTAGTCATAGATGCAGTTGGATGGCGGTCTATGTATTTTGTTGTAATGCCCAGAGTAAATCTTATAGTGATCTTCTTGACATATCACGTTTATCTTTATTCTATCAATTGCCCAACTGTAATTTGTTTACCCAGCATGTGCTATTTATTTTATGGAGAGACACCACTAGTGAACTGTGGACCCCGGTCCTATTTCCATCATATTGCTATCACCTGTTTACTTTACTCGCACTGTTTACTTTACTCGCATACTCTACTGTTTTCCACTCGATACACTCATAACCTTTGTTTCAAGCAAACCGGTGAGATTGACAACCTCATCGTAAGTTGGGAACAAAGTACTTGGTTGTGTTGTGTGCAGGTTCCGCGTTGCAGCTAGCAAGCAAAGCTAGGACGAGGCGCCATATATAAATTGTCCAAAGCTGTCGCAAACTAGCAAGCATCACCTTCAGTCGTTTGTCCCTCCTCTCCAAGAACGATAAACCTTGGTTTCTTAACTGAGGGAAAACTTGCTGCTATATTCATCAAAACCTTCTCTTGGGGTTTACCAACTGGCCGGTCATTTACTACAAGCCAACAAGTTTTCTGGCACCATCATCACCACGCCATCACCGTCTCAGATTTTTTGCAGGAAAATTACTCTCGAAATGGGAAGGACCCTATGTTATTGAAGAAGTGTACCGCTCAGGTGCGATAAAGATTGCTTCATTAAAGGATAACACTACACAAGTGGTGAATGGTCAAGGACTCAAACATTATATTGCTGGAGATTATTATAATGAAGATGTTGATGTTATTCAAACGGTTTCTCCGGAAGAATTCATCCAGGACAATATGCAGGAACCTACAGAGTTCGTTTTCGAATAGGTAACAGTTCTAGTCAGAAAAGGTTCACGTTAAACTTTTCTATTAATATTTTTGTTGTTTTTATTAAATATGAAAAATTATGAGACAAAAACGGGCAGGAGACAGAGTTCGGTGACTCCTCACAACTAGGGGGCGCGGGTCCACCCCTGGCCACGCCGCCCTGTTGTGAGACCACCCGGAGCTCGTTTCCGTCCCGGTTTCCTCCTGTGATTTCGCTTCGATGTTTAATTTTCACCTATATAACCCCCCGGACTGCCCCAGGTTTGTATATCGTGTTTTCGTAGTGTTTTCGTTTTGAGCTGTTTCTGTCAAGATTTGTTCTCGGTCCTGGGAGGATCATGGCTCCTTCAGGCGATGACAAGGGCAAAAGGCCTAGGGAAGAGGACCACCAAGACCTCAAGCTGAAGGAAGAACAGTTTGCTGGAGGATCAAGGGCGAGAAACCCTACTTTTGTAGGATCAATGAATGCTGGAGGTGCCTTTTCTCATAATATGTAGGGACCAACACTACCAGTCTTGGATCTAAATTTCATGCCGGTAATAAAAGAGGGTATGTTGGTCACTGACGAGCTTTGTGCCCAATACCGAGTTCTGGAGAGGGAGATACAGATACTTCAAGAAGAGAATCTCAGGCTTCGCAGGATGCTGGAACTTTTACTTGGTCCAAGGATGATCTTACCACCACCGCTGAAGGAGTAATTCATCATTGGTATTGGCATCCCCTTGGCTTGTTCCAAGCTTGGGGGAGTGCCGCGGTATCACATCATTATCTTTTACTCATTTACTTTTCAAGCAGAGTCGTATCATGAATAGAGAAGTTATCTTATAGAATAGTTTGCAGTATGGAAGTATCCTCCTTAGTTGGTTATCTATGTATCCCTTGGTGTGAGTTGCGGCAATGAAATATTAATGAGAAGTTTTATCGTTTACTTTTCGCACACTTTATTTTAGTTTGCAATCTCTCTTATACGATTAGTCTTGTTGATTAGTATTGGCATCACTTTGGGAGCATGAGTAAATTTAGTTGGTTTTGGCAAACTTAGCTTGGTCAGCAGCAACATTACCTTGAGTTTTGAGTAGAAAAAGAAGAAAGAAGTGCTAGTAGATACATCATTTCAGCTTTCCTTCATGTTTAGCTCATAAGCAATAGTATTCTCAAGTTAAAATCATTGTACTTTCAAGGAAGTTTGCATGATTGTTCCTATTATATGTATGTTTGTTTGTTTCATGCAACTCTTATGCTTGCTAGCCAAAAACCTGTACTGAGAGGGAATACTTCTCGTGCATCCAATTTCTGAAAACCAAGTTACTTCCAAAGAGTCCACTATAAATTCCTATGCATGGTATTTCAAGCCATTCCAAGTAAATTTTCATGTGCTACCTTTCAAAAACCTTCAAATACTTCTCATTTTGTGCCACTATTTTTAGCTCATGAGGACGTAGTGGTTGGGTTTGTTATCTTCCATACTAAATTGAGTACCCCTCGACTAGGCAGCTTCATCTGCTCGTCATTAATTTGCAAGGGAGCTGGTCAGACCATTGTAATCTAAACAAGAAAAGAAAAAAGAGCACTCCTCCATGGTATGTGAAAGTTGGTGGGCACCCGATGGAATCGGTTAGCCATGGTTTGAGAAAGGAAAAGGTGGGGAGGAGTACCACATCTCAAAACAACTTTTACCTCTGTTTTACAAATTAAAAGCTCTAGCACATGTTTAATCCCTGCTTCCCTCTGCGAAGGGCCTATCTTTTACTTTTATGTTGAGTCAACCTATTCCCCTCTATCTCAAGCAAGCATTTGAGTTGTTATGTTTCACTCATCCATATGTTGATCCGTTCAATCATGTTTACTATCTTCCTTTGTTTAGTATAATGCTTTTACCTGAAGGAATATATCTTTGAAAGCTATCCATGATTACAAAGAGTTTGTCTTGTTGAGCATATGGTTTTTGCTATATTAGCCCTGTTTTAAAAGGCTCCGTTCAAAAATAAGTATAGTTTGCTCATTGTTCTTTGACCAAGAACTTAGGTTTGCCATCACCAATTATAGTTTACCTTGTGCATCTTTGTTTGTGATTCCAGTTTACTTATTGCAAGTCTATATCATATAAAGGGAAGTTGCTGTCTATTATAATTTGTGCCTTGGTCAATGTGATGCTTCTTGTCCGTATTTTGATTATCGACACTTCACTCCATAAACCTGTGGTCATGTTTACCGAGTTCAGTTTTCGCTTGGGGACAAGCGAGGTCTAAGCTTGGCGGGGTTGATACGTCCATTTTGCATCACTATTTTGTATCATAACTTACTATTATTCATTGATATATTTCACATTTAGAGATGATACTTATGTTGTTTCCTCTGTTTTTACATGTTTGATGATCATTGGAGGATTTACTGCCGGAGTCAGGATTCTGCTGGAAAAAGGACCATCAAGACACCATGTTTTGAAAGATCAGAAAATTACAGAAAAATACCAGAAAATTATACTTTGCCAGAAGACTGAAGAAGCCAGAATGAGGAGGCGAGAGGAGCGACAGGGCATGCTCACACACAGGGGGCGCGGCCCTACCCTTGGCCACGCCGGGCTGTTGTGTGGCCACCCTGGCCCACTTTTGCCATCGCCCCTTCACATATATCATCGTCCCCGAAAACCTAAGTGAAGGGGGGACTCAGAGATAGACACCGCCGCCTCAGCGGGGCGAAAAACACCAGAGAGAGAAAAGCTCTCCGGCAGGCAGGAATCTGCAGGGGAAATTCCTTCCCGGAGAGGGGAGATCGTCGCCATCATCATCGCCATCGCACCGGACTTCATCGGGATCATCATCTCCATCACCAGCACCTTCATCTCCACCATCACCACGCCATCCCGCTGTAACATCTTGAGTTGAATCTTGTTAAATTCTTAGGGGAAACTTTCCCGGCGTTGATTACTCTTGTGGTTGATGCTATTGAGTGGAACCGTTGAATTAAGGTTTATGTTCAGATTGTTATTTACCATTATTTCACCTCTGATCATGATCCATATGATGTTTTGTGAGTAGTTCGTTTAGTTCTTGAGGACATGGGAGAAGTCAAGATGTTAGTAGTGGAATTATGTTAAGTAATATTTAGTGGTTTGATATTTATTTGTTGTGGTGCTATTTCACTAGTGGTGTCATGTGAACGTCGACTACATGATACTTCACCCTTATGGGCCTAGTGAGATGCATTGTGTATTTGGCTACTAATTGTGGGGTTGCTGGAGTGATAGAAACCTAAACCTCCATTAGGAAACCATTGCACCAGGGAGCGTAGGATCTTAGAGTTTAAGGCTGTGGTTAGATTTATCTTAATTACTTTCTTGTAGTTGCGGATGCTTGCAAGGGGTATAATCACAAGTGTGTATTAATCCTAGTAAGGGTAGTACGCTAGCACAGGTTCACCCCCATAACACTTATCAAACCAATAAAGATTATTTAGCGGCATGAAGTGAAAGCTCTTGACAGAAACTCCCGTGTGTCCTCGAGAATGTTTGGTCATCATAAGTTACACAACCGGCTTGTCCTTTGCTCTAGAAAGGATTGGGCCACTCACTGCAATTGTTATTACTGTCTTTTATTTACTCGTACTTTATTTACTTGCATTACCAAATACCCCTGAAAACCCGTTTGCTAGTATTTACAATGAATCCTTGATCAAAACCACTTGTCAACACCTTCTGCTCCTCGTTGGGTTTGACACTCTTATTTATCAAAAGTACTGCGATACACCCCATATACTTGTGGGTCATCAACTATCCATTGGGTCGAATAGCACTCGACGTTTGTTTCGGCAATCGCTAGAACTACAGAAGAGAAAAGCTCGACTTCGAGGTCATGGACTGGCCCTCTCAGTGTCACGCGATCCTCGGGCGACCTGCGTTTTTGCGATGCATGGCATTACCTCACTATACCTACCTGGTACTTAAGATGCCAGGACCAAGAGGAATCATCACAGTAAAAGGGAGCTTCGAACTCTCATATCTATGCGACAAGGAATTCCACAAGATGGCGCAAAACTTTGGCTTGACAGCCACCTACGGACAACACAAGGATAAAACAGGAAGTGCGACTACAACCACTACAAAACAACTTGAAGAACATCGGGCGGAGCCAGAAGCAAAGAAACTGCGAGTACAGTCATCGGATCCAAAGGAAGCTACAACGGAGGAGGAGAGGACCCCTACAATATAGGCAACAAGTATACAGTAAGCTGTTATAGGAAAATATAATAGGAAAAATAAGGCTACTAAGCCACGAGTTATAATACGGCAATGCCCTCTAGACCCAGAACACGGGTCACCGGCCAGGTCTCTTGGGACATCCCATGTATCTTTACATTCAGCATAATAAAAAGACAAGTTCCTCCTTTTCGAGTTTACAAGTTTTTGTGCAAATTCAAAGGTAAATTACGAGTGGTACACCACAAAATTGCGGCAAATGCACGAACAAATACAACTATCGCTTTGAGCACAAGTTTATGACAACAGCATCAGAACAGATAAAAACTCTCATGCTTACAAAGAATATACAATACAGTCATATATTACAACTCCGCTTGATCTGAAACATCAACGTGGAGCGGGTTCAAGTAATGGTATTGATGGAAAAAGCTAGCATCAGCTTCAAGTAACCTACCAATTATCCTTCTCGCCGGTTGAAGCGTAGCGTCCATATGGACTCGCAGCATTGCAGATCCTTGGAAAGGAGGCAAACTCAGGGACATGGTACTATAATTAAGTCTTGGGTGCCACTTTCGTATCCAGCCAAGAGCAAAATTGGCACCAGCCACCAAGTTGAGCTCTATCAAGCGATGAACACATCGGCTCGTCCTGAAAACATCGAGTAGCTGCCCAAAATTCTCTGGTGGTGGAGAATAACAAAATACATGGTTGTCAAAGATTTCTGACAACCATCGACTGATTCTCCGATATGCTGAGCATGATCCTGCAGAAGAACAATGGCGCTACGACGCTGTAGATCAACCCAAAAAGGTGTTGGTATCCGATGATGCCCTCTCAAGAGCTGCAATTCGCTCGGAAACCCGATGATTCTCGTCAATGGGGTTTAAGCAAGCATCTGGAGAGTAAAGAAGCTATAGCATGAAAAATCACAGGAACACAGCAAAAAGCATAAGGGGGCTTCAAGGAACTCACATTGCAGCTGCTCACAAGCTGATTCGATAATCCCAATAAGGAAAGAATCGCACTCCTCAAGGTGAACGATCTTGGCCATCAGGTCAGACACCTGACTCTCAAGCGAAGACACCTGCTTCATCAAGCCGAAAGATTTCCCAGCTTGATCAACAGCAGTCTTTGCTTGGCACTTCAATAGCGACAATCGACCTTCAAGATCAGAAATCCTCGACAAGTTGCTCAGCACAGCGGCAAGGAGAGCGGGGAGCAGATGGAATTCCAGAATTCGACCTAGTCGCGGGCGGTGAGTTACGGTCAAAGTTCAGCGATCCACCACCATAATTAGGCTGGAAGAAAATGAACAAGGCAAAATAGCTCAAACACGAACCATGCTAGAAGTGGCAATTCATAGCACGAAGTATTTACAAAATATAGAGTTTCCCGATCAAACATCGACAAAAGCAATAAAATAAATTACATCAAAAGGAAGGATAACTCTATGAAAGCAAGCTAAAATCTACACCACCTCGGTAGCAGGATCCGTGGCAAAAGAAGGTGCAGAAGCATTAGTAGCAGGGGTACTGGAAGAAGGCGCCGAAGACCCAGTTGCAGTAGTCGAAGAAGCTGCCAGAGGAAGAATAAAGGACACCAGCTTGGGCGCATACTCCTTCGCCTTCTTCAAAACTCCATCATCTCAACCAAGGGACAACGTATGAGGCGCCAACCTTCTCCCAGTTCACTTCCTCGCCATGATATTGGGCGAGGGCAGTCGCCCCTTCGACACCTCGTTTGACTGAGATGCGCTTCATTGCATGGACAGGATCTTTGATGGTGTCGAAGGCTACGACTAGCTTCCGAAGATTGTCGCCTGGCATCTCATCTCTCTTCTTCGGCCAGAACCCGACAAACATGCGGATCAAAAAGTGGCAAGTTAGCTGGAGGATATTCTGAACAAGCTTCCAGTTTGATTCTAGCATGTCCACTGCTACCAGTAGGGGATCTTCAGAACTTGGCTACCGAAGTCTCCAAGATTCTCCAATTTTCTCTGCTGCACCATAGAGACACAAACAAAAACAAGTAAACACATATCCGCAAGTAAAAGCCTAAGTAAGTAACCAAAAGAAATAATACAACACTTACTGCCAACAGAGACGGAGATCTTGTCAAGTCGATCAGCTACGGACTGCTCTCGCTTGGCTTGCTTCTGATTAGCATCAGCCAGTGCTTGCCCCGGTTTCCGCTGACTTGGCTACCCTCTTAGCAGAAACCTTGGCAGCATTTGCACTATTCAGGGCTTCTGTGGAAGCCTTAAGATCGGCTTCTAAAGCTGATATGCGCGCATTAGCCGTGGCCAAGGCAACTACAACAAAGGAGAAGATATAAGCAATCATGAGAAGCATGAGTACAAGTAAGTGAAAAGAAATCAAACAGAAAAAAGGGTACAATAAAAAAACCTTGGGATGAATCAGCAGTCTCCTGAATCTTGACACATTCAGCGCCAAGAGAAAGAAACCTCTGCATCAACGGCTGCAGAGTGCAAATTGTGTAAGAATCTCAGAGTTCAAGAATAAACAAGGTCGATTATATGGAGCAATACTCACATGTTTAGAGGAAGAAGATGGTTGATGAACCTCAAGAGAAGCCGCCGCTGCTGCTGCCTTTTTCTGACGCTTCAGAGGTGGTGTAGTAGGATTTTTCTTCAGAAGAACTCATGATGGTTTGGCCACCATAGTTTCCTCCTAAGGGCGCCCTCTGGGCGTAGTCAAGGCATAAGAGAGGGGAACAGCAGTGGCATCTTTCTTTGGGTTGTCATCATCACTAAAAAGGAAATTATTCGACATCAAAATGATGAGAAGAACCAAAGACAAAAATGCTTCGATAAAGAAGACAGAGTAAAGTTACGAGTCGAGCAACTCAAACATCTGAAGTTCGGCTTCCCTAGCAGCAGCAGGCTCCTCTGACGCATTTTTTTTGGAATGGAGGTACTAGAGGAAGTCAAGTCCTCGATGCGCCTCCTCTTTTTCTCCAGACCTCTTTCTTCAGAGTTGGCAGGGGGAGGCAATGTAGTAGAGCCGCTCTCCTCCACAGATCCTTCGGCTTCATCTCTACCCTGGTGCTCGCCAGCCTCAGGGGCTTTAGAACTAGCAGGAGCAGGATCAGCCTTGATTGGTCCTTCCTCGGGCAGCTGAGGGCGAGAAACCAAAAACTGGTGGTCCTACAAAGAGCATTCGAAGAACGACATTAGCAAACAATGCACATAGGAAGAAGATGAACAATAGAAGTCAACACTTTTGAGTTATAAGATACATACCTCGGGCAAGGGGTGAGTGGAGTCGAAAAAAGCAGCTGAACAAGCCAGGATTTCCATATGCGTAGTCAGAGTAGTCAACGATCTAACCCATTTGTCGAGATCCTTTTTCTCTGGGTCCTGGGCAGATACTCGAGAGGGATCGGTCGAACCAGAGTAAGACCACAACTTGGAAGCTCGAGACTGAAGGGGTAGGATGAATCTCTGAAGGAACAACGCCATCAGCTGAATCTCTATCAGTCCACCCCTGCTGCACTCTTGAGTCTCTGAATACGAGCCAACAAAGGTTTGATGTCTTCGACTTCGGCTTCTGAAGGAGGACCATCCCATGTTGTCAGCTTTGTCAGACTCTTGTTATCATCAAAAGGAGCGAGGCCATATTGATCAGAGGCAGCGGCCTTCTGGTCCTTGATATAGAACCATTTTTGCCTCCAGCTTTGCACTAAGGTAGCCATGTTGAACTCCAGGTAATGCGATTCAGATCACATAGATACAATAGCTCCCCCCTACTCAGGATTTTTGTCCAAAGAAACGTTGGGGCGGAGGCGAAAAAAGAATTTCCAAAGGACCCAGCGTGGATCAATCCCAAGAAAAGATTTTCAAAGAGTGATAAAACAAGCAATGTGCATAATAGAATTCGGCGTGAGCTGATGAAGCTGCACGCCATTGACAAAGAGAAGCCCACGAAGAAATTCATGGCCAGGAAGAGAAATGCCATGAAGGAGAAAGGTGAAAAACATCACCCGGTATCCCTTCGGTGGTTTTGGAACATGCTCGTCGCCAGGGAAGATGACCGGCGTCGCTGCTGGAAGAAAGCCTTCCTTATGGGCCTTCTTCAGATCGAGCTCATCAAAAGATGAAGGAACCCACTTATGAGCCATCTTCTTGTCCCCCTTTTTCACCATCTTCACTCTGTGCGCAACCTTCTTGATGGGCATGCAAGGATGGAGTGCTCGGGGGCTGCGAGGAGAAGGCAAGCACAAGGAAGAAGAAGCAGCGGCGGCGGCGGCAGAGGAATAGCAAGCTGATAAACAGTAAAAACAAAGGTCCTTCTGTATATAAAGCTTCTTTAAGAAGGAACGTGGGCCGCGACGTGGCGTGCGAAACGGAAGCGGTAAGCCCACTAACGGGCGGAAAATTTGGGAAATTACTGCGTTGCCCATGTGCAATGGTCAGCATCTAGTCAAATCATCACAGAGAGTGACTCTATCAGTGACGTCACCTATACCGAGGAGGTCGACAGAATTATAAGTCAAAGAAAAGATCTGAGACTATGATTGTTTCTAAGGAACCCACCCATAGCCTCGGGGGCTACTTCCATCGGAAGAATTAATCGCATACCCGACAAAAAGAAAAGATAAGAAATTTTTCTGCAGGATATGATGATGCGAAGAAAAAAAGGAGCAAATATTTTTGTGTCTATACCCAAAAAAGTTTTTCGACTATAGCCTCGAGGGCTACTCCCATCGGGAGCGCTGGTCGCGCACCCGACAAAATTGCTGATCACAAGAGTTATGGAGCAGATGTTGGAATACATTACCAAATACCTTGTCGAACGGTGAACTTCAGACATTTGCTATTCGTTTAGTCACCCCAGGACCCGTTCTGCGTGGCCTAGTATACGCACCTGAATGCGCTCTGCTAGTAATTTTCCGTATCTACGATGCAAAGAAAAATCCCGGTGGATGCGCTGGGTACACTGAGAATTACTGGAATCCTTTCCTTGTAAGTCCTAAATGCGGCAAAATATTGGGTTAGACCAGGTACCAGACTCAAGTCCAGGGGATCGAGTCTGAAGTAGGTAACAAGTTTTTGCTCTGGCAGTTAACTGGTTTCCTGATCTGTCAGAGATGACAGACTTGTTAACCAAAATACCCTTGAGAAATAAAATAATCTGAGTTGTTTAAATGAGTACAGGAAAAAGAAGAAGTCGAAGATTGATCAAGTCGAAGATATGAAGATTTGAGATTCAACCCGAATCTACAATTCTGATAGAATCTCGGGGGCTACTGACAAGGGTATAGCTAATAGAGCTCATTATCTTTGTACCCTTGAGGCCCGTTAAGCTAGGCCCAGACATAGTCATAGTCGAAATACAAGATGATATCATATACGGGCACTGTAATTTATATTAAACCCGACCGGATCCTTGAGACCTGGCCACCTATATATAGGGGCCAGGAGAGGCCGGCCAGGGACAGATTAAGATTGAGCCAATTGAGTACCATACTTATTCTCGATACACGCGTAATCATGCCTTGTTTGACTGACCTTTACCTTCGAGTTCATCTGACACCCTTTTTCCCCCATCCTAAGTCCTTCATCTAGGACATTTGCCGAGTTAACTCTCATCAATAGTTATGTGCTGATTGTTACATGTAATGATTTTCTTTACAGAAAAAAATTAGAACTTCTGATGCTAAGATACGGTTAGATCTTCTAAGAAATTGCATAGAAGTTGTTTACATCATAGGTATATATCTGGTATTTTTATGTGAATTACGCCATGACTATTATGTAAGCAAGATTCTGCACGAAGCTTACTGACTTGGCATTTTCAACCAATTTTCCATGTTTTCTTGGAAATTCTATGCTGATTGCGACTATTTAAAAAAATATTTTTTTGACCGTGACTCTGAAGGCGAGAATATTTTTGGGTGATATTATTTTGTTTACGACCGACTTTACTTGCAGTGATTCAATAAAATATACAAAAAGTACACGAATTCCTCGACAGAAACCATTTTTTGGAATTCCCTTGAACTCTATCCGCCCATGGTCCAACCAGGACAGCAAAGACGATGCTCAACCCGCAAAAAGGCGTACAACATGAAAAAAAACATTGATTAGGTGAGACGAATCAGTGTCATGAGGCAAGGTGAAACGGTTCATCATTAGGAGGCAACAGTACGATGACCCTGACATCCAGACCATGAGTAATTTCTCATAACACGAAAGAGGCAAACTAAGGGTATTGCAATTGGAAATCTCCGTTATAGTTTGGACCAAATTATGATGGCATGCATGGTCGGCAATGATGACTATGAGCTCAGTGTGGCCAAACCACTTGACTTCGGAAAGTCAATAGTGCAGGTAGGCGCTGATGGCGAGATGGACAACCTAGCTGACCATCATCAATGTGAATGCCACATTGCAGGAGTACCAGGTGAAGATCTTATTTCGAGAGAAACGCTCCAAACAAGACCCGACATATACATGAGTAACCTTCATGTGGTCAGGTACACAACGAAGAGGAAGAAAAAAGAAATTGCTTCACAACCAACGATTTACGTCCGATCTGTGTACGACACTTCTCCACCTCGTGCAATTATTATTCTCCTCTCTCCTATGTCCAGGTCCATCCCAAACCCCTTAAAAATTGTCCAGCCCAAACCCAGGCCAGCAATACTGCCAAACCCTGTAAAATCTGACCCTTCCCATATGCTATAACCTACAACGGGAGTAGTTGTACACGGTTAAGGCAATGAAATTCACCTCTGCCTGTATGAGTTTGCATGGAGTCTCTCCCGACGCTTTTGCCTACACCAGGCGCTAGAGCATCGCCCTCCTCTCCTTGCACGCCCCTCCTCTCTTCTAAATCGCAGAGGCAGACTTTTAATCAGCCTCTAGTGAAGCTAACCATCATGAAATCTATAGCAATGGATTCTGCCCAGCAGAACGAAGGAGATACATGGTGCGACTGGTAGCCTGCAAAGAGTCGAACTAGGCCCTGGGGAGCCAAAAGGCTGTTGATTGGATTCCTGGGCTCCCTCATTTTCTCGGCCCGCACGTGCGTTAAAGCACCTTCCACATAGGCCCTGGGGATACCACCGATTCGAGCGTTTTCACGGGGCCAGCCTCTAGGGGGCGCAACGCGAGGCTTCGCCTGCACGCCTGGGATAGGAGCGCGAGACGCCACGTCGTTTCGTCGCACACGCCATTACTTTCCCTCACCGCCCAACCTCTCCTATCTCTCTCTCCTCTCACTCTTCCTCTCACTCTCCACCCCCAAACCGCCAGACGATTTCTCTACCACCGCCGACAACTGCACCGACGGAGGAGGCCCTGCTTCCTCGCCGCTTCCTTGCATTGTCGTTACGGAGGCCATGCCTCGCATCGAAGGGGAGCAAGTATCTGGCCGGATTTCAACCACCGCCTGCAAAATATCGGTAAACACCCTCAATCCCCATCTTGTATATTCGGTCTACCTTCATGATGTTCGTAGGCGCGCGCTAGATGACATGCATAGCGGATCTGCTAGGTTTAGGGTTCAATGTCAGTACTGCAGTGCCGGGGTTTTTTCCCCTTTCGTCGCGCCGATGATGTACGCAGCTGCTAGGGTTAGGGTTCGATCTATTAGATGCTGATGATGCCGATGATGAACACCCTTTGTGCGCAGACCAAAGTGAGGTAGCCAGCATTTAACATGTGGTTTGCTCACCAAAGTATGGTGTGCTTGGCCACATGTTAAATGTTCGATTATCTTAGTAATCTGGCCAGATGTTTGCCACAATTCGTTCTATTCAACCATGTGTGTAGAACAAATATCAGTCCTTGTTCAACAAACATGGTTGAATAGCATAAATTGTGGCGTCTACCACGCATACACTATCTGAGGCAAGCTGTTTTGATGTGTTTTTTTGCTCAGTCATATATGTGATTAGCCAATGATTCAAATAGGCCTGGATATAATTGGCCGAATGATCTTTCTGGACCTTATGCACTGCACATTTCATCTACAATGAGCACTGCATTTGGTCCAGAGGGATCATTCGTGCCGCAAGGTCAGCATTGTATGAGGCGTTTGAGTTCGTTGCTCAATGTTTTTCTTGCCCTTGAGCCAATGATTAAAGACATGATCTGATGTAGGTTGCACAATGATTTTATCTAACCCTATACATTGCACATGTAGTGAAAAATGTGCATTGCATTAGGTCAGCTAAAATCATTCTTGCAGCACATCACTACTATGAGGCTCCACATATCTTGTTTTCATCACTTGTGGGCATCATTTTGTTGTGACTGCTACTCATTTTGTACTATGCTAAGACTTCTTCACTTGTGTAGATGCTGCGTCTAGGAGTGCCTGTGGAGGTACCTCCTGAGGAGGGTTCAAGCAGAAAGCGTATTGGACGGCCACCATCGGTAGGCCACTTCCACAAGGATATGAACCCTACGCACTTCTGCAAGATTCTCATGGCGCTAGGGATCGGAGTGCTTCCACTCCCGGACGGCTTTAGGCCTTATCTAGGCCCGATGCCAGGGAAGATGATCATCAAGACCACCACTGGATGCCAGTAGAAGATGAGCGTCAAGGAGGTGAGCGGCAAGGCTGTCCTAGAAGCTGGCTGGGCAGAATTCGCGGCCGCCCAGAACCTTAAGATTGGCTACCTGCTGTTCTTCAAGAAGCTCACCGCAAGGGAGTACAGGGTGGTCGTCTTCGACTACTCGTGCTATGAGGTTGTCGGCAGGTGCCCGGAACACCCTCATAGCATGAGGAGGCTTCAGGCGGCCGAGGAGGAGTGATCAATGTTATGTCTTCCTGCTAATGTATGTTATGCTGCCCTGTGTTTGGGTTTAGAACATATGGTACTACCTGCTGGTCCTATGTGAACTCGTACTTAGACTACCCTATCTAGTTCTGCTGTTGTTTGTGTTCTTCTGCTGTTGTTTGTGTTCTTGTGCAGTTCTTCATGTTCTTGTGTTGTTCATCATGTTTTTGCTGATGTTCTTCGTGTTCTTGCTGATGTTACTATGGTACCCTCACCACTGGTAGGAAGAGGTTACCATAGCGCATCAATGGATGGCAACCAATCAACCAGTCGAGTTTCTCTCCTGGGCCAGTGCTACCAACCAATCAATCGGTCGAGTTTCTCTCCTGGGCCTTGGAATTGTCGTTGTGGGCTACCAAATGAAACCCCCTAGTTGGATTTTGCATCGCACTGTGCGACCCAGGCCGGCCAGCGCCTTCGCCCAGTGATGAGGGTTAACTCGACAAATGTCCTAAATGAAGGACTTAGGATCAGGGAGATAGGGCGTCGGATGAACTCGAAGGTAAAGTCAGTCAAACAAGGTGTGTATCGAAAGTAAACGTGGGTGTAGAACCTGGCTTGCTTTCAATCTGTCTCTCACCATCCCCTCCTGGCCCCTATATATAGATGGCCAGGTCTCGAGGATCGGGAGGGATCCGATATAGATTACAGTATTGACATACGACATGAACTCATATTTCGACTAGTATTACAATTGGGCCTATCTAAATGGGCCTCAGGGGTACTCAATTGATGGGCTCTATTATCTATACCCTTGTCAGTAGGTCCCGAGATTCTACCAGAATTGCAGATTTGGGTTGAATCTCAGATCTTCAAATCTTCAACTTGATCAATACTTGACTTCTTCAGTTCTTCAAATCTTCAAATCTTCGACTTGGTCTTTCGACTTATCTTTTATCATAATGTCTTGCAAGGGGTTTTGATGAACAAGCCTGACAACTCTGACGGATCAAGAGGTCAGTTAACTGCCAGAACAGATACTTGTCACCTACTTCAAATTCAATTCCCTTGGACTTGAATTCGGGAAATCGGTCAAACCCATTCTTTTGCCGCATTTGGGACTTACAAAGAATGAGTCCCAGTGGTTCTCAGGGTACCTAGTGCGTCCACCAGGATTTTTCTTCGTGTCGTAGACATGGATACGTACCAGCAGAGCACATCCATGTGCATATACCGGGCCACACAGGACGGATCCTGGGGTCTTACCTTCGTGATATATTTCAACCATGGCATTCAAGTTTTGTCGCGATGATGCAACTCGAGAATCATATGTCGCAGCCTTGTTTGACAGATTCAATATCCCAAGTATTCGGGTTTATCCAACCTTGATTAATGAAAAATCTCACTCCCGATGGAAGTAATAATGCTTCCTGAAGCTTCTCTCGCCTTATATCTCTCTAGTATTCATTGAAAAACATTGTCGGGTGCGCGCCCAGCGCTCCTGATGGGAGTAGCCCCCGAGGCTAAAGTCGAAAAAGTATTGTTTCGAGTATAGGCTCAAATATATTGTGCCTACTCTTAATCATCAAATCGAAGCTTTGTATGATAATATCATCGGGTGCACGCTCAGCGCTCCCGATAGTAGTAGCCCCCGAGGCTATAGTCGAATATTTTCGGGTATAGACTCAAAGAGTGATATGTTCTTCCTTAACTTTTCTGTAACTTCCACCTCATTTTGTCATCAACTTCCCTGATTATCATTAATGCGCAGACATGTCACTCCAGTCTTTGCATTGTCATAGTATTATTTACCTTTACTCGAATTCTTGTGATGTCATTAATATAATTACACCGCATGTAATTTTGATTTTGGCGCTGACCGTTACTCATGGGCAGCGCAGTAATTTTGCCATTTCCCTGCCCATTAGTGGGCTTGCCGTTTCCGCTCCTTGAGCCACATCTCAGCCCACGTTCCTTTATCAGGAAGCTATATAAGGGGGAGAGTGGGGAATTTTACTGTTTACCAGTTCCTTGCTTCAACCGCTACCACCATTGCTGCGATCTTTGCGCTTCTCTGAGCTCCTGCATAGCCCCCGTGTGCAAGCCGTAGATGCGCGTCAAGCACCTTGCGCAGAAGAACAAGATGGGGAAAGCCAACACTGCTAATTCCGCAACCAGCTGGGTGCCTTCCGTTTTCCAGCAAAAGGATCTGGACAAGGCTTACGCTGATGGCCTCATCTCTGCTGACGATCAGGTCATCTTTCCTAGCACTGAGCGGATCCCCAAGACCCAGAGCGGCTTTCGGGTGATGTTCTTTGCTTTTCTCTTGCGCGGTCTTTCTCTCCCTGCCCACGAGTTCCTTCGTGGGCTTCTTTTCGTATACGGTGTGCAGCTTCACCAGCTCACACCAAACTCGATTCTCCACATTGCTTGTTTTATTACTCTTTGTGAATCGTTTCTGGGGATCGAACCCCATTTTCTCCTTTGGAAATTCCTCTTTTGGCTCCGCACCAGTGTCGCTTTAGCAAAGAAACCTGAACTGGGCAGGGCTGTTGTCTCTATCTGTGCCGAATCTCAGTACCTGGAGTTTTCCATGGCTGCCTTAGTGCAAGGTTGTAGGACAAAATGGTTTTATATCAAAGACCGAAAGGTCTCTTCCTCTGACCAGTACGGCATTGCCCCTTTTGATGCCTCCAAAGAAGTAAAGAAATTGGCCTCGTGGGATTCGCCTCCCACAGAAGCTGAGATGGAGGAGATCAAACCACTTCTAGCCCACATTCAAGAGCTGAAGAGCGGGAGAGGAGGTGCACTTTCGGGTACTCAACTCATGGCGTTTTTCTTGCAACGTCGAGTTCAACCCCTACAACACCGTCTGTCCAAACTGTGGACATTTTCTGGCTTGGTAGATCCTTCTCGAGTATCTGAAGATCTGATGGAGAAGAAAGATCTTGACAAGCAAGTGAGAGATCTTACTACTCTCACTAAAGATCATCAAATCGCGGATTTGGCCACTAGACACTTCGACTCCGAGCATCCTTTGCCTGCGATATGTTTACTAGCTTTTCTGCCTTCTTCTTTATCTTTAGCATTATTTGCCTTATAACTCTCGGCTTGTTCTTCTTTCAGGATCACCAATCCCTTGTTTCTCGCCCTCCTCTTCCAGAAGGGGGGGACATTCAAAATGTGCCTGTTTCCACTGCCTCTGAAGCCCCCGAGGCTGAGGATAGCCAAGATGGAGATGAAGGTGAAGATTCGCTGGAAAGGACCAGCTCAATGACGTCGCCACCTCCTGCGCTTTTGGAAGACCTTGGCATTGACAAGAAGAGGAAATGTGACGAGGAGTTCACTTCTTCAAGTGCCTCCGCTCGCAAAACTGTGGCCGGGGAGACCCTTGATCTAGAAGACGATCAAGAACTTTTCGACGCCTTGGACTTGTGAGTTTTGCTAATCTCAACTCTTTTATTTTTGTACCTTGCTTTCTTCCTTTTGGCTTATGCAAAATTCCTTGCTTTTTGTTTTCTTTGTAGTGACAACGAGGACCCAAAAAGGGATGCTGCCACTGCCCCTTCCTCTGAGACTATGGCGACGAACCTTCTGTGCAAGAGGTTGAGCCGGTCGCAAAGTCTTCAAAGGCTTCCAAGGCCCCTGTTAAGAAGCCCGTCCCTACTCGCGCTTCCAAGCGTTTGAAGAAGTTGACAGACGCTGGTGCTTCCCTAGAAATTCATCAGTCCACAAGCTCCTCCGACGATGTACACATTATTCCTGGTATTTTTGCTTTGGTTCCCTGTGTGATCTTCATACTCACATGTTATTTCCTGGATAGATCTTGATGAAGAAATTTGTCACTTTGGGCGCTGAATGTGCCGAGTATTTTAGAGCTACTAGGGCTTCTAAGGGTAATCTTCTCTCCTATTTTTTACTTGTCTCAAGTGCTCTTCTTTACTTCTTTTACTCGACTTCCTTCTTTATTTTTGAACTACAGATGCTTTGGAGGCAGCTAATGCTTGCATTTCATCTCTGGAAGCTGAACTCGATGCTTCCAGAAAAGCTTGGGATGCCGCCACTGCTGCCAAAACCACTGCTGAGAAGTTCACTAAATCAGCATTGGTTAGGGCGAAGAAATCGGAGAAGGCCCTTTCTGATGCTAACAAGGAGCATATCTAGCGAGAACAGGCCGTGATTGAATAGCTCAACAAAATGTCTGCTCTTGCTGGAGGTGAATATCTTTTTCCCTGTTTCGTTGGGTTATTCGTTTTTATACTTGCTGATGCGCTGATACGTCCATATTGCATCACTATTTTGTATCATAATTTACTGTTATTCATTGATATATTTCATATTTAGATATGATACTTATGTTATTTCCTTTGTTTTCACATGTTTGATGATCATTGGAGGATTTGCTGCCGGAGTCAGGATTCTGCTGGAAAAGGACCGTCAAGACACCATATTTTGGAAGATCAGGAAAATTCTAGAAAAATACCAAAAAATTCTATTTTACCAAAAGACTCCGGAAGCTAGAAGGAGGAGGAGAGAGGAGCCAGGGGGGGCCTCACGCACAGGGGGCGCGGCCTGACCCCTGACCGCGCCGGCCCTATGTGAGGCCACCCTGGCCCACATCTAGTCTCGCCCCTTTGCGTACTTCATCGTCCCCAAAAACCTAAATCAAGGGGGGCTCAGATTTAGACACAGCTGCCTCTGCGGGGCGGAAAACACCAGAGAGAGAAAAGCTCTCTGGTAGGGAGAAATCTACCGGGGAAATTCCTTCCCGGAGAGGGGAGATCGTCGCCATCGTCATCACCATCGCACCGGACTTCATCGGGATCATCATCATCATCTCCATCACCAGCACCCTCATCTCCACCATCACCACGCCATCCCGCTGTAACATCTTGAGTTGGATCTTGTTATATTCATAGGGGAAACTTTCCCGGTGTTGATTACTCTTGTAGTTGATGCTATTGAGTGGAACCGTTGAATTAAGGTTTATGTTTAGATTGTTATTTACCATTATTTCACCTCTGATCATGATCCATATGATGTCTTGTGAGTAGTTCGTTTAGTTCTTGAGGACATGGGAGAAGTCAAGATGTTAGTAGTGAATTATTGTTGAGAAATATTTAATGGTTTGATATTGTTGTGGTGCTATTTCACTAGTGGTGACATGTGAACATCGACTACATGATACTTCACCATTTATGGGCCTAGTGAGATGCATTGTGTATTTGGCTACCAATTGTGGGGTTGCTGGAGTGACAGAAACCTAAACCTCCGTTGGGAAACCATTACACCAGGGAGCATAGGATCTTAGAGTTTAAGGCTGTGGTTAGATTTATCTTAATTACTTTCTTGTATTTGCGGATGCTTGCAAGGGGTATAATCACAAGTGTGTATTTATCCTAGTAAGGGTAGTGCGCTAGCACAGGTTCACCCCCATAACACCTATCAAACCAATAAAGACTATTAGCGGTATGAAGCGAAAGCTCTTGACAGAAACTCCCGTGTGTCCTCGAGAACGTTTGGTTATTATAAGTTACACAACCGACTTGTCCTTTGCTGAAGAAAGGATTGGGCCACTTGCTGCAATTATTACTACTATCTTTTATTTACTCGCACTTTATTTACTTGTATTGCCAAATACCCCTGAAAACCCGTTTGCTAGTATTTGCAGTGAATCCTTGATCAAAACGACTCATCAACACCTTCTGCTCCTCGTTGGGTTCGACACTCTTATTTATCGAAAGTACTACGATACACCCCCTATACTTGTGGGTCATCAAGACTATTTTCTGGCGCCGTTGCCGGGGAGTGAAGCGCTATTGAAGAGTGGAATTGGTAAAGGTAACCGCCACTGTGAGTATTGTTTTTATTTTACTCTGCTATGGAGAACTCTCCATTTGGTTTCCTATTTGGAAACATATCTACTACTGCTGGACATGTGGATGAACCACCACCGCCACCACCTGCTGAAATTGATCCTTTTAAAATACCTATGAAAATTGTTGGGCGTATTATGGATAACGGCTATTCAGGAGATGGAACTGTCCATCCGGGTGATACCTTATTATTTATACATGAATTATGTGAGTTGTTCAGGTGTGCAGGTATTTCACCAAGCCAGGTCAAGAAGAAGCTATTCTCTTTATCATTGAAAGGCAGAGCTGAGGAGTGGTATCGACTGCTCCAAGATGGTCCATCTATGGCATGGGAGGACATTGTACCTCTCTTTTATTCCAAGTTTTGTCCTCCAAGTGAAATCCATAAAGATCGTAATAGGATATATAATTTTTGGCCTCATGATGGAGAGAGTATTGCCCAAGCGTGGGGGAGATTGAAGTTACTAATGCTCAAATGCCCCATTCATGAGCTCCCCAATAATATTGTTATTGATAATTTTTATGCGCGGCTTACTCTTCCTGATAAGGATTACTTGGATGCTTCTTGCTTTTGATCATTTACTCATATGAAAGAAGATGCTAAGTGGAAACTTCTTGACCATATACAAGAGAATGCTGAAGGTTGGGAAAATGGCAAAGGTAGGAAGTCAGGTATAAACTATGATTATGAATGCATTAAATCTTTTATGGGAACCGATGACTGTTATAGTGTTAGCACTGCTTATGGTCTTGATTCACAAATACTTGCTAATTGTCTTAAGGCCTTTGCCTCTTATCTTGATGTTCCAAAGAAAGATTGGAACAAATATCATGCGCCTTATAAAGACTCTATTAGTCATATACCTACTGCAGCTACTGAAGTTTGTACTGTTGATAGCATTGTGCCTGAACCTTATTTTGAGAAGACACCTTTCCCTGCTAAGGTAAAGAAGTATTCTACTTTGGTAAGTGTGTCTAATAAAAGTACTAAGAAAGCTGCAGAACCTGATGAGCAAATTACTATTAAGTCTCCTGTAGCTATATTGAAGGATCTTGTTACTAAAGATGTAGGGGATGAATATATTCTTTTTTGTGAAGATGCTTCTAACATTCTCTCACATCCTAAAAAGCTTAGGAAAACAAGTGTTCCTGTTATTTCTGTCAGGATTGGAGATCATTGCTATTATGGTTTATGTGATATTGGTGCTAGTGCAAGTGCTATTCCTTTAGAGCTTTACAAAGAAATTATGCATGAGATTGGCGCTTGTGAACTTGAAGATATTGATGTGGTTATTCAGCTTGCTAACAGAGAGACTGTTTGGCCTCTTGGTATTGTTCGAGATGTGGAAGTTCTTTGCGGTAAGACTAAATACCCTACTAATTTTCTAGTACTTGGTAAGGAGGTTAGTAAAACTTGTCCTATTATTTTTGGTAGACCATTTTTGAACACTTGTGGCGCCGTGATAGATTGTAAGAAGGAGATTTTTTTACTAAGTTTAATGGAGAGTCTTATAAGTTTAATTTTTCCAAGTTTCCTAAGACTTTTTATGAAAATGACACGCCTAATGAAAATTTTCGAGTTGAACAGCTTGCTTCTATTGCGCTTGCTCCTAATAATGCCTTGCAGCAATTCATGGAAGATCACAAAAGTGATGTTTTCAGTAAGGAAAGAGAAGAGATTGACGATATTCTTCTTCGGCAACCACCATTAATCAAGCATAATCTTCCTATGGAGGATCTTGGTACCACTTTGCCGCCTAAGGAAGATCCTGTTTTCGAATTAAAGCCCTTGCCTGATAATCTTAAATATGCTTACATAGATGATAAGAAAATATATCCTGTTATTATTAGCTCTAAACTTTCAGGAAAGGAAGAAGAAAGATTATTGGAGATATTGAGGAAACACCGAGGAGCTATGGGATATACTCTTGATGATTTAAAAGGGATTTCTCCCACTTTATGTCAGCATGCCATTAATATGGAGAAAGACGTGAAGCCAGTCGTGGAGCATCAACGCCGCCTAATTCCCAAGATGAAGGATGTGGTAAGAAATGAGGTATTAAAACTCCTTGATGCTGGTATTATTTATCCTATTGCTAATAGTAGATGGGTTAGTCCTGTTCATTGTGTTCCTAAGAAAGGAGGTATGACTGTTGTGCCTAATGAGAATAACGAGCTTATACCTCAAAGGGTAGTAGTTGGTTATAGGATGTGCATTGATTATAGGAAGGTAAACAAAGTTACTAAGAAAGATCATTATCCTTTACCGTTTATAGATCAGATGCTAGAAAGGTTATCTAAGAAAACTCATTTTTGTTTCCTTGATGGTTATTCTGGTTTTTCTCAAATTGCCGTTAAAAAGGAAGATCAAGAGAAAACCACTTTTACTTGCCCTTATGGAACTTATGCTTATAGACGTATGCCGTTTGGTTTATGCAATGCTCCTGCTACTTTTCGAAGATGCATGTCTGCTATTTTTCATGGCTTTTGTGAAGAAATTGTGGAGGTCTTCATGGACGATTTCTCCATCTATGGAACTTCTTTTGATAATTGTTTGCACAACCTTGATAAAGTTTTGCAGAGGTGTGAAGAAACTAACCTTGTTCTTAATTGGGAGAAATGCCACTTTATGGTAAATGAAGGAATTGTCCTTGGACATAAAATTTCTGAAAGAGGTATTGAAGTTGACAGAGCAAAAGTGGAGGCAATTGAGAAAATGCCCTGTACCAGAGATGTTAAAGGTATTCGTAGTATTCTTGGTCATGCTGGTTTCTATAGGAGGTTTATTAAAGATTTCTCTAAGATTTCAAAGCCTCTTACTAATCTTCTTCAAAAAGATGTACCATTTGTCTTTGATGATGATTGTAAGGAAGCTTTTGAAACTCTTAAGAAGGCTCTAACTACTGCTCCTATTGTTCAACCACCTGATTGGAATTTACCTTTTTAAATTATGTGTGATGCTAGTGATTTTGCTGTTGGTGCTGTTCTTGGACAGCGAGTGGATAATAAGTTGAATGTTATTCATTATGCTAGTAAGACTCTTGATGCTGCTCAGAAGAATTATGCTACTACTGAGAAAGAGTTTCTTGTTGTTGTTTTTGCATGTGATAAGTTTAGATCTTACATTGTTGATTCTAAAGTTACTATTCATACTGATCATGCTGCTATTAGATATCTTATGACTAAGAAGGATGCTAAGTCTAGGCTTATTAGATGGGTGTTGCATTTACAAGAATTTGATTTGCATATCGTAGATAGGAAAGGTGCTGAAAATCCTGTGGCTGACAACTTGTCTAGATTGGAAAACATTTCTTTTGATCCTATTCCTGTTAATGATTGTTTTCCAAATGAACAGTTGGCTGCAATAAATGTAACTTCGCGAGACCTTCCTTGGTATGCTGATTATGCTAACTTTATTGTTTCCAAGTATTTGCCTCCAACCTTTATAGCTCAGCAAAGAAGAAAATTCTTCTATGATTTGAGGCATTATTTTTAGGATAACCCACACTTATATAAAGAAGGAGTTGATGCTATTATGCGAAGCTGTCTACCGGAATATGAGCAACAAGAGATATTAAGAAAATGCCATGGTAGTGCTTATGGAGGGCATCATGCTGGAGATAGAACCGCGCAAAAGGTTCTACAATCAGGTTTTTATTGGCCAACCCTCTTTAAAGATGCTAGAAGGTATGTTTTATCTTGTGATGAATGTCAAAGAGTTGGTAATATTTCTAGACGCAATGAAATGCCTATGAGTTACACTCTTGTTATTGAACCATTTGATTGTTGGGTATTTGACTTTATGGGTCCTTTTCCTCCTTCAAAAGGCTATACCCACATACTTGTTGCTGTTGATTATGTTACTAAATGGGTAGAAGCCATACCTACAAAGAGTGCCGATGGTGAGACCTCGTTAAAAATGCTTAAGGATGTTATTTTTCCTAGGTTTGGTGTGCCTAGATATCTTATGACTGACGGAGGTTCTCATTTTATTCACTGTGGTTTTAGAAAAACTCTTGCTAAATATGATGTTAATCATAGAATTGCTTCTGCTTATCATCCCCAAACTAGTGGGCAGGTAGAGCTTTCAAATAGGGAGATCAAGTCTATCTTGCAGAAGACTATCAATAGATCTAGGAAAAATTGGGCTAGTAAGTTAAACGATGCTTTATGGGCTTATAGAACTGCTTATAAGAACCCCATGGGAATGTCTCCCTATAAGATGGTTTATGGAAAAGCATGTCACTTGCCCTTAGAATTAGAACACAAAGCTTTTTGGGCAGTGAGAGAGCTTAATAGAGATTTTAAACTAGCCGGTAAGAAAAGGTTGTTAGATTTGAGTTCTCTAGACGAGTGGAGAAACGAAGCGTATGAGAATGCCAGGCTTTTCAAAGAGAAAGTCAAGCAATGGCATGATAAGAGAATTCTTAAAAGAGAGTTTCATGTTGGTGAGAAATTTCTATTGTATAGGTCTCCTCTCAGATTTTTTGCAGGGAAATTACTCTCTAAATGGGAAGGACCATATGTTATTGTGGAAGTGTACCGCTCAGGTGCTATTAAGATTACTTCATTGAAAGATGACTCTACACAAGTGGTGAATGGGCAAAGACTCAAACATTATATTTCTGGAGATTCTTATAATGAAGATGTCAATGTAATTGAAACAGTTTCTCCAGAAGAATTCATCCAAGATAAATTGCAGGTACCTGCAGAGTTCGTTTTTGAATAGGTAACAGTTCTAGTCAGAAAAGTTTTGCGAAAAACTCTTACTTTATTATTTTTGCTGTTTTTACTAAATAAGAAAAATCACAAGATGAAAATGGGCAGGAAAAGGAGTCCGTGTGCTCCTCACACACAGGGGGCATGGGCCCACCTCTGGCCGCGCCGCCCTGGTGTGAGAGCACACCGGAACTCGTTTCCGTCCCGTTTTCCTCCTGTGATTTCTTTTTGATGTATAATTTTCACCTATATAACCCCCCGGAGTACCCGAGGTCTGTATATCGTTTTCTCGTCGTGTTTTGTTTCGAGCTGTTTTCGTCAGGGATTGCTCTTGGCTTTGGAGTTAGAATGTCTTCGTCCGGTCCATCTGAGGAGAACCCTCTTGCGGATTCCATCAATCCGTACATGAGGGAGCTGAGGATGCATCCGAAGGAGTTGTCACTCAAGGATGGGGAGTTGCAGATTAAAGATATTCAAGGACCCAAGGGAGAAGGGAGTCTCGAAGCGAGGATGGAAGCACTGGAATAAGAGGTTTTCAAATACAAGAAGATGGCAGAATGCGAGGTGGACATCATCTATAGGATTAATCAAGAGCTTGTTGCCAAGTACAAGAAGGAGACTACAGAGCTCTGGAGGGATATCCTGTCGCTCCAGGAGACGACAAGCCAATTACAAGCACAACTCTACGACGTGCAGAACCAAAATTGTGAGTATGAAGCTAGATTTCAACGAATGAGTGCTGCTGCAAATTTCAGGATATTGGAGACCAAGACGTCCTTCCTAGATGGAGGACCTCTGCCTTGGAAGTATGACAACGATGAAGATTCACCGCCACCGCCAAAGGAATAATTCGTCATCGGTATAGGCATCCCCTTGGCTTATTCCAAGCTTGGGGGAGTGCCGCGGTATCACATCATTACCTTTTTACTCATTTACTTTTCAAGTAGAGTCATATCATGAATAGAGAAGTTATCTTATAAAATAGTTTGCAGTTGGAAGTATCCTCCTTAGTTGGTTATCTATGTATCCCTTGGTGTGAGTTGCGGTAATGAAATATTAATGAGAAGTTCCATCGTTTACTTTCTGCACACTTTATTTTAGTTTGCAAAGTTTCTTATATGATTAGTCTTGTTGATTGGTATTGGTATCACTTTGGGAGCATGAGTAAATCTAGTTGGTTTTGGCAAACTTAGCTTGGTCAGTAGCAGCATTACCTTGAGGTTTGAGTAGAAAAGATTAAAGAAGTGTTTGTAGTTACATCACTTTAGTTTTCCTTATGTTTGGCTTACAAGCATTGTTATTCTCGAAGTTAAAATCATTGTACCTTCAAGGGAGTTTGCATGATTGTTCTTATTATATGTATGTTTGTTTGTTTCATGCAATTCTTATGCTTACTACCCAGCCTTGCTAGCCAAAGACCTGTACTAAGAGGGAATACTTCTCGTGCATCAAAATTCAAAAGCCAAGTTGCTTCCAAAGAGTCTACTATAAATTCCTATGCATGGTATTTTAAGCCATTCCAAGTAAATTTTTCATGTGCTACCTTTCAAAAACCTTCAAATACTTCTCATTTTGTGCCACTGTTTTTAGCTCATGAGGACGTAGTGGATGGGTTTGTTGTCTTCCATACTAAATTAAGTACCCCTCGACTAGGCAGCTTCATCTGCTCGTCATTAATTTTGCAAGGGAGCTGGTCCGACCATTATAATCTCAAAAAGAAAAGAAAAAGAAGCACTCCTCCATGGTATGGGAAAGTTGGTCGGCACCCAATGGAATCGGTTAGCCATGGTTTGAGAAAGGAAAAAGGTGGGGAGGAGTGCAAAGCTATAAAAGAGCACCAAAGTGCCAATTAATCAAACATTTCAGAATTGCTCTCACTTGTTTAGTATGGAAGATATCAAGAACTCCATTGCTAGTCGTTGACAAAAGCAACCACCTCTCAAAACAATTTTTACCTCTATTTTACAAATGAAAAGCTCTAGCACATGTTTAATCCTTGCTTCCCTCTGCGAAGGGCCTATCTTTTACTTTTATGTTGAGTCAACCTATTCCCCTCTATCTCAAGCAAGCATTTGAGTTGTTATGTTTCACTCATCCATATGTTGATCCGTTTAATCATGTTTACTATCTTCCTTGTTTTGTACAATGCTTTTGTCTAAAGGAATATATCTTTGAAAGCTTTCTATGAATGCAAAAATGTTGTTTCGTTGAGCATATGGTTTTTGCTATATTAGCTCTGTTTTAAAAAGGCTCCATTCAAAAGGCTAGTATAGTTGTTCATTGTTCTCTGACCAAGAACTAAAGTTGCCATCACCAATTATAGTTTACTTTGTGCATCTTTATATGTGATTCTCTTTACTTATTGCAAGTCTATATTATGTAAAGGGAAGTTGCTGTCTATTATAACTTGTACCTTTGGTGAATGTGATGCTTCTTGTCTGTATTTTGATTATCGACACTTCACTCCATAAACCTGTGGTCATGTTTACCGAGTTTAGTTTTCGCTTGGGGACAAGCGAGGTCTAAGCTTGGGGGGGGGGTTGATACGTCCATATTGCATCACTATTTTGTATCATAATTTACTGTTATTCATTGATATATTTCATATTTAGATATGATACTTATGTTATTTCTTTGTTTTCACATGTTTGATGATCATTGGAGGATTTGCTGCCGGAGTCAGGATTCTGCTGGAAAAGGGCCGTCAAGACACCATATTTCGGAAGATCAGGAAAATTCCAGAAAAATACCAGAAAATTCTATTTTACCAAAAGACTCCGGAAGCCAGAAGGACGAGGAGAGAGGATCCAGGGGGCGGCCTCACGCACAAGGGGCGCGGCCTGACCCCTGGTCGCGCCGGCCCTGTGTGAGGCCACCCTGGGCCACATCTGGTCTCGCCCCTTCGCGTACTTCATCGTCCCCGAAAACCTAAGTCAAGGGGGGGCTCAGAGTTAGACACAGCCGCCTCTGCGGGGCGGAAAACACCAGAGAGAGAAAAGCTCTCCGGCAGGGAGAAATCTGTCGGGGAAATTCCTTCCCGGAGAGGGGAGATCGTCGCCATCGTCATCACCATTGCACCGGACTTCATCAGGATCATCATCATCATCATCTCCATCACCAGCACCCTCATCTCCACCATCACCACGCCATCCCGCTGTAACATCTTGAGTTGGATCTTGTTATATTCATAGGGGAAACTTTCCCGATGTTGATTACTCTTGTAGTTGATGCTATTGAGTGGAACCGTTGAATTAAGGTTTATGTTCAGATTGTTATTTACCATTATTTCACCTCTGATCATGATCCATATGATGTCTTGTGAGTAGTTCGTTTAGTTCTTGAGGACATCGGAGAAGTCAAGATGTTAGTAGTGAATTATTGTTTAGAAATATTTAATGGTTTCATATTGTTGTGGTGCTATTTCACTAGTGGTGTCATGTGAACGTCGACTACATGATACTTCACCATTTATGGGCCTAGTGAGATGCATTGTGTATTTGGCTACCAATTGTGGGGTTGCTGGAGTGACAGAAACCTAAACCTCCGTTGGGAAACCATTACACCAGGGTGCGTAGGATCTTAGAGTTTAAGGCTGTGGTTAGATTTATCTTAATTACTTTCTTGTATTTGCGGATGCTTGCAAGGGGTATAATCACAAGTGTGTAGTTGTCCTAGTAAAGGTAGTGCGCTAGCACAGGTTCACCCCCATAACACCTATCAAACCAATAAAGACTATTAGCGGTATGAAGCAAAAGCTCTTGACAGAAACTCCCGTGTGTCCTCGAGAACGTTTGGTTATTATAAGTTACACAACCGGCTTGTCCTTTGCTGAAGAAAGGATTGGGCCACTTGCTGCAATTATTACTACTATCTTTTATTTACTCGCACTTTATTTACTTGTATTGCCAAATACCCCTGAAAACCCATTTGCTAGTATTTGCAGTGAATCCTTGATCAAAACCACTCATCAACACCTTCTGCTCCTTGTTGGGTTCGACACTCTTATTTATCGAAAGTACTATGATACACCCCCTATACTTGTGGGTCATCATGCGCTTATTCCTCTGTCTTTTCTTTCTTGATTGCGTAGAACGCACTGGGGTGTCTTCGTCGTCTTTGCAACCGGACGATTATCCTCTCATGGCCACCGTTAATTTGCTGGAGGCGAACTGGATTTCTGTCCAGGAGATCTTCAAGTTGGCTAGCCACGTGCTCAGATGGATTTTCGTCAGGTTATGGCCTAAGCAGAAAGCGGACATGCCAGCCGATGATCTGAGGAAGCTTGCCAAGGTTTTCGACACCCCTGAAGATCTGATCCTGCTGATGAAGAGCCGCTATGTGAAGCGAGGCGCAGAGGGGGCCATTGCATTGACCTATGCGCATGGCGAGGAGGTCGACTGGGAGAAGGTGAGCTCTTCCCGCGGTCGACCTCTTTCGAAGCTGCGGGGTTTCTTCAAGAAGGTGAAGAAATATGCCCTAGGCATTGTGTCCATCGTTTCTCCTTCAGGCGCTAGTTTCTTCGACTCCGACGACAAGTGTGTCGAAGCCACCTCCTAACACTGGAGCTACCTCTTCCACGCCTACTGCTGCCACGGACCCGGAGGCTGAGGTGGCGTAGACTTAGCCTCCTTTTGTAGTCTTAGTTTTATTCTGATGTAGTGAACTTTAGTCACATTGAGCCCGAGAACTAGTCAGAGGACTTGTGCTGTTTGTAAGTATTCCTCCTATATGAAATGTCGTATTTAGTTTCTGAGATGCTCTTTTTCCTTTCTTTTGGCTTCCAGCCTATGCACGCTGGCGGATCGTCGGGTCGTGGTCGGGTTCCCTCTCCTGTCAATGTGTTTGACTCTGGAGTTGCTTTGCCTCCTCGCTCTTCTTGTCGATGCAAGGAATATACGTTGAGGATTGCGGACCTCGAAGGTCATTTATCTTTGATGAAACGCTAGGCGAAGATTGCTGTAGACAAGGCTAGCAAATCTTGCGGCTTTATGAAACAGATATCCGTGCTTGAGGATAAGGTGTTGGGTCTGATGGCCAAAATTGTGCATCTCGAAGAATGCGACTCCTTTCTTATTGGCATCGTCGAGTCCGTATGCGAGATGTTGCAATGTGAGTTTCTTTGTAGCTTTCTTTTTCCCCTTTTCACTCCTTTATTGTTGCCTAATTTCTTTTTGGTTATCTCAGGTACTTGCCTGGATTTTGTCGCTGAAACACGTCCGGTTTCTGAGCGAATTACAGCTCTGGAAAAAGCATCCGAGGGAATCGACAGTTTGTGGTCAGATCTCCGACGCCGCCGTGCTGTTGTACTACTTCAGGATCATGCTAAGCATAATGGAGAGGCAGTCGATGGTTGTCGAAGATCCTTGACGACCATGTATTCTATCATGCTTCCTCGCAATCCTTTGCCTGGAAGCTTTCCGCTGCTACTTGACACTTTTAGATCTAGTCAGCGAATTAATCGACCGATAGAGCTTAACTTGGTGGCTGGAGCCAATTTTGCTCTTGGGTGGATACGTAAGTGGCATCCAAGGCTTAATTATAGTTCCATGTCGATGAGTTATCCTCTAGGTGGAGCTAGCTTGTGAGTTCATCTGGAGAATACCCTACAACCCGCCAGGAGGACTATAGCTAGGTTGCTGCGAGAGGATGCCGCGTTTTTCCGCGAGCACCATTACTTAGACCCCCTAGGGGTGGATGATTCTGATAACCCTATGTTATGATGCTCATATCCTTTGCGTATGGAACGCGAGAGTTTATGCTTCCTAACCTTGTTGTCAGGAGTTGTTCTCAGAGCGTTTTATCTTAGTACGTTTGCCGCAGTTTTTGTTTAAAGACACATAAACTCGAATAAGAGGAACTTTGTCTTTATTTATGCTTATAATGTAAGATACATAGGGTGACCCAAGAGATCCGGCCAATGACCTGTGTTCTGGATCTAGAGGGCATTGCCCTGGAATAGCTTGTGGCTTTTACAGCCTTGTTATTTCTACTCTATTCTTTGGAGTACTTTGTTGCCTATGCCGCCGCGGTCTTCTCTTCTTCTTCTGTTGACTTGTCTTGTTCTGATAGCTTTACCCATGGCTTTTTCACTTCCGGCTCTGCTGGGTGCCTTTTGAGTTGTTGTGTGGCTCCTGTAGTCGAGCTTTTCGTTTTGTCTTTAGGTTCTCCATAGCTTGCCATCATGCCGAAGTTTTGAGCCATCTTGTGGAACTCCTTGTTGCATAGATCTGAGAGTTTGAAACTTCCTTTAACTATGATGATTCCTTTGGGTCCTAGCATTTTGAGTACCAGGTACTTGTAGTGAGGTACTGCCATGAAGCGCGAAAACGCGGGTCGCCCGAGGATCGCATGATACTGTGATGGCCAGTCCATGACTTCGAAGTCGAGTTTCTCTCTTCTATAGTTTTGCCTGTTTCCGAAACAAACATTGAGTGCTATTTGACCAAGTGGATAGTTAGCACTCCCTGGGACTATTCCGTGAAAGGAGCAATCAGTTGGTTTCAGGAACTCCAATGAGATGTGCATTGCTCGCAAAGTCTTTGCATATATAAGATTTATGCCACTTCCTGCATCCATGAATACTCTGTCGACATCATAGGTCCCAATTTGCGCTTTGAGTACCAAAGGCGCGTTTCCTGGCTGAGGTACCATTATTGGGTGATCATCTCTGCTAAATTCTATGGGTTGCTCTGACCAGTGTAGATATTCCGTTGTTGCTGGAGGCGAAGTTACTGCCAGGTTAACTTGGCGAGTTATGCTCTTTTCCTCTTTGTTCGACTTTGGCATAGGCTGCATCATTGCTGTGATGTGCCCTTTAGATGGAACATATCCTCCATCGTCATCGCGTCCCTGGTTCGACTGGTCTTGATTTTGAGGGACGCCATTGTTTCCTTGCTGATTCGTAGGCGCGTTGCTTGTGTTTCCTTCGTATCCTTGTCGTTTTGCTTCGGCTTGCTTGTTTAGTGCTGCTTCCTGTAGCTTCAAGAACGTTGTGCAATCTTTCATTGCTTGTCTGGATACTCGTTTCCCATCAAAAAATGCGGAGTGTATATGACATGGTCCGTTTAACATATCTTCCGGTGATGGGTTGTACTCTCTGGATTCCCTTGTCTGGAACTTTTTGTAGTCTTCTTTCCCATAGATGTGATATCCCGAACTTCTGCGGTCATTCCCTTGGTAGTTGTTGTCCTTGTACCCTACGACTACTTGGCTATGAGAGCCATAGTTATCGTAATTGCGGGATCGTCTCCTTTGACCTCCATATCTATTTCCTCTATCATCCTCTGGCGATCGCGTGCGTTTGTTGTTGCACGTATCTTCTCCATCTGCAAATCTGTTTGCTACATCCATTAAATCTGATACTATTTTCGGCTTGATTTTGCCCATCTCTTTGACTAGATCTCCTCGCCTTAACCCAACTATGAATGCATCTATTGCTCTCTCATCTAAAACTTCGACTGCTAAATTTTTGATGATGCTCCATCTTTGGATATATGCCCTTAATGTTTCACCGCGTTGCTGTACGCAGGCTTTCACTTCTTCTATGGATGCTGGCCGCTTATATGTTGACTTGAAGTTACTCGTGAATTGCTTTGTGAGCTCTTCCCAACATCCAATTGTTTCTTTTTCTAATTTGCTCAACCATGACCTTGCCGCGCCGGTGAGGTGTAATTGCAAACTTTGCATAGCTGTTTCTTTTGTTCCACCCAATATTTTTACTGCTTGCAGATAATCCGAGAGCCATGACTGTGGCTTCTGGGATCCATCATATTTTTGCTGATCATGAGGTAATTTGAAACCTTTGGGTACTGGCGTGGTGTGAACCCTGTGGGTAAAGCATGATGCCCCCATCTCCTTTTCGTCGTCTTCGTAATCGTATGTCTTGTTTGGTGACCTGGATCTTTGGGTTCCTCTGTACTTTGGGCTTTTGTGTCGCCCTGGTGATGGTGTTCTAGATCGTCGACTGCCGCTCCTATGTCGAGGACTATTGTGACGGCGCGGTGATCTTGGCTTATGGGTTCCTTTGTTGCGATATGCCTCCTCTTCTCTTGCTGATAGTTTGTTGCCTACCATCTTTAATCCATTTAGTGCTGCTCGGTGCATATATTCCCTTGGGTCTCCTGGATTTGGTTGTGTTGTATGTAGGTATGCTTGAGCTGCTACCAGTACTGCTTCAGGAGTTTTTGGTATAATGTTTCCTTGCTCGTCGACCGATAGGAAGGACGAGTCGAGGTTTTTGGAGATGCTTTGCCTTTCTAAGTACTCGAGGTTTTCATACCTTGATCCGTGTCGATGATGCCTTCTATTTATGCATGATGCATCACTACGTGCTCTGCGAGCAGCGTCGCTTGCTGCAATGGCTGAGTCTTTCCTCTTCTGTATTCCGATCCTTTCCTTTCCTAATTGCTTCGCCTGCTGCCTTAGGGCGTAGTGGTACCCCAAAAGCATAATTTTGCTAGAATTTGTTGGTATTGGCATACCGTGCTCTATGGCTGTCTTGATTATTCTCCACTCATCAACTGATAGTCGAACTTTCTCCCTAGTTGTTAGGCAGTCTGCCATTTCTCCTTCTTCGAAATGATTCGCTCCTCTATTTATATTTGCTGGATTGAGCACTGGATTGTTGTTTTTGTCGAGTTCTTCTGAGTTGTCTCCTGTGATGGCGAGTATCTGATATTGATTGCCGAGTTTGCTATTAGAACTTGAGAAGATCGAATTGTCATCTTTAGAAAGCTCTAATCCTGTCTTCCAGGTATCTGTTGATTTATCTGAGGTGTCGTCGTGGCAGATCATGAGATATTCGAGTTGAACTTCTAAGTCGAAATTCTCCATGATTTTATCGCCTCTTGCGATTTTTCCTTCTTCTATTTCTGCTAAGCTGACCGGCGAGTTTACCTCGCTGGAAGAGCCTTCCGACGATTCCGACATTGCTACTGTCTCGGGTTCACTTGCCGATGGACCCGGTGTCGCCAGATCTGAAAGGCGAATCGAACCTAGTGATCCGACGCGAAAGCTTAGACTTCCGATCGTCAAATCCATATCTTGATCCATGCTCTCAAATATTTGCGTGAAACTTGACTGGTGAGGTTGAAAATCGACGGTTCTGAAGGGTATCTGGATTTTGTCGACTTTTGGATTCTTGCTAGCTGAAAGCGAAAAAGCTGTCAAATTCATGATTCCGACGCCTAGAGTCCCCACGATCGGCGCCAATTGATGAGGGTTAACTCGACAAATGTCCTAAATGAAGGACTTAGGATCGGGGAGATAGGGCGTCGGATGAACTCGATGGTAAAGTCAGTCAAACATGGTGTGTATCGAAAGTAAACGTGAGTGTAGAACCTGGCTTGCTTTCAATCTGTCTCTCACCGTCCCCTCCTGCCCCTATATATAGATGGCCAGGTCTCAAGGATCGGGAGGGATCCGATATAGATTACAGTATCGACATACGACATGAACTCGTATTTTGACTAATATTACAATTGGGCCTAGCTAAACGGGCCTCAGGGGTACTCAACTGACGGGCTCTATTATCTATACCCTTGTCACCTAGTGAGCCCAAAAAGGCATGCAGGCTACCAATCGCGCCCACAGGGGAGCCTAGAACTACCCGTCCGAGCAGAGCAGAGTGAAGGGATAAGGCATAGGAAGGGAAGAGTTGGTCCGATCTAAGTCCAAGCCCCAGCCCATCCCAACCCGAACCGTGTGTCTCCCGCTGCCATGCGCGAGGAGGTTCGCTGCCACATCAGATCATACAAGTGTCGGACAGAAAATGTACTACGTAGCATTGTTGGGACAACAACCACCCAAAAAGGCCTGCCATTATTTATGGGAAGTGTTGAACGTCCCTGGGGATCGAGGTTTTCGATCCCCCGTCTCCACAAGTCGACATGTGCCCAGGACTTCTGCTTAGGCCCACCCACGCACGGAAAAAAAGTTTTTACTCTCCTAAAAAAACATTACCCCACTTTGTCCTTGCTAGAAGCGCACCAGCCAAGACCCCGTCATACTGGGTTAGCTGACCCTGGCTACCATCCAGGTCCGGCGAGGGCTGCATCCACGGGCCAATGGTGTCCAACTCCAACGAAGGGTTGATCGCAGCATCATCGCCCCCCTTGGAAGCACTGTCGTTGACCTAACTTGGCCCATGGTCACGTGAGCAGCTCCGGCGAGGACTGTATCCGACTAGCTCCGGCGAAGACCGAAAGCAGCATCAATGGCCATCCATGGTAGCTGATGTCTCAAAGGACCCGTTGGTAAACCCCAAGAGGAAGGTATGATGAGCACAGCAGTAAGTTTTCCCTCAGTATGAAACCAAAGTTTAATCAACCAGTGGGAGAAAGAAATCACTTCTGAAGGTTTTGCTAGCTGACTTTGGCAAGGCGCCAGAAAACAGTCTAGTGCGTGGTTGACGTGGGAGCCTCGGTGCCAGCAGCAATGTGGAACCTGCACACAACACAACCAAACTACTTTGCCCCAACTTACAGTGAGGTTGTCAAGCTCACAGGTTTGCTGAAAACAAAGGATTAGACGTATAGTGTGGAAAGAGATGTTTGTTTGCGGTGAAATAAAATAATACTTGCAAAAAGTAAACAGTGTTTGCAGTTGATGGTAATATAAATGTAAAAGAATGGACCGGGGTCCACATTTCACTAGAGGTGTCTCTCCATAAAGATATAACATGCTGGGTAAACAAATTACAGTTGAGCAATTGACAAAATAAAGAATGCATAACAATGCATGTACATGTCATGAAGATCACTATGAGATTCATTTGGGCATTACAACATAATACATAGACCGTAATCCAACTGCATCTATGACTAATAATCCACCCGCAGGATATCATCCGAACAACCCTTGGGAATTAAGTTGAAAGCAATAGATTATCGCCTTAAGCAAAGTGTGTAATGTAAACAATACAATTATCCTTGAACACAAGATTGTTTCTTTCTCCCTAGTAGCAACAGCACATCTACAACCTTAGAAGTTATTGTCACTCTCCCAGATTACCTGAGGCATGAACCCACTATTGAGCATAAATACTCCCTCTTGGAGTCACTAGCATCTACTTGGCCAAAGTATCTACTAACAATGGAGAGCATGCAATATCACAAATAACATAGACATGATAAATCAACAATCAACTTGACATAGTACTCAATATTCATCGGATCCCAACAAACACAACATGTAGAATTACATAAAGATGATCTTGATCATGATAGGCAGCTCACAAGATCTAGACATGAGGTGCATGGAGGAGAAGACAACCATCTAGCTACTGCTATGGACCCATGGTCCAGGGTGGACTACACACGCATCACTCCGGAGGCAGGCATGACGATGAAGAAGGCCTCTGGTGATGATTCCCCTCTCCGGCAGGGTGCTGGGAAGAGCTTCCGGACCCTCCCGAACTTGGGTCGACGATGGCGGCGGCTTACAGTACTTTTCATGGATAGATGTTCGGGCCCCTAGGGTTTTCCCGATGAAGTGAATTTATAGGCGGAAGGGCAATGTCAGAGGGCGCCTGGTGGCACATCCAGGGATTGGCCTGTGCCACCACCTGGTGCGGCCGCATCCTTGCCCTCCTCCGTCTCTCCTTTGGACTCCGTCTTCGTGTCAGGTAAATAGGAACTTTGGCTTTCGTTTCATCCAATTCCGAGAATATTTCCTGTGTAACTTTTCTGAAATACAAAAATAGCAGAAAACAGGAACTGGCACTGTGGCATCTTGTTAATAGGTTAGTTCCAGAAAATGCATAAAAAGTCACAAAGTGTAAACAAAACATAAAGCAATTGGTGTAAAACAAGCATGGAGCATCAAAAATTGTAGATACATTTGCAACGTATCAAGCATCCCCAAGCTTAACTCCCGCTCGTCCTCTAGTAGGTAAGTGATAAAAAAAATTAGGTGACATGCCAGCACAATCTTGATCAAGTCGATTTAAAGCATTGCAAGCTGAGATCAAAGTACTCTAAACATGGTCATAAAAGATACAATTCTAACCATAGAACTTAGCAACCATGTTACAAGATGAAAAGTAACACAAACAAAAGATCATGAATAATAATGCATTGAAAGTCATTTGTTTGTTTTGAGCATAGAGAAAACATAGCAGAGTGGTATTCAGCTTGTCCCTCATGGAATAGCAAAACATAAATGCATAGGACACCTTCAAAGTTCAAAAGGGTGACTAGATACAAATAATTTGAGAACAAGCAATACCATAATCATGAATCAATCAATAATAAATTTTGGGACTATGCACATTATACTTAGAATGACAACTATGCTCTCTTAATCGGTGCATAAAGATAGAAGATGAAGACTCAACATAAAAGTAAAAGAAAGTCACTTTCGCAGAGGGAAGCAGGGATTTAACATGTGCTAGAGCTTTTCATTTGTAAAACAGAGATAAAAATTGTTTTGAGAGGTGGTTGTTCCCGTCAACGAATGGCAATGGGGTTCTTGTTATCTTCCATACTAAACAAGTTGAGAGCGGTTCCGAGTATCTGAAAATTGGCATTTACATGCTCTTTTATAAAGTTTAGCACTCCTCCCCACCTTTCCTTTCACAAACCATGGCTAATTGAATCCTTCGGGTGCCTGCCAACAATCTCATACCATAGAGGAGTGCCTTTTTTCTCTCTTTTTTAAAGGTTACAATGGTCTGACCAGCTCTCTTGCAAAAGTAGTGACGAGCAGATGAAGCATGCAAGTCAAGGGGTACTTAATTTAATAAGGAAGATAACAAACCCGACCACTACGTCCTCATGAGCTAAAAACAGTGTCACAAAATGAGAAGTATTTTGAAGGTTTTAAAAGGTAGCACATGAAAATTTGCTTGGAATGGTTTGAAATGCCATGCATAGGAATTTATAGTGGACACTTTGAAATAACTTTGGTTTTTGGGAGTTGGATGCACGAGTAGAGCTCGTACTCAGTACAGATGAAGGCTAGCAAAAGACTGGGAGCGACCAACTAAGAGAGCAATAACGGCCATAATCATGATAGCGACAAAACATTATTAATCAAAGCATAAAGTGATATTACAAGTCAAAAACTAAATGATCATAGAGGCTTAAGGCGACTGGTTTATAGTCATAACATGGTGTGAGCATGCGCCAGGTCAACCCAAATAAAGCATCAAAGGAGAATACCACAGTATTATGCTTCTATATGATAAAAACAACGCATGATTCTTTCTAAGTGACACTAAGAACTCTCAGTCATTTGAGACAAGTCATGCTACAATAATAACTACTAAGCATATAATCAAAATAATATCTAGCATGACATGCTAAAGTCTAAGACACAGCCTAAACAAGCTCTCTTTTGCATCACTATAAGCATGAAACATTTTACTCTTTTCCAATACCAATCAACCTATTTGAAACAACTATCAAGGATAAAAATCAACAAAGACCAGAGGTCTAAACACACCTAACTACAAAGAACTAAAAAGTTCTGAACAAAAATAAGGGCAAAAAACAAAAGCTAAACGCAGTACTAGCAAAAGAGAACACTCGTAGAACAATAAGAGTGAAAACTAGAGTGTTCTAGGCAATGAAAATGGAGTATGTCTTCTCCAAAAGAAATATGCTGGGGTCTGATGTCTATGCACGCGTCTATTCTTGTAGACAGTGTTGGGCCTCCAAGTGCAGAGGTTTGTAGAGCAGCAGCAAGTTTCCCTTAAGTGGATCACCCAAGGTTTATCGAACTCAGGGAGGAGTAGGTCAAAGCTATCCCTCTCAAGCAACCCTGCAATTACGATATAGAAAGTGTCTTGTGTCCCCAACACACCCAATACACTTGTCAGATGTATTGGTGCACTAGTTCAGCAAAGAGATAGTGAAATACAAGTAGTAGTGATGATTATGAGTAGTAAATATAATCTGAAATAAATATCGCTGTGAGCAAACATGTAACAAAACTGAATGTAAATGGTGTGCGATGCTTGGAAACAAGGCCTAGGGATCATACTTTCACTAGTGGACACACGCCCAACAAATATAACATAATGGAACCAATAGATACTAACTTCAATATGCAACTCAAAGCAATTCTCCAATGGAAAACGAACACTAATCATGCATAGGGCTACGAAGCACTCCTCAAAGTTCGCATGTACCCAAACTAGATTGTCCCACACTGTCACCGTGAATGCACTAGATGGTTCCAACAAACACCAACAATTCATAGAGACATTAACCAAAAAGACACACATGATGTGCACACTGTCACCATCACACCATGATACAAGGTATCTCCGGAGATTACAATAATAAAGCACGGGAGTAGCATAATATTTGAATAATAGCATCTACCAATTCAACTAGATACAAAGCTCATGATCACATAAAGATCACATCATGGGAGAGAGAGGTGAACCACATAGCTAGCGGTAGAGCCCTCAGCCCCGGGGGAGAACTACTCCCTCCTCATTATAGGAGGCAGCAACAGCGATGGAGATGGCAGTGAGGTAGATGGAGACGGCGGAGACGGTGATGGAGACCGATGGAGATGGCTCCGGGGGAACTTCCCCATCCCGGTAGGGTGCCGGAACAGAGACTTTTGTCCCCCAAAATTCATCGGCAGCAGCGACGGAGCTGTGGAACTCTTCTGGAAATTTTGTCGATTGTTTTAGGGTTTTCCTTTGGAGGGCTCTTTATAGGCGGAGGGGCGGCGTCAGCGATGGGAATATGCCCGAGAGGCAATAATAAAGTGGTTATTATCATATTCCATGTTTATGATAAATATTTATTTCTCATGCTAGAATTGTATTAATCAAAAACATTAATACTTGTGTGATTAATAAACTAAAAGGTTCCTAGTAAAGCCTCTCTTTTATACTAGCTCATTGATTAACTGATGATCAAGGTTTCCTGATCATGAACATTGGATGTTGTTAATAATGGGGTCATATCATTAGAAGAATGATGTGATGAACACTCACACCCATAGTATGAATAGCAATACGATCAAGTAATCAAGTTTCATTGCTATGTCAAACTCATACGAAGTAGTTCTAATACTTAGACCATGAGATCATGTTAATCACTGATACCAGAAGGGTACTTTGATGATATCAAACGTCACACCGTAACAGGGTGATTACAAAGGTTGATTTGGGTATTCTGAAAGTATTAGTTGAGGCTCATGGATCAAGAGTGGAATTTGTCCGACCCGATGACGGGAAGATATTCTCTGGGCCCTTCTCGGTGATATTTGATGGCGCGGTATTGAAGGTGCTAGAGAACTTGATTGCGTTTGTAAGTGAAGTAAATGACCGGCCAGTTGGAAACCCCAAGAGCAAGGTTTGATGAATATAGCAGCAAGTTTTTCCCTCAGTAAGAAACCAAGGTAGTCAATCCAGTAGGAAAAAGCCAAACGACCAAAGGTGATGCCCACTAGCTGCTTGATGCTCTAACAAGGGCGCCGTTAACGATAACTTGTTAGCGCGTCTTCAACCAGTAGCAATGTGGAACCTGCACACAACACAACCAAATACTTTGTTCCCAACTTATGATGAGGTTGTCAATCTCACCGGTTTGCTTGAAACAAAGGGTATGAGCGTATCGAGCAGAAAACAGTAGTAGTATGCGAGTAAAGTAAACAGTGCGAGTAAAGTAAACAGGTGAAAGCAATATAATGGAAATAGGACGGGGGTCCACAGTTCACTAGTGGTGTCTCTCCATAATATAAAATAACACATGCTGGGTAAACAAATTACAGTTGGGCAATTGATAGAATAAAGACAACGTGCATGTCGAGAGGATCACTATGAGATTTACTCTGGGCATTATAACAAGATACATAGACCGCCATCCAACTGCATCTATGACTAATAATCCACTTGTGGCGAATCAATCCGAGAACTCCACAAGTATTAAGTTGCGAACAACAGATAACTGCATTAAGCAAAGTGTGTAATGTAAACAAAGCATATGCCCTCGAGCATATGAATGTTGTTTTCCCTCTAGTAGCAACAGCACATCTACAACCTTAGAGGTTTCTGTCACTCCCCCAGATTAAATAGAGGCATGAGCCCACTATCGAGCATAAATACCCCCTCTTGGAGTCACTAGCAACTACTCGGCCAAGATTGCTACTAACAACGGAGAGCATGCAAGATCATAAACAACATAGAGATAACATAAGATAAAATTTAGTACATCAACTCAATCATAACACCAATATTCATCGGATCCCAACAAACACAACATGTAGAATTACATAAGGGTAGTCTCGATCATGTAAAGCAGCTCACGAGATCTAAACATGAAGCACATGGTGGAGAAGACAACCATCTGGCTACTGCTATGGACCCATAGTCCAAGGTAGACTACTCACTTATCGCGCCGGAGGCAAGCATGGCGATGAAGAAGACCTCCGATGGCGATTCCCCTCTCCGGCAGGGTGCCGGGAAGAGCTTCTGGACCCTCCCGATCTCGGGTCGACGACGGCGGCAGATCGCGATGTGTTTCTGGAAAAGTGATCGGGTCTTTAGGTTTTTCCCGTCGGGGGGTCTTTATAGGCGAAGGGGCAGCGTCAACGGTGGACCAGGAGGCCCACACCACCAGGCGGCGCGAGCCAGCTCTAGGCCGCGCCGCCCTATGGTGAGGCCGCCCTGTGGCTCGGCTCCGTCTCTTCTTCGGTCTTCTGGAAGCTCCATGAAATATCTGGACGTCTGGCTTTTGTTTCGTCCAATTCTGAGAATATTTCCTGTGTAGCATTTATGAAACACAAAAACAGCAAAAAACAGGGAACTGGCACTATGGCATCTCGTTAATAGGTTAGTTCTGGAAAATGCATACAAATGCCACAAAGTGTAACAAAACACTAAACAAATGGTGTAAAAACAAGCATGGAGCATCAAAAATTATAGATACGTTGGAGACGTATCAGCATCCCCAAGCTTAACTCCTGCTCGTCCTCGAGTAGGTAAGTGATAACAAAAGAAATAATTTTTGAGGTGACATGCACCAACACAATCTTGATCATATATGTAAGCGTTGTGCGCTGGGATCAAAGAACTTAAAACATGGGCATGAAAGACATAATCTTGATAGAAGAAACTTAGCAACCATGTTATAACATGAAAATGAACACAAACAAAAGATCATGAAAATGAAACAATGAAAGTCAAACGTGTGTTCAAATCATAAGGAAAAACATACAAATGGTTTTCAGCTTGTCCTTCATGAGAGAGCAAAACATAAATGCATAGGACACCTTCAAGTTTAAGAGGGCGACTAGATACAAGTAATTTAAGAACAAGTGAAACCAACATCATGAATCAATCAATGAAAACTTTGGGACAATGCACATTATACTCAAAATGACAACTATGCTCTCTTAATGGTGCATAAAGATAGAAGGTGGAGACTCAACATAAAAGTAAAAGAAAGGCCCTTCGCGGAGGGAAGTAGTGATTGCAAGTTTTATAAACCTTCAAAAATTATGGTACTTACCGGCTTTGAGCTCTCATTGCCCCCATCATAAGCATCTTGAATGGTTAAAGTTAATGCAAGAACACTTATGCTGCATATGCTTGACAAATCAAAAGTTGAAAACCTTGTGTCCCGTGAATACGAATACCCAAACCTCATGCTACTCGACTTAGAGTCCCAAGCAAGCTCTTGTCATTGTAAATATATGTGTATCATCGAGAACCGCCAACGGGGTACCTCCATGCCCGATGACATGGAACAAGCCCACATCAAAATGACAGGACGAACAGACAATGAACACCTTGGCATCTCTTTTATTTACCATTGGTATAGCTTTTTATTGCAAGATGCGTCATCGAATGTTCACTATGGGCATGCTGTAAATTTCCACCATGAATTATGCATGGCTTAGATTAGCGGCCCAGGCATTTCCCTAACATATATAAAAACTCCATGATCCCGCAAGATTCCCAACTTATTTCACATTGCGAGTATCCATAAACAAAAGATCACGATATCAACTCAAATGAAAGATAGTGCAATGTTGAAAGCTTGCCCCATGATGGCATGGCTGGGCTAATTCCCAACTTACAACTTGCAAGCATAACAACTCAACATAAGAGACCACAGTGTCAAAATTTTAAAACAAGAAAAGTAAAGTGTGCCATCCGGTTCACGAGAGCTTTACTGACCAATTTTTGCATAACACCAAAAAGAGTTTAATTTGAAGGATAGATAAAAACAAGTCAAATTTACTTTGGAATAGCAAATTGCTAATAGGTATATATGGTGGACACTTTGGAACAACTTGGTTTTTAGGAGTTGTATGCACGAGTAGAGCTCATACTCAGTATAAAGTGAGGGCTAGCAAAAGACAGGGAGCGACCAACTAAGAGAGCAATAATGGCCATAATCATGCAAAGCAACAAAGCGACATTAAAAGAAGCATAAGATGGCATCAAAAGTCAAAAACTAAATGATCATAGAGGCAATGGCGACTTTGTATGAGTCTAACATGTGTGAGCATGCGCCAAGTCAACCCAAATAAAGCATCAAGGAGAAAACCAAAATAATGCTTCCAAATAATTAAAACAATGCATGATTTTTTCAAAGGCTCATTAAGCAATCTCAGTTATTTGAGACAAATCATGCTACAGCAAAACCACTAAGAATGCTATCAAAAATACATCAAGCACGACATGCAAAATCCTAGGCCGCAGTCTACACAAGCTCCTTCTTGTACCACTTTTTTGCATAAAGCTTTTTCTCTTTTCCAACACCATTCGAACTTTTTATAACCAACTCTTTTGATGAAGACCAATATAGACCAGAGGCAAAAATACACCTTGATGAAAAGATATAACAAGATCTGAACACAAATCAAGGCGAAAATTGAAAGCTAAACGCAGTTCTAGAGAAAGAGAACACTCGTGGAAACGAATAGAGTGAAAAATGGAGTGTTCTTGGCAAATGAAAAGCAAGGAAACTTCTCCAAAAGAAATTTGTTGGGGTCCATCCATTTATTGCAGCAAACAAAACTAAACAAAACTAAAAACTAAAACAACTGACGCTCCAAGAAAAACACATAATGCATGAAGCAATAAAAATATAGCGTGTTGAAAGGTGACCTGATTTTTGCCGATGAAGAAGGGGTGCCTCGGGGGAATCCCCAAGCTTTGATACTTGCACTTCTTGGATATTTCTTGGGCTTCTGGGCATCCCCAAGCTTGAGCTTTTTTCCATCCTTCAACTCATCTCATCATTCTCTGATCCCTACACTTGAAAACTTCCTTCATACAAAACTAAACACAAATCTATTAGCAACATTAGTGTAAGCACATCGAATCAACCCTTTTTTGCTTCAGGTTTCAACTCAAAACCACCACATATAAAGTATATACTACTGTAGCAACTTCCCCAAAAGTTCCGTGATCAAAAGAACTCAAAAACAAAGCGATAAAGAGGCAAACACAAATATTGGCAGAAATCTGTCAAAACAGAACAGCTGACAAAGGTCGAATTTTTAGAGGGTTTTCTGTTGCTCAAATCAAAAAGTGTTCAACTAATGAAAGTTTGGATATAACCTGGGGCATATGCACAAGAAATTGCAGGTCCAAAAGATATACAGAGAATTTTCACGAATTTTTACGGTGCAGCACGGAAAACTGTTTTAGGACAGCAACATCCCCAAATCTTACCTCACTCAAATTAGAGGCTTCTCTTAGCACAAAAATGAAATAAAAAAATGATAAAGAGAGGTCATTACAGTAGTAATAACTTCCAAGACTCAAATAAAAGAAAAAGAACTGAATGTAAAAACATTGGGTTATCTCCCAAAAGTGCTTTTCTTTAACGCCTTTGAGCTAGGCGCAGAAAGTGCGAATCAAGTAATTTCAAGTGATGAAGCATCAAGCTCATAATTTGCTCTAAGAATAGAGTCAAAAAGTAATTTCTTCCTCTTTCTAGGGAAGTGTTCCATACCTTTCTTGAGTGGGAATTGATATTTGATGGTGCCTTCCCTCATATCAATGATGGCACCTACAGTTCGAAGAAAGGGTCTTCCCAAAATAATAGAACATGAAGCATTGCATTCAACATCCATAACAAGAAAATCAACGAGAACAAGGTTATTGTTAACCATAATATGAACATCATTAATCCTTCCCAAAGGTTTCTTCTTAGCAACATCAGCAATAGGAACATCATAATAACACTTTTCAAGCGGTGGTAAATCAAGCATGTCATAAATTTTTCTAGGCATGATAGAAATACAAGCACCTAGATCACATATGTGACGCCCCAAAATCGGCACCTTGCGAATTATAGCAATCACGCCACAATTCGCACGATGTCGCTTTGGAAACGCCCACCAAGCGAAATGTGCACGTCGCAACATACACATTAGGCGGGTGGAATCAAGGTAGTAACATTACATAAGTTCACGATGGAACCCACAAAATAATATATATAACCACAAAGACTCCATGAGTCAAGAATCCAAAAATACATACAAAGATCCAAATCATACATAAAGCAAAATAGTATCCAAGTACGAATATATACAAATGGGCCTAAGAGGCCTGAAGATAAACGATGGCGTCCATAACCCTGCCCAGGCCAAGCCGGAAGGGTAACCTTACTAACGTCGTCGCTTCCAGGTACCTATCTTCAAACCTGCTCCGGCGAAAATCCGAGACGAGCAGCAATAAGTACAAAGTACTTAGCAAGACTTCAAGACGTATAAAGCGTAGTCAACAAGCCGCCTTTGTACGTGAGGTACGCAGACAAGCTCGAGAGACTCAAAAGGACGTCAGCTGTATGGTGGGGTTAAGCGGCAGCGAGCAAGCACTAAAGAACCTATAGAGACACTCTAGAACTTCCGTCTAATCAGAATAAGATAAGAGAGCGCATAAAGTAAAGAACTGGAATACTACAGCAAACATAACCCAGCCGATGAATCACCTCGTGCGACCACACGAAGAAGCAATATCAAAGGCACTCACACAGTTGACAATTTTATAACAAGTTAATGTTGTAGTAGAACTATTTACTACGCCACTTTTTATCAATTAGGTGCAAGTTGTTCTATGATCGAGTAGAACGGCTCCAAGTCGTCCATAACCGCGGACACGGCTTTTCGAAAAGATTTACCCTGCAGGGGTGCACCAATGTACCCATACATGCTCGATCAATCCAACCTAGCAAGGGAAAGATATCACGACGAGACCGTTTCTAGTTCTACGAGAGAGTTTATGGGGGCCACCCTACTAAGCTACCCGCGACGAAGTCGGCCGAGCTCCGAAGACGGACCCAGAAGTTTGCGACGGCGGTGAAGTCAGGTCGAGGGCTCATCATAGAGGGTCTTCCAGCTTCACATCGGCACGCAAGGCAAATAAACCCGTCAACCATCATAGGCGACACAACCACACCCATCATAGGGGGGCTTAAAACCTTAAGCACCTTCAAAGGTAACTCAAACCAAATCCAGATCCAAATGTAAATACGGTGTTGTGGCCCCCGGTAAACTAACTCGAGAAAAAGTAGTAAGTCAAGGGAGACCCCATGGAATCTTCCGCGAGTGGTTAGCGCGCTCAGCTTAGAACAGTTCATGCGAACTCAGGATCCTAGGGGACACAAGTGAGCCGTTGTAAAACAGGCAAAATGACTCACCGATGCCTCTCCTTAATCAAGTGTAGTTGTAACATAATTAAATCATGTTTATCTCCAATATCTAATATGCATATGCAACTCATCTCCAATTCATATCCATCTCATATATCAAGTAGAGCATGTGATAACTTCCCAACCCGATAAGATAATACAACTTGAAACAACCTAAGCATGCCTACGACTCGCAAGGCCAACTCAAACAACAAGCAAAAGGTAATAGGCGGGAGGTGGCGGAAATATAGTTTTGCTTTGGGGAAACAGGTGGATAGGATACGTGACTCGAACAAAGCATTGGAACACAAGGCTAGCATAAGCATAAAGCATAAACACAAATAGGTAATAAGTACCCCTATAGATAGATAAGGGGTGGGAAAGCTTGCCTGGCAAGATTGTCGAAGAACACTCGAAGAACTTGTCGTTGCTCACAACATCACGAAGCGTCCTATCTGGGAAGAAGCAAAGTACTACAACAAACAACGGATGCACACTTACTACTACGACAAAAGAATCGGCATGATCATATGAAGCATGTATGCATGACATGGCGAGTATGATGCAATGCAACTTATCCAAATTAAGCGGAATCGAATTCTGACACACGCATATATGGTTCAAGTTGATTTACTACATGGAAATTTAAATGTTCATTAACATGGCAAAGCAAAGGCATGGGTGAGCTACACAAATTAAATGAAGCGAGAAAATATTATAAGCATTACCCAAATACTTCATATGTTGTTTAATAGGTGATATGCAAATCATCACGTCGCGACATGATGCGGGATGCAAACAGAGATATGAATGCCATATTCAGATTCTTCACATTTTTCTGATAAAATTTCATATAAAGAACTTTTAATTTGAAGCTATAGTTTGCAAGATATGAAATAAAACAGATCATTAAAAGGGCATGTTTTAGTGGCTTGAACATAAAAGAGATTGGTGTTTTTGACTGAATTTGAAGTCGTGGTGTGAAACCTGAAACTGAAAACAGTTAAAAAGGTTGATGATTTTGGCGCTCATGGAATTCGATCCATGATGATCTGCGTGGTGCGGCAAGAGACTGGAGTACGAATTGGACTTTGAAGATAAAAGAGGACATAAATTATTGGACCGAAACCATAGATCAATGAGCTAGCAAATCAGCAAACTGGGTGCCGGGTCGATCTCTACAGCTAGACAACCAAGCAGGCAGACACGCTGCTGGATGAGTTGACACCGTGCAAAGCTTAGCTAGCTGAAACAAGCAGAGTAGTGGATGGAATCAAGGCGTGAGCTAGCTAGCTGAACTGAACCTGTAACTAAAAACTGGGCTAAACAATTGAGCATTTGGCTTCAGTGCTGGAATAGAGTAGAGTACAAATTACTGAGTGGGCAACAGATCAATTAGCCAGCTGGGGAACATAAGCACATAGGTGAATTGATTGTCCCTTTACGTATTGTACTAGCTGAAAAAGGACAACCAAGACGTATGCAGAGCTCCTGGAGACACACGGACTGGAGTTGAACTGAAGCAGCAAGGCTCGACTGGGTGCGGTCGCAGCAGATGGTAAAAGAATCAAGAAAAAGGGGGAGTTTGATGAGGCGCTCACCCTGGGTCTACTGCAAGCTGGAGAACTCGACGACGTTCGAGTCGATGAAGGGGAAGAAGAACCTGCGACGGTCACCGCGTACTGGCTTGCGGGAGTGGCGTCGTCAATCCTGGTCAGCTCTGGCTCCATATCCACGTGCAGAGGACGCAGACGTCGTGGCGAAGTGGCTTCTCCGCTCAGCCCGGCGCGGCAGCGGCGGCCATGGCGAGCACAAGGACACAGCAGCTCCGGTGTTTTTCTCTCGGTTGCTCTCGGTAGGACGCGAAGGGGAAAAGGATGGCGGCAGCACAAGGGAGGATCAAGAGAGAGGGGCTAGGGTTGAGGGGCTCCGGTCTTGTCTGGAAGAGGATAAGAGGAGGGGCTGGTGCGGCCAGGGAGGAGCACGCTGTGCTCGTTCTCGTACAAAAGAGATGGAGATCAGCTTCTCCCTCTGAAGCAAAAAGGTGAGATGGACTGGACGTGGTTTCTCCTTTTCTTTTCCCTTGTCTTCTTATTTCGTCTTCCCTTTTTCTTGCTGAACTGTTTTGGGGCAGAGGAAGGGACGCAAAGAGAGGTTTGGGAAGATTTTGTAAAAGGTGCAAACAAGTTGTAAATGCTATTTTCATTAAAATATCTTTCCTAATATTTCCAAATAAGTAATTTGGATTGATTTCAAAATAATAATAAAACAAGAGTGAGGGCTTAGGAAACCATACGAGAAAAAAAAAGATTTACACAATAATTTTGGTTTGACTAAAAACATGCAATGTGAAAAGATGCATGATGATGCATGACACCAAGATGATGCACAAAAAGAAAATTACAAATAAATCTAAGAAGGGGATTTTTCTGGGCCGTTACAACATAAAGCATGGCAATCAAAACCATTAACATGCATATCAATGATGGGTTCCCAACCATCTTCTAACTTCTTGGGAATAGAAGCTTTTTGCTTTAACTTTTCATCCCTAATTTTCATAAGAGCATTGGTAATATGCTTAGTAAAAGCAACATTTAAAGAACTAGCATTGGGAGTCAAAGCAAGCATTTGGAAGAACAAAATAACTTCAGATATATTGCATCCATCAACATCAAAATGATTAAAGGAAATAAAGCTATCATCTCCTATACTCCGAAAAATTTCAGCACTCTTTTGAGAAAAAGTTTTAGCAGTTTTAGGCTTTTTAACACAAAGAGTGGGAGTTTTCTCTAAACCAATCAAAGTAAGAGGATTGCTAGCATTAGGAATAACATCATTAGAGGTAGTAATGGTATATACCTTCATCTTTCTAGCCATCTCATCTTCTCTTTCCCACCTGGCATGCAATTCTGCTAGCATCCTAACATTTTCATCAATTCTAACTTGGATAGCATTAGCAGTGGCAAAAGGATCAGGCTTAGCGGACATTCTATTAACCAAAGAAGATTGCGCATTAGACAAAAAGGAAATATCGGTTTCAGCTTTGGAAACCTTAGCTTGCAACTCAGGAATAGCCTTGTTTAAATTTTCAAGTTGATGACTAATAGTCTTCAACAGAGCTGAATGCTCCTCCATGGTCTTGGTGAAAGCCTTGTTTTGCTCATATTGCACTTGCATAAAATTCTTGGTAGCCTTTTCAAGTTCTAAAATTCTTTCTTCATTAGGCATTTTAGGTCTACCAAGATATCTATTATCACCATTAGAAGGAAACGACCTATAATTGTTACCAGCAAAATTGTTCCTATAAGCATTGTTGTTAAAATTATTGTTTCTAATGAAGTTTACATCAACATGCTCTTCTTGAGCAACCAAAGAGGCTAAAGGAACATTATTAGGATCAACATGTGTCCTATCATTTGAAAGCATAAGCATAATAGCATCAATCTTATCACTCAAGGAAGAGGTTTCCTCAATATAATTTACCTTCTTACCTTGTGGAGCTCTCTCGGTGTGCCATTCAGAGTAATTTACCATCATATTGTCGAGAAGCTTTGTTGCGGCGCCCAAGGTAAGGGACATAAAAGTGCCTCCAGCAGCTGAATCAAGTAGGTTCCTTGAAGAAAAATTCAGTCCTGCATAAAAAGTTTGGACAATCATTCAAGTAGTCAGTCCATGAGTGGGACAATTCTTGATCATAGATTTCATTCTTTCCCAAGCTTGAGCAACATGTTCATTATCAAAATGACTAAACTTCATAATATTGCTACGCAAAGCTATAATCTTAGCAGGAGGATAGTATCTACCAATAAAAGCATCCTTACACTTAGCCCATGAATCAATACTATTTTTAGGCAAAGACAGCAACCAATCCTTAGCTTTTCCTCTCAAAGAAAAAGGAAACAACTTAAGCTTAATAATATCACTTTCCACATCCTTATATTTCTGCATCTCACATAGCTCAACAAAATTGTTGAGATGAGCTGCAGCATCATCAGTACTAACACCAGAAAATTGCTCTTTCATAACAAGGTTCAACAAAGCAGGCTTAATCTCATAAAAATTTGCAGCAGGAGCAGGTGGCACAATAGGAGTGCAGATAAATCACTATTATTAGTGCTAGTAAAATCACACAACTTGGTGTTCTCAGGAGTAGCCATTCTAGCAAAACTAAAAGCAGACAAGTAAAAACAACTACAAAGGATTCTAAATTTTTTTTGGGTTTTTGATAAAACGATGCAAGTAAAAATAAAGTAAAAGCAAAACTTAAAACAAAGTAAAGGATGTGCGTGCGAAACTCCCCTTGCAGAAGTCTTCTTTTTCCCCGGCAACGGCGCTAGAAAAACTTGTTGATGGCGCGGTATTGAAGGTGCTAGAGAACTTGATTGCGTTTGTAAGTGAAGTAAATGACCGGCCAGTTGGAAACCCCAAGAGCAAGGTTTGATGAATATAGCAGCAAGTTTTTCCCTCAGTAAGAAACCAAGGTAGTCAATCCAGTAGGAAAATGCCAAACGACCGAAGGTGATGCCCACTAGCTGCGTGATGGTCTAACAAGGGCGCCGTTAACGATAACTTGTTAGCGCGTCTTCAACCAGTAGCAACGTGGAACCTGCACACAACACAACCAAATACTTTGTTCCCAACTTACGATGAGGTTGTCAATCTCACCGGTTTGCTTGAAACAAAGGGTATGAGCGTATCGAGCGGAAAACAGTAGTAGTATGTGAGTAAAGTAAACAGTGCGAGTAAAGTAAATAGGTGAAAGCAATATAATGGAAATATGACCGGGGTCCACAGTTCACTAGTGGTGTCTCTCCATAAGATAAAATAACACATGCTGGGTAAACAAATTACAGTTGGACAATTGATAGAATAAAGACAACGTGCATGTCGAGAGGATCACTATGAGATTTACTCTGGGCATTACAACAAGATACATAGAACGCCATCCAACTGCATCTATGACTAATAATCCACTTGTGGCGAATCAATCCGAGAACTCCACAAGTATTAAGTTGCGAACAACAGATAACTGCATTAAGCAAAGTGTGTAATGTAAACAAAGCATATGCCCTCGAGCATATGAATGTTGTTTTCCCCCTAGTGGCAATAGCACATCTCCAACCTTAGAGGTTCCTGTCACTCCCCTAGATTAAATAGAGGTATGAACCCACTATCGAGCATAAATACCCCGTCTTGGAGTCACTAGCAACTACTCGGCCAAGATAGCTACTAACGACGGAGAGCATTCAAGATCATAAACAACATAGAGATAACATAAGATAAAATTTAGTACATCAACTCAATCATAACACCAATATTCATCGGATCCCAACAAACACAACATGTAGAATTACATAAAGGTAGTCTTGATCATGTAAAGCAACTCACGAGATCTAAACATGAAGCACATGGTGGAGAAGACAACCATCTAGCTACTGCTATGGACCCATAGTCCAAGGTAGACTACTCACTCATCGCACCGGAGGCAAGCATGGCGATGAAGAAGACCTCCGGTGGCGATTCCCCTCTCCGGTAGGGTGCCGGGAAGAGCTTCTGGACCCTCCTGATCTCGGGTCGACGACGATGACGGATCGCGATGTGTTTCTAGAAAAGTGATCGGGTCTTTAGGTTTTTCCCGTCGGGGGGTCTTTATAGGCAAAGGGGCAGCGTCAGAGGTGGACCAGGGGCCCACACCACCAGGGGGCGTAGGCCAGCCCTAGGCCATGCCGCCCTATGGTGTGGCCACCCTCTGGCTCGGCTCCGTCTCCTCTTCGGTCTTCTGGAAGCTCCGTGAAATATCTGGACGTCTGGCTTTTGTTTCGTCCAATTCCAAGAATATTTCCTGTGTAGCATTTCTGAAATACAAAAATAGCAGAAAACAGGGAACTGGCACTGTGGCATCTCGTTAATAGGTTAGTTCTGGAAAATCCATAAAAATGCCACAAAGTGTAACGAAACACTAAACAAATGGTGTAAAAACAAGCATGGAGCATCAAAAATTATAGATACGTTGGAGACGTATCAATATTGCATTGACATCGCTTGCAAGCATGTGACTAGGTCACGGGAATGCCTTATCACGAAATGAGTAAAGAGACTTGTCGGGAACGAGATCGCACTAGGTATGGTTGATACTAAATGATCGGATCTCGGACAAGTAATAATATCGCGAGACAAAAGGAATTGACTATGTTCGTTATTGGTTCACACGATCACTAGTTCATCGTCGAGTAAGTGGGAGTCGTCATGGATTTCTAGATCCCGCTGCTGATTATTGATCGGAGAGAGGTCTCGATCATGTCCACGTTATTCATGAACTGTAGGGTGACACACTTAAGGTTCGTCGTAGTTTTTGAGTGGATACGATACTCCGATCGAATTATAGGACAACATAGGGGTTGTTTCAGAAAAGCACCAAAACTGTTTCAGGATATCGAAATAACTCCAGGGCTATTTGTTAATGTTTGTTAATTGAATGAATTAACAAATATTAAAGAAATAAAAATGTTTTATTAAATCAATTAGTATGAATTTAATTAGCATGAATGTCATACAAAATTAAATGGGGGGTTACCTCATGTTGATGAGGGGGTTACCACCATAAAGAGGAGGAGATTTTATCCTAGGGGTCTGGCGCACACACCCCTTGGGGCTGCCCCTCCTCTCCTATAAAAGGCCTCCCTCTCCTCCATGTTCATGTTTGCTTGATCCTTCCCCTCTCCCGCAAAGTTGCTGCCCCAAATCCATCTTAGCTTAGCAAAGCTCTGCCGGATTGTTAGTTCGAGGTTCACACACTTGGAGAAGTGTGTGTTGGAGTGTTCGGCGGATCCCCTCTTCCGCTGCCCCGCTAGACCATGGGCATGGAGGAGACGATGACAAGCCGTACGTGTGACCGAGTACGGAGGCACTGCCAGTTGTGGCGCCTTGTACACGATCTTGAGATCGTCAAGTGAACGACTATGTCAAGTGAATGACTACGTCAAGTGAACGACTACGTCGACTACGTGTGTCTTCATTGAGTCTCCATCGGCAACGTTTTAGCGGGAACGTAATCCCCGCTTCCGGTCTTCGAGGTTTAGTTCTCCGTTGCTACCATCTCATAGAGTTTTCTTGGCTAATTTGTGTTCATGCGTAGGAATTTTTTTGTTTTCCATGCTACGAACCCATCAGTGGTATCAGAGCCATCTCTATGCGTAGTTGGTATGCACAATTAGAACACATGGAGATGTGGGTGTTGATGATCATATTATTGCTATTTTTGTAATTTGGATCATAGTGGCATAGTGGGATTGAAGCTGCCCGAGACTAACATTACGTGACCGCGTTCACGAGACTTGTCCCACACTTGACATGCTTCGGCATATGTGGCTTTGCGGGTGCATATTTCTCCCACTATAGTTATGATCTATTTTACAAAGAGTTGTTAATAACATTTTTATCATCGTTGTGGTTACATGTTCGTAGGTAAGAACGGTTCTTCCTAGAAAGCCCCAAACCACGTAAAATATACAAGACAAATTAGAAGCGTCTAACTTGTTTTTGCAGGGCATGTGATGTGATATGGTTAAATTGTTTATGTTACAAATTGTATGCAATGATCCTTTTTGTAAGTTATAAACAACCGGCAGGAGCCATATGGTTGTCTTTTCATTTTATGGCCTGCGTGCCGAATATATATATCCAAGTGATATATTGTAATGGAGGAAGACAACCAAGGTGGCACACCATGGACCTTGGTGCTACGTTGGTGGAATGATGGAGATCATGCCATGACGCACAAGATGGAGATCGAATGCGTGAAGGACCATATCATATCACATTATATATGCATGTGATGTTTATCCTTTTATGCATCTTATTTTGCTTTGATTTGATAGCTCCATAGCATTATAAGATGATCCCTCTCACATAAATATCAAGATAAAAATATGTTCTTCCATAGCATGCACCGTCAAGAAATTTCATCGTTTCGAGACACCATGTGATGATCGGGTGTGACAGACTCTACGTTCACATACGACGAGTGTAAGACAGTTTTAGACACGCAAGTGCTATGGTTCTACTTGGCGAGCCTAGCATGTACAGACATGGCCTCAGAACATGAACCGAAAGGTTAAGCATGCGTCATATGGTTGATATGATGAACATGGTGATGTTTGCCTTTGAAACTATGTCGTTGCACGTGATGATCGGTTGCGGTATGGTGAATTTGGTTCGTGTAATCACTTAAGAAAACTAAGAGGGATGTTGTTTTTAAGTGGGAGTTCACTTAGTAATTTTGAATTATAGAACTCAATTTATCATAAACTAAATCAAAGTGAATTTGCATAGTTTTTTGTAGGCATTGGCATCCGTTTACTACCTTACAATTAGCTATAATTGAGATAATAGAACTATAGAATTTTGGATGTTAACTTTATGAACTGGTATCGTATTGTTTGAATATCAATCTAAAGTTTGAAGTCCTATTGCAAACTTTTAGCAAACCTTGTTTACTCGATAAAATTTAATAAGTAGTATTAAATCAAGAGTAATAATTCCAGTGTTAGTATCTAAGTATCACACTTGCCTCCATGATCCTTGATATTAAAAAGTTGTTTTCAGTATCAAGGTCATCTAGGAGCTTGAAAGAATTGTTTCATAAACTATCATATGTGGAAGATATTTTGATATCTTAAACAATGTTTGGTTGCAATGTGATAGAGTATAATTTAGTAAGATACATGTTCTTGTATTGTATGAGCATTTGTGAAGATTGGAGACGCTAGGCGTCTAGATCTCCTAAAAAGGTTTTAGGAACTAACATTATACTCACAATTTGTTCCTCATGAGCTATAGTAGCTTGATCATGAAAGTTGTCATGATAGGATGAATACAAGATGTAGGTAAAACGTTTACTAACTAAAAGATTACTACAGAATGGAATTTGGAAGAACGCCAATTATTTGATAATGGTGATCTACTTCAAAGTGTGAGTCCAAGGGTATTAGTGTTTGACTAATCACGTCTTGAACTATGTGCCATGTGTATGGCGCCACTATTGATGGTGATAGATTCTTCTTAAAAGAAAGGAATTGCTAAAAGAGAATCCGAAAATTATTTTGGCGGAAAAGAAAAGATTGGAAATGTCCAGCTCAGGTATATAGAAGATATACATGTTATGGGTGTATTCATTGCTTGTTAAAACAATGTGGTTCTTAGGTATTTGATACTAAATTGGTTGGTATGAACTATCATACAGAACAACACAATACAAGAACTGCAATGGCCTAATTAACTAGCAAATGAATATGGGATGACTCTCATCGAAAACAAATAAAGTGTTATTGTGTTTCGTTAGAATTAAACCTAGCCTTCAAGATTTGTTTTAATAATTGTTATTTTGTTCTGGTATTATGAGAATAATGGTTGTTCAAATTATTACCGCATTCATAAAAGATGGATGAACGCTTATCTTGTTGGAGAAATCACATCCATAACACTGATGCTAAAATTGTCTCAAGACAAATGATTAGAAGATCACTTATGAGTGACACCACTATTTAAATCATATTGGAAAGTAAACATGAAGAAACTCCATGTTGATGGAATTTTGGAGTCCTTTTGATTTTGAATCAATTTACGCTTGTGAAAATTTCCTAGAGATGATTAAAACTCCGTTCGTAGGCCAAAGAAGAACGGACGACTAACTTATTGGATGACGTACATGTTGATGTATATAGTCCATTATATGTAGCCGTGAGTGGTGGATTCTTGAACTTCATTTACTTTAACCAATGATTTGAGTATATATATGTGTATATTTACTTGATAAGAAAGAAGTATGAAATATTTGAAAAATGTTCAAAGTATTTCTAGGTGAAGTGGAAAATCATTGTAACAAGATAATAAAGAATTTATGATTTGATCATAGAGGAAGATATTTGAGTTACAAGTTTAGCAAACACCTAAAAGTTGAGGAATTGTTCCATAGACTTGTATTTCCCGAAACACCATAGGAGTATGGAGTGTTCGAGAGATGAAATCAAACTTTGTTTGACATTGTTGGATCAAAGGTGTCATCTATAAAACTGCCATTATATTTTAAGGATAAAGCTTTAGAGACTATCACTTTTACACTGAAAAGAGCGCCATCATGATCCGTTGAAATGACACCATATGAGTTAGGGATTTCTATTTTCGTGCCCCTGGTTCGTTAGTTGTACTCAGTTTTCCCCAGCCGCTTAACTTTTCCTCAGTTTTCCCCTCCCTCTAGTTTGAAACCCCTCACAGACGCTCGGACGGGAGGGTTGCCGTCTGGTCAGAGGCCTTGACCGTTACCCGTGACGGCTAGGGAGCCGCGATGGTTGTGAATTGACCGTTGCTTTTGAATGGTGTTGACTGTTGACCCAATGAGACACGTCGGACTGGCGGTCTCTCACTCACCCAAAGCTTTCCCCTCCGCCCGAGACTGGAAGAGCTCACATACCGCCCCTCCGCCGCCACGCCGTCCTGCCCTCCTACCTTATGTCGTCGTCCGCCACCGAGCCGCCCCTGCCCCCACCACCACCCCCGGGAGGCAGAGAGGGCTCCGCCTCCACTAGATCTACCCCTATCGCAGTAGAGTTTGTACAGCCGTCTGGTGTGCCGATTATGCCCCTCAACCGCGGAGAAGATTGGGAATCGGAGGGATCTAACTCATGGATTCCATCTGGGTAAGCATCGTCTGCCTATGTGAATTAACAGTAGGCAGTTTTTGAGCGTGAATCGTTGTTGCTCAACTAACTGCGTTGCTTTTCGAATAGGATTGATCCAGCGCTGGCTTTTCGACTGGTGGTTAGGCTGGATACTAGCTTTTTGCGTGATTCTGAATGCAATGTGAGCGGATTTTACATCCCACCGGTGGTTGCAACCACCATCTCGTTGAGGGATTTAAAAGATAACATCTGCGCTAAGTACCCCTGGGGCGCTGGCAATTCAGTTGATTCCCAATATTTCAACAGCACAGAGGGAAGATATGTTCCACTAATTTCCAATGAGGATCTGGGAATTCTTTTTGCTTTGAATGATTCTTGCCGTGTCGGTAAAATTCGTATCCATGTGGACAGGGTCCAGGCATCATCTGGTGTTGGGGCATCATCAGGTGGTCGGACATCATGTCTCTCTACTGTTGCTACCTCTACTAATCGTGTGCGCCGCCCCGATCCTTGTAGGTCCACAGCAGCACCATCTGTCCCTAGTGCTAGTGGTAGCCAGATCATTCCTGCGGTCGATGTGGAGGACGATGCAGAGATTGAGGATCCGTCTCCTCAAGATGATGAGGATGAGTTGATGTTTCCTGAATTGGTAGATCGATGCAGTAAGCAAGCAATGGAGGATCAATACATGGAAGATATTGCACAAGGTGCTATATTTGATGACACTGATGATGAAGAGAAGGATGAGAACAATGACAGCCTCATTTTAGCCGATTATGAAGGTGATGACTTGCCAATAATTGAGTGGAACAGGGAGGATCCTCAGCTTGCAGAAGGCACCGTATTTCAAACGATGATGGACTGCCATAATGGAATTACTACATATTGCATTCTCACCAAGAATGATTATGAGGTTATTAAAAGTGAGCCAGGTAGGTTCACAGTTAAGTGCCCATACAAGAGGTGTAGGTGGAGGCTGCATGCATCCACAATGCTTAGAAGCACCGTGGTTCAGGTACTACGCCAACCAGTTGTGTATTTTAGATCACGGTGTAAAATTTGTTAACTGTTACTGACATCCCTTATCATTATGTTTCAGATAAAGAAGAACTCGATCGACCATACTTGTCCACCTCGAGCGGGAGCGCCAGAGGAGAAATCAAAGCTAGCGAAGACTAGTTGGTTGGCAGATTGAATCATAGATTGGCTGAGGGAAACTCCATCACTTGGTCCAACAACACTCATAACCAAGATATCTGAGAAGTTTAATATAAAAATACCTTACATGAGGATGTTCTATGCAAAGGAAATGGCTCTTGACAGGATCAATGGTCCATGGAATGAAAGCTTTCAGTTGCTTTACACTTTCAAAGCTGAAGTGGAGATGGCTAGTCCAGGCAGTGTTGTAGCGATAGACAAGCATACAGTTCCCTACAAATTGAAAAGCGGGAGGATAATGCAGAAGGAATGTTTTAGAAGGGCTTTTGTTTGTTTCAAAGCTTGCTGGAAAGGCTTTCTGGACGGTTGCATGCCTTATTTGGCCGTGGATGCAACAACTCTTCATGGCAGGTTTAAAGGACAGCTAGTTGCTGCTACTGCAGTTGATGGACACAATTGGATGTTCCCTGTTGCTTATGGAGTTTTGGAGGTTGAGTCAGAGGAAAGTTGGACTTGGTTTCTGCAGAATTTGCGCGACCTTATAGGTCATCCACCAGGACTTGCTATCCACATAGACGCTTGCAAAGGTTTGGAGAGTGCAGTAGAAGCAGTATTCCCTGGAGTGGAGCATAGGGAATGTATGCGACACTTGGTACAGAATTTTACAAAGAAATTCAAGGGTAAAGTTTTTACTGACAACCTATGGCTAGCTGCATACACATGCAGCATTAGGAAGCATCTATTTCATTTGGATGTGTTGTATAAACAAAAACCTGGGGTGAAGGAGTACTTGGATGAACATCTTGGCCATCTCATGCTCCCATCTTTGATTAAGTCTTTGCATGCCAGGGCAAAACAATTGAAGATGAAATGCATCAGAAAAGGAATGGAGGCTGAGGTAACCTAGGCTGACAATAAAAATAGGCAGTGGAGGTATCCAGTGAGTTTGGTTGATAGGATATGCCATTGTAGGTGATGGCAGATCCGTGGGATACCCTGCATACACGCATTGTTTTTCATGAGTGTTATAGGGGGTGCAGAAGGTGAAGTTGATCAGTATGTGTCAGAGTATTTCTGTGTTGCCAAATTTAGGGCTGCATATGCTATGAATGTTCCTACCTTGTTGGGAAAAGACCAATGGATGAAAGTCAATCCAGGCTTCAAACTATACTCTCCAGTTTTGACTAGACCGGCAGGTAGGCCGAGGAAGAATACGATCAGAGCTAGTGCAGAGGGTGGTGCACCGATTCGACGATGTAAGTGCAAACGTTGTGGAACCCCTGGACACATTTCTAGGCTTTGTAAAAATCCAGTTGACCCAGCTTTTGGAATGGAAGATCAGGCGGGAGCAGCAAATGCAGAGGAGAATGAAGCAGCAAACATGAGGAGATTGTAGCAATGAATTGAGAGCTGCTTGAACCGATGGATCGAGAGCTGCTTGAACCGATGGATCAAGAGTAGATTGAACAAATGAATCGAGAGCTGCTTGAATCGATGGATCAAGAGCAGAGGGAACAGATGGATTGAGAGGCCGTTGAAGCAATGCATAGACAGCTGAGTGAAGCAATTGACCGAGAGCTGGGTAAACCGATGGATCAAGAGTAGATTGTAGAAGCAAGGGAAGAAAATGCATTAGAAGAAAGAGCACAAGCTTCGTATGATATGGTTGTCTCGGTCTTGGCACAACCCGAAGAGAAGAAGAAGAAGAACAAGAAAGAGGGTAAAAGGAAGGTAGACACCGGTAATATCCCTGGTAGGGTTACCCGGAGTAAGGTGGTGGACCTAGCGAGTCACACCAGGAGCAAGAGAAAGATTTTATTTTGAACAATTAATTTGAATTTGTATGAACAATTTGTATTGGGGATCCCTTTGTATTGAATTCGAACTAGTGTGACGTTCCCAAGTTTGTATGTTGAATAATCACAATAATGTATGTGTTATTGCAAGTTTTCTATGGTCATGCACCTCGAATAAGTTCATCGCTTAAGCCACATTTATCATTTTCTAAGTGACTAAACTCAAAAAATATAGTTTTGGGTTTAGTTTAATTCAAAATAATTCAAAACATGGTGGAACCTTCCCATGGAGTCTTGTTATGTTACCTACAACCTAGAGAAATAATAATGGAAAAGGAAATATAGAGATATGAAGTTTTTCCCAAAACCACTTCCTAGTCCATGAGCTACTAGCTATGAAGATGCAGGGCTTTCTACTCAACACACCTCCCAAATACCCACTATGCTTACAAACTTTGTCCAAATGAGTCCAAATTTGTCACACTTGTGTATATTTGAATTGCAAACAATATCATGTCGGCCAAAATGTACTATATTGTTCAAATAACACAATCTAACAATTTTTATGCCAAAAGCTTCAATTTCCCTTACTCCCTTTATTATTTGGGTGCCCTATTTTACTTAGTTTTACTCAGTTTTCCCCCTCCGGGTCCACTTGTTTTACTCAGTCCTACTCAGTTTTGCCCTTATGATAAACATTTCCTCACTTTACCCCCTCTTAGTTCTACTCAGTTTTCCTCACTTGTACTCACTGGCTGATCTCTGATTGGTCGAGATGTATGTCACATGGATCTTGGTTGGTTGATAGCTCAATGCACGCTTGCACCGTTGGATCATTTATGATCGGACGGCCTGTATATCTCTCTCTACCTCGATGGATGCATACGGAGAGAAGAGCAGAGCACATACCTACCAACCCTGGCAGTCGCATATTCTAGTCGCATCTTCCTCTCTCCTATTTCCTCTCTTACTCTGGCGGCCACCGATCCAGCCCTCCTCAAATCCGTCACTGATGAAGTACACCAAGACGGCGGTGGTGCCAAGAGTGGTTGCGAAGCCGTAGATCCAGCCCTCCTCCATGTCCGAGTTTGCGGATGGCGCAGATGACCACCGCTCAGCCACCCGTCGTCCCGGCCCTTCTAGCCCATCGTTGCGTGGCTATGTTCGACGCCGCAAATTGGGATAAATTATGATAAATTTGTATTTTTTAATTTCAAATTGGGATAAAATTGTTCGAACTACTACCTCCGTCTCAAAAAAAAGCTTCTCCACTTTCTCGATGTGTCCATGTACATTCGTATGTATGATTTTAATTCTATCCCAACTTGATTGGGAAGATTGATATGTATTTGATCCGAGAGGATGGTACATGCTTTCACTTTTGGGATCCCTTCACTTTTATAATATGTTCATGCATGCTAAAATTATCGCGCGCATTACTTAGCACAACTAGGAAATTGTACGCCAAAATACAGTGGTTAGAGCCACACAAAAATACAGTGGTTAGAGCCATCTACTGAATAACAATTCTATACTATCTAAATCATCTACCACAACCACATAACTGTTAGGACATGGATGACACCTAATAAAACTGCCCAGATGAATCTACTTTTCTCCTCTCCCATCACTTGAAGTTCATGTTCTAGATTTTCTACCACTTGATCAAATACGGCAAGATCTGTCTCAAGTATCAACTTCTCCTAGCGAATAAGCTCTGAATTCTTCTTTTCTTCCTCCACGGTACGCTTCAGCTTGAATATCATCAGGTTTTTACGGGCCAATTCATCACCTAAATTGGCCACCTTCTCCTCCAAATCCATCCTCTGGCTACACCACTGGGTTGATTCATCTTGGTATGCAATGTACCACGGATCATCGGCTTGCCTGGCAAACTGTAACAATAATGGAAAAAAGAATAACTGAAATCACTCCAACAGGCCATGGTGGCACTTCAAATTCAACGGTAGTACAGAGAGCAGAAGCTAGATACCTGCACTTCCGATGAGGTAGGAGAAGTAGAACGTGGCCACGACATGATCGAATCCCCACCCTCGCCGGTGTACACGCTACGACCAGACATTGAGGACTATTTTGCACCTGCAAACTCCAATAAATTACGGGAACCAAATTGATTAGGAGGCGGGGGAGGCAGAAGCGGAGGTCTTACCAAGCTATACTACCAATTGGTGCGCGGAACAAATCCCGGTCGTCGTGGGCGGCGGATCTGCTTGCGGTGGACTTTCCTGCGGTGGGTACAATGCATGTGGACAAAACAAGTGCTGGAGCCGTGGTTGACGTGCAGCGCCGCAGTCCATCCGACGCCGCCGGGGGACAGAGCTGGCGCAACGAGGCACCGACGATGGCTACTCCGTCCGAGAGTGGGGAACGAGCTGCCAGCGGTTCTCCGATGACTAATGAGATACACAACACTAGGTTTCAGCCAAGTTTAGCATAAGATTCACTTTAGATTAAGCTGCGAAAATAGTCACCTGTTGGGTCTATCTTAAGAAAAATTAATTAGCGAACTTGTTGCTTCTCTCTAACTAAAAGCAGGGATATATGCCTTTTTACTAAGGGCAACCCCAGCGGTCATTGGCTGAGGCGGCCCCACAGAGTGGCTCTATATGATTTTCTCTAAATAAATAGACGACCCCAGCGGTCATTGGCTGCGGAGGCCCCACAGAGCGGCAATATATGATTTTCTCTAAATAAATAGACGACCCCACTAGTCATTGGCTGCGGCAGCCCCATAGAGCGGCAATATATGTCTTTTCCTGAAAAATACACGACCCCACTGGTCATTGGCTGTGCAACCCTATAGAGCGGCCCCATTTGTCATTGGCAGCACCGCATATACAATCAGGAAATAAAATGGCCCACACGTCAGCGATAGATGGATGGTTGCTCCGGTGTGTCTCCTGACTCTACCCGTCAGCACCATTCAAAAGCAATGGTCAATTCACAACCACCACGGCTCCCTAGCCGTCACCGGTAACGGTCAAGGCCTCCGACCAAATGGCAACCCTCCCGTCCGAGCGTCTGTGAGGGGTTTCAAACTAGAGGGAGGCGAAAACTGAGGAAAAGTTAAGCGGCTGGGGAAAACTGAGCGCAACTAAGGACCCAAGGGCACGAAAATAGAAATCCCTATGAGTTATGGCATGGGATAAAACCCAAGTTGTCTTTTCTAAAAAAATTGTATGCTAGGCATATGTAAAATGTTTACAACCAAAGTCGGATAAATGCGTCTTTGTAGGTTATCCCAAAGTAACTGTTGGGTATTCCTCCAGAACACCTAAGACAAAAGTGTTTGTCATTGAAAACGTCAAGTTTCTTGAGAAGGAATTTTTTGCGAAAAGTTAAGTGGGAGGACAATATAACTTTTATTGGGTTATTGAACCTAAGCTATATGTGCTGAGTAGCATAGCGCTGGGAAGTGTCCCGGAGGTGGGCACAATGCGCATGGCTATCGTACCTCAAAGGTTGTGGTCACATAGATCTAAGTTCCTATTGAACCGCGTGAGTCGGGTAACAATAAAATAGTTAGATTTGAGAACAGATCATTATTGTTTGACAATGATGAACTGACTACATGCAAAGAAGCGATGATGGGCCCTAACTCTGTCAAATGGCTAGAATCCATAAACTTCCGTGATAGTTCCATACATGACAAACCAAGTTTCTGAACTTGGAAGACCCTCAGAAAGGCATGAAGCCCAGTGAGCATGTTAGGATCTATAAAGACAGACAAGGATGTTTAACATCTATGAAATAGTCGACATATCGTTAAAACTGTTTACGATTATGTTCAAGGAGTTGACTGTGACAAGATTTGATCTTTCATAGCGATATTCTGTCTGGACGGATTACTGTAGCAACCACTACATATGCTAAGTTTGGTATATGTTAGTTGAACAAACAAGACAACATTCTTCTAATAGAATGATTACCTAGGACATGTACATGACATAGTCCAATGTGTTTTGTAAAATCAAAGGATGCTAAAAGGCATGCAAACTTCAATGGTTGAAGTAAGCATCGCGGAGTTGGAATATTCATCGTGATGAAATAATTAAAAGATTTAGTTTCATCAGATACGATGAATATGCTTGCATTTGCAAGAAATTAAGTGGGAGCGTTGAGACATATTTTCAGTACATTATGTAGAAGACATATTGTTAATTGGAAATGATATATCTTTTATTGACATAGGTTAAGAATTTCATTAAAATTAGATTTCAATGAAAGACTTAGGCAAAACCAAAATATTGGGTCTCGATGTCTATGTAGATAGATCGAGGTGCCAATATGGTTGTGCCAAAGTACATAGATGAAATATTGAATGAAGTTCAATATGGAAACGACGAGAAATTCTTGCCACATGGAAGAGATTGAAACAAGATTCAGGTGTTTTTGACACTTGATGAGTGAAGCCACATGAATGATTTGATCGATCATGTATACCGTGATATGTACATATCCAGATATATCCTATGCTCTAAATGTTATGAGCATATACCAGAGTGATAAATGTCATAAGATGATCACTGGACAATAGTAAAGATATCGTTATGTTCTTTGGAAGGACTAAGAATATATATTATGTATGACAAAGTGACACATAGTTCATTGTAAAGTGTTACATTGATACTAAATTTGTCACAAGATACATTAAGTTTATCTCAATTTTAGCTATATGTTTAGGTGGCACAATGTAATGGAAGGAAGTTCCATGATGAATTTGGATGAGTTCCAAAGTTAAGACATTGTGATGAATTCTACAACAAAGGTTGAGTATATGGCTGCTTTAGAAGTAGCAAAGGAGGGAATTTGTGTCAAGAAGTTTGTTATCAAACTAGGTGTAGTTCCAAGATGGCTATTACTATGAAGATCTATTGTGCGACAATAGTGACAACATGATTTTAGCTAAAAGGAACTAAGGTCTCACCTAAGGACCAAATTTATACCCAACTATCTCATTTGAGAATGAATGATGCGTAGAGACGCAAAGACATGCAAATACACACAGAAATGAAAGTGTCAGATCTGTAGATCAGATTAACCACATGCAATGCGTACGGACAACACTGAATTGCATAAGTGTTATATATGCAAGTATCAACTAGATTATTGACTCTAGTGCAAGTGGGATACTGAAGGGAATATGCCCGAGAGGCAATGATAAAGTGGTTATTATCATATTCCATGTTTATGATAAATGTTTATTTCTCATGCTAGAATTGTATTAATCAGAAACATTAATACTTGTGTGATTAATAAACTAAAAGGTTCCTAGTAAAGCCCCTCTTTTATACTAGCTCGTTGATTAACTGATGATCAAGGTTTCCTGATCATGAATATTGGATGTTGTTAATAATGGGGTCATATCATTAGAAGAATTATGTGATGAACACTCACACCCATAGTACGAATAGCAATACGATCAAGTCATCAAGTTTCATTGCTATGTCAAACTCATACAAACTAGTTCTAATCCTTGGACCATGAGATCATGTTAATCACTGATACCGGAAGGGTACTTTGATGATATCAAATGTCACACCGTAATAGGGTGATTATAAAGGTTGATTTGGGTATTCTGAAAGTATTAGTTGAGGCTCATGGATCAAGAGTGAAATTTGTCCGACCTGATGACGGGAATATATTCTCTGGGCCCTTCTCGATGATATTACATTGACATCGCTTGCAAGCATGTGACTAGGTCACGGGAATGCCTTATCACGGAATGAGTAAAGAGACTTGTCTGGAACGAGATTGCACTAGGTATGGTTGATACCAAATGATCGGATCTCGGACAAGTAATAATATCGCGAGACAAAAGGAATTGACTATGTTCGGTATTGGTTCACACGATCACTAGTTCATCGTCGAGTAAGTGGGAGTCGTCATGGATTTCCAGATCCCACTGATGATTATTGATCAGAGAGGAGTCTCAATCATGTCCACGTTATTCATGAACCTTAGGGTGACACACTTAAGGTTCATCATCATTTTTGAGTGGATACGATACTCCGATTGAATTATAGGACAGCATAGGGGTTGTTTCAGAAAAGCACCGAAACTATTTCGGGATATCAAAATAACTCAAGGGGTATTTGTTAATGTTTGTTAATTGAATGAATTAACAAATATTAAAGAAATAAAAATGTTTTATTAAATCAATTAGTATGAATTTAATTAGCGTGAATGTCATGCAAAATTAAATGGGGGGTTACCTCATGTTGATGAGGTGGTTACCACCATGAAGAGGGGGTTACCACCATGAAGAGGAGGAGATTTTCTCCTAGGGGGCTGGCACACACACCCCTTGGGGCTGCCCCTCTTCTCCTATAAAAGGCCCCCCTCTCCTCCATGTTCATGTTTGCTTGATCCTTTTCCTCTCCCACAAAGTTGCTGCACCAAATCCATCTTAGCTTAGCGAAGCTCTGCCGGATTGTTAGTTCGAGGTTCACACACTTGGAGAAGTGTGTGTTGGAGTGTCCGGCGGATCCCCTCTTCTACTGCCCCGCTGGACCGTGGGCGTGGAGGAGACGACGACAAGCCGTATGTGTGACCGATTACGGAGGCGCCGCCGGTTGTGGCGCCTTGTACACGATCTTGAGATCGTCAAGTGAACGACTACATCGACTACGTCAAGTGAATCACTACGTCAACTACGTGTGTCTTCATCGAGTCTCCATCGGCAACGTTTGTGCAGGAACATAATCCCCGCTTCCGTTCTTCAAGGGTTAGTTCTCCGTTGCTACCATCTCGTAGAGTTTTCTTCGCTAGTTTGTGTTCATGCATAGGATTTTTTTTCCATGCTACGAACCCATCAGTCAGCGGGTGCACCACCCTATGGTGTGGCTGCCCTCAGGCCCCCCTCCGGCTCTCGTTCGGTCTTCGTCCTTTGTCCGGGAAAAATAGGACTTTCTGCTTTTGTTTCGTCCAATTCCTACAATATTTCCTGTGTAGCTTTTCTGAAACACAAAAACAACAGAAAACAGGGAACTGGCACTATGGCATCTTGTCACTAGGTTAGTTCCAGAAATCGTATAAAAACGCCACAAAGTGTAACGAAACACAAGGCAAATGGTGCAATAACGAGCATGGAACATCAAAAATTATAGATACGTTTGAGACGTATCAAGCATCCCGAAGCTTAACTCCTGCTCGTCCTCGAGTAGGTAAGTGATAACAAAAGAATAATTTTTAAGGTGACATGCACCATCACAATCTTGATCATCTATGTAAAGCATTGAGTGCTGGGATCAAAGAATTTAAAACATGGGCATGAAAGACATAATCTTGACAATAAGAACTTAGCAACCATGTTATAACATGAAAAGGAACACAAACGAAAGATCATGAATAATAAAACAATGAAAGTCACCTGTGTGTTTCAACCATATGGAAAACATAGCAAATAATTTTCAGCTTGTCCTTCATGGAATAGTAAAACATAAATGCATAGGACACCTTCAAGTTTAAGAGGGCGACTAGATACAAATAATTTAAGAACAAGCAAAACCATAATCATGAATCAATCAATGATAACTTTGGGACAATGCACATTAAACTCAGAATGACAACTATGCTCTCTTAGACGGTGCATAAAGGTAGAAGGTAGAATGACAAAAAGTAAAAGAAAGGCCCTTCACAGAGGGAAGCAGCGATTGCAAGTTTTATAAACCTTCAAAAATTATGGTACTTACTAGCGTTGAGCTCTTATTGCCCCCATCATAGGCATCTTGAATGGTTTAAAGTAAATGCAAGAACGTTTACGAAGCATATGCTTGACAAATCATAAGTTGAAAACCTCGTGTCCTGTGAAGTACGAATACCTAAACCTTATGCTACTCGACTTAGGGTCCCAAGCAAGCTCTTGTCATTGTAAGTATATGCGTATCATCGAGAACTGCCAACGGGGTACCTCCGTGCCCAATGACATGGAACAAGCCCACATCAAAATGACAGGACAAATAGACAATGAACACCTCGACATCTCTTTTATTTACCATTGGTATAGCTTTTTATTTTGAGATGCGTCATCGAATGTCCACTATAGGCATGCTGTAAATTTCCACCATGAATTATGCATGGCTTAGATTAGCGGCCCAGGCATTTCTCTAACACATATAAAAACTCCATGATCCCGCAAGATTCCCACCTTGTTTCACATCGCGAGTATCCATAAAGAAAAGATCACGATATCAACTCAAATAAGAAGTGCAATGTTGAAAGCTTACCCCATGACGGCATGGTTTGGCTAATTTCCAACTTACAACTTGCAAGCATAACGTCAACATAAAAGAGCCACAATGTCAAATTTTTAAAGCGAGAAAAGTAAAGTGTGCCATCAGGTTCGTGAGAGATTTACTGACCAATTTTCGCATAACACCGATAAAAGTTTAATTCAAAGGATAGATAAAAGCAAGTCAAATGTACTTTGGAATAGCAAATTGCTAATAGGTATGTATGGTGGACACATTGGCATAACTTGGTTTTTGGGAGTTGGATGCACGAGTAGAGCTCATACTCAGTACAAAGTGAGGGCTAGCAAAAGACTGGGAGCGACCAACTAAGAGCGCAATAACGGCCATAATCATGCATAGCGACAAAACATCATTAAGAGAAGCATAAAATGGCATCACAAGTCAAAAACTAAATGATCATAGAGGCTTATGGCGACTTTGTAAGAGTCAAACATGTTGTAAGCATGCGCCAAGTCAACCCAAATAAAGCATCAAAGGAGAAAACCAAATAAATGCTTCCAAATAATAAAACAACGCATAATTTTTTCAAAGGCTCATTAAGCAATCTCAGTCATTTGAGACAAGTCACGCTACAGCAAAAATCACTAAGCATACTATCAAAATGACATCAAGCATGGCATTAAAATGTCTAAGCCGCAGTCTAAACAAGCTCCTTTTTGTACCACTTTTTTTGCATGAAACTTTTTCTGTTTTCCAACACCATTCGAACCTTTTTAAAACAACTTTTTTTGATGAATACCAACATAAAATAGATGTACAAATACACCTTGATGCAAAGATAAAGAAAAATCTGAACCAAAATCAAGGCGAAAAACAAAAGCTAAATGGAGTTCTAGAAAAAGAGAACACTCGTTGAACGGTAAGAGTGAAAACTAGAGTGTTCTTGGCAATGAAAAATGGAGTATGTATCCCTCCAAAACAAACATGATGTGATCCAACCATTTATTTTAGCAACCAAAACAAAACAAAACTGAAAGCAAAAGTAAAGACGCTCCAAGAAAAATGCATAGTGCATGAAGCAATAAAAATATAGTGTGTTGAAAGGTGACCTGATTTTTGCCGATGAAGAAGGGGTGCCTCGGGGGCATCCCCAAGCTTTGACGCTTGTACCTCTTGGATATTTCTTGGGTGCATGGGCATCCCCAAGCTTGAGCTTTTGTCCATTCTTCATCTCATCTCATCATTCTCCAATCCCTATACTTGAAAACTTCCTTCATACAAAACTTCACATAATTCTATTAGCAACATTAGCATAAACATAATAATGAATCAACCCTTTTTGGTTCAGATTTCAACTCAAAACCACCACATATATAGCATATACTACTGTAGCAACTTCCCCAAAAGTTTTGTGATCAAAAGAACTCAAAAAGAAAGCGATCGGGAGGCAAACACAAATAGTGGCAGAAATCTGTCAAAACAGAACAGCTGACAAAGGTCGATTTTTTCGAGGACCTTCTGTTGTTCAAATCGAAAAGTGTATAACTAATGAAAGTTTGGATATAACCTGGGGCATATGCACAAGAAATCGCAGGTCAAAAAGATATTCTGCGAATTTTCACGAATTTTTATGGTGCAGCACCAAAATCTGTTTCAGGACAGCAACTTCCCCAAATCTTACCTCACTCAAATTAGAGGTTTCTCTTGGCACAACAATGAAATACAAAGGATAAGGAGTGGTTATTACAGTAGTAATAACTTACAAGACTCAAATAAAAGAAAAAGTACTGAAAATAAAACAATGGATTATCTCCCAAGAGTGCTTTCCTTTAACGGCTTTGAGCTAGGCGCAGAAATTTCAGAAAATGCTCACATAGGCGCCCAAAAAGAACTGAAGGCAAAGGTGCCACAAAAGAACTTGAATCAAGAGAGAGCACTAAAAAGCAAATATGAAACACATTTAAATCTAAACCACTTCTTATGCATAGGAGTCTTGTAAGAAAATAAATCAACGAGGCACATAGTAGCAAACATGGATAGATAAAACAAGTGCAACTTCAAGATTTGCAACATAAAGAGGGGAAACTCAATATTTTTGAGATTCATCAAACCATGTTTCCCTCTCTCATAGTAACTTTCAGTAGCATCATGAATAGAATTAACAATATAACTATCACATAAAACATCCCTATCATGAGCCACATGCGTAAAAGAATTAATACTTTCCACATGAACAATAGTAGGAGCAAATTCAACAAAATTATTCTCATCACCATAATCATCAAAAATAGGAGGCATATTGTAGTCATACCTTGTTTCCTCCTCAATAGTAGGTGAACTGAAAATATTATACTCATCATTGTAACCATCATAAAATAGAGGTTTAGTATCATCATAAGCGATAGAATAGCTATCTTGCAAAGCATATTCATCAAACATATCATCATAGGAAGGAACATGGATAGTACTAATGGTGCAACAATTATTAACCTCATAATTTTTAGAATCAGTACCAAAAATATTTTCAATATCAAAAGTAGAGTGCTTTTCCCAATCATGATCACTAACATAGGTAACAGGCATAAGAACATCATCAAGATCAGAATTATCATAATCTATAATAGGAGCGACATGCTTAGGGGAAGATACCATTTCCTCTCTCCTTTTACTCCTCTTCTTCTTCTTACTCTTCTTACTCTCTCCTTTAGGAGGGAGAGACTTGAAAGGCATCTTCTCCACATAATCTGGTTTGTGTAACACCCCCAAATTTATAACAAATTCGAAGTGCCCGTTATATATTCCATCACAATCCCAGAATCATTGTTGTGATACACATAACGTAGTTGGTAACCAGTTCCATAGACATTACAACACGAATGGTTCAAATACAATGGTCATAGTGACCAAGTTCATATTACAACACAATATAGCAGCGGAAATAACGTCTTCGGGTCCATGCCTTCACCCTACAGGCAATGGCGACTCAGGAGACGATCTTAGTTCTGATACTCTTCTTCATAACCTTCCTCCAGATATTCTTCCCCATAGTCTGGCCAAGTTGATAGCCAGGGACACAGCCATGAGTACATTGGATGCACTCGCAAACCATCTTATAAACAAAATGATGAGGTAGATATGCAAGGTTGATATGGTGGACTAAGCACTAAGTTTATTTGCAAAAGCTAGTTTTGATTTCCCAATAATGTTCATTAGTAGAGAAGAAGATTTAATTCTCTAAGTTCAATCTAAAGAGGAACTTCAAGTGTGTCAACATCAATGTCAAGTCAAGTCATTCACCAAGTTCACCATAAGTTGTTAACATTCTTGACAAAAGTCAAGTACAGCTTGCCAAGTGTCCATGACCGCGGACGCGGCTATTCGAATAGTTTTGAAACCTCTGCAGAGGGGTACAGTTTACCCACAAGATTCGATACATCTGCCGGGAGAAATCCACGGATCGTCATACACAAACTATGCGAGGTTCAGATAATCAAACAAACTCCTTCACTTGTCTACTCTAGTATAGGATCCTTCCCTAAGAGTCCATTCAGGCCCTCATAGTTTTGCCCGCTGCAGAGTGCTGCATGAATGGAAATTTTCCACTCGGTTCGGAAGCACCCATGCATGGCTTACTTCTATAAAAGATGATACAAGATCTCCCATACTAGAATAAGCAAGCTACAGATTAAGCCCCTTCCCATTTAGGGGTAATGTGGTCATACGGTAATGGTTGGCTCACATGGTACATCACTTATTATCAATTAGCAAATACATTCCATAGTCCTTAGTCAAGATTATTTTTCCTTCATAAAACCATCATGTAGGAGAAATCTCCAATTCAAGTTGTCAAGTTCAAGTCACCAATTTCAAATAGGGTTCCCCTTATAGATGGCCATAATTTTATTAGCGACTAAGCAACTATAATGGGTGATGATACCACTAGATAAGGTTGGATAAACTCAGCTTGATACTCTTGCTAAGCAAGATATCACTACTCAACTATCATTCTACTCTAGCAATTCAATCATGCAATTTACTTAAAAACCAGTAGAATGCAATAGTAAAGCTAGGCATTTGGAGTATGATTCAAAAGATGGCTTGCCTTGGTTGGCAAAGTGTCCGGGGTAGTCTTCTTCTTCTTGATAAAATTCCCCCTCAATATCCTCCTCAGCAACACTAGCGTCTAAAAACGAATAAACACAAGGCACACAATCACTACACAATGCTAACAACACCCCAAGCACACATACTTGTTTTCAAACAATAGCATTCATGTTGGATTTTATTGAGTTGGGTTGCAAGGTTTCTTCCAAGTGTTCATCAAGTGTGTAAGTTAGATTTGTCTACCATGTGCCATATGTTGTTTACTTTCTAAGCATTGGTATTAAACTAAGGGTATTAGGACTAGTTCAAGTGGGGAGGTATTAATTAAGTAAATTGGTATTGAGGGAAAAACTAAGCTAAGTGTATAATAGAGATCTATCATTTTATGCTACACACTAGGGTTGGATTAGGGTCTAATTGATAGCACTAACAAGGTTTTAGTTGATCAAGGTTGGGCTAAACCGTAGGCAAGTTAACTAGTGAGCTCATAACCAAGTTTCAAGATTTTAGGAGTTTTAAACAATTTTCTAGAATTTTCCTAAGATTAGTAAGGCTATGGTCAAAGTATTCTTATTGAATTAAATCCCTAACTCAAATTGGATTCTAACTAGTTTCAGAGGCTAGATAATTTCCTAAGCTTTCCAACGCATATTTATTTGCTAAAAATGGATTTCTAAATCTCTTGGAATTAAAGTTTGAAAATCATATCTGAAACATATTTAAAATGAGCGGGAAAATAAATAAAAACGTTTCGGACCGAATCTAACTGAACTGGGCCAAATTCTGAATAAACCCGAACGGGCCGGCCCAGTACCGCTTCGCCCGGGGCAGGAAACGTTTGAAATCGAAACAGACAGGTGGGTCCTACGCGTCAGATCACTTAAGTCGCCCGAAACGGCACGCTGCCGTTGGATTCTAATCCAACGGCGCGTCTGCGTCGTGTTCATCGGCTAGGGCGGAAGCTCACCGGCGCTTGCAGAGAGGAAGACGACGGCGACGGCGAGGCGCGAAGGGGAAGCAGAGCTTGACGGCGCGAGGCGGAAAAGACTCCGGCGGCCCTTCTCCTCCACTTCCCGGCGTCCGCTTGCTCAACGGAAGCCGAACGCGGTGGCGCCACCCGCGTCCAGTAGCTCGCCGGTGGAGCTGGCTACGTCGAACGGAAGAGAACTGGGGGAAGAGAAGATGTCTGGGAGGCTGCTGGAGCTGGTGTGGTTTCAACTGCGTGATCGGAGGGGGCTTTTATAGGCCAGGAGGCCGGGGGCAAGGGCGTCCAGTAGGTGGCCGGCGCAGGGTGTTCTGGCGACGTGCACGGGCAAAGTCGGGCATGGCGGCCTTGGGGGCGTGCTGGCGGGGCTTGGTCGTGGCGACGGGGCACTGTGGGTAGGCGGTGGCGAGACCACGACGGTCGGCATCATGCAGAGAGAAGAGGGACAGAGAGGGGAGGGTCCGGGCGGTTTTCCTCCATGCCTTCCATGTCTCACGGCCTGGGTCGGGGCAGAGGGGACTGGGGCTCGACCAAGGGGACTCCACAGGCATGGCTACAGGGTTAGAGCGAAGATGAACAGCGTTGGTCACAGTGAGTTGATTTTCTCAGATTTTTGCTCACCAGGTGTTCGACACAATGCCCGCAAGAATTCAAATTTCGAATTTTTGAAAACGGCCACTGTGGTTTGTCAAGATACTTCACAAGGATCCCAGATATATTTTTGTTGAGCAAAAAGATGATGTTTTGCAGAAATCACATTTGAATTTTGGGGTAGGGTCACCGTTTCAGATTCAAACTTTGGCTGATGTTTGAGTTAGGTTACACTTTGAATTTGGTTTGAAACTTCTTGGTCAAGTTAGTATGCAGACTGGTCAAGCTCAAGTAACTGACCACACCCTGACTTGAGTTACATATTGCTTAATCTAAGTATCCAAAGTAGGGTAGTCAATAATAATTTCTAGATCAAACTTTTCTTCTCTTTTTCTTTACTTCTTTTGTTTCTGGTTTCTTTAGCTCTTATAGTTCTTCTCTAATGCTTCTGTTGGTTAAGTTGGAATTAAATAATCATTGCCCAACAAATTATAACACACATGAAATCATAAAAGACATATAATGGAAATTCATGCATACATGCAATATGGATGAAAAAGTTTTATTTGGTCCAAAATTTGGCACCTTAATTAATAGTAAATGGATTACAAATATTTGGGTTGTTACAGTTTGCTGACAGAAACAACAGAAGAAACTTTAGAGGATTTCTCCTCTTTGTTAATAAGATGGAAACATCTATTAGTCCTATCATAGCTTGGCAAAACATCATGTTTTATAACATTTTGTATGTAAGTATTTGCGAGGCAATCTTTAACACAATAAAGACTACAACCCTATAGGACGCTAATATCTTTAAAAGCGCTCATATCTACCAAAGAAGTTTTTCTAGATAACTCTTCATACCCCAAAAACAAGGTAAGCTCATCATGCTGATTGAGAGTGATCTTGTCATCACAATACAAACTTGCGGTAATCATTCGATTAGAAAGGTCACTATTATGGCCTGAGCATTGAAAATTAAAATGACCCTTGTCATCGCAAAGTTCACAAATAAAAGGAATAGCTCACAAACCTTTTTACCAAGCTCATCTAGAGCCTTATCCCACATTCGGGTCTCTTCATTCCTGTGGTGTGTAACAACCCAAATTTTTGGAAAATAGAAATAAATGGAATTTATCAAAATACCAAATTTTGGAGCCAACAAAAACTTTTGAAATACAAGATTAATTTCTTGTCTTTTAAAACCTATGAATTTGAACGTTTGCTCCCATGCTTCAAATAAAAAGAGTATGGGAAGGGTTTTTAAAACAAATAATTATACCGGTAAAAATGTTTTTGTTAAAATGAAATAGTTTTCTATCTATTAAATTTTGTGTATGGTTACATGCTAAACCCATTTGGGTCAATGGCCAAACAAAAATTAAGTCAATCCATCACAAACAAATAGAAAAGAATCAAGAAACTAAACCGCAACACAAAAACCTAAGTAAGAAAAGAGGAAGTAGTGATCTTAACAAAATCACTGATTACACTACTTTGCCCTTATATATTAAGCAATATTTGAACTATACCATCATGCATCTCTCCACCACAAATAAGAACAAGTTACAAAGAATCAAATACAATAACGTTTGAAACAAAAGTCAACTTGGAACCCTATTCAAATTTCTACCAAAGTTTGAATTCAAATAAGAGGTCATTTCCCAACTCCCTGTCATCTTCAAGAAAACCAACACCTTTGGACCAAGATAAAACTTTTTGCACTTCATATTGCATGTATGCATAGAATTTCAATATAAGTCTTTTATGATTTCATGTGGGTTTTAAATTGTTGGGCAATGTTTAGTTAATTCAAACTTAACCAATAGAAGCATTAGAGAAGAACCACAAAGATCAAAAGAACCCGAAGCAAGAGAAATAAAGAAAAAGAGAAGAAAAGATGATCTAGAAAAAGTTAACCACTACCCTACTTTGGACACTTGGATTAAGAAATCTGTAACTCACCTTCATGTTTGGTCAGTTAGTTGAGCTTCACCAAGTTACATACTAACTCAACCAAGAAGTTTCCAGCAAAAACTCAGATCCTAACCTATTTCAAAATCTGTCCGAAGTTTGAATCTGAATCAGAAACCATACCTCAAATTGGAAATAAGATTTTTGCAAAACCTCATATTTCTTCATAACAAAAATATTTCTGGAATCCCTATCCAATATAATGACCAACCCAATTGGAAATTTTCAAAAATTCAAAGTTTGAATTCTTGCGGACATTGTATCGAACACGTGGTGGGCGAAATCCAGGGAAAATCGGTTCTACTATGGCCAACGCTGTTCACCCCTGCCCAAACCCTGTAGCCATGCTTGGGGACATCTCTTGGTCGAGCCCCAGCATCCCCTGCCCCGACCACGGCCGTGAGACAAGGAAGCACAGAGGAGAACCACCGCCCGGACCCCTCCCATGTCCCCCTCTGAACCAGACCGTCCCAACCTCTCCCATCGCGCCAGGATGCTCCTGCAGCACACCGCAGCCCGCAGCACCCGCCAACGCCGCCCCTCTTCCCTCCCACAGCCGACCCCGGCCGCGCTCTCTCCGCAGATCCACTCGCCTCGTGCTCCCTCTCCCGACTATATAAAGCCGCCATTCTTCTCTGAAAAGATTCCCCTCACTTCCCTCTACCTCCTAGACAAGGTCCCGTCGCCCCTCGCTTCCTCCGACGAGCTCGCCGGAGCAAGCCGCTCCGCAGAGCACCTCCCGTTCCCGGCGTTCCAGCAGCTCCCTCGAGCTTCCGGCTGGACAAGGTGGAAGAGGAGGAGCTCCTCCGCCGCCTAGACAACCTCGCCGCCGCTCCCCATTGCCGCCGGTGAGCTCCCCGTCGCCGCCCTACTCCCAGTAACTCGCTCTCGTTTACGTTCCTGTAGCACGAGGAAGAAGAAGCCCGATACCTGTTCGTGTTTAAGTTCTGACCGGTGGGGCCCCTTGGCAGGCCGGACCGGTACTTTTTTTTTCCTGGCAACCGCCCAGCCTGCAGCCTAGTGGGCCGGCCCAGCTCAGTCTGTGTGTCCGGCCCGAGTAAAAAAAAAAGGGAAATTCGATTTCCGATTTCTGAAAATCTCATTCAGATGCTTGCTTAAATTGAATTTTCCCGGAGTTCTACCGACTCAAATTTAACAAATGAAAATGTTCTGAAAACCTTAGAACATAAGCTATCCATTAGAAGTGGTTTCAACCCAATTAGATTTACAGAATAGTTGCAGTAAAAATAACAAAACAGGAGCTTTTCCAACTTAGAAAATCCATATCAATTCAAATGAAATTCCTAAAAATATAAATCCAACTTTAGAAATTCACAATTAGTGATACCCATCTGCCTATAGCATTAGATCTCATTTTTGAACCTTTTAAAGTAAATGCTATTTACCTATATGGTTAAATAGGCATTTGCCATATAGGATCTTATTAAACTCAAACTTATGATCAAAATTTTTATGGAACCTTTATTGTTAAACCACATTTCCAAATACCCATCTGTAGGTATTGATCTCAGTCCATGTGAGCTTGTAGGAAGTATTTGGAAAGTTAATTCTGCATGGTAATAATAAGAAACTCAAACCTGCACACCTATTTCAAAATAACTGGAAATGATATGAAACCAATTCGAATCAACCACATTTCTAGATACTGATCTATAACCTTTGATCCCATTCAACTAGGATCTATAGACTCTACTTGTAGATTCAAATTTGATTACTAAATAGTTGCAAACTAGAAATGGCTTCAATAAAAGAAAAATACTCCACATCCTATGAAGCCTCTTTGGTTGAACCATGATCTTGAGTATCTACATTGTCCATGACCTTGGTCAATAAGGACTTGCAGGAGATATTTTCATAATCCAAAATAAATAAACCCTACTTAGATACAACAACTCAATCATCTCATCCATCGGAACTCAATGATCTTCGAAACCCCTCTCCATAGACTTCCTAGATCACTTCCCTTACCCCAGCATGTGTATTTGAGTAGATATGTATTGTTTGTGAATTGTGTGGTGATTGTATGCTTATTTGATTTGCGACGATTAGACGATAACGAGAGTAAGGAGAATGGATCCCGAAGTCCACCAAGAAATGGAGATGGAGATCAATCAATCAAAGATGAAGATGAAGACTATTTTGACTTTGCCAGGCCAGGCAAGCCATCTTTTGATTCATACTCCCACTACCTAGTTTTAATATTGCATTCTACTTGTTTTAAGTAAATTGCATGATTGAATTGCTAGAGTAGAATGATAGAAGTATATTGATATCTTGCTTATCAAGAGCATCAAGCTGAGTTTATCCAACCATATCTAGTGGTATCATCACTCCATGTAGTTGCTTAGTCGCTAATAAAATTGAGGTCATCTATTCGGGGAACCCTAGTTGAAATTTGGTGACTTGAACTTGAAATTTGAATTGGAGGTTTCTCCTACTTGATGGCTTTATGAAAGAAAATAATCTTGACTAAGAACTATGAAATGTATTTCTCAATTGACAACGAGTGATGTACATGGGTGCCAATTATACCGTACAACCACGTTACCCCTATATGGGAAGGGGCTTAATCCGTAGCTTGTTTATCTTAGTATGGGAGGTCTTGCATCAAATCTTCATGGAAGGACTCCACGGGCGGATACTTCTTGACCAAGTGGTTTCCACTAACCCGGTACCCGGGATGGGCAGAACTAGAGGCGCCGGAGCGGGAATTCCGTATCCCGGGCTCTAGGGAAGGATCCTATACTAGGATGAGCAAGTGAAAGGTTTTGTTTGATTATCTGAAACCCGCATACCTTTGTGTATGGCGAACCGTGGAATTCTCCCGGCAGATGTATCGAATCTTGTGGGTAAAGTGTACCCCTCTGCAGAGGTTTTCAAACTATTCGAATAGCCGAGTCCTCGGTCATGGACGGTTGGCAAACTCTACCTAGCTTTTGTCAATAATGAAAATAACTTATGGTGAACTTGGTGAATGACATGAACTGAATTGACTTGACTTGACTTGACCATGATATTGACACACTTGAAGTTCCTCTTTAGATTGAACTTAGAGAACTAAACTTCTTTTCTACCAATGAACATTCTTGGGAAATAAAACTAGCATTTCTGCAAATAAACTTAGTGCTTAGTCCACCATACCAACCTTGCATATCTCTCTCATCACTTTGTTTATAAGATGGTTTGCGAGTGCATCCAATGTACTCATGGCTGTGTCCCTGGCTATTAACTTGGCCAGACTTGAAGGAGCAAGATCAAGAAGGAAGGACTCATTGACGGCTTTGCGAATTAGGCTCGTTTCCTACTGTCTGCTTTGCCTGTGCGGTTGAAGCTCGACAATATGGACCCAAAGTGTTATTCCGCTGCATATTGATGTATTGTAAGGTTTGGTCTGTGCGACCACCTATGTAATCCCTTTTAATTACTATTAATGTCCATGACTGTGATATCAACTACGTTATGTAAATCACAACATTGATTCTGGGATTGTGATGGATTACATAACGGGCACTTCGAATTTGCTATAAATTCGGGGGCGTCACAAGTTGGTATCAGAGCCTAGGCTGACTCTAGGAAACCCTAGTTAGCATGGTCGTTAGAAAATGATATCTCTGATATCACAAGTTTGGTATCAGGACTATCATGACCTCAGGAGACCTTAGTTAGCATGGTCGTTAGCTAAGAAAGTGATATGTTGACAAAAACCTTATTTCTACAAAAGAAATTTATTTGCTTTGGTATCCAAAGCCAACTTATACTCCCATCTTATTCACTTGAAATATCTTACACTCTCAACTTATACTCTCAAGAGATTTTGACAAAGAATTTATTTACCTCTTTTATTACAAAGTCTTTTCAAAGATTTGATTTACTCTATTCCTCATCTACTTCAAATATATACTATGGATGATATACCGACCTAAGACCGAAGGACTTTTGGATGGAAAGATGAGGGACTCAATATTTTTCAAGACTTCAACCTGGGATGTCAACTACAACCGCTACCATCGAAAGAGAGTCTCTTCACCTGATCCAGAAATCTTCCAACAAGAGTCAACCCTGTGAGACAAAGACTACAAGAGCAAATAGAGAGTGATCAGAAAAGATGAAGACCCAGCAACCTTTTGACCCATAGGACTTATAGGAAATGCTTAGTTGTTGTGATTAAGCTACCCTTACCTCACGATTATTAAGTGTGCTTAGTGCCTTGTGTGTTTGAATGATTGATTTGTTGTGAGATGTGTTGCTCATACGCCATCCGGCAACATGTAGCAACCACTCCAAAAACTTGTTTGCTCAAAAATGTTTTCGTCTTTCTCGCCAAACTACACTCTAACCATATCAATCGGAAGACACAAAGAAAGGAAAACCAGGAATCAACCACTAGCTACCCGGAAGTTGCACTTAGCTACAAAGCTGGTAGGAACAAGTTGGGATCAATATTTTGGAGCACCAATCAGGAAGCATTAGTCACCTTCGTTTGGGACTAGTAGGCTTGTTTATTTCTTTGTAAAACAAGAACGAGACCGCAAGACCCTTTTTAATTAAAGACTATGGTTTAAACCCAGAAGATTTTTGGTTTTTTTTGAAAGTGTGATTGTTTGTTGAAATTGCTATGTGATTGATGAATATGTGTTTTGGTCCATCTGGCCTTATCACATTTTGGGTGTACCCAATCTTTCCATCTCTATAGGAATCAATATACACTCTATCTCTTATCTGGTAATCTCATTTCTTAATCTATCTCAATCTTAACTTGTGAATCTCGGGACGAGATTCTTTTTAAGGGGGGAAGATTGTAACAACCCAAATTTTTGGAAAATAGAAATAAATGGAATTTATCAAAATACCAAATTTTGGAGCCAACAAAAACTTTTGAAATACAAGATTAATTTCTTGTCTTTTAAAACCTGTGAATTTGAACGTTTGCTCCCATGCTTCAAATAAAAAGAGTATGGGAAGGGTTTTTAAAACAAATAATTATACCGGTAAAAATGTTTTTGTTAAAATGAAATAGTTTTCTATCTATTAAATTTTGTGTATGGTTACATGCTAAACCCATTTGGGTCAATGGCCAAACAAAAATTAAGTCAATCCATCACAAACAAATAGAAAAGAATCAAGAAACTAGACCGCAACACAAAAACCTAAGTAAGAAAAGAGGAAGTAGTGATCTTAACAAAATCACTGATTACACTACTTTGCCCTTATATATTAAGCAATATTTGAACTATACCATCATGCATCTCTCCACCACAAATAAGAACAAGTTACAAAGAATCAAATACAATAACGTTTGAAACAAAAGTCAACTTGGAACCCTATTCAAATTTCTACCAAAGTTTGAATTCAAATAAGAGGTCATTTCCCAACTCCCTGTCATCTTCAAGAAAACCAACACCTTTGGACCAAGATAAAACTTTTTGCACTTCATATTGCATGTATGCATAGAATTTCAATATAAGTCTTTTATGATTTCATGTGGGTTTTAAATTGTTGGGCAATGTTTAGTTAATTCAAACTTAACCAATAGAAGCATTAGAGAAGAACCACAAAGATCAAAAGAACCCGAAGCAAGAGAAATAAAGAAAAAGAGAAGAAAAGATGATCTAGAAAAAGTTAACCACTACCCTACTTTGGACACTTGGATTAAGAAATCTGTAACTCACCTTCATGTTTGGTCAGTTAGTTGAGCTTCACCAAGTTACATATTAACTCAACCAAGAAGTTTCCAGCAAAAACTCAGATCCTAACCTATTTCAAAATCTGTCCGAAGTTTGAATCTGAATCAGAAACCATACCTCAAATTGGAAATAAGATTTTTGCAAAACCTCATATTTCTTCATAACAAAAATATTTCTGGAATCCCTATCCAATATAATGACCAACCCAATTGGAAATTTTCAAAAATTCAAAGTTTGAATTCTTGCGGACATTGTATCGAACACGTGGTGGGCGAAATCCAGGGAAAATCGGTTCTACTATGGCCAACGCTGTTCACCCCTGCCCAAACCCTGTAGCCATGCTTGGGGACATCTCTTGGTCGAGCCCCAGCATCCCCTGCCCCGACCACGGCCGTGAGACAAGGAAGCACAGAGGAGAACCACCGCCCGGACCCCTCCCATGTCCCCCTCTGAACCAGACCGTCCCAACCTCTCCCATCGCGCCAGGATGCTCCTGCAGCACACCGCAGCCCGCAGCACCCGCCAACGCCGCCCCTCTTCCCTCCCACAGCCGACCCCGGCCGCGCTCTCTCCGCAGATCCACTCGCCTCGTGCTCCCTCTCCCGACTATATAAAGCCGCCATTCTTCTCTGAAAAGATTCCCCTCACTTCCCTCTACCTCCTAGACAAGGTCCCGTCGCCCCTCGCTTCCTCCGACGAGCTCGCCGGAGCAAGCCGCTCCGCAGAGCACCTCCCGTTCCCGGCGTTCCAGCAGCTCCCTCGAGCTTCCGGCTGGACAAGGTGGAAGAGGAGGAGCTCCTCCGCCGCCTAGACAACCTCGCCGCCGCTCCCCATCGCCGCCGGTGAGCTCCCCGTCGCCGCCCTACTCCCAGTAACTCGCTCTCGTTTACGTTCCTGTAGCACGAGGAAGAAGAAGCCCGATACCTGTTCGTGTTTAAGTTCTGACCGGTGGGGCCCCTTGGCAGGCCGGACCGGTACTTTTTTTTTCCTGGCAACCGCCCAGCCTGCAGCCTAGTGGGCCGGCCCAGCTCAGTCTGTGTGTCCGGCCCGAGTAAAAAAAAAAAGGGAAATTCGATTTCCGATTTCTGAAAATCTCATTCAGATGCTTGCTTAAATTGAATTTTCCCGGAGTTCTACCGACTCAAATTTAACAAATGAAAATGTTCTGAAAACCTTAGAACATAAGCTATCCATTAGAAGTGGTTTCAACCCAATTAGATTTACAGAATAGTTGCAGTAAAAATAACAAAACAGGAGCTTTTCCAACTTAGAAAATCCATATCAATTCAAATGAAATTCCTAAAAATATAAATCCAACTTTAGAAATTCACAATTAGTGATACCCATCTGCCTATAGCATTAGATCTCATTTTTGAACCTTTTAAAGTAAATGCTATTTACCTATATGGTTAAATAGGCATTTGCCATATAGGATCTTATTAAACTCAAACTTATGATCAAAATTTTTATGGAACCTTTATTGTTAAACCACATTTCCAAATACCCATCTGTAGGTATTGATCTCAGTCCATGTGAGCTTGTAGGAAGTATTTGGAAAGTTAATTCTGCATGGTAATAATAAGAAACTCAAACCTGCACACCTATTTCAAAATAACTGGAAATGATATGAAACCAATTCGAATCAACCACATTTCTAGATACTGATCTATAACCTTTGATCCCATTCAACTAGGATCTATAGACTCTACTTGTAGATTCAAATTTGATTACTAAATAGTTGCAAACTAGAAATGGCTTCAATAAAAGAAAAATACTCCACATCCTATGAAGCCTCTTTGGTTGAACCATGATCTTGAGTATCTACATTGTCCATGACCTTGGTCAATAAGGACTTGCAGGAGATATTTTCATAATCCAAAATAAATAAACCCTACTTAGATACAACAACTCAATCATCTCATCCATCGGAACTCAATGATCTTCGAAACCCCTCTCCATAGACTTCCTAGATCACTTCCCTTACCCCAGCATGTGTATTTGAGTAGATATGTATTGTTTGTGAATTGTGTGGTGATTGTATGCTTATTTGATTTGCGACGATTAGACGATAACGAGAGTAAGGAGAATGGATCCCGAAGTCCACCAAGAAATGGAGATGGAGATCAATCAATCAAAGATGAAGATGAAGACTATTTTGACTTTGCCAGGCCAGGCAAGCCATCTTTTGATTCATACTCCCACTACCTAGTTTTAATATTGCATTCTACTTGTTTTAAGTAAATTGCATGATTGAATTGCTAGAGTAGAATGATAGAAGTATATTGATATCTTGCTTATCAAGAGCATCAAGCTGAGTTTATCCAACCATATCTAGTGGTATCATCACTCCATGTAGTTGCTTAGTCGCTAATAAAATTGAGGTCATCTATTCGGGGAACCCTAGTTGAAATTTGGTGACTTGAACTTGAAATTTGAATTGGAGGTTTCTCCTACTTGATGGCTTTATGAAAGAAAATAATCTTGACTAAGAACTATGAAATGTATTTCTCAATTGACAACGAGTGATGTACATGGGTGCCAATTATACCGTACAACCACGTTACCCCTATATGGGAAGGGGCTTAATCCGTAGCTTGTTTATCTTAGTATGGGAGGTCTTGCATCAAATCTTCATGGAAGGACTCCACGGGCGGATACTTCTTGACCAAGTGGTTTCCACTAACCCGGTACCCGGGATGGGCAGAACTAGAGGCGCCGGAGCGGGAATTCCGTATCCCGGGCTCTAGGGAAGGATCCTATACTAGGATGAGCAAGTGAAAGGTTTTGTTTGATTATCTGAAACCCGCATACCTTTGTGTATGGCGAACCGTGGAATTCTCCCGGCAGATGTATCGAATCTTGTGGGTAAAGTGTACCCCTCTGCAGAGGTTTTCAAACTATTCGAATAGCCGAGTCCTCGGTCATGGACGGTTGGCAAACTCTACCTGGCTTTTGTCAATAATGAAAATAACTTATGGTGAACTTGGTGAATGACATGAACTGAATTGACTTGACTTGACTTGACCATGATATTGACACACTTGAAGTTCCTCTTTAGATTGAACTTAGAGAACTAAACTTCTTTTCTACCAATGAACATTCTTGGGAAATAAAACTAGCATTTCTGCAAATAAACTTAGTGCTTAGTCCACCATACCAACCTTGCATATCTCTCTCATCACTTTGTTTATAAGATGGTTTGCGAGTGCATCCAATGTACTCATGGCTGTGTCCCTGGCTATTAACTTGGCCAGACTTGAAGGAGCAAGATCAAGAAGGAAGGACTCATTGACGGCTTTGCGAATTAGGCTCGTTTCCTACTGTCTGCTTTGCCTGTGCGGTTGAAGCTCGACAATATGGACCCAAAGTGTTATTCCGCTGCATATTGATGTATTGTAAGGTTTGGTCTGTGCGACCACCTATGTAATCCCTTTTAATTACTATTAATGTCCATGACTGTGATATCAACTACGTTATGTAAATCACAACATTGATTCTGGGATTGTGATGGATTACATAACGGGCACTTCGAATTTGTATCAAATTTGAGGTCGTCACATGGTGGATACAATAATCTTCTATGTTGTGACTCTGTTCACAAGGTCTAAGTACTCCACAAAAATTAACATGCTGTAACACCCACTTTATGTAACCTTGTTTAAGCTGAGTTTGGTAATGCAAAAATGTGGGCCAACAAAAACTTTTTGCAACTAGATAAATAAAATAGAGTTTCATGTGTGTTTGCCTGGATTGTTGTGAAAATCTTGTTTGCAAGAGTGTTGTTTGATGGGAGAATTTGTGGACCAACTCAATTTTTGTGATATAGTGATCATGACATCCTTTGGGTTACTAGCTTTTTCTCAAAATAAAATATCTTGGCACCTCCTTTATTTCAAAATATTTTAATTTTCCAAAATAGTAGCCAAGATCTATTTTTAAAACAAAAGCTTTACCCAAACATGAGTATTTACAAAACTACAGGGACATAGTGTTTTAGTCCCACTATTTTAAAAACTACTATTTTATAAACCTTTGATGAGTAGTTTTCAAAACACCTATGAGAAAACTTGGTAAAGGAGATGTTTATGTCTCCAACAGTTTTTTGAAAGTATTTACAAAAGCTTTCTTCCTTTATTGAAACTCTTTCCAACTTCACCTTGGCATGATCAGTGTTGAGTACTTGTTCTGTCCTTGATCTAGTGATGCTAGATTGGTTGCTAATGATTGACCTTGTGTGATGGGTTGACCTTGTATGATCCTATTTGACTTTAACTGAGCTGTTTGTGTGTAGTTATGAGCTTTAGGTAGGCATGCGGCCTAACCTATCCAAAACCCATCAAGTACTATATTGTCCCATGGGGATATCCTTATAATTTATTACCACTCTATCTTGCAAATAAAACCTATTTTGTTGTTCCTATCTCAATTCTAAAACCCTAACTCTAATGTCTTACCCTAGGACATTAGGAGCCCTTCTTGAGGACTATTGCCCTAATCAATTTTATCCCAATTTGACACCCTTGAGGTTATAGGAACCATCCCCATCCAAACCTAAGAAGTTCCTCTCAATTTTCGAAAATTGTTTTCTTGCAGGCATTTCATCAAACACCTTGTGGGCACACTATCTTCACCCCTGTTAACAGATTCAGTTTCCAGACGTTTATATTAAGCTCATATGTTCTATCCATAGCAACACACCTATCTAGAGCTCATCCTTGTTAGCTAATCTTCCATTCTCTCCATTAGCACTTGGTTGTTTCAGACCATTTACTACTCATTCTAATCCTATTTCTAACCATAATCAAATCACTGACCATTTGACTATTAGCAGATGCACTTTTGCTCACACTTTTAAACCTCAAATTAAATTGTTCACAGACCATCCTATGAGTTATTCCACTTCCTTTTGATCTTCTCTAACTATCTATGCACTTGTTTGTGCATTTTGGAGCCTGTCACCTATTCATGTGACTATGTTTTGAACCCTAATCAACACTATCTTCACCCTTCTAAATTTTGCTTAAACTACATAGTCACTTGTCATCACCCACCATTAACTCTTTCCATAAATACAACTCTTCCCAAATAACATTGGAAATGTTATTTGTGCTCCTTATCACCCCCTTTTTGCCTCAAAATTATTTTCTATAGGACTATCTTCTTATTTTATTCTCTCAACAAAAAATTGCCTGGAAATGGCACTATGCCATTCTTGCATTTTTTTTTTCTCATCCAATAAATTTGAGAAAGCTCCACCATTCCATCTTACGCATGTAGAACCCTCTGAACCCAAAACCCTACTCTTCTATTTTCAAAAATTTCAAAAGCTTGCTTCAATCTTTTTTTGGCCAAAAATCTACGAATGCAAATGTTGACAATCTTGCTTAATACAAAAGGAATTCCAACTTGGCATTGTCATTCAACTCTTCATCTTCCATCGATCTAATTTATCCATGCATTCCAATGCTTGCTATTATTTTGAAACCTCAAATCCAAAATTAAAGGATCAACACATGCATAATACTCTATCTCAAACCCTATCCCTCTAAATCATCCTGGATCATCACCAAACCATTGCTTTGACCTTTCCAGAACCACTCCCTCTCTCTAGTCGACCTCTCTTCATCAGCTACAGTACCACCTTGTCCTATTCGTTTGGAGAGGGAGAGTAAAGTGGTCGATGGAAGATCTTGAGCAAGATTTCTTGTTGCTGCCTCTCCCTCTCTCTCCAGCCAGTGCCTGATCAAGCAAGGCAAACCCACACCCCAGCTGCAGCCGCATGTGAACCCCTAGAGACTAGCCCTAGCTCCCTATCCCTCTCCCTTGCCCTAGAACGCCATGACATGGCCATATTTCTAATCTTGCTCCTTTGACCGAGCCATCACGCCACTAGACTCTCGAAGCATGCTTGAGCCTTCTTGAGCAAGCTATCGATTTTGTCGTGTTCAGATCGGCCTCTATCGCCCGTGCTCTATTGACCAGCGATTCATCGAGCACCTGGCGGGCATCCGTTCGGCCTTCCCTCTCCTAGCCGACCGACCTCCTTAGCATCCGCCCTCTCGCCGTAGACCTAGCCTTTGCTTTGCAAATGGTTTGGCGCAGCTCCGCCCTCTCTCATTGTCATTTTACACATGTCCCATGCGCCACCCGCTCTGGCCAGTAGGCGCTCGCGGCCACGCCCACGTGCCTCTGTCCATCACCACCCTTTTATAGGGAGCCGTATCTGCTCACTACCCACTCTCTCTTGCTTGCACCACTCTCCTCTCCATCTCGTAGAAACCAGGGGCGATCCCTTCCTTGCTTTTCCCCTCTCTAGCCGAAACCGAGACGGAGCTCATCTCCGCTCGTTGAAGCCGAAGGCACAAGACTCCTCCGCCCCCTCTTCTTCCTAGCTCTTTGTCACTCTCACTTGCTCCCACCTTCCCTTACCTGGTCCTTCATCATCCTTTCCCAGGAACGAGAAAGAAGGTCGCCGTCGTTGGGCTTCTTCTCCGCGCAGACCGTCCTGGCACCGAGCTCGCCTGAGGCTCACCGACGGCCGGGAGCCCATCTGTGTGGCAGAGCAGGCCAAGCTGAGGAGGACCAAACCCCACCGTATCCCGCATCACGTCCACCCTCCCCGATGGCCCCCGCGGTGAGCACCCATTGGTCTCGTCGTCTCCGTCGAGTTACGCATCGTGCATACTCTAGCTAGCCTCTAGCACGATTCTTAAAGCATTCTTTTTTTACTCAAGTGTACTCACAGCCCATAATGGGCCGGCCTAGCACGGTGCTGCCCTAGGTTGCTCAGATCTGGCCCGTTTCATTTTTTTAGGAAGAATTTGTAATCCTTTTTCAGCACATCTGCAACTTTAAAAAATTCTTAGAAAATAAAGTATGAACCCAAATTATCTGAATCAAGTTTCTCTAAGATCCTTGTTTAAATATCTTTCTAACACCACTGGCCCCACTCCATTTGAATTCCTGCAGATTTATCTATATTTAAACTAGCAAATCAGCCCTCCTTTCACTCAAAAATCCAAATCTTGAGTTTTGCTAATTAAAAAGGTGTGGATCCAATTTTCAGATATGCTCTTATGTTTTAGCTTGCATGTCACACTGAGTTGGGTATTTTAGGAACTATAGATTTGCAGTAGTATTTAATATGGCTAATAGTTTAATTATTCCTAATTAATTTCTCCCTTGCAATAAAATAGGATTTTGTGTATGAATCCAATTTCTATAGTTTGTGTTCAGTAAGAGCTTTCCAGAACATTCTCTGGCACATTTTTCTGCTGTCCAGAGAATATCTGAGAATTATTCTAGTGTTTTAGCTTTTATTGTAGATAGGAAATTCATAGAAAATTGACTACAAGGTATTTTGAGATGAATCCAACTTTGTTGGGTTCATAAACTTGTTACCTACCTACTGATGTGCTAAGAGTGATTTTTGACCCATTTTAGCTCTTGCATGCTTGTTTTGAAATAGTGTATTGTTGCTAGTAATAAAGTACCCCTTATTTAATAGTTTAACTTGCTAGTAGTCTTCTATAAAAACTTGTTCAGATTCTAAACATGTTTGTTTCTGATACTCTCTGGTTGTGTGATGTTGAGTGTGGTGATGCTTGTGCCTTGTGTATGCATGCTTGCTTATTGATGTTATCTCTTTTACCGGCGATAGAATCGAACGACACCGAGTGCAACGAGGAAGGTGAAGTGTTCGAGTACTAGGAGAAAGAAGACCAGGGACTAGCCAACCAAGGCAAGCCATCTAAACTTGATTCATATCTGATCCTAGTTTTACTTATTGCATGTCTTATAAATGTTTATGAAACTGCATGATTTTATATTGTTATCACCTCTAGATAGCAATTATTGGCGACTTGGCTCCACAAGTCATTTGTTATCATCCTTATGGATGACACCCTCTCGACACCTACTTATCCCTGGGTTAATGGTATGATGGTTAGCATCATGACCTTTGGAAAACCTTGTAGTGGAGCAAAAACTCTAGGTTGGGAACACTCAAATGGGTCTTTGGAAATGATTTCAAAAACCTTGGAATGGAGTGCTATTCCATTGATGGATTTCAAAAATGAGTTTGAAAATAAGGTGGGGATGTATATCCCAGAGTTGGGGGCAGGAGTTTTTCAGAAATGACATTGGTGATCACTAAGTGTTTGCTCAGAACAATTAACCCGTGCAACCACGATTACCCTGGTATGGGACGGGGTGTAGTGGAGTAGTTTGTTCACTTTGGTATGGGGCCTCCAAATATAATGGCAGTCTGACCATGGACACCTTTTCCAGGGAACCCTAGGTAGCAGCGGCTACTCAGGCTCGCATTATCACCTTTTCAAGTGGGCAGGGTTACAACCTAGGGGCCCTCATTGAAAACACCTGCAAGTGATGGCAGGGTTCCGAAGGGTCAAGTGGGCTGGGGAATTTGCTACTCCTGGGTCAAACAGCCACTTGGGCTTCGGTGTTGAGGGGTGCATCTGTAGGTGGTAGGTCCTATGCTAAGGTGGGCAGGTGAAAAACTACAATCGGGTGCTTGTCGTGGCATATGATGTTATGCGGGGGAGATGCCCACATGATGAGTATCCGGATGATTGTGGGTAAAGTGTACAACCTCTGTAGAGTGTAAAACTATTCGAATAGCCGAGTCCTCGGTCATGGACGATTGGGACGACCGTTACTTAGCCCAATGTCGGTTTTGGTTTTAAAAGTGGTTTTTCAGAAAAATGGAGGAAGGTACCGAACGGAGTACTCGGAGGGTACTGCCGTGGCACGGGAAAGGTTCGGAGTACTTGTAGGGTACTGCCGAGGAAATGGAGATGGTCATGTGTGATTGACCTGGTTTATAAAACAAAAAGGGTTTCCCCCTTCCTAGAGATTTTACTAAAATTGTTTTATAAATGTTTTTAATAAGGATATAGAAATGTCATAGAACATGGTTCTAGACATGCTATATCGACACGAGAAAACGGTGTTTTCAAAGAAAGTAAACTAGACTAGAGCCTATCCTTGCTACAGCCATACTGCATATCAAACTCTCTCCCTTAGATGGTTTGCGAGTACAATTCAAATGTACTCATGGCTTTGTCCCTGGCTATTAACTTGGTCAGACTATGAAGAAGACTACAAGGGAGGTGACGATGGATACGACGACGCCCATGCGAACTAGGAACGTCTCCCAGTCAGTTGCCTGTAGGGTAGTAGGCATGACGTGGGCCATCAATGCTACTTGGTATCTGCTGCATTGTTGTAGACTTGCCCTGCATGGCAATATCAGTCTTGGTCATGTGACCAATTGTAAGTATATTATTCGGTACTGTAATGGATGGTGTAACTTTGATATCGACTCAGTTATGTGGATTCATGACACTTTTCCTAGGATCGTGAATTGTATGCATAACGGGTATTCCGGATGGCTAATCCGGGGTCCCCACAGAGTTGGTATCAGAGCCATCCTGATGAGCGGCGCGGTGTTGATGGTTTTTCACCATCTAGTTGGGAACCCCAAGAGGAAGGTATGATGAGCACATCAGCAAGTTTTTCCCTCAGTAAGAAACCAAGGTTTGTCAGTCCAGGAAAAAGTCAAACTCCAGAAGGTGATGCTGACTAGCCTACTAACACTCCAACAAGGGCGCCGTTAACGATTCTTATTGACTCGTCTTCAACTAGTAGCAACGCGGAACCTGCACACAACACAACCAAATACTTTTTTCCCAACTTACGATGAGGTTGTCAATCTCACCGGTTTGCTTGAAACAAAGGGTATGAGCGTATCGAGTGGAAAGCAATAGTAATATGCGAGTAAAGTAAACAGGTGATAGCAATATAATGGAAATAGGACCGGGGTCCATAGTTCACTAGTGGTGTCTCTCCATAAGATAAAATAACACATGCTGGGTAAACAAATTACAGTTGGGCAATTGATAGAATAAAGACAACGTGATATGTCAAGAGGATCACTATGAGATTTACTCTGGTCATTACAACAAGATACATAGACCGCCATCCAACTGCATCTATGACTAATAATCCACTTGTGGTGAATCAATCCGAGAACTCCACAAGTATTAAGTTGTGAACAATAGATAACTACATTAAGCAAAGTGTGTAATGTAAACAAAGCATATGCCCTTGAGCATATGAATGTTGTTTTCCCCCTAGTAGCAATAGCACATCTACAACCTTAGAGATTTCTGTCACTCCCCCAGATTAAATAGAGGCATGAACCCACTATCGAGCATAAATACCCCCTCTTGGAGTCACTAGCAACTACTCGGCCAAGATAGCTACTAACAAAGGAGAGCATGCAAGATCATAAACAACATAGAGATAACATAAGATAATATTCAGCACATCAACTCAATCATAACACCAATATTCATCAGATCCCAACAAACACAACATGTAGAATTACATAACGATGATCTCGATCATGTAAGGCAGCTCACGAGATCTAAACATGACCACATGGTGGAGAAGACAACCAACTAGCTACTGCTATGGACCCATAGTCCAAGGTAGACTACTCACTCATCGCGCCGGAGGCAAGCATGGCGATGAAGAAGACCTCCGGTGGTGATTCCCCTCTCCGGCAGGGTGTCGGGAAGAGCTTCTGGACCCTCCCGATCTCGGGTTGACGACGGTGGCGGATCGCGATGTGTTTCTAGAAAAGTGATCGGGTGTTTAGGTTTTTCCCATTGGGGGTCTTTATAGGTGAAGGGGCAGCGTCAGAAGTGGACCAGGGGGCCCTCACAATAGGTGGGCACGGGCCAGGGATAGGCCGTGCCCCCTGGAGGTGTGGCCGCCCTCTGGCTCCTTTCCGTCTCCTCTTCGGTTCTCCAGAAGCTTCGGTAAATTTCCGGATGTTCGGCTTTTGTTTCATCCAATTCTGAGAATATTTCATGTGTAACATTCCTGAAACACAAAAACAGTAGAAAACAGGGAACTGGCACTGTGGCATCTTGTTAATAGGTTAGTTTCGGAAAATGCATAAAAAAGCCACGAAATGCAACAAAACACTAAGCAAATGGTGTAAAAACAAGCATGGAGCATCAAAAATTATGGATACGTTTGAGACGTATCAGCATCCCCAAGCTTAACTCTTACTCGTCCAAGAGTAGGTAAGTTATAACAAAAGAAATAATTTTTGAGGTGACATGCACCTACACAATCTTGATCATATATGCAAGCGTTGTGCGCTAGGATCAAAGAACTTAAAACATGGGCATGAAAGATATAATCTTGATAGAAGAAACTTAGCAACCATGTTATAACATGAAAAAGAACACAAACAAAAGAAAATGAAAATGAAACAATGAAAGTCGAATGTGTGCTCAAATAATATTGAAAAACATACAAATGGTTTTCAGCTTGTCCTTTAAGAGAGAGCAAAACATAAATGCATAGGACACCTTCAAGTTTAAGAGGGCGACTAGATACAAATAATTTAAGAACAAGTGAAACCAACATCATGAATCAATCAATGAAAACTTTGGTACAATGCACATTATACTCAGAATGACAACTATGCTCTCTTAGACGGTGCATAAAGATAGAAGGTGATGACTCAACATAAAAGTAAAAGAAAGGCCCTTCGCGGAGGGAAGCAGTGATTGCAAGTTTTATAAACCTTCAAAAATTATGGTACTTACTAGCTTTGAGCTCTCATTGCCCCCATCATAGGCATCTTGAATGGTTAAAGTTAATGCGAATACACTTATGATGCATATGCTTGACAAATCATAAGTTGAAAACCTCATGTCCCGTGAAGTACGAATACCCAAACCTCATGCTACTCGACTTAGAGTCCCGAGAAAGCTCTTGTCATTGTAAATATATGTGTATCATCGAGAACCGCCAACGGGGTACCTCCTTCCCTATGACATGGAACAATCCCACATCAAAATGAACAGACAATGAACACCTCGACATCTCTTTTATTTACCATTGGTATAGCTTTTTATTGTGAAATGCGTCGTCGAATGTCCACTATGGGCATGCTGTAAATTTCCACCATGAATGATGCATGGCTTAGATTAGCGGCCCAGGCATTTCCCTAACACATATAAAAACTCCATGATCCCGCAAGATTCCCAACTTATTTCACATCGCGAGTATCCATAAACAAAAGATCACGATATCAACTCAAATAAGAAAGTGCAATGTTGAAAGCTTGCCCCATGACGGCATGGCTGGGCTAATTTCCAACTTACAACTTGCAAGCATAACAACTCAACATAAGAGAGCCACAATGTCAAATTTTTAAAATGAGAAAAGTAAAGTGTGCCATCAGGTTCGTGAGAGCTTTACTGACCAACTTTCGCATAACACCAAAAAGAGTTTAATTTGAAGGATAGATAAATGCAAATCAAATGTACTTTGGAATAGCAAATTGCTAAAGGCAGAACTCCTGTGTTAAGTGCCATTCCCTGGATCAGTAGATAGCACCACAGTACAAAATAAGTAATCATTGCAATAGCATCAATATTACAACGTAAAACCAGTTACATAGGTCTTCAATCTTACCAGTACACAGCATAAAGCATAGTTGCAGTGAGCCTCCATCCTTCATCACGTGCCACAGGCAGACATGTTGGAATGTAGTCTCGAGATCCTACTCCTGGTTTCTTACTCGAAATAAAACCTGCACGTTTGAATATGCAGCCCCAGAGGGGTCAGTACAATGATGTACTGGCAAATGACACATATTTGGTGGCTGTTGTGAAAAGCTATCTACATGATATTTGGCTGGTGGATCTCAAAGGCTGAATTGCATAAAGCAAGTTTTATCCTATCAAAACATTTTTAAAACATTTAGATTTTTCTTTAGGGTCAAGGTAACCCCCAGATGATAACCACCACACAAACCTTGGGTTGATAGCCAAGTTGTGTAGCTCTAGGTAGTAACTCAACAAAACACAAATAGCCCTTAGGTGATAACCACCACATACCATGGGTTGATAGCCAGGTATATGGCCCTGAGTAGCTTGGTTCAATTAAAGCCCCAAGATAACCCTTAGGTGATAACCACCACACATGTCCTGAGTTGACAGTCAGGTGTGTAGCCCTAAGTAGCTAGTCTTGGGATTAGTGAGGACCCTTAGGTGATAACCACCACACATGTCCTGAGTTGATAGTCAGGTGTGTAGCCCTAAGTAGTCACTATTCAAGTTCAATTAAAGCCCCAAGATAACCCTTAGGTGATAACCACCACACAAGTCCTGAGTTGATAGTCAGGTGTGTAACCCTAAGTAGCTAGTCTTGGGATTGGTGAGGACCCTTAGGTGATAACCACCACACATGTCCTGAGTTGATAGTGAGGTGTGTAGCCCTAAGTAGTCACTATTCAAGTTTTAATTATTTTGAAAAGGTGATGAGATTCCTTTCGCGCGACATGTCCTCTCTCTGTTCCTAGGTACAACCAATACAAAGTACTCTCAGGTGATAACCACCACACATGTCCTGGGTTGATAGCCAGGTGTGTAGCCCTGAGTTGTGTACTCTCAGGTGATAACCACCACACATGTCCTGGGTTGATAGCCAGGTGTGTGGCCCTGAGTAGCCACAAGATTGCACCCAGGTGGTTCATTAGGTTATTAATTTTCATCTTTACAAATCATACACAGCATGGCAATGGCACCATCATTTTCAAAACTTGATATTCAATCCTAACAAGGTAGAGTTTGAGGGATAGCTTCACACTACTAGGATCTAAGCATTTGCAAAGTCTTTGCAATTGAAAACATTAGAACACCTATCATGCATACTACATTAAAAACACTAATGCAGTATTTGAAAAGTAGGTCAAGAATGTGTGTCACTTGCCTTTTTGAAGATCACGATGTTTCACTTCTCTCAACTAAGCACGTAGCTCTTCGCACAAACTATAGCACAGAAATAACATAACATAAACATACCATTCAAACCAATCAAACAATTGAAAATTATTTGTTTAACAATTTAGATTTATTGATATGTTATGATAGAAGGATATGGCAAAGGATCATGATTTGTGAGATATGAATTTGAGAGCTTAGTTGGGGAAGATCAATATGATTGGAGAGATAATTGGACTAGGCAAAATGTAATTGATGAAGTTTTTATACTTTAAGAATGCTTGAACTACTCAATTAGCACATTTGCAAGTTGAATAGTTCCATACATGTGAGCAGAACTAAGTAGGCATGGGATTGGGTATGAATAATTGATATTTGAGGACATGGCTCAAATGGTTCATTGATCAACATGGTGTATAACACATACTATGGTACGGGTTATAACAACACCACATTAACAAAATCTAGGTTTGAGATGAATTCATATTCTACTCAAGTAGCACAATTGCAATTTGAGTACATATATGAATTAGACAAAAATATAATGAGTGAGGTCTTTATGCTTTATTAAAGCATATTGAATCTTGGAATATCTCCTGTGGGTAAATCACATAAGAGACAAAATAGTGCAATAGCAATACTATTGAATAAGTGTAACAACAATTATTCTTAAATAGTATATATTACACTTAAGCTTAGGCTAGGATTCATGAATCATTGAGTTACTCAATTAACTCATTTGTTAATCGAATAGCTCTACACATGAAATCGGGATCAAGTGGATAGAGGATTGAGTATGGGTAGATAACATTTCAGATTATGGTTTAAGGTTTCTATTGGGTACATGGAGTATTGGATAGGTGCTATAATGTTGATTAGATCAACACCACAAGGATAGCAAGAATAGAATCTATGATTGTGATGTATCACACTTTACTCAAATAACACAATTGTAATTTGAATATGTGTGAACTAGACAAGATAGGTCTAAGTGAATATGATCTTGATCAAGATGTTGTTTAGATAACATTGATGACTAGGTATGAATATAGGATTCACTAAAGTAGAAAGGAATCATTGATTGAAATAGAAATAGAACTAATCCATATAGGAATACTCAAATTCTCATTTTAGAATTTGAATAATTGTTGAAGTGGTTCAATAAAATATGGGAGTGATGCTACTGGATAGCTTGCAGTAATACAAAGTCACTGCAATTGGAATCATTCTAAAATAAGTTATCGAATTTGAATTATCACCAAAATGGTGATTTGGACAAATTTGAATGCACAAAGTGTGTGCACGTATCAAATTTGGATTTTCTTGATACTATGATGTTCTACAAGTTCTAAGAAATCCAGAGACTACAAATTTGAAATTTTTGGATGTGTGGAACAAAAGATATGAATTTATTAGTGCAATAGAAGGATTTGAATCAATCTGAAAATAAATTCAAATTAATTACAGAGACAATGGAATATTATTGTACCATTGGATTCTACTCATTCTTAGCTTTCCAGAGACATCTTATTTGTGATTTTTCGAGTTGTAGAATGAAAGATATGATTTTTGCAAGTTTTAGACCAAATCTGATTCAAAGTTTCTAATTTGAATTCGGTTTAAACCAGAGGCTGACACTTGGCGCAACCTGACAGGTCGGTACCGATTCGGGTGGATCAAGGTTGCGGGCCGTTAGATCTTAAGTGGATCGAACGTACCAGATCCACTGATACCTCTTCATTTAAGTGAAGCGATCTGGGCTTTTGGATCTTGATCGGACGGACGATAAGAATCAGAGAGGAGAGAAGCTCACCTAGGGTTTCCAGATACTCGCCGGAGATGGTCGAGTTCGCCGGAGTCAGCTCGAACGTGGACGGCGATGGGGTTCCAGGGGCTCCTGGTGGCAATGGAGAGGGTGACGAGGTGCGTCTGGATGCGGTGATGTCGAATGCGTGGCCGTTGCAGTCGATTGTTTCCAGGAGAGAGGAAGGGAAGCGACCGGAGGAGCTTTGGCGACGGCGACCTTCGGGCTCGGAATGGATGCGTTGGTTCGCTGCGAAGTAGGACAAGTGGAAGGTATCGTCAGATGCGCAAGGAAAAAGGGAGAAAGGTCAGGAGGGAAAGGAGGGGCTTGGCCTCACCTACGCTGCCGATTTCGTGCGGAGACGCTGCAGATGCGTCGGACTCCGGCGAGGAATTCCGTCGGCCTGGCGGCGTCTCGTGCAGGAGGACAAAAGGGAGATGGGGGAGGAGTGCTGGGGCTACTTATAGGCGTGGCTCGGGGAAGAAACGGGCAGGTATTAAATCGGGAATTGAAGAGGAGAAATTACAGTGAGGAAACGGTCTCCGGCGTGATCTCCGGTCCAGGGAAGAAGAAAGGTGACGTGGCCTAGCAGGTAGGGCCCACACGTCAGCCGGGGAGAAGGGAACAGAGGGTACCGATTCGGTTTGAGTTAGCAGGCCGTGGGCTGTTTCTCCTTACCGGGCCGAAGGGTTCCCCGAGGCCCTTTTTCTTATTTTCTTTTCTTTTCTTCTTTTTCCTTTTTTGTTTTCTTATTCCTTTTGTATCTTTTGCAAAAATGCTTCAAATCAAATCAAACCACTTTCAGAAATTTTCTAAAATTCCAAGCAACAATCTAAGACAGTAAGAAACATGTTTTCCCAAAATAAAACAAGATTTTCAAAAAGGCTTTATAAATTTAGCCAAAGGCTTTGCTTGCATAAAAGAAATAGAAATAGGGTTTGAAAATAATTCTTTTAAAGAAAATAGGAAAATAGTATTTTATAAAATAATAGTTGAGATTCACACTCAAACATAGGTTTGCAAAACAATCTTTATAAATACTTTTGTAACTCCTTTCTCTGCAAGCAGGCTTGCATAAAGTTGAATAAAACCAAGAAAAATAATATTTTGGTTTTTGGTTTTTCTCATAGGAGTTCAGCATGAAAGATAGGAAGTTTGAAATGGTTTTTTTTTTTTGAAGTAAAACTTATAAATAAACTCAAAAAGTTTTAAATTCCTGTGAAGTTTCAATCATCTCAACAAAACAAAAACAAAAAATTTCCCTCCAAAATTTGATAAAATCTTGGGATGTTACAGACTACCACCCTTAAAAGAAATCTAGTCCCCGAGATTTGAAGAGGCTAGAAAGAAATATAGGTTTGGGTTACTAGGTGGGCTACCACCCTTAAAAGAAACTTTTGTGGGTAGTCTAGGTCTTTGGGTTTAACTAGATACACTTTGGTTTTGACTTGGCACTGGGTCATCTTTTGACTCCATAGTTGGTTTTTATCTTCATTCCCAATTGGTGGGTGTCTATTTTCAAAAACTTGGGCATCAACCTTCCTCAAGGGTTGCCTGGGTTTAGCCTTGCTCCCTTGCAGAGCTTCTATTCAACAAGGTAGTTGTTGAACTACTTTGGACACTAAGGGGTCACTCTTTGGTTCTGTTGATCTTCTGACTGACCCAAAGAATCTTATTCTTATTCTGGTAACCTTCCATGATAGTAGGATTTCATCCTTTGGGACACCATTCTGTTCTCGTAGTCCTTTCATGTTGATGAACTTCTTCCATTGGAAGCTGTAAGTCCATCTTTACCTTTTCCTACGTTTTGGCAGCACTTGCCTACTATAAGGGGTATAGTATACTATCTTCCTAGGGTTAAGGCTTAACAACGTCGGTTCTCATAGGTAGGTCTCTCTAGGTTCACCATTCCTCATAACAATAGCGAACAATATGAGTAGTCGTCATGGGGGCCAATCCATGTCACATCCAATCATTGCCTTGTATTTGGTTTGGCTCATCTCGCATTCTAGCTCTTGGTCTACCTCACCAGTTTGACAAAATTTTCTTGAAATGAATACCTATGTTCTCAAATCTAGATTTTAAAACGAATCTATCGTTCCTTATCTAAGGTTTTGCGCAAACTCGGCCGTATGACGTTAACTCTTGAGTTACAAATCCTTCAGCTTGCCATTTCATTGAGAAGTAAAATTTACTCAACAAGGTTGTCTTTAGCTCTTACAAGGCCTTACAATATTTATTACAAGGCTGTAGCTGCGTACAAATTCCTTCAAGTTGGCTATACTTCGTTGTGTTTTCTTCTTGTATCTCGCGGCATCGTTCGGTCATCCCAGTTCACTGAGGTCTTGTAGTACCATTTTCTGAACATTTATCCGCATAGTGTCCCTTTTGTTTGCACTTGTAACAAGTGATTATCGAGAGATCCTTCATAACCTCCGGTTTGGAGTGGTGTTGTCCATTTCCTCCATTATGATTTCCATTGTCTCCATTATGATGATCATTGGAGTGGTTTCCATTGTTTCCACCATTGTGCCTATGACCATTGAAATTACCCTTTCCATTGCCTCCATTGAAGTGGGGTCTCTTGTGGGAATGTCCAGTGTGGGTCTTGTCATTGCTGTGCTTCCTCTTACGAATTTCCTCTTTTCTTATGTTGTTGTCCAGAGTAACCGCTTGGTCTAGCAGAGCCTGGTAGTTTGGAGCATAAGCTACTGACAGAGGTATCTTCAGTTCCCCTTTGAGTCCACGGAGAAACTTATCTTTCCTCTTGGCATCAGTGTCGATGTCTTCTGGTGCGTACCTTGACAGAGAGCAAAAGTCATCCATGTACTCCTTTAGTGTCCTTTCACCCTGCTTCAGAGTGCGGAACTCATCTTTCTTTAGATTCATAATGCCCGTGGAGATATGAGCATTACGAAAGCCTTCCCTGAAGGAATCCCAGTCCAGACCTTCAATTGGATTGGTGACTTGGTAAGTATCCCACCACATTGCTGCTGGTCCCTCTAGCAGGTGGGCAGTGAATCTAATCTTTTCAGCATCTGTGCACTCACGGGTAACTAAGTCCTTACTGACTGAACACAGCCAGTCGTCGGCCACTATTGGGTCTGTGGCAGATGAAAACTTATTGGGTCTGAGCTTCAGGAAATGAGCTAGTCGGTCCACTTGAGGTGGGGGTGGTGGATTGTTGTTGTTGTTGTTGTTCATGAGGTTGGTGTTTGCTTGGATGAATTGGGTCATCATCTGCATGAGCTGGGCTTGACCTGTGGCTAACTGTTGGACCACATCACAGAGGTTGTTGATGTTGTTGTTCCTGCGGTTGTTGTTTTCACGGCGAGGCGGCATCTGAGGTGGTTTTAGCAAAGGTGAGTAATAGATAGATAGAACTAAAGAAGAAAATTTTCCTACCCATGCACAAACAACAAACCATGCAACAAACAAACATAAACCAAACAATCATTGAAAAATCTTTTTGATAAGTTTTGGAAAAACACGCTAACAAAATAATATGGTCATACACCAATTTTGTATGATCATAGAAGCATCTATAAATCGTTGGTTCTATAAACTAGAATCTTGGTGGTCTATTCTATTATAGTTTCATTGTTCCATTTCTTATTTCCACTTCCCCAATGCATCGTTGGTGTTGGGCAGCCTTCCTATCCACATTTCCTCGAGCTCTTTGTTGGTCTTCAATGTAGTTCTTCATGTTGGATCAAGGTCAACCTATGAAGTAGAAGTCTCATTCTTTTGGCACATTGTGTTCTTCTGTCCTTTCTTGATGGTTCCGAGAGTTGGGTCATCTAAGGGAATCATTTGAAAATGAAGTAGGGGAGAAATACAAGGAGTTTCAAGATGCAATACATTTTTTTTAAAAAAATTGTAAATAGAAGTAAGATGAGATAGAGATTTTTATCCTAGGGCCTTCCTATCTCTAATCCAAACCTTGGGTCTCGATCCTACAGGCAACACTATGCTCTGATACCATTCTGTAGCGCCCCGCCTTTTGCCAAAGGCAGAACTCCTGTGTTAAGTGCCATTCCCTGGATCAGTAGATAGCACCACAGTACAAAATAAGTAATCATTGCAATAGCATCAATATTACAACGTAAAACCAGTTACATAGGTCTTCAATCTTACGAGTACACAGCATAAAGCATAGTTGCAGTGAGCCTCCATCCTTCATCACGTGCCACAGGCAGACATGTTGGAATGTAGTCTCGAGATCCTACTCCTGGTTCCTTACTCGAAATAAAACCTGCACGTTTGAATATGCAGCCCCAGAGGGGTCAGTACAATGATGTACTGGCAAATGACACATATTTGGTGGCTGTTGTGAAAAAGCTATCTACATGATATTTGGCTGGTGGATCTCAAAGGCTCAATTGCATAAAGCAAGTTTTATCCTATCAAAACATTTTTAAAACATTTAGATTTTTCTTTAGGGTCAAGGTAACCCCCAGATGATAACCACCACACAAACCTTGGGTTGATAGCCAAGTTGTGTAGCTCTGGGTAGTAACTCAACAAAACACAAATAGCCCTCAGGTGATAACCACCACATACCATGGGTTGATAGCCAGGTATATGGCCCTGAGTAGCTTGGTTCAATTAAAGCCCCAAGATAACCCTTAGGTGATAACCACCACACATGTCCTGAGTTGATAGTCAGGTGTGTAGCCCTAAGTAGCTAGTCTTGGGATTAGTGAGGACCCTTAGGTGATAACCACCACACATGTCCTGAGTTGATAGTCAGGTGTGTAGCCCTAAGTAGTCACTATTCAAGTTCAATTAAAGCCCCAAGATAACCCTTAGGTGATAACCACCACACAAGTCCTGAGTTGATAGTCAGGTGTGTAGCCCTAAGTAGCTAGTCTTGGGATTGGTGAGGACCCTTAGGTGATAACCACCACACATGTCCTGAGTTGATAGTCAGGTGTGTAGCCCTAAGTAGTCACTATTCAAGTTTTAATTATTTTGAAAAGGTGATGAGATTCCTTTCGCGCGACATGTCCTCTCTCTGTTCCTAGGTACAACCAATACAAAGTACTCTCAGGTGATAACCACCACACATGTCCTGGGTTGATAGCCAGGTGTGTGGCCCTGAGTAGCCATAAGATTGCACCCAGGTGGTTCATTGGGTTATTAATTTTCATCTTTACAAATCATACACAGCATGGCAATGGCACCATCATTTTCAAAACTTGATATTCAATCCTAACAAGGTAGAGTTTGAGGGATAGCTTCACACTACTAGGATCTAAGCATTTGCAAAGTCTTTGCAATTGAAAACATTAGAACACCTATCATGCATACTACATTAAAAACACTAATGCAGTATTTGAAAAGTAGGTCAAGAATGTGTGTCACTTGCCTTTTTGAAGATCACGATGTTTCACTTCTCTCAACTAAGCACGTAGCTCTTCGCACAAACTATAGCACAGAAATAACATAACATAAACATACCATTCAAACCAATCAAACAAATCAAACAATTGAAAATTATTTGTTTAACAATTTAGATTTATTGATATGTTATGATAGAAGGATATGGCAATGTTCATGATTTGTGAGATATGAATTTGAGAGCTTAGTTGGGGAAGATCAATATGATTGGAGAGATAATTGGACTAGGCGAAATGTAATTGATGAAGTTTTTATGCTTTAAGAATGCTTGAACTACTCAATTAGCACATTTGCAAGTTGAATAGTTCCATACATGTGAGCAGAACTAAGTAGGCATGGGATTGGGTATGAATAATTGATATTTGAGGACATGGCTCAAATGGTTCATTGATCAACATGGTGTATAACACATACTATGGTATGGGTTATAACAACACCACATTAACAAAATCTAGGTTTGAGATGAATTCATATTCTACTCAAGTAGCACAATTGCAATTTGAGTATATATATGAATTAGACAAAAATATAATGAGTGAGGTCTTTATGCTTTATTAAAGCATATTGAATCTTGGAATATCTCCTGTGGGTAAATCACATAAGAGACAAAATAGTGCAATAGCAATACTATTGAATAAGTGTAACAACAATTATTCTTAAATAGTATATATTACACTTAAGCTTAGGCTAGGATTCATGAATCATTGAGTTACTCAATTAACTCATTTGTTAATCAAATAGCTCTACACATGAAATCGGGATCAAGTGGATAGAGGATTGAGTATGGGTAGATAACATTTCAGATTATGGTTTAAGGTTTCTATTGGGTACATGGAGTATTGGATAGGTGCTATAATGTTGATTAGATCAACACCACAAGGATAGCAAGAATAGAATCTATGATTGAGATGTATCACACTTTACTCAAATAACACAATTATAATTCGAATATGTGTGAACTAGACAAGATAGGTCTAAGTGAATATGATCTTGATCAAGATGTTGTTTAGATAACATTGATGACTAGGTATGAATATAGGATTCACTAAAGTAGAAAGGAATCATTGATTGAAATAGAAATAGAACTAATCCATATAGGAATACTCAAATTCTCATTTTAGAATTTGAATAATTGTTGAAGTGGTTCAATAAAATATGGGAGTGATGCTACTGGATAGCTTGCAGTAATACAAAGTCACTGCAATTGGAATCATTCTAAAATAAGTTATCGAATTTGAATTATCACCAAAATGGTGATTTGGACAAATTTGAATGCACAAAGTGTGTGCACGTATAAAATTTGGATTTTCTTGATCCTATGATGTTCTACAAGTTCTAAGAAATCCAGAGACTACAAATTTGAAATTTTTGGATGTGTGGAACAAAAGATATGAATTTATTAGTGCAATAGAAGGATTTGAATCAATCTGAAAATAAATTCAAATTAATTACAGAGACAATGGAATATTATTGCACCATTGGATTCTACTCATTCTTAGCTTTCCAGAGACATCTTATTTGTGATTTTTCGAGTTGTAGAATGAAAGATATGATTTTTGCAAGTTTTAGACCAAATCTGATTCAAAGTTTTTAATTTGAATTCGGTTTAAACCAGAGGCTGACACTTGGCGCAACCTGACAGGTCGGTACCGATTCGGGTGGATCAAGGTTGCGGGCCGTTAGATCTTAAGTGGATCGAACGTACCAGATTCACTGATACCTCTTCGTTTAAGTGAAGCGATCTGGGCTTTTGGATCTTGATCGGACGGACGATAAGAATCAGAGAGGAGAGAAGCTCACCTAGGGTTTCCAGATACTCGCCGGAGATGGTCAAGTTCGCCGGAGTCGGCTCGAGCGTGGACGGCGATGGGGTTCCAGGGGCTCCTGGTGGCAATGGAGAGGGTGACGAGGTACGTCTGGATGCGGTGATGTCGAATGCGTGGCCGGTGCGGTCGATTGTTTCCAGGAGAGAGGAAGGGAAGCGGCCGGAGGAGCTTTGGCGACGGCGACCTTCGGGCTCGGAATGGATGCGTCGGTTCGCTGCGAAGTAGGACAAGTGGAAGGTATCGTCAGATGCGCAAGGAAAAAGGGAGAAAGGTCAGGAGGGAAAGGAGGGGCTTGGCCTCACCTACGCTGCCGATTTCGTGCGGAGACGCTGCAGATGCGTCGGACTCCGGCGAGGAATTCCGCCGGCCTGGCGGTGTCTCGTGCAGGAGGACGAAAGGGAGATGGGGGAGGAGTGCTGGGGCTACTTATAGGCGTGGCTCGGGGAAGAAACGGGCAGGTATTAAATCGGGAATTGAAGAGGAGAAATTACAGTGAGGAAACGGTCTCCGGCGTGATCTCCGGTCCAGGGAAGAAGAAGGGTGACGTGGCCTGGCAGGTAGGGCCCACACGTCAGCGGGGGAGAAGGGAACAGAGGGTACCGATTCAGTTTGAGTTAGCAGGCCGTGGGCTGTTTCTCCTTACCGGGCCGAAGGGTTCCCCGAGGCCCTTTTTCTTATTTTCTTTTCTTTTCTTCTTTTTCCTTTTTTGTTTTCTTATTCCTTTTGTATCTTTTGCAAAAATGCTTCAAATCAAACCACTTTCATAAATTTTCTAAAATTCCAAGCAACAATCTAAGACAGTAAGAAACATGTTTTCCCAAAATAAAACAAGATTTTCAAAAAGGCTTTATAAATTTAGCCAAAGGCTTTGCTTGCATAAAAGAAATAGAAATAGGGTTTGAAAATAATTCTTTTAAAGAAAATAGGAAAATAGTATTTTATAAAATAATAGTTGAGATTCACACTCAAACATAGGTTTGCAAAACAATCTTTATAAATACTTTTGTAACTCCTTTCTCTGCAAGCAGGCTTGCATAAAGTTGAATAAAACCAAGAAAAATAATATTTTGGTTTTTGGTTTTTCTCATAGGAGTTCAGCATGAAAGATAGGAAGTTTGAAATGGTTTTTTTTGAAGTAAAACTTATAAATAAACTCAAAAAGTTTTAAATTCCTGTGAAGTTTCAATCATCTCAACAAAACAAAAACAAAAAATTTCCCTCCAAAATTTGATAAAATCTTGGGATGTTACAATAGGTATGTATGGTGGACACTTTGGCAAACTTGGTTTTTAGGAGTTGGATGCACGAGTAGAGCTCATACTCAGTATAAAATGAAGGCTAGCAAGAGACTGGGAGCGACCAACTAAGAGAGCAATAATGGCCATAATCATGCAAAGCGACAAAGCAACATTAAAAGAAGCATAAGATGGCATCAAAAGTCAAAAACTTAATGATCATAGAGGCAATGGCAACTTTGTATGAGTCTAACATGTGTGAGCATGCGCCAAGTCAACCCAAATAAAGCATCAAGGAGAAAACCAAAATAATGCTTCCAAATAATTAAAACAACGCATGATTTTTTCAAAGGCTCATTAAGCAATCTTAGTCATTTGAGATAAGTTATGCTACAGCAAAACCACTAAGCATACTATCAAAAAGACATCAAGCACGACATGCAAAAGCCTAGGCCGCAGTCTATACAAGCTCCTTCTTGTACCACTTTTTTCTGCATAAAGCTTTTTCTCTTTTCCAACACCATTCAAACTTTTTATAAACAACTCTTTTGATGAAAACCAATATGTACCAGAGGCAAAAATACACCTTGATACAAAGATATAACAAGATATGAACACAAATCAAGGTGAAAATTGAAAGCTAAAACGCAGTTCTAGAAAAAGAGAACACCCGTTGAAACGATAAGAGTGAAAAACGGAGTGTTCTTGGCGAATGAAAAGCAAGGAAACTTCTCCAAAAGAAATTTGTTGGGGTCCAACCATTTATTGCAGCAAACAAAACTAAAGAAAACTGAAAACTAAAACAACTGATGCTCCAAGAAAAACGCATAATGCATGAAGCAATAAAAATATAGTCTGTTGAAAGGTGACCTGATTTTTGCCGATGAAGAAGGGGTGCCTCGGGGGCATCCCCAAGCTTTGATGCTTGTACCTCTTGGATATTTCTTGGGGTGCATGGGCATCCCCAAGCATGAGCTTTTGTCTATTCTCCAACTCATCTCATCATTCTCCGATCCCTACACTTAAAAACTTCCTTCATACAAAACTAAACACAAATCTATTAGCAACATTAGTGTAAGCATAACAATGAATCAACCCTTTTTGCTACAGGTTTCAACTCAAAACCATCACATATAAAGTATATACTACTGTAGCAACTTCCCCAAAAGTTCCATGATCAAAAGAACTTAAAAAGAAAGCGATCAAGCGGCAAACACAAATATTAGCAGAAATCTGTTAAAACAGAACAGCTGACAAAGGTCGAATTTTTAGAGGGTTTTCTGTTGCTCAAATCAAAAAGTGTTCAACTAATGAAAGTTTGGATATAACCTGGGGCATATGCACAAGAAATGGAAGGTCCAAAAGGTATACAGATAATTTTCACGAATTTTTACGGTGCAGCACCGAAAACTGTTTCAAGATAGCAACATCCCCAAATCTTACCTCACTCAAATTAGAGGCTTCTCTTGGCACAAAAACGAAATAAAAATGATAAGAAGAGGTCATTACAGTAGTAATAACTTCCAAGACTCAAATAAAAGAAAAATAACTGAAAGTAAAAACATTGGGTTATCTCCCAAGAGTGCTTTTCTTTAACGCCTTTGAGCTAGGCGCAGAAAGTGCGAATCAAGTAATATCAAGTGATGAAGTGCTAGGGTCAGCGGGTGCCTTACGTCTTACTTTATTACCTTTGCTCTTAACTCTAGGAAAGACGTGACTATTGCAAGGTGGAGAGATGAATCTTATATTGCCTTTTCCCACATCTATAACGGCGCCCAGGAGCTTAAGTAGAGTTCTTCCAAGTGTGATTTGTCCTTTTCCTACACATTTAATAACAAGATAATCAGTAGATATCATTCTTCCTAGGACTTTTGTAAAAACTCCTTCAGCTATTCCAACGGGAAATATAGTGGCATTATTAGTAAGGGAAATTTCTTCTCCCCCCTCAGAAAGCTTCCAAAGACTTAAAGATTCATAAACATCCTTTGGCATAAGACAAAATTCAGACATAATATCACAACGAGCATGAAAAGTTTCACCACCAATGGTTATTTTTACCGTAGGATACCAACTCGAAGGTTTAGAATTTGTTGGCACATAATCAAAATGCTGGCGCAAAGTACTATAGCAATCATTCAAACAAGCAGTATGAGTCTCAAGAGTATCAAGTCTATTAAAAATGCTCACAAGAGAGGAATCAAAATCAGTTGGCGTGCTATAAATTGTAATCAACTTTTTATAATATTGAAGGCTTGATCTCCATCACAATGAAGGAAATCTCTTTCTGCCGTAGCATCCAAAGCATATCTATAACGAAGAGCAAGTCCAAAGTAAAAGCAACTAAGAAGCAAACTCAAAGTCATTTTCGGTTCAGTTTTTCCATGCCAATCATAAATTCTAGACCAAGCTTCCTTGAAACTTTCCTCATTCTTTTGCTTGAAAGAGAAAATCATATCCTCGGGCGACATAGTAGTAGCAACTAAACTAAACATAATAAACAACTATAAAGGATACTAATTTTTTTGTGTTTTTGATAAAACGAAACAAGTAAAAATAAAGTAAAAGCAAAACTTAAAACAAAGTAAAGGATGTGCGTGCGAAACTCCCCTTGCAGAAGTCTTCTTTTTCCCTGGCAACAGCGCCAGAATAATGACTTGATGCGGCGCGGTGTTGATGGTTTTTCACCGTCCAGTTGGGAACCCCAAGAGGAAGGTATGATGAGCACAACAGCAAGTTTTTCCCTCAGTAAGAAACCAAGGTTTGTCAGTCCAGGATAAAGTCAAACTCCAGAAGGTGATGCTGACTAGCCTACTAACACTCCAACAAGGGCGCCGTTAATGATTCTTGTTGACTTGTCTTCAACTAGTAGCAACGCGGAACCTGCACACAACACAACCAAATACTTTGTTCCCAACTTACGATGAGGTTGTCAATCTCACCGGTTTGCTTGAAACAAAGGGTATGAGCGTATCGAGTGGAAAGCAATAGTAATATGCGAGTAAAGTAAACAGGTGATAGCAATATAATGGAAATAGGACCGGGGTCCACAATTCACTAGTGGTGTCTCTCCATAAGATAAAATAACACATGCTGGGTAAACAAATTACAGTTGGGCAATTGATAGAATAAAGACAACGTGATATGTCAAGAGGATCACTATGAGATTTACTCTGGGCATTACAACAAGATACATAGACCGCCATCCAACTGCATCTATGACTAATAATCCACTTGTGGCGAATCAATCCGAGAACTCCACAAGTATTAAGCTGCGAACAACAGATAACTGCATTAAGCAAAGTGTGTAATGTAAACAAAGCATATGCCCTTGAGCATATGAATGTTGTTTTCCCCCTAGTAGCAACAGCACATCTACAACCTTAGAGGTTTCTGTCACTCCCCCAGATTAAATAGAGGCATGAACCCACTATCGAGCAAAAATACCCCCTCTTGGAGTCACTAGCAACTACTCGGCCAAGATAGCTACTAACAAAGGAGAGCATGCAAGATCATAAACAACATAGAGATAACATAAGATAATATTCAGCACATCAACTCAATCATAACACCAATATTCATCGGATCCCAACAAACACAACATGTAGAATTACATAATGGTGATCTCGATCATGTAAGGCAGCTCACGAGATCTAAACATGAAGCACATGGTGGAGAAGACAACCAACTAGCTACTGCTATGGACCCATAGTCCAAGGTAGACTACTCACTCATCGCGCCGGAGGCAAGCATGGCGATGAAGAAGACCTGTAGCATACATGTGCTTTATTTGTGCTAGTCCCGGATCGACTGCTAGCACACACAGTTACAAGATGAAATACCATGATTACAAAGGTCTTTATTACAACGCTTGATCCACAAATAAAATAGTTCTCTTACAACTCAAGTGGCACAATGCCACAACTTATTACAACTCGAGGGAAATGACTAAGTAAATAACTACAAGTCTTCTTTCTTCATAGCTCCACAGGCAGATGTGTTGGACAAAGACTCGTGACCAAGGCGCAGCAATCTTCAATCTTCATAGTAGTAACCTGCAACCTGATATGTTGCAGCCACTGAGGGTCAATACTTTGAATGTATTGGCAAGATGTCACTTTGGTGGACTCAATGACACCTACACTTATATGCTATTTGGCCAGGTGGAGTTTGACTTTGCGAAAGCAAGCTTCAATCCTAACTTTTGTAAAACTCAAGTTTTCCTTAGCAAAATTTTGTTTAAGAGAAACTCTTTTCTACCCAAGTTTACCCATCAAGTTTTAACTTAAAGAAATTGGGATGAGGAGATTCTTGAACAGCTTCAACATCATGTCACTCAAATTGTCCATAATCGGGGACACGGCTAAGTACTTAGTTTTTAACACTCTGCAGAGGTGGTGCACTTTGCCCACAAGACTTAGTCATTACTTTTCCCCATGAAGCTCATTTTGCATCAAATGGGCAGGTGGAGACCAAGACGTGATCTTTCAAAAGCAATCCCTCAAACCAACCCGGATGCGCTCCCACCTATCATCTCCTACCACCCTCTGTCCATCTGGTTGAGTTCTTGCAGCTTAGTTGATCAAGACAGAGCCCATTTGACTTGTGGTTGCACTGGAAGCTTCATGATTTGAGTGTCTCCAATCTCTTTGCTCCTGGGTGGCCGTCCACAAGTGAGATACACCTGGTGTCGTGGTTTCGTCAACAGATCTGCCATAGGGGTAGGTGTATGGCGATTTGTGGAAAGGGGTGAACACGGCGGAGCGATCCGGGACGGTGGTAGCACGAGTTTACCCAGCTTCAGATCCCGCAACTGTGGCGAGACCCTACGTGCTGCTATAAATAACTATATGGCAACAAGTGCTCAGTTACAATGATAAGGTTGGCTCTTTCGCTATGCGATTGGCCGTATATCTAAGTTGTGCCTCAAGGGCTTCTCCACGCCGGCTTATAAAGGCGCCTGGCTTGGGCTACACGATGGTACTAGAGCGGATACAACTTGGAGTCCTAGACTAAGTCCTATGCGTGTACCACAAGGCAACCCGCCATGGGCCTGTCTACGGATCCGCCATGAGCTCCTGCGTCCAGTACCACCATGGTATCTCCAGCAACTGGGCCGCCCGGTAGGCAATCCGCCATACCACCCTGATGGGCCACCCTGGCTTGCTGGTTTAGGACTACGTCGCTGGTATACCTATTTGGTATATCCCCAACAGTAGCCCCCAGGGAATTTCAAGAGCGCCATTTTCATCCGCCATGCCTTGTTTTTGGTGAAGTCCATCCGCGATAGCTCGTCTTCTGTTCTGTGTCTGGATGGCGGTTCTTGATGTTCCTCTTTTCTCCATCCATCAATCCGCCATAGATAGCGGATCATGCGACGTAGTTTCATCTTAGCAAATTTTCTGGGATCCGTTGGATCATACCATAGAAATCCACCGTAATTTTCGGCACGTAGTTCCTTCTAGGGCAAGATTCACAGCGTACGCACTATTTCACCGAAGTTACTTTTTAACCCTTGGACACGTGTCGCCGAATTAGGGTTTCCGTGATCAGGATGAGTGGTTGTGATGGCGGGCACGAATCTCGAGGCCTGGGGTCTATATATACCCCGGCCTCTCACCCCCGGCCGGTTCACACCTCATTCGCCCCCCATGCCTTCTCTCTCCTCAGCGCCTCCACCAGAGCTCCGTGATCTCCGACGAGCCACCGCGGGATTTCTTCGCCACCGGTGACTTTCCCACCACAAACTGGCTTTGTCTTCCTCTTCTTCTTTCGAGGTCTTGGAGATCATTTCTGCCACGCCTCTAGCCACCATGGAACCAAAATCGCCTCGCCAGGCCACAAAGTTTGAAGCTGCCAAAAGCTTAGCAGTGTCATCTGACACGGAATCCACCATTCTTGAGACCTCGGGAGGTAGCTGGGATCCCTGCAACCTAGATGAGGGAACTCTATCTTCCTTGGAGCAGGAGGAACGGATAGCAGCCAAGGAGATTTCCAGATGGTGGGTAGATCCTGGTGCAGCAATGCCAGCCCCTTCCGATGGAGAGATCGTGATGCTTAAGTCTCACATTGACCGAGGCTTCATCCTTCTGCCATCCTACTTCTTGAAGGGCGTACTCTGGCACTACAGGTTACAGCTACACCATATTGCACCAAATAGCTTCACAATCATAGCGGGATTCGTCGCGCTATGCGAAGGATATCTGGGTATCAATCCGCGCGGAGACTTATTCCGCTTATATTTTAACATCCACCATAACTGGGATGCGAATGGAGACCCTCGCAACTGTGGATCGGTCTCATTTGTTCCTCGGAGCGGGAAATCATACCCCTATATTACTCCGCATGATTCTGCAAAGGGATGGCAGGGATCTTTCTTCTATCAGGCTGACCAGGCCCCTCCTGAAAGGAAGTATGGCGTGCGGTCTTTTATTGATGGTCCCGTCGAGGAGCAAGATAGCTGGGGCGTTATGGACGATTTTACCATGGATGATGAATGCCAACTCTGCTCACGACGGATTTCCAAACTTGTATTTTCTGGACTGACAGGTGCAGACACCATCCACTGCTGGATCTTACGGCGGATTCAGCCTCTTCAATATCGCCCAGCTCTGATGTGCGAATATAGTGGGACTGACGACCCTCAACACTATTCCAAGGAGGAACTATCTGCTGAGGAGATTGAGCACCGAATCCGCAACATCATCATGGTGGGATGAGATGAGCCATTGAAGGTAAAGATCCCCATGTATGAGAACGGCAATTGTCCAGAGGTGAGTGCCTTCCTGTTTTGCCATAATCGTATTTTTCTTTCATAGCTTGCATCTTCCTGCAGCTTTCTTCCCTTCCTCCCTCCGAGCTGAGCCGTCTAGTCCGTTACCCCCGGACGAAGGAACTCACCGACGATGAAGATGAAACGTCCTCATCTCCAAGAAGACAGAAGATGGCGGAAGAGGGGAATGTGGCAGATGAGCCCACGACAACGGTACCCCATGGTGTTCGCGGCGCAGGCGGGCGCGTGCGAGGATTAGGCAAGAGGGTTTCCCGCCATCCATCCCCTGCTCTGCGCAGCCACTTGGACACCGTGCCCGAGCATTCCACTACTATCAAACTGCCAGAGCGGAAGTAAGGAAGATATTCTTTTTTGATTTCATACCATCTTTAATTTGACTTGTTCTGATCTGTGACTTGACGCATAGGAGAAGGAAAGTTGCTGGCCAAAAGCCTCCAAGGACCAAACCATCCCCTGCCACTGTCCCACCTACACCTGATGCTCCCGTCCGCCCAGCTGGACCCTCCACTTTTGCCCAAAGGGCTAGCAAGATGGCGGGTGCTTCGGGGATAGATGCTGGGCCCTCCGCCCATCCTGCTAAGGGCTCAAAGAAAGTAAGCTTTAACGAGATGGCGGTCGAGATGGGCGCGGGAGTTGGGGAGGCCTCAAAATGGAAAAAGAAAGCAGATGCTCTTTTCCGTCATGATCACCTACAGGAGGAGGCCAGTAACCATGTGTCAACCGCCATGTCATCGTTTGTTCAGAGAACCAGCATTGTGAAAGAGGTATGTACTCCCAGTAGCCCCCGAGTGCCGTAGCGGATTTCCGTAGAAGATCCGCTATGGTGCTCTAAGAGAACTACTTTTTAAACTTGTATAGTATTGCCCCCGAGCGCCATCACATTGTATGGTGCTCTTTAGAGAACTTTAAATTTTGTACTGAGTAGCCCCTGAGCATTATGGCGGATGACTATCCGGCATAAAGCTCTGAAGAAGACTAAAAAAATCATCATGAGTAGCCCCCGAGCGTCATGGCGGATAATTATCCGGCATAAAGCTCTAAGAGTGACTAACACATAATATCGTTTTGCCAGAATTACAAGAAAGTTGTGGAGGACTTGGTCCAGGTCGTCAGCTCGCAGGAGAAGGAGCTGGCGGAAAAGAGCACTCTGGTGGCGGACTTGCAGCAGCAACTCGAGAATAGCAGTAATTTTCTTTCGTCTTGGACAAGTTTAAGTACCTTTCTGCTATCCGATGAATACTTTGCTTATATTTCCGCCATGCAGATGCTGCCAAGCTGAAGTCCACACTCGAGGGGGTGGAAAGAAGCCATGCTATACCGATGGAGGGGTTGCAGAAGCAGCTCCAAAAATCCTTAGCCTCGAATACCCTCCTCGAGGAGCAGCTCAAGGACCAGGAACGCCAGAACCTGCAGAAGCAGAAGGAGGTAGAGGATCTCCGCAAGGCCGCCGCTGAATTTGAAAAGCGATGAGATGGCTTTAACGAGGTCCTCGATTATTTCCAGAAGACCCTGCTAGGTATTAATGGCTTTCCATACTCTCTAGTTTGTAATAATACTAGATGCCAAGTATGACATGTTGTTTATTTCTGCTATGTAGCGACCCTGGAGCAAGGCGAGGTGGATTCCGCCACAGGCTTGCGCATGGCCACCGACGCGGCGAAGAAGGAGCTGGATGGCCTTCTTAACGCTGGTCGGCAGGCGTGCGGGAGTCTGCAGATAGCGGGTTCAGCTGGCCTCTCCGCCATAGGGCTCACGAAGAAGCTGCTGCTCACGCCTGGGCTAGTGGCGGACTGGAAGCAGTCGTCCGCTCGAGGTGGTGCCAGAACCGCTTTAACTTTGGCAAAGGCCCACTACCCTGAGCTAGATCTGGACTTAGTCACCTCCGGCATCCCAGAGAGCGGCGAGGATGGAGCGCCGGTGGACGAGACCGCCATCCGGCAGAGTGTGCTAGGATATGATCAGCTGTGTGCCCTGGGCACTCAGCTGAACGTATACTAGGAGGCATACGATCTGCCGGGGTCTCCGAGCCAAGCTTCGGTGTCGGTCTCTGCAGCCACTGCTGGTGCTGATGGCGGCGATGAAGTGTCCTCTGCAATTCCGCCATCTGCTTGAGTTGTACCCTGCAATGTGGCAGGAAGAAACAATTGCATCAATTCGGCCCCTAAGTGGGTCTGTAAGTTAAATATTTAAACTGCGCGTATGCTCTGCACTATGTCTGATCTACTTGTGGTGGATCAGTGAATGCTTTTGAACTTGTGGCACAGTTTTTATTAAGTGGTTTTGTGTGCGAAAAAACTGCCAGGCATATTTTTATGCAACTTGCAGTTGTTTGACATGCTCAAAAACAACACTTTGAAAAAAATTCGCGTGTAGGATTATGCGACCCGCCATCCGGCTCTTTGTGCTTGACTTTTTGTGAGATGGCGAAATCTTCGCACGAACAATCCGCTAGGGCGACGATACTTAATAGCAACCATCCAAAACCCTTAGCAAATAGCGGCTTAGACCGTCAAAAAGTCACTACTCGGGAATCCACACAAAGAACGTCAGATGGAGATCAATACATAAATATGCTACGCGGACCGCTATGGCGGATTTAAAGAGACGCATGTGCAAAGCACAATTGCGCAAAGGTTCCACACGATCTAAATGAACAATAAAGGAGGTAAAAGACTCAGAAAAAATCTGGAGTGAACCAGATGCTTTATTTCATTGATCATATAGAGGTGCCTATTACATAGCTTAGGTAAGTGCTAAGTGTAGAAAGGACGTAGCTGTGCGATGTTCCATGGACGATCTGTTTCGTCGTAGATATCGTCAGGGTCTCTTCGTTTGCGCTTCTTACTGGGGTGCTTATCTAGCTCGCGAACATCAACGAGGTAGTAGGAACCGTTCAGTAGAGCTTTGCTGATGACAAAGGGTCCTTCCCAAGGCGGGGATAGCTTGTGGGACTTCTGCTGTTTGAGGCGTAGCAGCAGGTCCCCCTCTTTGAACGAGCGTTTGCAAACTCGACGGCTGTGATAGCGGCGGAGATTCTGCTGGTAGATGGCGGATCTCTGGGCTGCTAGGTCTCGTTCTTCTTCCAGCAGGTCCACGGATAGTTGTCTGGACGCTTCTGCATCTTCCTCCTCATAGGCCTCGACTCTTGGAGAATCGTACTGGACATCACTTGGCAAGATTGCCTCTGCTCTGTAGACTAGGAAGAAAGGGGTGAGGCCAGTTGATCTGTTTGGCATGGTCCGTAGACTCCATAGCACAGATGGCAACTCTTCTGCCCAGGCTCCAGCTGCTCTATGTAGCGGTGCTTCCAGGCGTGGCTTGATCCCTGACATGATTAGTCCGTTGGTCTGTTCAACCTGGCCATTGGACTGTGGATGCGCCACAGATGCCAGGTCGAGGCGGATTTCGTTGTGATGGCAGTACTCTTCAACTTCTCCCTGAGACAAGTTAGTGCCATTGTCGGTTATGATGCTATGTGGGATGCCGAATCTGACCACAATGTCCTTGATGAATTTTAGGGCAATTTTGCCATCAAGTTTTTTGATGGGCTTAGCTTCCACCCACTTCATAAATTTGTCTACTGCTACCAGGAGGTGCGTAAATCCTGAAGGTGCGTAAATCCCGAAGGTGCTGTTTTTAGCGGACCCACCATGTCCAGCCCCCAGACCGCAAAAGGCCAGGTTATAGAGATCGTATGTAGTGCTGTGGTGGGCATGTGCGTTTGCTTGGAGTACATCTGGCAACCTTGGCAGAGCTCAATGATACGGTCTGCATCTGCCTTGGCTGTTGGCCAGTAAAATCCGTGGCGGAATGCCTTAGCTACTAGGGATCTGGCGGTGGCATGATGCCCACATTCGCCTTCGTGGATTTCCCTTAGTATTTCGATTCCGTCCACTTGGGATATGCACTTCATAAAAACTCCCGAGGTGCTTCGTTTGTAGAGCTGGCCATCTATGATGGTGTACGCTTTTGCTCTACGCTCGATTTGTCTCTTTTGGACTTCGTCTTTGGGTAGCTTCTTGTTCGTCAGATACTCCAGGTAGGGCTCTGCCCATGGCGGGTTGCTGGGCAAAATCGCCATAACGGGGGAGCTTGCTAGTTCTGGATTTTCTGGATCCACCATCTTGACTGATGGTATGTGCAGATGCTCGAGGAATACGCCTGGCGGAACTGCCTTGCGGCTAGACCCTAACTTGGACAAGGTGTCGGCCGCCATGTTATCCTCTCGTCGTACATGCTTTATGTCGTAGCCGAGGAAACTTTTGGCCATCTCATCCACTTTGTCTCTGTAAGCCGCCATAACTTCGTTCTGAGCTTTGTATGTGCCAGCCACCTGCTGAGCGACAAGGTTAGAATCTCCACAACACATAATGTGTTGTACGCCGATCTCCTTTGCGATGCGTAGCCCGTGCAGTAGCGCTTCATACTCCGCGATGTTGTTGGTGGTGGGGAAGTGAATCTGGAGAACATAGCTGAGCTCATCTCCCTTGGGAGATTTGAGTGTCACTCCAGCCCCCAAGCCGTGTAGCAGCTTTGAACCATCAAAGTGCATCACCCAATGCTCTGGTTCTGGGACGGGCGTAGTCTCCTGCGCTTCCTTCCAATCCGCCATGAATTCCGCCAAGGCCTGAGACTTGATGGCGGTGCGAGGCTTGTAGTCGATGTCGAAGGAGGCCAATTCAATGCCCCACTTTGCAACTCATCCTGTTGCATCACTGTTGTTGATGATGTCCTTCAGTGGAGCCTTGATCACCACTGTGATCTTATGGTCATAGAAGTAATGCCTTAACTTATGAGAAGCTAGGAAAACTCCATATGCCAACTTTTGGTAGTGAGGGTAGCGCTGCTTGGATTCCGCCAGGACCTCGCTGATATAGTAGACTGGTCGCTGTACGCCGTATTCCTGCGCTTCTTCCTTACGTTCTACCACAATGACGATGCTGACGACCCTGTTAGTTGCCGCCATGTATAATAAGATGGGTTCTTGGTCTTCGGGGGCTGCTAGGACTGGTGTAGTGGATAAGACTCTCTTCAGATCCTTAAGCGCAGCGTCTGCCTCATCGGTCCAGACGAATTCGTCTGATTTCTTCATCAGCTTGTAGAGTGGCAAAGCCTTCTCGCCAAGACGACTGATGAATCTGCTCACTGCTGCCATATAGCCTGTGAGTCGCTGTACGTCCTTCAAGTCATTAGGCCGTGAGATGTCGAGGATTGCCTTGATCTTCTCCGGGTTGACCTCAATTCCGCAGTGGGAGACGATGAATCCCAGGAGTTGTCCAGCTGGTACCCCAAAGACGCACTTCGTGGGGTTGAGCATCATGTTGTACTTCCTTAGATTGTCGAAGGTCTCTTGCAAATCTGCTATAAGGCAATCTTGCTTCTTGGACATAATGGGTATGTCATCCACATATGCGTGGATGTTACGTCCGATTTGATCCGCCAGGCACTTCTGCATGGTGCGCTGGTACGTTGCTCCTGCATTTTTTAGACCGAACGGCATTGTGACATAGCAATATGTGCCATAAGGTGTTACGAATGACGTAGCAAGCTGATCAGACTCCTTCATCTTGATCTGGTGGTATCCTGAGTAGGCATCTAAGAAACATAGCAGCTCCAATCCCGCCGTCGATTCAATGACTTGGTCAATGCAAGGCAAGGGAAAAGGATCTTTTGGACACGCTTTGTTTAGGCCAGTGTAATCTACACACATGCGCAGAACCTTTGTGTTTTTCTTAGGAACTAACACAGGATTTGCCACCCACTTCGTATGGATCACTTCTTTGATGAAGCCTGCTTTAAGTAGCTTGGAAATCTCCTTTGCTATCGCGCGGCATATTTCATCTCCGAAGCGTCTCATGGCTTGTCTTACTGGCTTGGAGCCAGGGATTATCTGTAGGGCATGCTCAGCGAGTTCCCTGGGTACACTTATCATGTCAGATGGCTGCCATGCGAAGATGTCCCGGTTCTCACGGAGGAACTCGACGAGCGCGCTTTCCTATTTGGGGGACAGATTTGTCCCAATCGAGGTGGTCTTGGCGGCATCGCTAGCGACAAGTTCCACATGCTTTGTATCGATTGTAGGCTTAAAGGTGGGCGGGGAGGCGGAAACTTCCTACTTGGATGCCGGCATCTCCGCAGGGTCCATGGTGGCATGGATTTCCTTGAACTCCTTGCCAAAGAACACTGCCTCCGCGAAGGCGGCTTCTCCTTCCTCGCACTCCTTTGCCTTTCTGAAGCTGCCATAAACGGTGATTATGCCATCCGGTCCTAGCATCTTCAGCTGGTTGTAGATGTAGCATGGCCTGGCATGGAAACTGTGGAAGGCAGGGCGGCCGAAGGTAACGTGGTATGTACTTTTGAACGGGACCACCTCAAAGGTTATGGGCTCTTCTCGGTAATTTTCTTCACTACCGAAGGCTACCTTGAGGGTGATGGACCCGAGGGACTTAGCTTGGCGGCCAGGAACCACTCCATAAAAAGTGACGACACTATGGCAGAGTTGGGTCTTGGTAAGGCCGAGTTTTGTCAGAGTTTCCACGTACATGATATTCAAGCTGCTGCCGCCATCCATTAGACACTTGGAGAACTCGTAGCTGTGGATTACAGGGCATACTACCATGGCATAATATCCATCCGGGATGTGCTCTGGGTGAGCTCCAGTGCACCGGTACTTTGGACCATCGGACGTACTGGTGGACTTTTGGCACGGTGGCATTGAGGGAGCGCATAGCGGCTCGCTGTGCCTTAGCCGTGGGGGGTCCAAGGAACGTATGAAAGGCTCCTTTTTTGTTGGTATTTTTGAATGGGTTACCCGTGCCAGCCCCACCCTCTGCCTTTTCGGCGGGTTTGGGCGCAGGGTCTTCGTCCATATCACTGCCATCCTTGGACTCCTTATCCTTGTCCGCTTTTCCTTTGCCACGAGGCCGTTGTCGCCGGTTGCGCTTGTAGCCAGCTTCTTGATCTGCCTTGATATCATTGACAAATTTGCAGTTCCGGTTGGTGTGATTGCACTTCCCTGAAGCGTCTCGATGGGCGAAGCATGGCATATCGCGGTACTCATTGTAGGACACGGGGGCGGAAGGTGCCGAAGCGGGAGCCGTAGAGCTCCGCGGCTGGCCACTGCTGGTACCGCGTCCTTTGCTGCGCTGGCTGCTTTGACTCTTATCGGCAAAGGTTGTGGCCACCATATCCGGAGTTTGCTGCTCTTCTGGCGGATTCTTCCGTTTATTACTGTTGTTTCGCTTTCTGGTATTCTGGATGGCGGAAGCCTTCAGAGATTCGCGGGCGTCGTCATCGGCGGCCGCATAGTTGCTTGCAATGGTGATCATAGAGTTTAGGGTTAATTTCCCTTCGTTCCTTTCTCGCAACAGGCGATGGCGGAGCAGCTGGCCTCTCTCCAAACTGTCGATGAACTCGAGGATGGCGGATTCGTCGGTAACCCCTTCATAGGAGTTCTTCATATCTAGCCATCGCGCAAGGAAAGTTCGGGAGGTCTCGTCGTCGGCCCGTCGGCACCTTTGGAGGTCACCAATATTATGAGGTCTCTTATAGGTACCCTCGAAGTTTTTGGTGAACGTAGTTTGCATATCGAACCAGGTTTGGATGGAATTTTCTGCCAAGTCGTTGATCCACTGCCGTGCTATGCCGGATAGCATCAGGGGCAGATAGCGGACAGCAACATTGGGTGATCCCCCTACGAACTGTACTGCGTTGAAGTAGTCTTGTAGCCAAGTTAGAGGCCTGTCGACTCCATTGTACTGGCGGATATTTTTCTCTATTTTGAACCCATGTGGGATGGGCTCATCACGGATCCATTGTCCAAAGCACTTTGGGCCGAGGAAGAAGGCTGTTTGAGACTTGGCAATCTCGTTTAGGTGGGTACGCGCGTCGTAGGGCTTATGGTCCTGCGGATCCTTGCGAGAGTTGCATGATTTTGCTGGGCCGCCGCCACCACCGCCGCCGCCATGGGGGCTGCCTGGTAGGGATGGCGAAGGGTCACATCTTTTACTCTCGTCGTCCTGCAATTGATCTCTTCAGCTACGATGGCTTCCCTCTGCTCTCCGTGGAGATGGATCGTCGTCATGGCTGCGGGAGCCTTGCCCTTTGTCATCGTGGCGGCGGGAAGAGCGATGCTTATCCTTGTCGCCGCTGCGGTGCGCGCCATCGTCATGGCGAGATCGTTCCCTTTGCTTGGATCCGCCGTCTCGACTAGCTTCCCGTTGTGGCGGATCGTCTCTGCGTCCAGCGTCACGGCTTCGTCCTCGCTTGCCATCGTTGTCGCGTATGACGATTGCTCCCTTTGGGATTTCGAACATCTTATACTTTGGTGGCGGCATGTTGGTCTTATGGCGAGGAGCAGCGTTGTCCTGCTGGTATCCATAGGCAGGGTAGTTCTTGCAAGATGGTGATGGATTTCTCTGCAGGCCCTTGCCGTGTGGCTTGTCATCGGAGGATATTGGGATGGCATCTACCCGGTTGCGAGTTTCTCTTCTTCGGACTTCTGAGGATCCGGTATGAGATTCGTTATCAGGGCGTGTACCATAGTTGCCAGTACCCCAAGCTTTGGAGGCAGTGCTGGACCTGCATAGCGCGGGATCGGGTTCAAGCCATCGTGACGACGTAGCTTTCTCCTGCTGCACCAATGCTTTGGTCATCAGTTTTACTGCCGTCTCTAGGGCTGCTGGGCTTTTATTATGCTCCAATAGCTCCTTTGCGGCCACGATGTTCTCTACGGGCGTAGCCCTGACTTCATCGCGGTTCTTGTCCACATATGGCGGGTTCTTGATATACATCTTGGCCAGAGTTTCTGCGGTTGGCACGGTGAACTCAAGGTTTCGCACCAGCTGTGGGTCGCCTCCCTCGTTCATTTGGTTCTGGATGAGAGTAACGTACTTCTCCTCCATGTTCCTTGCACGCTTCAGCGTGTCTTGAGCTTTAGCAATGTCGCCATCTAGCTGTTGGCCCATGTTCTCGACTCTCTTCGCTTCTTTGAGGATTGCTCGCCTTTTCTTCTTGAGATCGTTCACGTCTCTGACATAGTCAGGGGTGATTGGATCTGCTAGAGTTCCATAGACGACCTTGTCCAGCGGGGTCGTGAAGTCTTTTGGGTGATGCACCTCGGGGATGGCGGGTTGCAGAGGCCTGGGGCCGCCCTGGATCTCGAGAAGCTGTTCCGTGGCGGGATCGGCGGCTGGTGGCGGGTTACCCTGCTCTTTGCCGGCATCTCCGTCATGGGCTGCCAGAGATGGCAGATCACCGGTTGTCTGCCCAGCGTCATCTCCTTTGTTGGTAATGAACACCTGCTTGGTGGCTGCATTCTGCTCTTCAAGTGCTTGCTGAGCTAATTCCGCCTCGATCCTTCTCATGGCGGCGTCATAGTGATCAGAATCATAGCCTTTGCTATCCCAGTCATCTGATTCACCACTTTCGTTAAGTGCCTCTAGGATGGATTCATCTGGGCTATCTTCTCCATTGGAGGTAGATCCCGAAGTGATACCCGTGAAAACAACTAGGGAATACCGTGGTGTCTCTAATGCCAGATTACTCATGGCGGATTCACAGCGGTCTACCATCACTTCCTCTACCTCTAGGGCGGGTTGGGTGGGATTGTTTTTCAGATCCAATCTAGATAACTTAGGAAGTTCCAGATCAGATGATTCCTCCTCCGTATCCAGCTCGAAAGCGGTCCGTTTGGGGGTTTCAGCCATACCAATCCACCGGAAATTGGTTTCCGTAGAGGGGGTAGGGTTTGTCTCTCCAATGAAGATATGGATATCTCCGATCGGAACGACGGTGAATCGAGCGGGGTCTTCTCTAGCCGGCACCCAGAGGTTATCCGCTGGGACGATGGGGAAGCCAGAATCGTAGAGGACGCGCCCGATGGCGACGGTGTCGCCGATGCCTGCAAAGGCGGATCCCGCCTGGATCAGCGCTCCTGACGCGTTTTGCCCCATGGTGGGCGCCAACTGTCGTGATTTCGTCAACAGATCTGCCATAGGGGTAGGTGTATGGCGGTTTGTGGAAGGGGGTGAACACGACGGAGCGATCCGGGACGGTGGTAGCACGAGTTTACCCAGCTTCAGATCCCGCAACGGTGGCGAGACCCTACGTGCTGCTATAGATCACTATATGGCAACAAGTGCTTGGTTATAATGATGAGGTTGGCTGTTTTGCTATGCGATTGGCCGTATGTCTAAGTTGTGCCTCAAGGGCTTCTCCACGCCGGCTTATAAAGGCGCCTGGCGTGGGCTACACGATGGTACTGGAGCGGATACAACTTGGAGTCCTAGACTAAGTCCTATGCGTGTACTACAAGGCAACCCGCCATGGGCCTGTCTACGGATCTGCCATGAGCTCCTGCGTCCAGTACCGCCATGGTATCTCCAGCAACTGGGCCGCCCGGTAGGCAATCCGCCATACCACCCTGATGGGCCACCCTGGCTTGCTGGTTTAGGACTACGTTGCTGGTATACCTATTTGGTATATCCCCAACACGTGGTGGTTCAGAGGTTCGATGACATGACCCTAGGGAACCACTCAACATAATCCATTCAAGCCACATTCCACCCAGGTGGTTGTGACGACCTCGAATTTGATAACAAATTCGAAGTGCCCGTTATGTATTCCACCGCAATCCCAGAATCATTGTTGCGATATACATAACGTAGTTGGTAACCAGTTCCATAGATATTACAATACTATGATTCAAATACAATGGTCATACAGACCAAGTCATATTACAACACAATATAGCAGCGGAAATACCGTCTTCGGCCCATGCCTTCTCCCTACAGGCAATTGGCGACTCACGGAGACGAGCTTAGTTCTGGTACTCTTCTTCATACCCTTCCTCCTGGTATTCCTCCCCATAGTCTGGCCAAGTTGATAGCCAGGGACACAGCCGTGAGTACATTGGATGCACTCGCAAACCATCTTATAAATGAAAAGATGAAGTAGATATGCAAGGTTGGGTATAGTGGACTAAGCACTAAGTTGGTTTGCAAAAGCTAGTTTTATTTCCCAAGAATGCTCATTTGTAGAAAAGAGGTTTAGTTCTCTAAGTTCATTCTAAAGAGGAACTTCAATGTGTCAAGATCAAGGTCAAGTCATGTCAATTCAAATTCATGTCATTCACCAAGTTCACCCTTGTTATTTTTAGTCTTGACAAAAGCCAGGTAGAGTTTGCCAACCGTCCATGACCGAGGACTCGGCTATTCGAATAGTTTGAAAACCTCTGCAGAGGGGTACACTTTACCCACAAGATTCGATACATCTGCCGGGAGAAATCCACGGTTCGCTATACACAAAGGTATGCGGCTTTCAGATAATCAAACAAATTCTTTCACTTGCTCATCCTAGTATAGGATCCTTCCCTAGAGCCCGGGATACGGACTTCCCGCTCCGGCGCCTCTAGTTATGCCCATCCCGGAGGCCGGGTTAGTGGAATCCACTTGGTCAAGAAGTATCCGCCCGTGGAGTCCTTCCATGAAGATTTTATGCAAGACCTCCCATACTAAGATCAACAAACTACGGATTAAGCCCCTTCCCATATAGGGGTAACGTGGTTGTACGGTATAGTTGGCACCCATGTACATCACTCGTTGTCAATTGAGAAATACATTTCATAGTTCTTAGTCCAGATTATTTTCTTTCAGAAAGCCATCCTGTAGGAGCAAACTCCCAGTTCAAGTTGCAAGGTCAAGTCACCCCTTTCAAATGGGGTTCCTCCCGAGATAGCCTCAACTTTTATTAGCGACTAAGCAACTACATTGAGTGATAGTACTACTACTATGGTTGGATAAACTCAGCTTGATGCTCTTGATAACCAAGACATCAATATGCTTCTATCATTCTACTCTAGCAATTCAATCATGCAATTTACTTCTATCATTCTACTCTAGCAATTCAATCATGCAATTTACTAAGAGCAAGTAGAATGCAGTATTAAAACTAGGTAGTGGGAGTATGAATCAAAAGATGGCTTGCCTTGGTTGGCAAAGTATCCGGGGTTTTCTTCTTCTTCTTGATAATAATAATCCCCTCCAATATCCTCCTCGGCAACACTAGCGTCTAATAACGAATAAACACAAACACACCATCACTTCACCAAGCTAACAACACACCAAGCACTCATGCTTACTTTCAAACAATATTCTTTAGGTTGTATTTTAATTCTGGTTGCAATTTGAGTCATGTTGCATTTTATGTGTTGGTAGATAAGTCTTTCTTCTAAGTTTTTCTTCAAGTGTGCATACTAGATTCTTTGCTAAGTGGTCTAGGTGGTTCACTTGTGCAGCATTGAGACTAATGGAGGGTTACTAAGACAAGTTCAAGTGGGAATGGTCCACTAAGTGAATTGCATTGAGGACAATTTAATTCTAAGTGTGCATTTGATCTATCATTTTATGCTACCCAATAGGTTTGGGTCAGGGGCTAAATGATCCCACAAATATGGTTTGGGGGAGATTAGTGTTGGCTAACAGTAAGAGGGGTCATTAGCAAGTTCACATTTTAATTTTCATGATTTTTGATGGCTTAAATAATTTTCTAGAAATCTTTCATTAATACACAAGCTATGAATACACTATTCATAACTAATTTTATTCCTAACTTATTCCGAGTTCTAACCAGTACCATTGGATAGAGCATGTTATAAGCTTTCCAACGAATATTTATTTGCTAGATTTGGATTTATAGAACTCGAGGAATTAAAGTTTGAAAATATCATTTGAAACAGATTTGAAATAAAAGGAAAGGGCGGGAATTAATTAAAAACGAATCGGGTTGATTTCTAACCAAACGGGCCAAGCCTGAGCAGACCCCGAACGGGCCGGCCCAGAAAACGTTTCGCTGCGGGGCGGGGGAATAAAAATCGGTACTGACAGGTGGGGCCACGACGTCAGACCTAATTCAAAACCCGAATCGGTAAGTTATCGTCCGATCTCGATCTAACGGTTCACGATCATCTTCTTCCTCAGTCACAGCGGGGGTTCACCTGCGAGCAGAGACGACTGTTCGACGGCGATGGCGAGGCGTAGGGGAAGCAGGGCTCGACGGCGACGCTCGGGATCGGCTGCGGTACTCCTCCTCCTCCGATTCCCTGCAGAAGTTTGCCTCCCGGTGCTCGAACGCGGCGGCGCTGCTCCTGTCCAGTACCGCGCCGGCGAGGTTGGCTACGGCGAAGCAGAGCGAGAGGGAAGAAGCGGTGATGTCTGGGAGGTAGCTGGTGGCTGGGTGAGTATCTCCGTTTGATCGGAGGGGGGTTTATATAGGCCGAGGCGACGAGGAACCAGGCGACCAAAAGCTTCACTGCACGGGGGTCCTGGCGGCGTGCGACGGCCTCTCCGGCCACGGCGGCCATGCTTGCGTGCTGGGGGGTTGCTGGGTCGGCCGCGGGGTCCTGTAGGTCTCCTCTGGCGAGGGCAGGGTGGTCGTCGACGTGCAGGCTGCTGGGAAGAAGAGCGGGGGTCCTGGGGTGCTGGCTTCTCTTCTCCTCCTTCTTCCAGGGCTTGGGTCGGGGCAGAGGGGGCTGGAATCGATCGAGGCGCGGCCAGGGAGCATGGCTACAGCATTGGGTCGTGCCAGAACAGTGCTGCACCAGTGAAGTTTGATCTGGTTTGATTTTCTTCTGCAGGTGTTCGACGAAATGCTTACAAGAACTAAAAATTCGAATTTTTCAAATTTGCCACTTTGGGTGCTCATCATATTGGATAAGGTACCCAGGCATATTTTTGTTCTGGAGAAATAATGAGTTTTGCAAAAATTTATATTTCAAATTTGAGTATAGTTGCTGTTTCAGATTCAAACTTTGGCTCAAGTTTGAGTGATGTTCCAATTTGAATTTTTGGTAGCTCTTTGTTGGTTGAGTTAGTCCATAACTTGGTTAAGCTCAACTAGTTGGCCAAATACTGATTTGATTTACAGAATTCTTAATCTAATGGCTCAAAGTGGTGTAATCGTTAATAGTTTCTAGATCATCTTAACTTTATCTTTTTCTTACCTATTCTTATTTTTGGTTCTTTTGGTTCCTAATGTCTTTCTTAGTCGTTTCTCTTGGTTCACTTAGAATTATCTAACCAATGCTCAAGCAAAAGAACACACATAAAATCATAGAAATACAAATAAAGAGAATACATGTATGCATGCAATATTGAAGAAAAAGTTTTATTTGGGTCCAATTTTTGACTCTTTATTTAATAAGAGTTGGGTTACAAATTCTGAGTTGTTACAATCTTCCCTCCTTAAAAAGAATCTCGTCCCCGAGATTCACTAATTAAGAACTGAAAAGATTGGGAAATTCTTTCTGAAGGTAATCTTCTCGTTCCCAAGTGGCTTCCTCTTCGGTGTGATTACTCCACTGAACTTTCAGAAATTTGATGCTTCGGGTTCGAGTGGTTCGATAAGCTTCCTCAAGGATACGGATCGGCATTTCACGATAGGTCAAGTCCTTGTTGATGTCCACAGACCGGTGATCAATATTCTTGAAGACTTCGGGCTTCTCCGGGACTTCAAGACATTTCCGAAGTAACGACACGTGAAAGACATCGTGTACTTCAGACAATTCAGGGGGCATTTCCAACTGATAAGACACTTCTCCTCTGCGGTCTAGTATCTTGAAGGGTCCAATATATCTTGGGGCAAGCTTTCCTTTTACTTGGAATCTTTGCATTCCCTTGAGAGGTGATACTCTAAGATAAACAAAATCTCCAATCTGGAAGGTTAGTTCTCGACGTCTCTTGTCGGCATAACTCTTTTGTCTTGATTGGGCTGTCTTGAGATATTCACGAATTATGCGAACTTTCTCCTCGGCTTCTTGCAGCATATCTGGTCCAAAAATCTGGCTGTCTCCGGTTTCTGACCAATTCAGAGGGGTACGACACTTTCTTCCGTACAAAGCTTCAAATGGGGCCATTTGCAAACTGGCTTGATAACTGTTGTTGTAAGAAAACTCCGCGAAGGGCAGACAATCTTCCCACTTAGCTCCATAAGCTAGAACACAGGCTCTCAACATATCTTCAAGGATTTGATTTACTCTTTCAGTCTGTCCATCAGTCTGAGGGTGGTAAGCGGTGCTGAAGGCTAACTTGGTTCCCAGAGCTTGATGTAAGCTTTTCCAAAATCTCGAGGTGAATTGGGTTCCTCGATCGGAAACGATGGTTTTAGGAACTCCATGCAAACTGACAATTCTGGATAGGTACAGATCTGCTAGCTGATCTGAGCGATGAGTGGTCTTGACAGGAATAAAGTGGGCCACTTTGGTTAGTCTATCCACAATGACCCAAATAGAGTCATTTCCACGGCTAGACTTTGGAAATCCAGTGATGAAATCCATTCCAACAGATTCCCACTTCCATTCCGGAACTTGCAAAGGTTGCAGCAAACCAGCAGGACGTTGATGTTCAACCTTGACTCTTTGACAGATATCACACTTGGATATAAACGATGCAATCTCGCGCTTCATTCCATGCCACCAAAATTGTTCCTTCAAATCTTGGTACATCTTAGTTCCACCAGGGTGGATGGAGTAAGGTGTCTCATGGGCTTCCTTCATAATTACTTCCTTCAATTCTGAGTCAGCGGGCACACAAATACGGCCTTTGTACCAAAGAACTCCTTGATCATCTTCTTCAAATCCTGGCACCTTGCCGGAACCAATTCTGCGCTTGATCCCTTCAATACTCTCATTTCCCTTCTGGGCTTCTTTGATTTGGCTCATCAAGGTGGGCTGAAACTCAAGGTTGGCGAGAAATCCTTGACTGACTAGTTCCAATCCAAATCTTTCAAACTCTTGGTGCAACATAGGTTGCTCTTCCTTGATCCTCATATTCAACGAACACGGCTTTCTACTCAACGCATCGGCCACTACATTAGCCTTACCGGGGTGGTAATGAATTTCCAGATCATAATCCTTGATCAACTCTATCCATCTCCTTTGCCTCATGTTCAACTCCTTCTGGGTGAATATATACTTCAAACTCTTGTGGTCAGAATAGATCTCACAGCGGTTTCCCATCAAATAATGCCTCCAAGTCTTCAAAGCTAGAACCACGGCTGCTAACTCTAGATCATGGGTTGGATAATTTTCTTCATGAGGTTTAAGCTGCCTAGAGAGGTAAGCTATGACCTTTCCTTCTTGCATCAATACGCAACCAAGTCCAAGTTTGGAAGCGTCGCAATAGACATCAAAGTTTTTGGTGATATCCGGCATGGTTAGGACAGGGGCGGTCACCAATCGCTTCTTGAGCTCTTGAAAACTCTCTTCACACTTAGGGGTCCATTCAAACTTCTTGTCCTTCTTCAATAATTGGGTCATCGGACGGGCAATACTGGAAAATCCTTCGACGAACTTGCGGTAATATCCCGCTAATCCGAGGAAACCTCTAACTTCCGTTTGAGTGGTAGGGGCTTCCCATTCCAGGACTGATTTGATCTTCTTGGGATCTACCGATATTCCTCCTGCTGACAGCACATGGCCTAAGAATCCAACCTCCTTCAACCAGAACTCACATTTACTGAACTTAGCATATAGCTGATGCTCTCTTAGGGTTTCTAGAATTAATCTCAAATGGGTTGCATGCTCTTCTTCGGATTTGGAGTAGATAAGAATGTCGTCAATGAAGACAACAACAAACTTATCCAGGAACTCCATAAAAACCTTATTCATGAGATTCATGAAATAAGCAGGGGCATTGGTCAATCCAAAGGACATTACGGTGTACTCATACAATCCGTATCGGGTAGTGAAGGCTGTTTTGGGGATATCCGTTGCACGGATCTTCAGTTGGTGGTATCCGGTTCTAAGATCTATCTTCGAGAATACTCGTGCTCCAGTCAATTGGTCAAACAGATCTTCAATCTTCGGGAGAGGATACTTGTTCTTGATGGTCACATCGTTAAGCTTGCGATAATCAGTGCACAGTCGGCTAGAACCGTCACTTTTATCCACAAACAGAACGGGTGATCTCCAAGCAGAAGAACTTGGTTGAATTAATCCTTTGCTCAAGAGGTCATCCAATTGCTTCTTCAACTCAACTAATTCAGCTGGGTTCATACGATAGGGTCGTTGGGCTATTGATCCAGTTCCGGGGATAAGCTCAATGATAAACTCAATATCCCGATCCGGCGGCATTCCGGGTAACTCATCGGGAAAGACATCCGGGTATTCACAGACGATGGGGACTTGCTCCAAAGTCGGTCCTGAGATACTCTTATGACATCTGGTGGTTTGGGGTGGTTTTACGGACACATGCTTGACTATGATTCCATTGCTACTCTTCATGGTGATGGTCTTTTTGGCACAATCTATCACTCCTTGATGAAAAGACATCCAATTCATACCAAGAACTACTTCCAAACCCTTGGTTCCCAACACTATCAAATCGGCTAAGAAAGCTATCCCATGGATTTCTATGGGCACTGCCAAGCAAGTACAACTAGCTTTTGTTACGGACCCGGGAATTTGCACAGACATGACGTCTTTCAAGGGTGTGGGTTGAAGTCCACTTTTATCAACGAATAATTGGGTAACAAATGAGTGTGAAGCTCCAGAATCAAACAGGACTCTTGCAAGAACTGAGTTAACAGGGAACATACCAAGCACCACGTCGGTTGCTTCCTGAGCTTCTTCAACATTCATGTGATTCAGACGGCCTCGAGAGTGAGGCTGGTTCCTTGGTGGATAGTTCTTGCCATTTCCCACACGACGCTGTTGCTGAGCAGGGGCAGCAGTCTTGGATGCATCATTCAGCTTCTTGGGGCACTCATTGGAGTAATGCCCTTTTAGTCCACACTCATAACATGTAACACCAGACTTGTCACCAGGCTTGGGTAACACAGGGGCGCCATTTGGCCTTGGAGTATGGGTGTTGAAGTTGTTGCCACTAGGTCTTGGGGGTGCACGGTTGAAGTTGTTGCCGGGTGGGCGGTTAGGATAGTTGGGACGCGGGGCAGGTGCAGACGGCCTCATTGGTCTAGGGGTGAAACTCATTGGCGCATTTCCCCTTGGCTTCTGCGAGTTGCTCGAGTTGCCTTGATACATCATACGGCGCTTGCGGTTCTCGGTAGCTTGCTTGAGTTTGCCTTCCATCTGAATGGCAGAGTCAACCAATGACTCCAGGTCGGCAAAAGGAATGCTGACCAAGACACATTGCATCTCATCATGAAGTCCATCCAGAAACCTTTCTTGCTTCTTCTCAGTGGTGTTGGTGTCATCTGGGGCATACCTAGACAAGGTAAGGAACTTGTCACGGTAATCCACCACCGACATGGAACCTTGCTTCAGATTTCTGAACTCATCTCTCATCCTTTTTACCAATCCCTTGGGAACATGGGCTTTGCTAAACTTGCTCTTGAACTCCTCCCAAGGCATCGCATACCCTGGGGCTTGCATGGCACGGGTACTGTCCCACCAAGCTCTTGCCGCTCCAGCAAGATAGTGGGTGGTGTATAAGACCTTCTCATTTTCACCAACTTCAGCGACTGCCAAGTTGTTCTCCATGGTACGAAGCCAATCATCGGCATCTAAGGGCTCTTCAGACTTAGTGAATATAGGAGGGTTGGTGTTCTGGAAACTCCTTAACTTGGATCGGTGCTCTCTATTGCCATGGTTTTCTCCTTCACCATTGCCATTGCCATTGTTGTGGTTTGTTGCCATCTGGGTTAACTGCTGAAGGGTGGCCAAGTTGGCTTGGCGCTCAGTTCGGGCTGCTTCCCGGTCTTCCATGATCAACCTTAGCAATTCGGCCATTTCCGGGTTCGGGGGTGGGGGTGCTCGCGGCATCTGAAGATAAGGTGTGTAAGATAAGAGGGAAAAGCTAATTTGCTAAGATTTAAAGGTACATGGATGATGCAATTTTGTTTTACTAAGGCCTTAGAGGCCAAATTCAAATTTCATTCATCACTCATCAAACACATCATACATACGAGTTCACACATTACAAATGGTTTACATCAAACCATTGCGACTCGTCTACTAGAGAGGGGGATACAACTCACACCTACACGAAGTGAACATAAAGTGGAACTCCTAGCTAGATAACACGTGGATCTCGGATCTAAACAGCGGGCTCCTCGGGGTCTTCCTCCTCGTCGCTCACAATGAATCCATTGTGTCCACCATCCTCCGGATCATCGAGGTCCTCCATGAAGTCATCCTCATCACTAATGAGGGCATTATCCTCCTTGCGGAGATCAATGCCTTCCTCCTCACCAAGGTGATCCTCAAGACTCTCAATGTACGCAGTCAACTCCGCCACATTGGCCTTCAACTCCTCAAGGTCCTGTTCCTTCTCATCGCGCTGGCGACGAAGGCTCTTGCGCTCCTTCGCAAGAATCCTGATAGTGCTCCTTGCTTCCACCAGTGCAACGTGCTCGAGGTTGGCCCTAGTACGGGCACGGTCGGCCTCCTGCTGAGTGGAGTACAGCAAGAAGTCCATGTGGTCGATGTAGGTACTCGGCTCATTCTGCCCGGGCATGTTTGCGGGACGCCCATCCGCATCACGCCGAGCAAAGTCCTTGAAGCGTCCTCCCTGAACCTCCTCAACGTGCAGTCCGCATAAGCGGGCGTGCATCTCCTGCATCGCTCGGACCAAACCATCGGCCCAAGTGTTCTCCACAAGCTCAAACTTGACCCTTGGAGAACCCAACATTCCCTTCTTGCCACGGCAACTAGCTCGGATGAGCCACCGTAGCTCTCCATCCGGGTGCTCATTGAGCACGGCTCCCTTGAACTCCGGGTACAAACGGTTTAGGAACAAGGTCAAAGTGGTGAGGTCGCGCTCGAAACAAAGGCTGCCACCTTGGCCCAACTGGTACTGCTCCGTGAATACCAGGGCCATCTACAAAATTTTAAATTAGTTCAAGTTAGTGATCAACTCAAGTGTGCAAAATTTTAGGTAAGCTAAAACTGAAGTATGTATAAAACTTTGTAACTAGAGAGGAAAGACTAAGCAATTTTTGCAACCGTTCTTGTATCTTTCTTTTATCAAGGTTTTGTTTTAACGCCCATTCTAACTAAGGTCTCCTATGGTCAACCTAGGCTCTGATACCAACTTGTGACGACCTCGAATTTGATAACAAATTCGAAGTGCCCGTTATGTATTCCACCGCAATCCCAGAATCATTGTTGCGATATACATAACGTAGTTGGTAACCAGTTCCATAGATATTACAATACTATGATTCAAATACAATGGTCATACAGACCAAGTCATATTACAACACAATATAGCAGCGGAAATACCGTCTTCGGCCCATGCCTTCTCCCTACAGGCAATTGGCGACTCACGGAGACGAGCTTAGTTCTGGTACTCTTCTTCATACCCTTCCTCCTGGTATTCCTCCCCATAGTCTGGCCAAGTTGATAGCCAGGGACACAGCCGTGAGTACATTGGATGCACTCGCAAACCATCTTATAAATGAAAAGATGAAGTAGATATGCAAGGTTGGGTATAGTGGACTAAGCACTAAGTTGGTTTGCAAAAGCTAGTTTTATTTCCCAAGAATGCTCATTTGTAGAAAAGAGGTTTAGTTCTCTAAGTTCATTCTAAAGAGGAACTTCAATGTGTCAAGATCAAGGTCAAGTCATGTCAATTCAAATTCATGTCATTCACCAAGTTCACCCTTGTTATTTTTAGTCTTGACAAAAGCCAGGTAGAGTTTGCCAACCGTCCATGACCGAGGACTCGGCTATTCGAATAGTTTGAAAACCTCTGCAGAGGGGTACACTTTACCCACAAGATTCGATACATCTGCCGGGAGAAATCCACGGTTCGCTATACACAAAGGTATGCGGCTTTCAGATAATCAAACAAATTCTTTCACTTGCTCATCCTAGTATAGGATCCTTCCCTAGAGCCCGGGATACGGACTTCCCGCTCCGGCGCCTCTAGTTATGCCCATCCCGGAGGCCGGGTTAGTGGAATCCACTTGGTCAAGAAGTATCCGCCCGTGGAGTCCTTCCATGAAGATTTTATGCAAGACCTCCCATACTAAGATCAACAAACTACGGATTAAGCCCCTTCCCATATAGGGGTAACGTGGTTGTACGGTATAGTTGGCACCCATGTACATCACTCGTTGTCAATTGAGAAATACATTTCATAGTTCTTAGTCCAGATTATTTTCTTTCAGAAAGCCATCCTGTAGGAGCAAACTCCCAGTTCAAGTTGCAAGGTCAAGTCACCCCTTTCAAATGGGGTTCCTCCCGAGATAGCCTCAACTTTTATTAGCGACTAAGCAACTACATTGAGTGATAGTACTACTACTATGGTTGGATAAACTCAGCTTGATGCTCTTGATAACCAAGACATCAATATGCTTCTATCATTCTACTCTAGCAATTCAATCATGCAATTTACTTCTATCATTCTACTCTAGCAATTCAATCATGCAATTTACTAAGAACAAGTAGAATGCAGTATTAAAACTAGGTAGTGGGAGTATGAATCAAAAGATGGCTTGCCTTGGTTGGCAAAGTATCCGGGGTTTTCTTCTTCTTCTTGATAATAATAATCCCCTCCAATATCCTCCTCGGCAACACTAGCGTCTAATAACGAATAAACACAAACACACCATCACTTCACCAAGCTAACAACACACCAAGCACTCATGCTTACTTTCAAACAATATTCTTTAGGTTGTATTTTAATTCTGGTTGCAATTTGAGTCATGTTGCATTTTATGTGTTGGTAGATAAGTCTTTCTTCTAAGTTTTTCTTCAAGTGTGCATACTAGATTCTTTGCTAAGTGGTCTAGGTGGTTCACTTTTGCAGCATTGAGACTAATGGAGGGTTACTAAGACAAGTTCAAGTGGGAATGGTCCACTAAGTGAATTGCATTGAGGACAATTTAATTCTAAGTGTGCATTTGATCTATCATTTTATGCTACCCAATAGGTTTGGGTCAGGGGCTAAATGATCCCACAAATATGGTTTGGGGGAGATTAGTGTTGGCTAACAGTAAGAGGGGTCATTAGCAAGTTCACATTTTAATTTTCATGATTTTTGATGGCTTAAATAATTTTCTAGAAATCTTTCATTAATACACAAGCTATGAATACACTATTCATAACTAATTTTATTCCTAACTTATTCCGAGTTCTAACCAGTACCATTGGATAGAGCATGTTATAAGCTTTCCAACGAATATTTATTTGCTAGATTTGGATTTATAGAACTCGAGGAATTAAAGTTTGAAAATATCATTTGAAACAGATTTGAAATAAAAGGAAAGGGCGGGAATTAATTAAAAACGAATCGGGTTGATTTCTAACCAAACGGGCCAAGCCTGAGCAGACCCCGAACGGGCCGGCCCAGAAAACGTTTCGCTGCGGGGCGGGGGAATAAAAATCGGTACTGACAGGTGGGGCCACGACGTCAGACCTAATTCAAAACCCGAATCGGTAAGTTATCGTCCGATCTCGATCTAACGGTTCACGATCATCTTCTTCCTCAGTCACAGCGGGGGTTCACCTGCGAGCAGAGACGACTGTTCGACGGCGATGGCGAGGCGTAGGGGAAGCAGGGCTCGACGGCGACGCTCGGGATCGGCTGCGGTACTCCTCCTCCTCCGATTCCCTGCAGAAGTTTGCCTCCCGGTGCTCGAACGCGGCGGCGCTGCTCCTGTCCAGTACCGCGCCGGCGAGGTTGGCTACGGCGAAGCAGAGCGAGAGGGAAGAAGCGGTGATGTCTGGGAGGTAGCTGGTGGCTGGGTGAGTATCTCCGTTTGATCGGAGGGGGGTTTATATAGGCCGAGGCGACGAGGAACCAGGCGACCAAAAGCTTCACTGCACGGGGGTCCTGGCGGCGTGCGACGGCCTCTCCGGCCACGACGGCCATGCTTGCGTGCTGGGGGGTTGCTGGGTCGGCCGCGGGGTCCTGTAGGTCTCCTCTGGCGAGGGCAGGGTGGTCGTCGACGTGCAGGCTGCTGGGAAGAAGAGCGGGGGTCCTGGGGTGCTGGCTTCTCTTCTCCTCCTTCTTCCAGGGCTTGGGTCGGGGCAGAGGGGGCTGGAATCGATCGAGGCGCGGCCAGGGAGCATGGCTACAGCATTGGGTCGTGCCAGAACAGTGCTGCACCAGTGAAGTTTGATCTGGTTTGATTTTCTTCTGCAGGTGTTCGACGAAATGCTTACAAGAACTAAAAATTCGAATTTTTCAAATTTGCCACTTTGGGTGCTCATCATATTGGATAAGGTACCCAGGCATATTTTTGTTCTGGAGAAATAATGAGTTTTGCAAAAATTTATATTTCAAATTTGAGTATAGTTGCTGTTTCAGATTCAAACTTTGGCTCAAGTTTGAGTGATGTTCCAATTTGAATTTTTGGTAGCTCTTTGTTGGTTGAGTTAGTCCATAACTTGGTTAAGCTCAACTAGTTGGCCAAATACTGATTTGATTTACAGAATTCTTAATCTAATGGCTCAAAGTGGTGTAATCGTTAATAGTTTCTAGATCATCTTAACTTTATCTTTTTCTTACCTATTCTTATTTTTGGTTCTTTTGGTTCCTAATGTCTTTCTTAGTCGTTTCTCTTGGTTCACTTAGAATTATCTAACCAATGCTCAAGCAAAAGAACACACATAAAATCATAGAAATACAAATAAAGAGAATACATGTATGCATGCAATATTGAAGAAAAAGTTTTATTTGGGTCCAATTTTTGACTCTTTATTTAATAAGAGTTGGGTTACAAATTCTGAGTTGTTACACAGTCTATCCACAATGACCCAGATAGAGTCATTTCCGCGGCTAGACCTTGGACATCCAGTGATGAAATCCATTCCAACAGATTCCCACTTCCATTCCGGAACTTGCAAAGGTTGCAGCAGTCCAGCAGGACGTTGATGTTCAGCCTTGACTCTTTGACAGATGTCGCACTTGGATATGAACGATGCAATCTCACGCTTCATCCCATGCCACCAAAATTGCTCCTTCAGATCTTGATACATCTTAGTTCCAGCGGGGTGGATGGAGTAAGGTGTCTCATGGGCTTCCTTCATAATAACTTCCTTCAATTCTGAGTCAGCAGGCACACAAATACGTCCTTTATACCAAAGAACTCCTTGATCATCTTCTTCAAATCCGGGCACCTTGCCGGAACTAATTCTGCGCTTAATTCTGTCAATACTCTCATTTCCCTTCTGGGCTTCTTTGATTTGGCTCATCAAGGTGGGTTGAAACTCAAGGTTGGCTAAGAATCCTTGACTGACTAGTTCCAATCCAAACCTTTCAAACTCTTGGTGCAACATGGGTTGCTCCTCTTTGATCATCAGATTCAAGGTGCATGGCTTTCTACTTAATGCATCGGCCACTACATTGGCCTTACCGGGGTGGTAATGAATTTCCAGATCATAATCCTTGATTAACTCTATCCATCTTCTTTGCCTCATGTTTAACTCCTTCTGAGTGAAAATATACTTCAAACTCTTGTGATCAGTGTAGATCTCGCAACGGTTGCCCATAAGATAATGCCTCCAAGTCTTCAAAGCTAGAACTACGGCTGCTAACTCCAGATCATGGGTTGGATAGTTTCCTTCATGAGGTCTAAGCTGCCGGGAGAGGTATGCTATGACCTTGCCTTCTTGCATTAACACACAGCCAAGTCCAAGTTTGGAGGCGTCGCAATAGACATCAAAGTTCTTGGTGATATCGGGCATGGTTAGGACGGGGGCGGTCACCAATCGCTTCTTGAGCTCTTGAAAACTCTCTTCACACTTAGGGGTCCATTCAAACTTCGTGTCCTTCTTCAACAGTTGGGTCATGGGTCTGGCAATACTTGAAAACCCTTCAACAAATTTGCGGTAATATCCTGCTAATCCGAGAAAACCTCTAACTTCAGTTTGAGTGGTAGGGGCTTCCCATTCCATGATGGATTTGATCTTCTTTGGGTCTACTGATATTCCTCCCGCTGATAATACATGGCCTAAGAATCCAACTTCCTTCAACCAAAACTCACACTTACTAAACTTGGCATATAGCTGATGCTCTCTCAGAGTCTCTAAGATTAATCTCAGATGGGTTGCATGCTCCTCTTCAGACTTGGAGTAGATAAGAATGTCATCAATGAAGACAACAACAAACTTATCCAAAAACTCCATGAAAACCTTATTCATGAGATTCATGAAATAGGCAGGGGCATTGGTTAATCCAAAGGACATTACGGTGTACTCATGCAATCCGTACCGAGTAGTGAAGGCTGTTTTGGGTATATCGGTGGCACGGATCTTCAGTTGATGGTATCCAGTTCTAAGGTCTATCTTTGAGGAGACTTGAGCTCCAGTCAATTGGTCAAACAAATCATCTATCTTAGGAAGAGGATACTTATTCTTGATGGTCACATCATTTAGCTTGCGGTAATCAGTGCACAGTCGGCTGGAACCGTCACTTTTATCCACAAACAAGATAGGGGATCTCCAAGCGGATGAACTTGGCTGAATCAATCCCTTACTCAAAAGGTCATCCAATTGCTTCTTTAACTCCACTAGTTCAGCTGGGTTCATACGATAGGGTCGTTGGGCTATAGATCCAGTTCCGGGGATAAGCTCAATGATAAACTCAATATCCCGATCCGGTGGCATTCCGGGTAGCTCATCGGGAAAAACATCTGGGTATTCACAGACGATGGGAACTTGCTCTAGAGTTGGTCCTGAGATACTCTTATGACATCTGGTGGTTTGGGGTGGTTTTACGGACACATGCTTTACTACAATTCCAGTGCTACTCTTCATGGTGATGGTTTTCTTGGCACAATCTATCACTCCTTGATGGGAAGACATCCAATTCATACCAAGAACTACTTCCAAACCCTTAGTTCCCAACACTATCAAATTGGCTAGGAAAGCTATCCCATGAATTTCTATGGGAACTGCCAAACAGTTCCACTCAGCCCTTGTTGTTGACCCAGGTATTTGTACTAGCATGGCATGTTTCATGGGTGTTGGTTGAAGTCCACTTTTATCAACAAATAACTTAGTAACAAACGAGTGTGAAGCTCCAGAATCAAACAGAACTCTTGCATGAACTGAATTAACAGGGAACATACCAAGCACCACGTCGGTTGCTTCCTGAGCTTCTTCAACATTCATGTGGTTCAGACGGCCTCGAGGGTGAGGCTGGTTCCTTGGTGGATAATTCTTGCCATTTCCAACACGGCGCTGCTGCTGAGCAGGAGCAGTGGTCTTGGATGCATCATTCAGCTTCTTCGGGCACTCATTGGAGTAGTGCCCTTTTAGTCCGCACTCATAACAGGTAACACCAGACTTGTCCCCAGACTTGGGCGGCACAGGTGTGCCATTTGGCCTTGGATTATTGGGGTTGAAGTTGTTGCCATTAGGTCTTGGAGGTGCACGGTTGAAGTTGTTGCCGGTCGGACGGTTGGGAAAGTTGGGACGTGGAGCAGGTGCAGATGGCCGCATAGGTCTAGGGGCAAAACCCATAGGTGGATTTCCCCTTGGCTTCTGCGAGTTGCTTGAGTTGCCTTGATACATCATATGGTGCTTGCGGTTCTCTGCAGCTTGCTTGAGTTTGCCTTCCATCTGAATGGCAGAGTCAACCAATGACTCTAGGTCTGCAAAGGGAATGCTGACCAAGACACATTGCATCTCATCATGAAGTCCATTCAGAAACCTCTCTTGCTTCTTCTCATTGGTGTTGGTGTCATCTGGGGCATACCTAGACAAGGTAAGGAACTTGTCACGGTAGTCAACCACAGATAGGGAACCTTGCTTCAGATTTCTGAACTCATCTCTCATCCTTTTAACTAATCCCAAAGGAACATGGGCTTTGCTGAACTTGCTCTTGAACTCCTCCCAAGGCATCACATACCCTTGGGCTTGCATTGCACGAGTGCTGTCCCACCAAGCTCTTGCGGCTCCAGCAAGATAGTGGGTGGTGTACAAGACCTTCTCATTTTCGCCAACTTCGGCGACTGCCAAATTGTTCTCCATAGTGCGAAGCCAGTCATCAGCATCTAAGGGTTCTTCGGACTTAGTGAACATAGGTGGGTTGGTGTTTTGGAAACTCCTTAACTTGGATCGGTGATCACCATGGCCATTGTTTTCTCCTTCACCATGACCATTTCCATTGCCATTGTTGTGGTTCATTGCCATCTGGGTTAGTTGCTGAAGAGTGGCCAAGTTAGCTTGGCGCTCAGCTCGGGCTGCTTCCCGGTCTTCCATGATCAACCTTAGCAGTTGTGCCACTTCCGGGTTCGGGGGTGGGGGTACTCGCGGTATCTGAAGATAATGTGTGTAAGACAAGAGGGAACAACTAATTACTAAGATTTAAATGTAACATGGATGATGCAATTTTTGTCTTACTAAGGCCTTAAGAGCCAAATTCATATTTCATTCAACAAACATCAAACATACCACACATACGAGTTCACTCATTACAAATGGTTTACATCAAACCATTGCGACTCGTCTACTAGGGAGGGGAATACAACTCACACCTACACAAAGTGACTTAAAGTAAACTCATAACTAGATAACACGGGGATCTCCAATCTAAACATCGGGCTCCTCAGGGTCTTCCTCCTCATCATTCTCAATGAATCCAGCATCCTCATCATTCTCCTGATCATCAAGGTCCTCCATGAAGTCATCCTCGTCACTAATGAGGGCATTATCCTCTTTGGGGAGGTCAATGCCTTCCTCCTCACCAAGGTGGCTCTCTAGATCCTCAATGTACTCAGTCAGCTCAGCCACATTGGCCTTCAACTCTTCAATGGTCTGATCCCTCTCATCGCGCTGGCGGCGAAGGCTCTTGCGATCCCTAGCAAGGATCCTTATGGTGCTCCTTGCCTCCACGAGTGCGAAGTGCTCAAGGTTGGCCTTGGTACGGGCACGATCTGCCTCCTGCTGAGTGGAGTACAGCAAGAAGTCCATGTGATCGATATAGGTACTCGGCTCATTTTGCCCTGGCATGTTTGCGGGATGCCCTTCCGCATCACGCCGAGCAAAGTTCCTAAAGCGTTCCCCCTGGATCTCCTCCACATGCAGTCCGCACAAGCGGGCATGCATCTCCTGCATACCTCGGACCAAACCATCGGCCCAAGTGTTCTCCACAAGCTCAAACTTGATCCTTGGAGAACTTAGATCTCCCTTCTTGCCACGGCAACTCGCCCTGATAAGCCACCGAAGCTCTCCATCCGGGTGCTCATTGAGCACGGCTCCCTTGAACTCCGGATACAGACGATCCAGGAACAAGGTCAGGGTGGTGACGTCGCGCTCGAAACAAAGGCTTCCACCATGGCCCAACTGGTACTGCTCAGTGAACACCGGGGCCATCTACAATTTTTTTAGATTAGATTAAGTTAGTGACCAACTCAAGTGTGCAAAATTTTAAGTAGGTAAAAACTGAATCATGTACAAAGCTTTGTAAATAGAGAGGAAAAGACTAAGCAATTTTAAACCATTACTTATCTCTTTGCTTTTATCAAGGTTTCATTTAACGCCCATTCTAACTAAGGTCTCCTATGGTCAGCCTAGGCTCTGATACCAACTTGTGACGCCCCCAAATTTACCACAAATTCGAAGTGCCCGTTATGCATTCCACCACAATCCCAGAATCATTGTTGTGATACACATAACGTAGTTGGTAACCAGTTCCATAGACATTACAATACGATAGTCAAATACAATGGTCATAGTGACCAAGTTCATATTACAACACAATATAGCAGCGGAAATAACGTCTTCGGGTCCATGCCTTCACCCTACAGGCAATGGCGACTCAGGAGATGATCTTAGTTCTGATACTCTTCTTCATAACCTTCCTCCGGATACTCTTCCCCATAGTCTGGCCAAGTTGATAGCCAGGGACACAGCCATGAGTACATTGGATGCACTCGCAAACCATCTTATAAAACAAAAATGATGAAGTAGATATGCATGGTTGATATGGTGGACTAAGCACTAAGTTGGTTTGCAAAAGCTAGTTTTGTTTCCCAAGAATGTTCATTATTTAGAGAAGAAGATTTAATTCTCTAAGTAAATCTAAAGAGGAACTTCAAGTGTGTCAATACTAAGGTCAAGTCAAGTCATTCACCAAGTTCACCTTCAGTTGTTCATATTCTTGACAAAAGTCAAGTACAGTTTGCCAACTGTCCATGACCGCGGACGCGGCTATTCGAATAGTTTTGAAACCTCTGCAGAGGGGTACACTTTACCCACAAGATTCAATACATCTGCCGGGAGAAATCCACGGATCGTCATACACAAAGTATGCGAGGTTCAGATAATCAAACAAACTCTTTCACTTGTCTACTCTAGTATAGGATCCTTCCCTAAGAGTCCATTTTGGCACTCATAGTTTTGCCCGCTGCAGAGTGCTGCATGAATGGAAGCTTCCACTCGGTTCGGAAGCACCCATGTAAGGCTTACTTCTATAAAAGATGATACAAGGTCTCCCATACTAGAATAAACAAACTACGGACTAAGCCCCTTCCCATTTAGGGGTAATGTGGTCGTTCGGTAACGGTTGGCTCACATGGTACATCACTTATTATCATTTAGCAAATACATTCCATAGTCCTTAGTCAAGATTATTTTCCTTCATAAAACCATCATGTAGGAGAAATCTCCAATTCAAGTTGTCAAGTTCAAGTCACCAATTTCAAATGGGGTTCCCCTTATAGATTTCCTCAATTTTATTAGCGACTAAGCAACTATATAGAGTGATGTTAAAACTAAGGGGAATATTGGATAAACTCAGCTTGATGCTCTTGTTAAGCAAGATATCACTACTCAACTATCATTCTACTCTAGCAATTCAATCATGCAATTTACTTAAAAACAAGTAGAATGCAATAGTAAAACTAGGCATTTGGAGTATGATTCAAAAGATGGCTTGCCTTGGTTGGCAAAGTGTCCGGGGTAGTCTTCTTCTTCTTGATAAAATTCCCCCTCAATATCCTCCTCAGCAATACTAGCGTCTAATAACGAATATACACAAGGCACACAATCACTACACAATACTAACAACACTCCAAGCACACATACTTGTTTTCCAACAATAGGATTCATGTTAGATTTTATTGAGTTGGGTTGCAAGTTTTCTTCCAAGTTTTCATTGAGTGTGTAAGTTAAATTTTTCTACCATGTGCCATATGTTGTTTACTTTCTAAGCATTGGTATGAAACTAGGGGTATTAGGGCTAGTACAAGTGGAGAGGGATTAAATAAGTAATTTGGTAGTGAGGGAAAAAACTAAGCTAAGTGTATATTAGGGATCTATTATTTTATGCTACACACTAGGGTTGGATTAGAGCTTAGTTGAAAGCACTAACAAGGTTTTAACTGATTAAGGTTGAGCTAAACAGTAGACAAGTTAACTAGTGAGCTCATAAACCAAGTTTCAAGATTTTAGGAGGTTTAAACAATTTTCTAATATTTTCCTAAGATTAATAGGGCTATGGTCAAAGTATTCTTATTGAATTAAATTACTAACTCAATTTGGATTCTAACTAGTTTCATAGTCTAGATAATTTCCTAAGCTTTCCAACGCATATTTATTTGCTAAAAACGGATTTCTAAATCTCTTGGAATTAAAGTTTGAAAATCAAATCTAAACATATTTGAAATGAGCGGGAAAATAAATAAATACGTTTCGGACCGAAATCGACTGAGCTGGGCCGATTTCAGCAGAAACCCGAACGGGCCGGCCCAGTACCGCTTCGCCCGGGGCGGGATAAGTTCGAATTCGAACATGACAGGTGGGACCTACGCGTCAGCTTACTTAACGCACCGAACCGGTACGCTGCCGTTGGATTCTAATCCAACGGCGCGTTTGCGTCGTGTTCACAGGTGAGGGCGGGAGCTCACCGGCGTGCAGAGAGGAAGACGACGGCGACGGCGAGGGACGTAGGGGAAGCAGAGCTCGATGGCGTGGGGCGGAAAAGACTCCGGTGGCCCTTCTCCTCCACTTCCCGGCGTCCGCTTGCTCATCGGAGGCCGAACGCGGTGGCGCCACCCGCGTCCAGTAGCTCGCCGGCGGAGCTGGCTACGGCGAACGAAAGCGAACTAGAGGAAGAGGAGTTGTCTGGGAGCTTGCTGGGGCTGGTGTGGTTTCAACTGCGTGATCGGAGGGGGCTTTTGTAGGCCAAGAGGCCGGAGGCGAGGGTGTCCAGTAGGTGGCCTGCGCAGGGGGGGCCTGGCGACGTGCATCGGCGATGCCGGGCGCGGCGGCCTTGGGGGCGTGCTGGCGGGGCTTGGTCATGGCGACGGTGCACTGTGGGTAGGCGGTGGCAAGACCACGACGGCCGGCATCGTTCAGAGAGAAGAGGGACAGAGAGGGGGGGTCTGGGCGGCTTCTTCCTTCTCCTTCCATGTCGCACGGCCTGGGTCGGGGCAGAGGGGGCTGGGGCTCGACCAAGGGGACTCCACAGGCATGGCTACAGGGTGAAAGCGAACGAGAACAGTGTTGGTCACAGTGAAATCGATTTTCCCGGATTTTTGCCCACCAGGTGCTCGACACAATGCCCGCAAGAATTCAAATTTCGAATTTTTTGAAAACGACCACTGTGGTTTGTCAAGATACCTCACAAGGATCCCAGATATATTTTTGTTGAGCAAAGAGATGAGGTTTTGCAGAAATCATATTTGAAGTTTGGGGTATGGTCACTGTTTCAGATTCAAACTTTGGTAGATGTTTGAGTTAGGTTATGATTTGAATTTTTGTTTGAAACTTCTTGGTTGAGTTAGTATGCAGCATGGTCAAGCTCAACTAACTGACCACACCCTTACTTGAGTTACAGATTTCTTAATCTAAGTGCCCAAAGTAGGGTAGTCAATAATATTTCCTAGATCAAACTTTTCTTCTCTTTTTCTTTAGTTCTTTTGTTTCTGGTTACTTTAGCTCTTATAGTTATTCTATAATGCTTCTGTTGGTTAAGTTGGAATTGACTAGACATTGCCCAACAAGTTATAACCCACATGAAATCATAAAAGACATAATAATAGAAATCTATGCATACATGCAATATGAATGAAAAAGTTTTATCTTGGTCCAAAATTTGGCACTTTAATTAATAGGAAATGGATTACAAATATTTGGGTTGTTACAAAAACTCCATAAGCAATAGGGAACATCCAATTGTGTCCATCAACTGCAGTAGCAGCAACTAGCTGTCCTTTAAACCTGCCATGAAGAGCTATTGCATCCACGGCCAAATAAGGCCTGCAACCGTCCAGAAAGCCTCTCCAGCAAGCTTTGAAACAAACAAAAGCCCTTCTAAAACATTCCTTCTGCATTATCCTCCCGCTTTTCAATTTGTAGGGAACTGTATGCTTGTCTATCGCTACAACACTGCCTGGACTAGCCATCTCCACTTCAGCTTTGAAAGTGTAAAGCAACTGAAAGCTTTCATTCTATGGACCATTGATCCTGTCAAGAGCCATTTCCTTTGCATAGAACATCCTCATGTAAGGTATTTTTATAGTAAACTTATCAGATATCAATTTTCTGAGTGTTGTTGGACCAAGTGATGGAGTTTCTCTCAGCCAATCTATGATTGCATCTGCCAACCACCTAGTCTTTGCTAGCTTTGATTTCTCATCTGGCGCTCCCGCTCATGGTGGACAAGTATGGTCGATCGAGTTCTTCTTTATCTGAAACATAATTATAAGGGATGTTAGTAATAGTTAACAAATTTTACACTGTAATCTAAAATACACAACTGGTTGGCGTAGTACCTGAACCACGGTGCTTCTGAGCATTGTGGATGCATGCAGCCTCCACTTACACCTCTTGTATGGGCACTTAACTGTGAACCTACCTGGCTCACTTTTAATAACCTCATAGTCATTCTTGGCGAGAATGCAATATGTAGTAATTGCATTACGGCAGCCCATCATCGTTTGAAATACGGTGCCTTCTGCAAGCTGAGGATCCTTCCTGTTCCAATCAATTGTTGGCAAGTCATCACCTTCGTAATCGGCTAAAACGAGGCTGTCATTGTTCTCATCCTTCTCTTCATCATCAGTGTCATCAAATCTGGCACCTTGTGCAATATCTTCCATGTATTGATCCTCCATTGCCTGCTTACTGCATCGATCTACCAATTCAGGAAACATCAACTCATCCTCATCATCTTGAGGAGACGGATCCTCAATCTCTACATCGTCCTCCACATCGATCGCAGGAACGATCTGGCTACCACTACCACTAGCACTGGGGACAGATGGTGCTGCTGTGGACCTACAAGGAGCGGGGCGACGCACACGATTAGCAGAGGTAGCAACACTAGAGAGACATGATGCCCGACCACCTGATGATGCCCCAACACCAGATGATGCCTGGACCCTGTCCACATGGATTCGAATTTTACCGACACGGCAAGAATCATTTAAAGTAAAAATAATTCCCAGATCATCGTCGGAAATTAGTGGAACATATCTTCCCTCCATGCTGTTGAAATATTGGAAATCAACTGAATCGTCAGTGCCCCAGGGGTACTGAGCGCAGATGTTATCTTTTAAATCCCTCAACGAGATGGTAGTTGCAACCACCGCTGGGATGTAAAATCTGCTCACATTGCGTTCAGAATCACGCAAAAAGCTAGTATCCAGCCTAACCACCAGCCGAAAAGCCAGCGCTGGATCAATCCTATTCGAAAAGCAACGCAGTTAGTTGAGCAACAACGATTCGCGCTCAAAAACTGCCTACTGTTAATTCACATAGGCAGACGATGCTTACCCAGATGGAATCCATGCGTTAGATCCCTCTGATTCCCAATTTTCTCCGCCATTGAGGGACATAATTGGCACACCAGACGGATGTACAAACTCTACCGCGATAGGGGTAGATCTAGTGGAGGCGGAGCCCTCTCTGCCTCCCGGGGGTGGTGGTGGAGGCGGGGGCGGCTCGGGGGCGGACGGCGCCATAAGGTAGGAGGGCAGGACGGCGTGGCGGCGGAGGGGCGGTGAGCTCTTCCAGTCTCGGGCGGAGGGGAAAGCTTTGGGTGAGTGACCGCCAGTCCGATGTGTCTCATTGGGTCAACAGTCAATACCATTCAAAAGCAACGGTCCATTCACAACCACCGCGGCTCCCTAGCCGTCACCGGTAATGGTCTAAGGCCTCTGACCAGACGGCAACCCTCCCGTCCGAGCGTCTGCGAGGGGAAAACTGAGGAAAAGTTAAGTGGCTGGGGAAAACTGAGTACAACTAACGACCCAGGGGCACGAAAATAGAAATCCCTTGATTATATGTTATGCTTACACTAATGTTGCTAATAGATTTGTGTTTAGTTTTGTATGAAGGAAGTTTTCAAGTGTAGGGATCGGAGAGTGATGAGATGAGTTGAAGAATGGAAAAAAGCTCAAGCTTGGGGATTCCCATGCATCACCCCAAGAAATACCCAAGAAGTACAAGCGTCAAAGCTTGGGGATGCCCCGAGGCACCCCTTCTTCATCGGCAAAAATCAGGTCACCTTTCAAGACACTATATTTTTATTGCTTCATGCATTATGCGTTTTTCTTGGAGCGTCAGTTGTTTTTAGTTTTCAGTTTAGTTTAGTTTAGTTTGCTACAATAAATGGTTGGACCCCAACAAATTCCTTTTGGAGAAGTTGCCTTGCTTTTCATTTGCCAAGAACACTCTGTTTTTCATTCTTATAATTTCAATGAGTGTTCTCCTTTTTCTAGAACTGCGTTTAGCTTTCGATTTTCGCCTTGATTTGTGTTCAGATCTTGTTATATCTTTTCATCAAGGTGTATTTTTGCCTCTGGTCCATATTGGTTTTCATCAAAAGAGGTGTTTATAAAAAGTTTGAATGGTGTTGGAAAAGAGAAAAAGCTTTATGCAAAAAAGTGGTACAAGAAGGAGCTTGTGTAGACTGCGGCTTAGGCTTTTGCATGTCATGCTTGATGTCCTTTTGATAGTATGCTTAGTGGTTTTGATGTATCATGACTTGTCTCAAATAACTGAGATTGCTTAATGAGCCTTTGAAAAAATCATGCATTGTTTTTATCGTTTGGAAGCATTATTTTGGTTTTCTCCTTGATGCTTTATTTGGGTTGACTTGGCGCATGCTCACACATGTTAAACTCATACAAAGTCGCCAATAGCCTATATGATCATTTAGTTTTTGACTTTTGATGCCATCTTAAGCTTCTTTTAATGTTGCTTTGTCGCTTTGCATGATTATGGCTGTTATTGCTCTCTTAGTTGGTCGCTCCCAGTCTTTTGCTAGCCCTCGCCTTGTACTGAGTATGAGCTCTACTCGTGCATCCAACTCCTAAAAACCAAGTTGTTCCAAAGTGTCCACCATACATACCTATTAGCAATTTGCTATTCCAAGTACATTTGACTTGCTTTTATTTACTCTTCAAATTAAACTCTTACCAGTGTTATGCGAAAATTGGTCAGTAAAGCTCTCACGAACCGGAAGGCACACTTTACTTTTTCTCGTTCTTAAAAATTTGACATTGTGGTATCTTATGTTGAGTTGTTATGCTTGCAAGTTGTAAGTTGAAGACTAGCCCAGCCATGCCGTCATGGGGCAAGCTTTCAACATTGCACTTCTTATTTGAGTTGATATCGTGATCTTTTGTTTATGGATACTCGCGGTGTGAAATGAATTGGGAATCTTGCGGGATCATGGAGTTTGTATATGTGTTAGAGAAACGCCTGGGCCGCCAATCTAAGCCATGCATAATTCATGGTGGAAATTTGCAGCATGCCCATAGTGGACATTCGACGAGGCATCTCAAAATAAAAAGCTATACAAATGGTAAATAAAAGAGATGTCGAGGTGTTCATTGTCTGCTTGTCCTATCATTTTGATGTGGGCTTGTTCCATGTCATCGGGCACGGAGGTACCCCGTTGGAGGTTCTCGATGATACGTATATACTTACAATGACAAGAGCTTGCTTGGGACTCTAAGTAAAGTAGCATGAGGTTTGAGTACTCGTATTCACGGGACACGAGGTTTTCAACTTATGATTTGTCAAGCATATGCAGCGTAAGTGTTCTCGCATTAACTTTAACCATTCAAGGTGCTTATGATGGGGGCAATGGGAGCTCAAAGCCGGTAAGTACCATAATTTTTGAAGGTTATAAAACTTGCAATCACTGCTTCCCTCCGCGAAGGGCCTTTCTTTTACTTTTATGTTGAGTCACCACCTCCTATCTTTATGCACCATTAAGAGAGCATAGTTGTCATTCTGAGTATAATGTGCATTGTCCCAAAGTTTTCATTGATTATTTCATATTGTTGGTTTCACTTGTTGTTAAATTATTTGTATCTAGTCGCCCTCTTAAACTTGAAGGTGTCCTAGGCATTTATGTTTTGCTCTCTATGAAGGACAAGCTGAAAACCATTTGTATGTTTTTCCTTATGATTTGAACACACGTTTGACTTTCATTGTTTCATTTTCATAATCTTTTGTTTGTGTTCATTTTCATGTTATAACATGGTTGCTAAGTTTCTTCTATAAAAAATATGTCTTTCATGCCCATGTTTTAAGTTCTTTCGATCCCAGCGCACAACGCTTACATGGATGATCAAGATTGTATAGGTGCATGTCACCTCAAAAATGATTTCTTTTGTTATCACTTACCTACTCGAGGACGAGCAGGAGTTAAGCTTGGGGATGCTGATACGTCTCCAACGTATCCATAATTTTTGATGCTCCATGCTTGTTTTTACACCATTTGCTTAGTGTTTCGTTACACTTTGTGGCACTTTTATGCATTTTTTGGAACTAACCTATTAACAAGTCGCCACAGTGCCAGTTCCCTGTTTTCTGCTGTTTTTGTGTTTCAGAAAAGTTACACAGGAAATATTCTTGGAATTGGACGAAACCAAAGCCAGTCGCCCAGAATTTTACCAAAACTTCCAGAGAACTGAAGAGGAGTTGGAGTGGGGCCACGAGGGGCCCACACACCAGGGCGGCGTGGCCAGGGGCTGGGCCACACCCCCTATGTGTGAGACCACCTCGGTCCACCTCTGACGATGCCCCTTCGCCTATAAAGACCCCCCGACGGGAAAAAACCTAAGGACCCGATCAGTTTTCTAGAACACATCGCGATTGATGCTCCCGGTGAATGAGGCAACAGACAGTCCTTGTGCGTGGTGAATGACCAGCCCGTTGGGAACCCCAAGAGGAAGGTATGATGAGTGCAGCAGCAAGTTTTCCCTCAGTTAAGAAACCAAGGTTTATCGAACAGGAGAAGGGAGACGATGACGACTGAAGGTGTTTGTGGAACCTGCACACACACAGACAAATACTTTGTTCCCAACTTGCGATGAGGTTGTCAATCTCACCAGTTTGCTTGAAACAAAGGTTATGAGTGTATCGAGTGGAAAACAGTAGAGTATATGCGAGTAAAGTAAACAATGCGGGAAAAGTAAACAGGTGATTGCAATATGATTAAAATAGGACCGGGGTCCACAGTTCACTAGTGGTGTCTCTCCATAGATAAAATAACATGCTGGGTAAACAAATTACAGTTGGGCAATTGATAGAATAAAGATAACGTGATATGTCAAGAAGATCACTATGAGATTCACTCTGGGCATTACAACAAAATACATAGACCGCCATCCAACTGCATCTATGACTAATAATCCACCCCCGGGGATATCATCCGAACACCCTAGAAGTATTAAGTTGCGAACAACAGATAATTGCATTAAGCAAAGTGTGTAATGTAAACAAAGCATATGCCCTTGAGCATATGAATGTTGTTTTCTCCCTAGTAGCAACAGCACATCTACCACCTTAGAGGTTTCTGTCACTCCCCCAGGTGAAATAGAGACATGAACCCACTATCGAGCATAAATACCCCCTCTTGGAGTCACTAGCAACTACTCGGCCAAGATAGCTACTAACAATGGAGAGCATGCAAGATCATAAACAACATAGAGATAACAAAAGATATAATTCAGTACAGCAACTTAATCATAAACACCAATATTCATCGGATCCCAACAAACCAACATCATAGTATTACATAACGGTGATCTCAATCATGTAGGGCAGCTCATGAGATCTAAACATGAAGCACATGGTGGAGAAGACAACCATCTAGCTACTGCTATGGACCCATAGTCCAAGGTAGACTACTCACTCATCGCTCCGGAGGCAAGCATGGCGATGAAGAAGACCTCCGGTGGCGATTCCCCTCTCCGGCAGGGTGCCGGGAAGAGCTTCTGGACCCTCCCGATCTTCGGGTCGACGGCGGCGGCGGATCGCGATGTATTCTGGAAAACTGATCGGGCCCTTAGGTTTTTCTCGTCAGGGGGTATATGCAGGCGAAAGGAGGCTGTCAGAGGTGGAGCCACGCGGCCTCACAAGGGGGTGGCGCGGCCAGGGGCCAGGCCGCGCCGCCCCTGTGTGTGGGGGCCACGTGGCCCCCCTCCGTCAGGTCTTCGGATGTTTGGGAGCTCCCCGGTGAAATATGACTTCAGGAACTTGTTTCGTCCAATTCCGAGAATATTTCCTGTGTATCACTTCTGAAACACAAAAACAGCAGAAAACAGGAAACTGGCACTGTGGCACTTCGTTAATAGGTTAGTTCCGGAAAATGTATAAAAATGCCACTAAGTGTAATGAAACAATAGGCAAATGGTGTAAAACAAAGCATGGAGCATCAAAAATTATAGATACGTTTGAGACGTATCAGCGATCCGCCGCCGCCATCGACCCGAAGATCGGGAGGGTATAGAAGCTCTTCCCAGCACCCTGCTGTAGAGGGGAATCACCACCGAAGGTCTTCTTCATCGCCATGCTTGCCTCCGGAGCGATGAGTGAGTAGTCTACCTTGGACTATGGGTCCATAGTAGTAGCTAGATGGTTGTCTTCTCCACCATGTGCTTCATGTTTAGATCTCATAGGCTGCCCTACATGATTGAGATCACCGTTATGTAATTCTACATGTTTGGTTTGTTGGGATCTGATGAATATTGGTGTTATGCTTGAGTTGATGTACTGAAATTTATCTTATGTTATCTCTATGTTGTTTATGATCTTGCATGCTCTCCGTTGTTAGTAGCTATCTTGGCCGAGTAGTTGCTAGTGACTCCAAGAGGGGGTATTTATGCTCGATAGTGGGTTCATGCCTCTATTTAATCTGGGGGAGTGACAGAAACCTCTAAGGTTGTAGATGTGCTGTTGCTACTAGAGGGAAAACAACATTCATATGCTCGAGGGCATATGCTTTGTTTACATTACATACTTTGCTTAATGCAGTTATCTGTTGTTCGCAACTTAATACTCATGGGGTGTTCGGATGATATCCCCGTGAGTGGATTATTAGTCATAGATGCAGTTGGATGGCGGTCTATGTATTTTGTTGTAATGCCCAGAGTAAATCTCATAGTGATCCTCTCATCATATGCACGTTGTCTTTATTCTATCAATTGCCCAACTATAATTTGTTTACCCAGCATGTATTATTTTATCTTATGGAGAGACACCGTTAGTGAACTGTGGACCCCGGTCCTATTTCCTTTATATTGCTATCACCTGTTTACTTTACTCGCACTGTTTACTTTACTCGCATACTATTATCACTTTCCACTCGATACGCTCATACCCTTTGTTTCAAGCAAACCGGTGAGATTGACAACCTCATCGTAAGTTGGGAATAAAGTATTTGGTTGTGTTGTGTGCAGGTTCCGCATTGCAGCTAGCAAAGCAAAGCTTGGACGAGGCGCCCTATAAATTGTCCTGAGCTGTCGCAAGCTAGCAAGCATCACCTTCAGTCGTTTGGCTCTTTCCTCTCCTGATCGACATACCTTGGTTTCTTACTGAGGGAAAATCTTGCTGCTATATTCATCATACCTTCCTCTTGGGGTTCCCAACGGGCTGGTCATTTACCAGGCATCAGAGGGCGGCCACACCATAGGGCGGCGTGGCCTAGGGTTGGCCCGTGCCCCCTGGTGGTGTGGGCCCCCTAGTCCACCTGTGACGCTGCCCCTTCACCTATAAAGACCCCCCGACGGGAAAAAACTAAATACCCGATCACTTTTCCAGAACACATCGCGATCCACCGCCGCTGTCGACCCGAAGATCGGGAGGGTCCAGAAGCTCTTCCCGGCACCCTGCCGGAGAGGGGAATCGCCACCGGAGGTCTTCTTCGTCGCCATGCTTGCCTCCGGAGCGATGAGTGAGTAGTCTACCTTGGACTATGGGTCCATAGCAGTAGCTAGATGGTTGTCTTCTCCACCATGTGCTTCATGTTTAGATCTCGTGAGCTGCCTTACATGATCGAGATCACCGTTATGTAATTCTACATGTTGTGTTTGTTGGGATCCGATGAATATTGGTGTTATGATTGAGTTGAAGTACTGAATTTTATCTTATGTTATCTCTATGTTGTTTATGATCTTGCATGCTCTCCGTTGTTAATAGCTATCTTGGCCGAGTATGTCTCCAAGAGGGGGTATTTATGCTCGATAGTGGGTTCATGCCTCTATTTAATCTGGGGGAGTGACAGAAACCTCTAAGGTTGTAGATGTGCTATTGCTACTAGGGGGAAAACAACATTCATATGCTCGAGGGCATATGCTTTGTTTACATTACACACTTTGCTTAATGCAATTATCTGTTGTTCGCAACTTAATACTTGTGGAGTTCTCGGATTGATTCGCCACAAGTGGATTATTAGTCATAGATGCAGTTGGATGGCGGTCTATGTATCTTGTTGTAATGCCCAGAGTAAATCTCATAGTGATCCTCTCATCATATGCACGTTGTCTTTATTCTATCAATTGCCCAACTGTAATTTGTTTACCCAGCATGTATTATTTTATCTTATGGAGAGACACCACTAGTGAACTGTGGACCCCGGTCCTATTTCCTTTATATTGCTATCACCTGTTTAGTTTACTCGCACTGTTTACTTTACTCACATATTACTATTGCTTTCCACTCGATACGCTCATACCCTTTGTTTCAAGCAAACCGGTGAGATTGACAACCTCATCGTAAGTTGGGAACAAAGTATTTGGTTGTGTTGTGTGCAGGTTCCACGTTGCTACTGGTTGAAGACGCGCTAACAAGTTATCGTTAACGGCGCCCTTGTTAGAGCATCACACAGCTAGTCGGCATCACCTTCAGTCGTATTTCGTGCTCCTACTGGATTGACTACCTTGGTTTCTTACTGAGGGAAAAACTTGCTGCTATATTTATCACACCTTGCTCTTGGGGTTTCCAACTGGCCGGTCATTTAATTCATTAATTACACGCCAACAAGTTCTCTGGCACTATTCGTCACCGCGCCATCAGCCGCCGGGGGACAGAGCCGGCGGCACGACGAGGCACCGGCGATGGCTGCTCCGTCCAAGGGTGGGGAACGAGCTGCCAGCGGTTCTCCGATGACTAATGAGATACACAACACTAGGTTCCAGCCATGTTTAGCATAAGATTCACTTCAGATTAAGCTGCGAAAATAGTCACCTGCTGGGTCTAGCTTAAGAAAAATTAATTAGCGAACTTGTTGCTTCTCTCTAACTAAAAGCAGGGATATATGCCTTTTCACTAAGGGCGACCCCAGCGGTCATTGGTTGAGGCGGCCCCACAGAGCGGCTCTATATGATTTTCTCTAAATAAATAGACGACCCCAGCGGTCATTGGCTGCGGAGGCTCCACAGAGCGGCAATATATGATTTTCTCTAAATAAATAGATGACCCCACTGGTCATTGGCTGCGGCAGCCCCACAGAGCGGCAATATATGTCTTTTCCTGAAAAATACATGACCCCACTGGTCATTGGCTGCGGCAGCCCTATAGATGTAACAACCCAAATATTTGTAATCCACCTCCTATTAATTAAAGTGCCAAATTTTGGACCAATTAAAACTTTTTCACTCATATTGCAGGTATGCATATATTTTCTATTATATGTCTTTTATGATTTTATGTGTGTTATAATTGGTTGTGCAATACTTAGTTAAGTCAAACTTAACCAACAGAAGCATTAGAGAAGGATTATAAGAGCTAAAGAAACCAGAAACAAAAGAAAGAAAGAAAAAGAAAAGAAAAAAGTTGATCTAGAAATTATTATTGACTACCCTACTTTGGATACTTAGAATAAGAAATCTGTAACTCAAGTAAGGGTGTGGTCAGTTAGTTGAGCTTGACCAGGTCACATACTAACTCAAGCAAGAATTTTAAAACTAAAATTTAAATCTTAACCTCACCCAAACATCTGCCAAAGATTGAATCTGAAACAGTGACAATACCCAAAATTTGAAATATGATTTCTGCAAAACATCATCTTTCTTTGTAACAAAAATATCCCTGGAACCCTTGTCCAATATGTTGACGAACCACAGTGGCCGTTTTCAAAAATTTGAAATTTGAATTCTTGCGGGCATTTGATCGAACACGTGGTGGGCAAAAATCCAGAAAAATCGAAGCTACTGTGATCATCACTGTTCCCGTTTGCCCTCGCCCTGTAGCCATGCTCGTGGAGTCCCCCTCGGTCGAGCCCAGCCCCCTCTGCCCCGACCCGGACCGTAAGACGTGGAGGAGAAGAGGAAGAACCACCCGGACCCCCTCTCTCTGTCCAGCTGCTGCCTGCACGACGCAGACCGTCGTGGCCTCGCCAGCGCCGACCCACAGTACTCCGCCGCCGAGACAACACCCCGCCAGCACGCCCCCAAGGCCGCCGCGCCTAGCTTTGCTCGCGCACACGGCCAGGCACCGCCCCAGCATGCCACTAGAAACCCTAGCTCCCGCGCTCTCCCATGCCTATAAAAACCCCCCGTCGACACCCAGAAGAAGCACACCCTCACCGCTACCGATCCCCACTCTTCTCTCCTCCTCTCTCCCTCGGAGTCGTCCGATCTCTGTGAGCGTGCGCCGCCGCGTTCCTGGAGACTCCGGCCGCCATTGGAGCTTCTACTGGTGCAAGGTGGAGGAGCGGAGCAGCCGCCGTCGATCTGCTACCTCGCCGTCAAGCCCTGCTTCCTCTCCGTCGAGCCCCCACCGTCGAACACTCGTCTCTGCACGCCGGTGAGCTCCCAGCCCTAGCCGAGGTAGACGACGGACATGCGCCGTTGGATTCTAATCCTGCGGCCGCGTACCGGTTCGGTGCGGTTAAGTGGCCTGACGCGTAGGCCCCGCCTGTCAGTTCGAATTCGAACGAATCCCGCCCGGCACGAAGCGGTACTGGGCCGGCCCGTTTGGGTTTTTGTTGAAATCAGCCCAGCTCAGTTAGATTCGGTCCGATTCGTTTTTATTTATTTTCCCGCCTATTTTGAATTGTTTCAAATATGTTTCAGACATGATTTTTAAACTTTAATTCCAAGAGATTTAGAAATCCGTTTTTAGCAAATAAATATGCGTTGGAAAGCTTAGGAAATTGTCTAGCCTCTGAAACTAGTTAGAATCCAAGTTGAGTTAGTGATTTAAATTAATAAGATTACTTTGACCCTAGCCTTATTAATCTTAGGAAAATTCTAGAAAATTGTTTAAGCCTCCTAAAATTTTGAAACTTGGTTTATGAACTCACTAATTAACTCACCTACTATTTCGTTCAACTTTAATCAGTTAAAACTTTGTTAGTGCTAACAATTAAACCCTAATCCAACCCTAGTATGTAGCATAAAATGATAGATCTCTATTATACACTTAGCTTAGTTTTTCCCTCAATACAAATTTACTTAATTAATCCCTCCCCACTTGAAATAGTCCTAATACCCTTAGTACAATACCAATGCTTAGAAAGTAAACAACATATGGCATATGGTAGAAAAATCTAACTTACACACTTGATGAGCACTTGGAAGAAACCTTGCAACCCAACTCAATAAAATCCAACATGAATGCTATTGTTTGAAAACAAGTATGTGTGCTTGGTGTGTTGTTAGCATGGTGTAGTGATTGTGTGCCTTGTGTTTATTCATTATTAGACGCTAGTGTTGCTGAGGAGGATATTAAAGGGGAATTTTATCAAGAAGAAGAAGAATACCCCGGACACTTTGCCAACCAAGGCAAGCCATCTTTTGAATCATACTCCAAATGCCTAGTTTTACTATTGCATTCTACTTGTTTTAAGTAAATTGCATGATTGAATTGCTAGAGTAGAATGATAGTTGTGTAGTGATATCTTGCTTAACAAGAGCATCAAGCTGAGTTTATCCAAGATTCTCCTTAGTTTTAAACATCACTCAATGTAGTTGCTTAGTCGCTAATAAAATTGAGGCCATCTATAAGGGGAACCCTCTGTGAAATTGGTGACATGAACTTGAAAACTTGAATTGGAGATTTCTCCTACATGATAGTTTTATGAAGGAAAATAATCTTGACTAAGGACTATGGAATGTATTTGCTAAATGATAATAAGTGATGTACTATGTGAGCCAACCATTACCGTATGACCACATTACCCCTAAATGGGAAGGGGCTTAGTCCGTAGTTTGTTTATTCTAGTATGGGAGATCTTGTATCATCTTTTATAGAAGTAAGCCATGCGTGGGTGCTTCCAAACCGAGTGGAAAATTTCCATTCATGCAGCACTCTGCAGCGGGCAAAACTATGAGTGCCAAATGGACTCTTAGGGAAGGATCCTATACTAGAGTAGACAAGTGAAAGAATTTGTTTGATTATCTGAACCTCGCATACTTTGTGTATGACGATCCGTGGATTTCTCCCGGCAGATGTATCGAATCTTGTGGGTAAAGTGTACCCCTCTGCAGAGGTTTCAAAACTATTCGAATAGCCGCGTCCGCGGTTATGGACAGTTGGCAAGCTGTACTTGACTTTTGTCAGGAATGAAAATAACTTATGGTGAACTTGGTGAATGACTTGACTTGACATTGATGTTGACACACTTGAAGTTCCTCTTTAGATTGAACTTAGAGAATTAAAAGTTTCTTCTCTAACCAATGAACATTCTTGGGAAATAAAACTAGCTTTTGCAAATGAACTTAGTGCTTAGTCCACCATATCAACCTTGCATATCTACTTCATCATTTCCTTTATAAGATAGTTTGCGAGTGCATCCAATGTACTCATGGCTGTGTCCCTGGCTATCAACTTGGCCAGACTATGGGGAAGAGTATCCGGATGAAGGTTATGAAGAAGAGTATCAGAACTAAGATCGTCTCCTGAGTCCCCATTGCCTGTAGGGTGAAGGAATGGACCCGAAGACGTTATTTCCGCTGCTATATTGTGTTGTAATATGAACTTGGTCACTATGACCATTGTATTTGAACTATCGTATTGTAATGTCTATGGAACTGGTTACCAACTATGTTATGTGTATCACAACAATGATTCCGGGATTGTGGTGGAATGCATAACGGGCACTTCGAATTTGTGATAAATTCGGGGGTGTTACAATAGAGCGGCCCCATTTGTCATTGGCAGCACCGCGTATACAATCAGGAAATAAAACGGCCCACACGTCAGCAATAGATGGATGGCTGCTCCGACACGTCTCCTGACCCTACCCGTCAGCACCATTCAAAAGCATCGGTCAACTCACAACCACCGCGGCTCCCTAGCCGTCACCGGTAACGGTCAAGGCCTCTGACCAGACGGCAACCCTCCCGTCCGAGCGTCTGCGAGGGGTTTCAAACTAAAGGGAGGGGAAAACTGAGGAAAAGTTAAGCGGCTGGGGAAAACTGAGCACAACTAAGGACCCGAGGGCACAAAAATAGAAATCCCTAGAAAAAATAATCCTAAATCAACTATTTATTTATAAATTATTCCATACTTGAAAATTGAATTCCATTTTTAGTGGGTTAGGTCGCCTAGTTCTTATCATTCTTACTTTACGCAGTTGATAAATTCCACAACAATTAAATTGTGTATTAAAGAAAATAGTCTAATGCGGGTGCATTGACGCTCATGACACATGCTTTGTGGGGGAGCCGTAAACATGGACGGTAAGATGAACTGACCTAGCTAATGGTAAACCCTGATGTACGTAAGATGTACTTATATAGGAGTAGGCCGTAATTTTGACTAAACATAATAAAAGACATAATATAATGGAACGCTACACTATAAACACAAACTAAATTTGGATGCAATGGACCCTTCATGTTGATAGGGGCGGGCTAAAATTAAAGGGGGTCTAGCTTCATGGGATAGATGTAAAGATAAAAAGACAAGATAAGCTGAAAGCCCATGGGCTGGACCATGGAACACTCGACCTTATTAAGTTGTATCATGCAGTTTCTTAGACATGGGGAAACATAAATGGTAAGATAACGAGAACAAAAAAGTGAACATAACCAAAGGCATGTTACACTTAATTATGCATAAATAGACTTTAACATAGTAAACTATAAGATTGGACCAGACTATACATTATTGTAAAAAGAAAGTTAAAATCAACAGTGGCACCTCCTGTTGCACTCTGGAGGCCGCCCCGATTGCCATTGTGGCCGCCGCCTTGATGTCCTTGATAGCCCGCCGTGGTGACCGGAGGGCTGCCCTGGTTGTTGCTGTAGCCGTCGCCAAGGTTGCAAGACTGGGATCCAGTACCTTAACGGGGACAAGGGGCATGTATGAAAATTAGACTTTGATCTAGCTTTTGACGTCATATTGAAAACAGTGCTTTCTTACAACATGGACAGTTATGTAGCAGATGTATGGTAGATGAAACCCTATAGCGATGTTGTAGATTTATCTCTGTATCAAGTGGACTGTTCATGCCATCTAACCATTGTTTCTCGATCCAACGGCCAGGAGGGGGTCAAGTCACCTTACTGTTCATATATGTGCCTTGTCTACATCAAGTCGCCGGATCTCATTCCCTTGCTACATAGTGTCGTGTGAACGCATATTGAGCTGGTGGAGACACGCGATGGTGCCATGGACTCGGTGGACAACCTTTGGGGACAACAACGGCCTACTCCTTGCCATCAGAGTCCTTCACGAGGTTCTCTTAGAAGTTTGAACGCGACATACTGAAGGCCATCGGTGTTTATTGGGCTCAAAACTTAAATATAGATGAGAAATACATCTCTGAAATATATCATGGTTGTGGATCCTCATACATGATATTGGGCACCGATGTGCACCTATGTTTTTCCTTTTAGAGCTTGTCCTTTATCACAATATATGTTCAAATTCTGTAAGTTTGGTGGACGTGTGGGAGGTCCCACTGGGCGTGCCATTTGTTTTAGCGAGATAAATATTTAAATTTACCTGCATTGGCATTTTAAGTGCAGGCGTGCCAATATACATTTTTGTTACAAACCATGGAAATAGAAACTTGTATTTTATTGATTCTCGACAATTTTAAAAGTCCCATATCACATATATTTTCTACATTTGCGCCTAAATATATCGGACAAAGACGATTGCAAAGTTCATGATTCCTGGAGCCTCGGAAGACTTTCCCGTTAATTATATTCATAGATTGACTTGTGTCCATGAAATATCTCCAATTATACTGTCTTCGATACAAATATCATCAATAGCTCTCATATTATTACCTGGTAAAACCACATATCTATAACCCAACAAGGTGAATAACCAAAGTGCAGTACACATGAGACATTGGAAACCCCAAATTGGAAAAAAAAAATCAGCGGCACGGAGGCCAAATTCACTATGAGGAAGTTTTCTACATGGGATGTTACAATGATCTTGTCTCCACTGACTAATATTTATCTAATACTAGTAAAAATGCCCGTGCGTTGCACCGGACAAACAACTAAACACTCGAGCAAATTATTTGTGATGATACTTCTCCTCTGTGCCACCATCGACGAAGGTGTTCACGTTTTTCTCCATTCATAATGAACACGATTAGTAGTATGAAGATTTTCTTGCCAGCCTCTTATTTCATCAAGAAATGTTAGAAGAAATTATTTGGCGGACTTGGCATGATGGTGGCTATCAAAATGTCTAGTATTTTTGAATTATAGGTAAATACAAATCAGTGTTAAAATAATTATAAATAGATGTATGAATAGTAGTCATCGTTTACACACTCCATAGTAATGGACGTGTTTGATCTACATCTTATGTATTTGAACATTTTCTTACATGTACTACACTCGTTCAGACTCGATTCAGAACATTTTTTCTTCTTCAAAGGCCGGTTATCAAAATCCTCAGAAGTGGTTAATTCATTGTTGATTTCAATTTTCTGCAGTAAAAAATTATAAGCATTTCATACTCAGACCATTCAAAAAATATTTGAAAATGAATTCATAAAATGTGATACACTACTATTTGATAATATAGAGGATTTGCCAGCATGTGAGGATTAAGAATCGTACTCAGCCTTGTATTGGAGAAAATGAAAGGTAAAAACAGAGCAGCAAAAGTATAAAAGGCAAAGGCAAAGCAGGAACAATGTAATAAGGACAGAGGATGTGAAGAAGCAAACACTTTAAACATCTACTACTTTGCATACATTTTGCCTACTTGCTATTTGAACTCCAAAACCGTAATAACCAATCAAACATGATTGTTTTGTTGGTAGTAAACTCAGAGAGGCTATTGAAAATTTACCTCCTCATTTATAGAAATAGATGAACTGGATTCCATGCTGGGAGCCACCTTCTGTTCTTCTACATCTACTCCCTTAATTCTCTGCGAGAAACAACTGCACGTTTCATTTTCTGACTGTGAGCAAATAAAAAGAAATGTGCCGAACACTTATTCTAACGGCTACTCTCGATCCAATCTATCAACTACTTCGCATACATTTTTTATCTACTTGCTACTTGAACTCCAAAACTGTAATAAACGATCAAGCATGATTGCTACTGAAAATTTTCCTCCTCATGCACAGAAACAGGTGAACTGGCTTCCATGCCGCTTGCCATCTTCTGTCCTACTTCTACTCCCTCACCTCTCTGCGAGAAACAAACACTGCAAGTTTCATTGTCTGACTATGAGCAAATAAAGAGAGAGGTACCGATTTTATCTGGCATGAAAAGGTGTAAACGCTGTGAAACAATCAATATATTTTCTAATAGATATGTAGATTAATCAATCAATATGCATTGAAGCTAGTCATCTATCTGAATAAATTCAATTCATCAATCTGCACTGAAGTTAACACTTGTGATTCTAACTGAATACTCTTGCTACATAGAACCAGCGAGAGACAACCTATGTAGAACCTACAAAACCTACCGCTAGATGAATATACCACGTGAACTTAGCAATCTCCTGCCATCATACATAGCATTGTGTCAATTTCAATTGAGAATTTTATAATTACCTTGGCGGTCTTGCGTGCCGTCGAGCTTCTACTGTTTCTGCGGCGGCCTGCCATCTTGTCCTGCTATTTGTTTAGAGATCAACAACTTGAAAAGAAACTGACGGTTTCAGTTAATTTGGGCACTACAAACTAACAGTTTCAGCTAATGGGACTCAATACATGCATGATTTACTGGCCATATTTTCCTCAAGATTATAATTTGGTTGTGGCACAGGGTGTTTTAGAGGCCGTTCACATTAGTTTTGCTGGCTATCCTACCAGAAGGACATATGCTGAATTTGTTGATCGGTTTGGCGTCAGTGATGGACCAACTTGATCTGGCAAAGTACCACACTCATGGTTGCAGAGCACATACCCGAGCAGCCCGAACGGAGAGTTCCGGTCAGCAGAACGGCGAGCGAATCTTCAGGTCAGCAGAACGGCGACCGGATCTTTTTTTTTTATGGTCAGCGACCGGATCTTCAGGTCAGCAGAATGACGAGACGGCGAGCGGATCTTGGGGCGTGGCAATGTCGCAATGTGACGGAAATCTTGAGTTTCATTCTTTGGTTTCGATCAATTGATTGATCCGAGACCTATTTTTATGGGCGTCCCATGGCCGAGTAGAGTTCTTATAGGAATTTTTTCTCTCGCAGTGTTGCCGTGTTCGAGACCAACTCCATTGAGACAGTCTGGCCCGGTGTGATGCCGGAGCTCCACGAGCAGAGGATGGTGAGGGACGTCGAGGCCTACGAGGAAGAGGTCCGCGACGTCTACAAGGAGGACGTGGTGGAGGCGCCGCGAGCGAGGAACGGCGTGGTGGTGGTGTACTTCACCAGCCTCTGCGGCGTGCGCAAAACCTTCGAGGACGGCCGCGCCGTGCATGCCATACTGGGGGCCTATGGCGTGCGCGTGGACGAGCGCGACGTGTCCATGCACGCCGCCTTCAAGGACGAGCTCCGCGGCCTCCTGGACGGCGGCCTCTCCCTCCCGCGCGTGTTCGTCGTCGGCGACGGCGGGCAGCATCAGCAGTGGCAGTGGCACGACCTCGGCGGCGCCGACGATGTGCGCGCGCAGCACGAGACCGGCGAGCCGGCGCGCGTGCTGGAGGACTGCGAGCCGCTGGGGCCGAACCACGCCCCGTGCCTCGGGTGCGGCGGCATGCGGTTCCAGCCCTGCTACACCTGCTACGGCCGCTGCAGCAGGGTGTACGCCGGCGACGGGGGTGGCTACCTCGCCGGCACGTTCGAGGACTGCAACGAGAACGAGCTCATTAGGTGCCCCTTCTGTTGCTGCTTATGCTGCATAGAATTGTACTATAACTTAAACCATGCATCCGGATGACAGGGGAAGAGGAGGCGCGCGATGCGACTATGCGAGGCATATCAACAGTCCAACATGATCGGTGGTGACCTTGCCCTCGTTAGTTATCGCGGCCGTCCTACTGCCGTACTGCGCCACACATATCGGTACGCGGGACTGAACTGCACCTGACCAACTTATTCTGCTCACGTTGCCCGTCTTATGCAGCAGAAGCGACACTGCACTGACGCCGCCGGCGTGGCCGATCACGTGTTTTGTTTTGCTGGCCTGGCCATGGTGAGCCGTCGCCGGCATGGCCTCCTAATGCGGAACAACATCGTCCTCGTACATCTCCAATCCCACCTTAACGTCCACCTGGACGCCGCCATGGCCGATCGCGCGTTCATTATCGCTGGCCACGGCGTCGTCCATGTCTGGGTCGAAGAGCAGGTCCCTCTGCTCGTAGCAGTCCGAGCATGGCGTGCACTGCCTCTGTTTCGTTTCTTCCCAGGGTCCTCTCTGCCATGGACTCGCTCCTGTCGCTTCAAGCTCGGCAGCAATTAAGCATGCTTGTCTGCGACCCGGCACCGACTCCTTCGCCAAGCTACGCCCGTTAGCAAGACGTATGTGATGACAACAAGAAAAAGGTTACATATGTATACAAGGATGTATGCACCAAGGGTTATCCTCAGTGGCCAACAACTATGGCCTCCTTGTGCTAAGCATTGGACGCCCTACGTGACCGCTTTGGATTCCTCCGTCCGTTAACATGTGGACTTGTCTTGATAGATAGCCGACCCAGCCCGGTTAACATCAGAGACCCAACACGTTTTAACAAAACGGAAAAACCAAACCATGGAACCTTATATACTTTATTATTAGGTATAGATTGTTGCGTCGCCTGATTAGCCATCTTCCTAATCATAGATAGCCAGTGCCATGTTTCCTAGGACAAATATTCTGTACAACTCCAGAGTAAGTCTTCGGGTATTGTCTGTCACGTTCCACCTCATCAGTCAGGACATGTGGGTTAATTCCGTCGGCTATGGAAGATATTGGTCAAATTTAATCTGTATGGTAAACCTTCATCTAATCTAGTGGCCCGGTAAATCACTCCATCGATGGCTCAGTTTAATATTAACACTTGTGCTTGACTTTTGTCCATATGTACATTTTCTAGTGAACTCTGTATGTTACTTCACCTGCTAGGCCGCTGTGGGCGACACTTGGTCATTTGCACAACAAGGGTAAATCATGAGACCACTATGCCATTTACCTCAAAAGGGCAATATTAAGTAAATAAAGGCTCTCTTGGATATGTCATCCATCAGATCATTGCCCAAACAGCTCTTTTATTATTTTGAATCACTTGTGACAAGTACCACCGCCAAGACAATTCTTGTGTGGCACAAAGCCATGACCGAGGATGGTGATTACCTGCCAGATAACCTGTGTGGGGCTCAAAGCCGTGACAGAGATGGTGATCACTCGTCACATAATAACATGTTAGCTCAAAGTCTCAATCGGAGATGATGATCACTCGTCATATGATCTGCTCGACTGAAATCCATAATCAATAATGACGATCAACTGCCATTTAACCTGCTCAACTCAAAGTCATAATCAATAACGATGATCAAATTTCATTTAACTTGCTCAGCTCAAAGCCGTGATCGGGGATGACGATCATCCATCACATACCCTGTTCGGCACGGAGCCGTGTGTGCCATAAAGGGTGACACATAGAACCTGTAGGCATAAAGCCATGATCGGGGATGACGAGCATCCGTCACCCATCACATATCTTGTTTGGCTCAAAGCCATAATCAATAACGACAATCAACCGTCATTTAACCTGCTTGGCTCAAACCCATGGTCACGGATGATGATCACCCGTCACATACCCTTTCCCACACGGAGCCGTGTGTGCCATCAAGGGCGAGACGTAAAACCTATAGGTGTAAAGCTGTGATCGGGGATGACGATTACCCGTCACTCATCACATATCCTGGATGACAATCACCATCACATATCCCGTCGTGTTGGGGTTTGATGCAAATAACAAAAAATTATTATCTATACAACACCGAATTGCCCAATGATATATCTACTAATAATGCTGTAACGATTAAACCTTCGGTAACATACCTGACCGAACGCGGGGATTACGCTCCCGCACAAACGTTGTTGATGTAGCCGACGTAGACGACCTAAGGTTGTGAAGAACTTGGCTCAAAAACTCCGGTGCCAAAAGTGGAAGCACCTCCGCCTACTCACACACGCACGGTAATCAAGACGACCCTCGGAATCTCCAATCCAGTCAAGATTGCGGAAGTAGATGGCTTCGGATCGGTTCCAGAAACTCCGTAGCATGACGACATGCAGCGGTAGTGTTGTCCAAAATTCTTGCACAGCCCATGGGGAGGCCACGTTGAAAGGACATTTATTGTCCTGATATATTTTGGTGATGATAACAAGTACTAATCAACAAAGTGTAGCTTTCGTTGTATTTGAATTTGCAGGACAATCAAGCAGATTTCTCTTAAGCGGTAGTACTGCCGAAGGAACCGATACTACCGCTCGTGCAGGGTTTGCATGGGCTGAAAGCTGATAGACAGTACTGCAACAGCAGTATCGCTCAACCTACAAGAGCGGTACTACCGCCCTAAAGTACAGGGCTACTACCGCTTAGCAAGTTTCGTGTGCAGTAATGTCTTTCTGCTAAGCGGTACTTGTGAGCGGCAGTGGACCGGTAGTTCCGACGGGCAAAATTTGAGTGAAGATTTCAAGGCGAGCTGTAGTACCGCATGAGTGGCCGGTACTACCGCTCATGGTGTTTCTGCTCAAGAATGAGGCTGGCCGATTGTTCTTCAGTGGCAGTACCGCTGCCCTACAGGAGCGGTACTACCACTCCAAAGTACCTGGCCAGTACCGGGCGGGGATTTTCCGCTCTCTGTATTAGGTTAAAATTAAGCGGTACTTCCCACCTGTAGTGGACCGGTACTACCGCTGGTCCCTCTACGGCTGAAGATGAAGACTCGGCCGGTACTACCGCTAGGCGCAGCGGTACTACCACCCCCTTGAAGATTCTGTAGGATTTTAGAGTCAAGGTCTCAAGGCCTCGGTCGGTACTACCGCCCCTAGGCCGATAGTACCGCTTATGTCGCTGCAACGGTCATAAATGTGGGCTGCCTATATAAAGGAGAGATCTTCTTCCCCGAGAAGGCACCTCGACTTTTCTCTGTCCTCCATGGATTCAAGTGCTTCAAGCTTCTTAGATCTCTCTCTCTCTCTAGCCAACCAAATCCCACAAGAGTTGGTAGTTTGAGAAAGGAGCCCTAGATCTATAATCCTACCTAAGTGATTTGTGTTTCCCCCCACCCATCCTCCGTGGAACTTGCCTTCGTGCAAAAGAGGTCACCTTGAAGCTTTCTCCGTGTAAAAGCTTCGTGGTACTTGTTGGGAGCCTCCAATTGAGTTGTGGAGTCATGCCCCAACCTCCGTGTAAGGGTTTCGATTGGTGCCCCCAATACCACCGCTTAGTGGAACCGAGCTAGCCTCCGTGGCTTGATCACCGGAGAACAAGGTGAGCCTCCGTGGCATTGGTTGACTTTGTGTCACCACACCTCTCTAGCGTAGACGTACTTCCCCTCAAAAGAAAGGAACTACGGGAATGCATCCTTGTGTCTCCGGTCTCCACTCCTCAGTTATCTCGTTCCCTTACTTGTATCTTGTTCTTTACTTGTTGTATGCTTGCTTGTCACTAGTAGGGAAATTCACCTAGTTGCACATCTAGAGAATTTACCTTTGTGTCAAGCCATAAAATTGAAAAATATTAAAAATTGGATTAGCGCCTATTCAACCCTTTCCCCTCTAGTCGCACTATGAGATCCTTTCAATTGGTATCAGAGCAAGGGCGCTTTGATTGGGCTTTATCGCCTAAGAGATTATGGGCGACGAGGATGGACCCGTCACTACTAAGGCGTATTTCAATAGCCTCATGATCCAAATGGCGGCCATGATGGAAGAAATACAAAATAACAAAACAAAACTTGAAGCCCTCTCTAGTGGTACAATTAGCACCACTCCACTGGCTCCGGTTGACATCCCGGGCAAGAATGATTCCTTAAACAAGGATAAGCCTCCCGAGGAGGATCTAGAGAAGGTGGATGAAGATGAGGGTGACGCGAACTCTCCCAAGAAGGGTGACATGCCTAGGGGACACTCGGAGATTCCACATCCGACGAGCTATGTCTCCGGGAGGCACATCCAAATGCCACACTTAGCCTCTTGTGGCCCTTCGCCACCTCTTGCTGCTTTTAGCTTTGCCAATTGGCAAGAAAACATGTGCTCTCACATTAACTTTGTCTCTATTGAGTTATGGAGAATCATTGAGCAGGGCTTTAACCCAACTTCCAAGGATTTGAACAATTTGCTACCATGGGAGATTGTGGACAAGCAAATCAACGCTTCTGCATTGCACCTCATCCACATGTCTCTCTCCGAGAAGGACAAGGCACTTGTTCGAACCATCACCTCCTCCAAGGAAACTTGGGATGCTCTCACGGACATGTTCATTGGGAATGAGAGCATTAAGAGTCCAAGTATGATGAAGCTAACAATGAAGCCGACAACTTTGCCATGTTTAATGGTGAAGATCCTCAAGAACTTTATAGGCATCTCTCGGCTCTTCAAGTGAAGTTGACCAACCTTGGAGATACTCATTGTGATTGGAGATGGATGAAAAGTAAGTTTGTCCAAGCAATCTTGCCCTTCATGAAGGAAATAATGAACTCAATCAAGAGAGACGTGGGCTACAAGTAGATGACCGCAAATGATATCTTGCAAGAGATCATTGCTATGAGGACTGGTGAGAAGAGTGCCGATGATGCGCTAGCCCGTTCTCGTGGTGTTCGCGCTCCAAATCTTGCTTTGAAGGCCAAGGTATCTCATCATCAAGAAGCAAGTGTGGAGGTGGAAGAAGAAATGGTGGAAGGGAGCATGGAGGACATGAAGTATGCTCATGCCGAGAACATGGCTCTAGCTCAAAGGGCATTCATGAATAAGTGGAAGTCAACTAGTCCCTCCAAGCCAAAGGTCACAAATAGAGTGAGGACATGCTATAATTGTGGAAACCAAAACCACTTTATTGTCGAGTGCCCATATGAGAGAGTGGAGGATCACAATGGAAGACTTGTCCGCAAGGAGATGAAACCGAAGTCCTATCCTCCAAGGAACACCGACAAGAAAAGAGTCATTCCCAATAGAGCATTGGTGACGCAAGAAGAATACCTGACATGGGAATGCCCTTCGGGTACCCGCGGATTAGTATACCAGGTCTGGCCCATTATGGAGGTGGACTGGAACAAGGACTCAAAGATTGACTTGGAGACGAAGAAGGAAGGTTCTAATCCGTATTCGACTAGGACACTTGTAAAACCTTAGCCCGGTTGCATATATAAAGCCAGGCAGGGGCGCCTCTAGAGAGGGATCAGACAATCTCATAGACATTGGATATCATAGACAAGCAATATCTCGACTAGACAAGATAGATTAGACATAGATTAGATACAATATTCCGCCTACGGCGACACCATGTAAACACCATTGTGATTATCTACTAGATTGCTAGCAGGATGTAGCGATCCTCCACCGCGGGGACGTGAACCTGGGTACATCGTGTGCCAATCTCGATCCCGGAATCTCTAGTCGTTGCTCTTCCCCCGATCCTAAGTCCTTCATCTAGGACATTTGTCGAGTTAACCCCTCGTCAATACCCCTTCGGTGATGATGCAAATGATGGTGAAGAACTAGGGATGGCCTCCATCGCCATTGCCAAAACTACCTCTTCCTCATCCTTTTTTGCTTCTCCAATGAATCCAAGCGCACCAACCACAATGCGACTTGTCTCATGGCTCACGCTACTAAGGTATCACCTCCTCTCACACCCATCATACCAAAAAGCCTATATTTGATGTGTTGTGTTGAACAATGTGGTGTTAATGATGAGCTTAATGAAATGGACATCTTCATGTCAACATTGCATGGGGAGACCAAATTTCACTTTGAGATTCTCCTAGATCAATGTAATGAGGCCCTCCAATTAAATTAGAAAAATGAGGAACACATTTTTGAATTAGAGGGACATGCTCATGATTATGCAGATGAAATCGCTACTCTTACTCAATCTCTTGAGGAAGAGCAAGACCTTAGGATGGCACTTGAGGCATCCAGGTCGGGTCTTGAAGAATCTCACAATTCGGACATTGCTAAACTTAAAAGTGATCATGACATTACTCAATCTGTTGCTAATGATCTTAGGTTGCAAAATGAGAAAATTAACCTTATAATTGCTAAAGAAGCAACTAAGACTCTTTCTAGCACTTTTGTTGCAAGTTCATGTTCTACTAACCCCACTTGTGAGAAAGCCCCTCTCAAGGGAAATGAGAGACTTGATGACATTTTGAGTGCTCAAAAGCAACATGGTGACAAGACGGGACTTCGATTCGTCTCCAAGTCCAAGAAGAAGTGGAACAACAAGAAGAAGAACAAGAAAAAGAGGAATGTTCCCGCACCTCCTCCCTCATTGAAGAAGCGCATTCCTAATGACATATGCTTTGATGAGGATAGCAATGTCTTTGAGGAGGAGGACGAGCTTGTGAAGGAAGTGGTTGGGAATGCTAAGAGGACAATGCGTAAACACAACAACTTTGGGGGAAAATATAATCCTTCCTATGTTCTTTGTCGTGCTTATGATGGACATGTTTATGCCAAATTTGTTGGTTCACCAAATGAATGCATTGCATGGTATATTTGGGTTCCCTAGACCCTTGTCACTAACAAAAGAGGACCCATTGAAAAATGGGGACCTAAAATCAAGACTTGATCTCTTGTAGGGCTTTGCCTCCGGTGGTGGATAATGGATAATTTATAGTGGTGCTGACAATCATATGTGAGGAACCAAAGAATTGGCGAAGTAGCTCTGCACCGATTCATCTAGTGAGGGCTACGTCACCTTTGGGGATTCTTCAAGGTCAAAGGTATTGGGTCTTGGCAAGGTGGTCATCTCACACAATGTTACCATTGAAGATGTCATGCTTGTTGAAACCCTTTCATACAATTTACCTTCCGTAACTCAACTTGTCGATATGTGCTTTGCAACTTTCTTTGATGTTGGGATTGTGGTTCTTTTGTGGAGCAATTCTCTTAAAGTAGCTTATGTTGGGCATGTCGAGAACGGCTTATATGTGATTGACTTCTCGAAGAAGGTCACTAAAGACGTGCCTTTCTTAATGGCTAAGGTTGACGTGGGATGGCTTTGGCATTGCCTCCTAGGCCACATTAATATGAGAACTTTGCAAAGACTCCACAAAGGCAACCACATCCTAGGACTAACCGATCTAGCCTTTGCCAAAGATCGTGCGTGTAGAGCTTGCATTGAAGGAAAGATGCATGAAGTTCCTCATCCTAGAAAGACCATCATTTCATATGGATCTCTTTGTCCCTCCAACTCATGCAAGTCTAGGAGGGAAGAAATATTGTTTGGTGATTATCGATGATTACTCAAGATATACATGGGTCTATCTCTTCAAGAACAAACATGAGATCCAACAAACCGTTCAAGACTTCACCAATGAAGTTCAACATCAATATGGTCAAAATATATTGATGATAAGGAGTGACAATGGCACCGAGTTCACGAACTACACTTTGAATGACTTCCTTAGTAATGAAGGGATTTGCCATCAATATTCCACTCCTTATACTGCCCAACAAAATGGTGTAGCCGAGCAGAAGAACTGGACTCTCATGGTATGGCAAGGACCATGTTAGCGGAGTTTAAATCTCTTTATAAATTTTGGGCCAAAGCTATTAATACCGCTTGTCACGCAACAAGCTGGTTATATCTTTGCAAGGGCTTGACTCCATATGAGATTCTTAGCGGCTACAAGCCTAATATAAAGTACTTCCGTGTGTTTGGTTATAAGTGTTTCTATCTTAAGAAAGGTGTCCACTTGTCAAAATTTGATACAAAAGCACTTGAGGGTATCTTTGTTGTTTATGCCGCCGAACCTTGATGCGTGGTGAATGACCAGCCCGTTGGGAACCCCAAGAGGAAGGTGTGATGAATATAGCAGCAAGATTTTCCCTCAGTTAAGAAACCAAGGTTTGTCGATCAGGAGAAAAGCAGACAATAACGACTGAAGGTGATGCGGACTGGCTTAGCGACAGCTTCAGACAATTTATATATGGCGCCTCGTCCAAGCTTTGCTTTGCTAGGTGCAACGCGGAACCTGCACACAACACAACCAAGTACTTTGTTCCCAACTTGCGATGAGGTTGTCAATCTCACCGGTTTGCTTGAAACAAAGGTTATGAGCGTATCGAGTGGAAAACAGTAGAAGTATGCGAGTAAAGTAAACAGTGCGAGTAAAGTAAATAGGTGATAGCAATATGATGGAAATAGGACCGGGGTCCACAGTTCACTAGTGGTGTCTCTCCATAAGATAAATAACACATGCTGGGTAAACAAATTACAGTTGGGCAATTGATAGAATAAAGATAAACGTGATATGTCAAGAAGATCACTATGAGATTTACTCTGGGCATTACAACAAAATACATAGACCGCCATCCAACTGCATCTATGACTAATAATCCACTTGTGGTGAATCAATCCGAGAACTCCACAAGTATTAAGTTGCGAACAACAGATAATTGCATTAAGCAAAGTGTGTAATGTAAACAAAGCATATGCTCTTGAGCATATGAATGTTGTTTTCTCCCTAGTAGAAACAGCACATCTACAACCTTAGAGGTTTCTGTCACTCCCCCAGGTTAAATAGAGGCATGAACCCACTATCGAGCATAAATACCCCCTCTTGGAGTCACTAGCAACTACTCGGCCAAGATAGCTACTAACAACGGAGAGCATGCAAGATCATAAACAACATAGAGATAACATAAGATATATTTCAGTACAACAACTCAATCATAACACCAATATTCATCGGATCCCAACAAACCAAACATGTAGAATTACATAACGGTGATCTCAATCCTGTAGGGCAGCTCATGAGATCTAAACATGAAGCACATGGTGGAGAAGACAACCATCTAGCTACTGCTATGGACCCATAGTCCAAGGTAGACTACTCACTCATCGCTCCAGAGGCAAGCATGGCGATGAAGAAGACCTCCGGTGGCGATTCCCCTCTCCGGCAGGGTGCCGGGAAGAGCTTCTGGACCCTCCCGATCTTCGGGTCGATGGTGGCGGTGGATCGCGATGTGTTGTGGAAAATTGATCGGGTACTTAGGTTTTTCCCGTCGGGGGGTCTTTATAGGCGAAGGGGCGATGTCAGAGGTGGAGCCAGGTGGCCTCACGCCTGGCTGGCGTGGCCCAGGCCCTGGCCGCACCGGCCTAGCGTGTGGGGCCCCTGTGGCTCCCCTCCTACTCTCCTTCAGATGACTGGAAGCTCCCGGACAAAATAAGACTTTAGGAACTTGTTTCGTCCAATTCCGAGAATATTTCCTGTGTATCACTTCTAAAACACGAAAACAGCAGAAAACAGGGAACTTGCACTGTGGCAACTTGTTAGTAGGTTAGTTCCGGAAAATGCATAAAAGTGCCACGAAGTGTAATGAAACATTAGGCAAATGGTGTAAAAACAAGCATGGAGCATCAAAAATTATAGATACGTTGGAGACGTATCAAGCATTCCCAAGCTTAACTCCTGCTCGTCCTCGAGTAGGTAAGTGATAACAAAAGAATAATTTTTGAGGTGACATGCACCTACACAATCTTGATCATATATGTAAGCATTTGTGAGCTGGGATCATAAGAACTTAAAACATGGGCATGAAAGATATAATCTTGACAATAAGAACTTAGCAACCATGTTGTAAACATGCAAATGAACACAAACAAAAGATCATGAAAATGAAACAATGAAAGTCAAACGTGTGTTCAAATCACAAGGAAAACATACAAATGGTTTTCAGCTTGTCCTTCAAAGAGAGCAAAACATAAATGCATAGGACACCTTCAAGTTTAAGAGGGCGACTAGATACAAATAATTTGAGAATAAGTGAAACCAACAATATGAATCAATCAATGAAAACTTTGGGACAATGCACATTATACTAAGAATGACAACTATGCTCTCTTAATGGTGCATAAAGATAGGAGGCGGTGACTCAACATAAAAGTAAAAGAAAGGCCCTTCGCGGAGGGAAGCAGTGATTGCAAGTTTTATAACCTTCAAAAATTATGGTACTTACCGGCTTTGAGCTCCCATTGCCCCCATCATAAGCATCTTGAATGGTTAAAGTTAATGCGAGAACACTTACGCTGCATATGCTTGGCAAATCATAAGTTGAAAACCTCGTGTCCCGTGAATACGAGTACTCAAACCTCATGCTACTTTACTTAGAGTCCCAAGCAAGCTCTTGTCATTGTAAGTATATACGTATCATCGAGAACCGCCAACGGGGTACCTCCGTGCCCGATGACATGGAACAAGCCCACATCAAAATGACATGACAAGCAGACAATGAACACCTCGACATCTCTTTTATTTGCCATTTGTTTAGCTTTTTATTGTGAGATGCGTCGTTGAATGTTCACCATGGGTATGCTGCAAATTTCCACCATGAATTATGCATGGCTTAGATTAGCGGCCCGGCGTTTCCCTAACACATATACAAAATCCATGATCCCCACAAGATTACCAATTCATTTCACACCGCGGGCATCCATAAACAAAAGATCACGATATCAACTCAAATAAGAAGTGCAATGTTGAAAGCTTGCCCATGACTGCATGGCTGGGCTAGTCTCCAACTTACAACTTGCAAGCATAACAACTCAACATAAGAGACCACAATGTCAAATTTTTAAGAACATGAAAAAGTAAAGTGTGCCTTCCAGTTCGTGAGAGCTTTACTGACCGAATTTCGCATAACACTGGTAAGAGTTTAATTTGAAGAGAAAATAAAAGCAAGTCAAATTTACTTGGAATAGCAAATTGCTAGTAGGTATGTATGGTGGACACTTTGGAAAACTTTGGCTTTTAGGAGTTGGATGCACGAGTAGAGCTCATACTCAGTACAAGGCGAGGGCTAGCAAAAGACTGGGAGCGACCAACTAAGAGAGCAATAATGGCCATAATCATGCAAAGCGACAAAGCGACATTAAAAGAAGCATAAGATGGCATCAAAAGTCAAAAACTAAATGATCATAGAGGCTATTGGCGACTTTGTAAGAGTCTAACATGTGTGAGCATGCGGCAAGTCAACCCAAATAAAGCATCAAGGAGAAAGCCAAAATAATGCTTCCATATAATAAAAACAACGCATGATTTTTTCAAAGGCTCATTAAGCAATCTCAATTATTTGAGACAAGTCATGCTACAGCAAAACCACTAAGCATACTATCAAAAAGACATCAAGCATGACATGAAAAAGCCTAAGCCGCAGTCTACACAAGCTCCTTCTTGTACCACTTTTTTGCATAAAGCTTTTTCTCTTTTCCAACACCATTTGAAATTTTAATAAACACCTCTTTTGATGAAAACCAATAAAGATCAGAGGCAAAAATACACCTTGATGAAAATATATGACAAGGTCCGAACGCAAATCAAGGCGAAAACGAAAACCAAAAGCAGTAGCGGAAAAAGAAGAACACCCGGTGAAATTGTAAGAATGAAAAACGGAGTGTTCTTGGCAAATGAAAACGAGTACATCTCCTCCAAAGAAATTTGTTGGGGTCCAACCATTTATTGCAGCAAACAAAACTAACTAACTAAGAAAACTAAGACAATTGACGCTCCAAGAAAAACACATAGTGCATGAAGCAATAAAAATATAGTGTTTTGAAAGGTGACCTGATTTTTGCCGATGAAGAAGGGGTGCCTCGGGGGCATCCCCAAGCTTTGACGCTTGTACTTCTTGGATATTTATTGGGGTGCTGGGCATCCCCAAGCTTGAGCTTTTGTCCATTCTTCAACTCATCTCATCATTCTCCAATCCCTACACTTGAAAACTTCCTTCATACAAAACTAAACACAAATCTATTAGCAATATTAGTGCAAGCATAACATATAATCAACCTCTTTTTGCTTCAGGTTTCAACCCAAAACCACCACATATATAGCAATACTACTGTAGCAACCTCCCCAAAAGTTCCGTGATCAAAAGAACTAAAAAAAGCGATAAAGTGGCAAACACAAATATTGGCAGAAATCTGTCAAAACAGAACAGTTGACAAAGGTCGAATTTTTTAGGGGTTTTCTATTGCTCAAATCAAAAAGTATTCAACTAACGAAAGTTTGGATATAACCTGGGGCATATGCACAAGAAATCTCAGGTCCAAAAGATATACAGAGAATTTATACGAATTTTTACGGTGCAGCACCGAAAACAGTTTCAGGAGAGCAACATCCCCAAATCTTTACCTCACTCAAATTAGAGGCTTCTCTTGGCACAAAAACGAAATAAACAAGATAAGGAGCGGTCATTACAGTAGTAATGACTTCCAAGACTCAAATAAAAGAAAAAGTACTGAAAATAAAACATTGGGTTATCTCCCAAGAGTGCTTTTCTTTAACGCCTTTGAGCTAGGCGCAGAAAATTGCGAATCAAGTAACATCAAGTGATGAAGCATCAAGCTCATAATTTGCTCTAAGAATAGAGTCAAAAAGTAATTGTTCCTTTTCCTAGGGAAGTGTTCCATACCTTTCTTGAGTGGGAATTGATATTTGATAGTGCCTTCCCTCATATCAATGATGGCACCTATAGTTCGAAGAAAGGGTCTTCCCAAAATAATAGGACATGAAGCATGGCATTCAACGTCCATAAGAAGAAAATCAACGGGAATAAGGTTATTGTTAACCATAATAAGAACATCATTAATCCTCCCCAAAGGTTTCTTCTTAGCAACATCAGCAATAGGAACATCAAAATAACATTTTTCAAGCGGTGGTAAATCAAGCATGTCATAAATCTTTCTAGGCATGATAGAAATACTAGAACCTAGATCACATAAAGCATGGCAATCAAAACCATTAACATGCATATCAATGATGGGTTCCCAACTATCTTCTAACTTCTTGGGAACAGAAGCCTTTTGCTTCAACTTTTCATCCCTAATTTTTATGAGAGCATTGGTAATATGCTTAGTAAAAGCAACATTTAAAGAACTAGCATTGGGAGTCAAAGCAAGCTTTTGCAAGAACAAAATAACTTCAGATATATTGCAGCCATCAACATCAAAATCATTAAAAGAAATAGAGCTATCATCTCCCACACTCCAAAAAATTTCAGCACTCTTTTGAGAAAAAGTTTTGGCAGTTTTAGGCTTTTTAACACAAGGAGTGGGAGTTTTCTCTACACCAATCAAAGTAAGAGGATTGCTAGCATTAGGAGCAACATCATTAGAGGTAGTAATGGTACATACCTTCATTTCTCTAGCCATCTCATCTTCTCTTTCCCACCTGCCATGCAATTCTGCTAACAATCTAATATTTTCATCAATTCCAACTTGAATAGCGTTAGCAGTAGCAAAAACATTGTTCTCTTTCACATCATTAGGAAACACTTTTAATTTCAGAATTTCAACATCATGAGCAAGGCTATCAACTTTAGAAGCAAGAATATCAATTTTGCCTAACTTTTCCTCAACAGACTTGTTAAAAGCAGTTTGCTTACCGATGAAGTCCTTGAGCATTACCTCAAGCTCGGAGGGCGCGGCCCTAGTGTTGTTGTAGGAATTACCATAAGAATTACCATAACCATTACCATTGGTAGAAGGATATGGCCTATAATTGTTACTAGCAAAATTGTTCCTATAAGCATTGTTGTTAAAATTATTATTTCTAATGAAATTCACATCAACATGCTCTTCTTGAGCAACCAGAGAGGCTAAAGGAACATTATTAGGATCAACATGAGTCCTATCATTAGCAAGCATAGCCATAATGGTATCAATCTTATCACTCAAGGAAGAGGTTTCCTTAACAGAATTTACCTTCTTACCTTGTGGAGCTCTCTCGGTGTGCCATTCAGAATAATTTACCATCATGTTGTCGAGTAGCTTTGTTGCGGCGCCCAAGGTAAGGGACATAAAAGTGCCTCCAGTAGCTGAATCAAGTAGGTTCCTCGAAGAAAAATTCAGTCCTGCATAAAAAGTTTGGATAATCATCCAAGTAGTCAGTCCATGAGTGGGGCAATTCTTTATCATAGATTTCATTCTTTCCCAAGCTTGAGCAACATGTTCATTATCAAACTGAGTAAATTTCATAATATTGCTACGCAGAGATATAATCTTAGCAGGAGGATAGTATCTACCAATAAAAGCATCCTTACACTTAGCCCATAAATCAATACTATTCTTAGTCAAAGACAACAACCAATCTTTAGCTTTTCCTCTCAAAGAAAAAGGAAACAACTTGAGCTTAATAATATCACTTTCTACATCCTTATATTTCTGCATCTCACATAGCTCAACAAAATTGTTGAGATGAGCTGCAGCATCTTCAGTACTAGCACCAGAAAATTGCTCTTTCATAACAAGGTTCAATAAAGCAGGCTTAATCTCATAAAAGTTTGCAGCAGGAGCAGGTGGTGCAATAGGAGTGCAGATAAAATCACTATTGTTCATGCTAGTAAAGTCACACAACTTGGTGTTTTCAGGATTGGCCATTTCAGCAAAACGAAAGTAAACAAGTAAAAACAACTACCAAGGATTCTAATTTTTTGGGTTTTTGATATAAAACGATGCAGGCAAAATAAATAAAGTAAAGCAAAACTATAACAAAGTAAAGGATGTGCGTGCGAAAACTCCCCTCGCAGAAGTCTTCCACTCTTCCCCGGCAACGGCGCCAGAAAATTAGCTTGATGCGTGGTGCATGACCAGCCCGTTGGGAACCCCAAGAGGAAGGTGTGATGAATATAGCAGCAAGATTTTCCCACAGTTAAGAAACCAAGGTTTGTCGATCAGGAGAAAAGCAGACAATAACAACTGAAGGTGATGCGGACTGGCTTAGCGACAGCTTCAGACAATTTATATATGGCGCCTCGTCCAAGCTTTGCTTTGCTAGCTGCAACGCGGAACCTGCACACAACACAACCAAGTACTTTGTTCCCAACTTGCGATGAGGTTGTCAATCTCACCGGTTTGCTTGAAACAAAGGTTATGAGCGTATCGAGTGGAAAACAGTAGAAGTATGCGAGTAAAGTAAACAGTGCGAGTAAAGTAAACAGGTGATAGCAATATGATGGAAATAGGACCGGGGTCCACAGTTCACTAGTGGTGTCTCTCCATAAGATAAATAACACATGCTGGGTAAACAAATTACAGTTGGGCAATTGATAGAATAAAGATAAACGTGATATGTCAAGAAGATCACTATGAGATTTACTCTGGGCATTACAACAAAATACATAGACCGCCATCCAACTGCATCTATGACTAATAATCCACTTGTGGTGAATCAATCCGAGAACTCCACAAGTATTAAGTTGCGAACAACAGATAATTGCATTAAGCAAAGTGTGTAATGTAAACAAAGCATATGCTCTTGAGCATATGAATGTTATTTTCTCCCTAGTAGCAACAGCACATCTACAACCTTAGAGGTTTCTGTCACTCCCCCAGGTTAAATAGAGGCATGAACCCACTATCAAGCATAAATACCCCCTCTTGGAGTCACTAGCAACTACTCGGCCAAGATAGCTACTAACAACGGAGAGCATGCAAGATCATAAACAACATAGAGATAACATAAGATATATTTCAGTATAGCAACTCAATCATAACACCAATATTCATCGGATCCCAACAAACCAAACATGTAGAATTACATAACGGTGATCTCAATCATGTAGGGCAGCTCATGAGATCTAAACATGAAGCACATGGTGGAGAAGACAACCATCTAGCTACTGCTATGGACCCATAGTCCAAGGTAGACTACTCACTCATCGCTCCGGAGGCAAGCATGGCGATCAAGAAGACCTCCGGTGGCGATTCCCCTCTTCGGCAGGGTGCCGGGAAGAGCTTCTGGACCCTCCCGATCTTCGGGTCGACGACGGTGGCGGATCGCGATGTGTTCTGGAAAATTGATCGGGTACTTAGGTTTTTCCCGTCGGGGGGTCTTTATAGGCGAAGGGGCGATGTCAGAGGTGGAGCCAGGTGGCCTCACGCCTGGCTGGCGTGGCCCAGGCCCTGGCCACACCGGCCTGGCGTGTGGGGCCCCTGTGGCTCCCCTCCTACTCTCCTTCGGATGACTGGAAGCTCCCGGACAAAATAAGACTTCAGGAACTTGTTTCGTCCAATTCCGAGAATATTTCCTGTGTATCACTTCTGAAACACAAAAACAACAGAAAACAGGGAACTGGCACTCTGGCAACTTGTTAGTAGGTTAGTTCCGGAAAATGCATAAAAGTGCCGCGAAGTGTAACGAAACATTAGGCAAATGGTGTAAAAACAAGCATGGAGCATCAAAAATTATAGATACGTTGGAGATGTATCAAACCTCATGCTTTTAGAATCTTTGACAAAGGAGTCTGCTCATGTTGTTGAAGTTTCTAACGTGAGAGTCCACGAGAATGATGGCTTCTGTGTGGAGCATGTTGGTGTTTGTGATGTAGGTGACAAAATTCCTCCTCGAGCCATAAGAAGAATCGGTGTGGGACATCTCATACCCATTGAGGAACACCTTTTGGCGGAAGGAGAAGGACTATTCTCTACTCAAGTGGAGCCTTCAATTTCACAAGCTCAAGAAGCTCCACAAGGCCCTATTGATTCTAACCAAAGACAAGCTCTAGACCCTCACCCAAGTGAGCAAGACCAAGATCAAGACCAAGTAGATGATGGTGAATCTTCACCAATGGTTGATCAAGGCCAAGCTCAAGTTGATGAGCAAGCTCGAGATGATGAGAAAGCTAAAGATGAAGGTCAAGGCAAGGACAAAAATGGTGGTGATGACCAAGGGGTTTCTCAAGAGTCTCTTGAAGAAACTCTCCGCAAAGGAAGCCATACTTTGGAGAGTGCGATTGGAAGTGTGAGGAAAGGGGTGTCCACAAGGAGACAATTGGCCAACTTTAGTATCCATCATGCTTATATCTCTTGTGTGGAGCCTCAAAATGTATTTTAAGCACTTGAAGGCTCGGATTGGGTAGAAGCCATGTGACAAGGGTATAGCTACCAAGGCCCGTTATCTTAGTACCCCTGGGGCCCATTCAGGTAATAGTCCAATGGGAATTAGGCCCAGGCATAGCTATAGTCGAAATACGAGATCATATCGTATATAGCATTGTAATTTGTATCGAACCCGAGCGGATCCTCTAGACCTGGCCACCTATATATAGGGGCCAGGAGAGGCCGACCAGGGACAGATTGAGATTGAGCCAATTGTCTACTAGTTTATTTTCAACACACACCCAGTTTCGCCTCGTTTGTCTGAATCCTCACCTTCGAGTTCATCCGACGCCCTCTTCCCCCGATCCTAAGTCCTTCATCTAGGACATTTCCCGAGTTAACCCTTGATACGTTGCAAATGTATCTATAATTTTTGATGCTCCATGCTTGTTTTACACCAATTGCTTTATGTTTTGTTTACACTTCGTGGCATTTTATGCATTTTCCGGAACTAACCTATTAACAAGATGCCACAGTGCCAGTTCCTATTTTTTTTGCTGTTTTTGTGTTTCAGAAAAGTTACACGGGAAATATTCTTGGAATTGGATGAAACAAAAGCCAAAGTTCCTATTTACCTGACACGAAGACAGAGTCCAAAGGAGAGACGTAGAGCAGCCAGGAGGCGGCCGCACCATAGGGTGGTGTGGGCCACCCCCTGGCCACGCCACCAAGTGGTGTGGGCCCCTCGACCGCCATCTGACATCGCCTTGATGGCGTGTAGATGTCCGCCCAGTTGGGAACCCCAAGAGGAAGGTAGGATAAGCACATCAACAAGTCTTCCCTCAGTATGAAACCAAGGTTTATCGAACCAGTAGGAGAAAGAACCAACTTCTGAAGGTTGATGCTCGCTAGCTTCGCGACAGCTCCGGACAATTTATATATGGCGCCTCGTCCAGGGCGTAGCTTTGCACCAGCAGCAACGTGGAACCTGCACACAACACAACCAAGTACTTTGCCGCAACTTACAGTGAGGTTGTCAATCTCACCGGTTTGCTATAAACAAAGGATTAAGCGTATCGAGTGGTAAAAGGTAATAGTTTGCAAGAATGTAAATAAAGCGAGTAAATGGTAAACAGTAACAACAATGTAAAAGAATGGACCAGGTTCTATAGTTCACTAGTGGTCTCTCTCCATAAGATAAATAACATGTTGGGTAAACAAATTACAATTGGGCAATTGATAGAATAAAGAAAGCATACAAATATCATAAGGATCACTATGAGATTTACTTGGGCATTACAAAATAATACATAGACCGTAATCCAACTGCATCTATGACTAATAATTCACCCGCCGGATATCATCCGAGCAACCGTTGGGTATTAAGTTGCAAGCAATAGATTATCGCCTTAAGTAAAGTGTGTAATGTAAACAATATAAATGTCCTTGAACACAAGATTTTTGTTTTCTCCCTAGTAGCAACAGCACATCTACAACCTTATAGGTTTCTGTCACTCCCCAGATTACTAGAGGCATGAACCCACTATCAAGCATAAATACTCCCTCTTGGAGTCACTAGCATCTACTCGGCCAAGATATCTACTAGCAACGGAAAGCATGCAAGATCATAAACAACATAGAGATGATAAATCATAAATCAACTTGATAAAGTATCAATATTCATCAGATCCCAACAAACACAACATGTAGAATTACACAACGATGATCTTGATCATGATAGGAAGCTCACAAGATCCAAACATGAAGCACATGGAGGAGATGACAACCATCTAGCTACTGCTATGGACCCATAGTCCAAGGTAGACTACTCACACATCACTCTGGAGGTAGGCATGGTGATGAAGAAGGCCTCCGGCGGTGATTCCCCTCTCCGGCAGGGTGCCGGGAAGAGCTTCTGGACCCTCCCGATCTTGTGTCGATGACGGCGGTGGCTTGAAGTATGTTTCGAGGAAAATTGATCGGGGTCCTTTAGGTTTTCCCGTTGAGGGGAATATATAGGCGGAAGGGCAGCGTCAGGAGGTGGGCCAGGCGGCCCCACCACCTGGTGGCGCGGCCATGGGCTGGCCCGCGCCACCCTTTGGTGTGGCCGGCCCCTGGTCCCCCTCCTTCTCTGCTTTGGACTTTGTCTTGTGTCGAGAAAAATCGGAAATTTGGCTTTTGTTTCGTCCAATTTCGAGAATATTTCCTATGTAGCTTTTCTGAAACACAAAAACAGCAGAAAACAGGGAACTGACACTATGGCATCTCATTAGTAGGTTAGTTCTGGAAAATGCATAAAAATGCCACAAAGTGTAACAAAACACAAAGCAAATGGTGTATAAACAAGCATGGAGCATAAAAAATTATAGATACATTTGAGACGTATCAAGCATCCCCAAAAGTTTCAAACTCAAATATACCATCCATTAAAGCATAAGCATGGGTGACATTTGTGTAAGCATGATAGTAAATTTACTCTTTTGGTTCAGTTTCAAACTCAAATATACCATCCATTAAAGCATAAGCTACTGTAGCAACTTCCTCAAAAGTTGCGTGATAAAAAGAACTCAAAAAGAAAGCGATCAAGAGGCAAACACGAATAGTGGCAGAAATCTGTCAAAACAGAACAACTGACAAAGATTGATTTTTTTGAGGACCTTCTGTTGCTGAAATCGAAAAGTGGAAAACTAATAAAAGTTTGGAAATAACCTGGGTCATATGCACAATAAATCTCAGATCAAAAAGATGTTCTGCGAATTTTCAAGAATTTTTACGGTGCAGCGCAGAAATCTATATCAGGACAGCAACTTCCCCAAATCTTACCTTCCTCAAATTAGAGGTTCTTCTTGGCAAAAAAACGAAATAAAAATGATAAGGAGAGGTCATTACAGTAGTAATAACTTCCAAGGCTCAAATAAAAGAAAAAGTACTGAAAAGAAAACATTGGTTTATCTCCCAAGAGTGCTTTTCTTTAACGCCTTTGAGCTAGGCGCAGAAAGTGGAAATCAAGTAACATCAAGCGATGAAGCATCAATTTCATAATTTGCTCTAAGAATAGAGTCAAAAAGTAATTTCTTTCTCTTTCTAGGGAAGTGTTCCATACCTTTCTTGAGTGAGAATTGATATTTTATGGTGCCTTCCTTCATATCAATGATGGCACCAACTGTTCTAAGAAAAGGTCTTCCCAAAATAATAGGACATGAAGCATTGCATTCAACTTCCAAAACAAGGAAATCAACATGAACAAGGTTATTGTTAACCATGATAAGAACATCATTAATCCTTCCCAAAGGTTTCTTCTTAGCAACATCAGCAAGAGGAACATCAAAATAACAATTTTCAAGCGTTGGTAAACCAAGCATGTCATAAATCTTTCTAGGCATAATAGAAATACTTGCACCAAGATCACATAAAGCATGGCAATCAAAATTATTCACATTCATATCAATGATGGGCTCCCAACCATCTTCTAACTTCTTGGGAATAGAAACCTTTTGTTTCAACTTTTCTTCCCTAATTTTCATGAGAACATTTGTAATATGCTGTGTAAAAGCAACATTCATAGAACTAGAACTAGGACTTAAAGCAAGCTTTTGTAAGAACAAAATTACTTCAGAGATATTGCAACCATCAACATAAAAATCATTAAAAGAAGTAGTGCTATTGTCTTCCATACTCCGAAAAATTTCAGCACTTTTTGTAGAAAAAGTTTTTGCAGTTTTGGGCTTTTTAGCACAAGGAGTAGGAGTTTTCTCTACACCAATCAAAGTAAGAGGATTGCTAGCATTTGAAACAACATTATTAGAGGTCGTAATAGTACATACCTTCATGTTTCTAGCCATCTCATCTTCTCTTTCCCACCTAGCATGCAATTCTGCTAATATCCTAATATTTTCATCAATTCTAACCTGGATGGCATTCAAAGTCTTGCTTTCTTTCACATCATTAGGCAAAAAATTTAGTTTCAGAAGTTCGACATCAAGAGCAAGGCTATCAACTTTAGAAGCAAGAACATCAATTTTACCCAACTTTTCCTCAACAGACTTATTAAAAGCAGTTTGCTTGCCAATGAAGTCCTTGAGCATGACTTCAAGCTCAGAGGGTGCGCCCCTAGTGTTGTTGGAGGAATTACCATAAGAGTTGACATAACCATTACCATTGGTAGAAGGATACAGCCTATAATTGTTGCTAGCAAAATTGTTCCTATAAGCACTATTATTGAAATTATTATTTCTAATGAAGTTCACATCAACATGCTCTTCTTGAGCAACCAAAGATGCCAAAGGAACATTATTAGGATCAACATGATCTCTATCATTAACAAGCATAGCCATAATAGTATCAATCTTATCACTTAAGGAAGAGGTTTCCTCAACCGAATTTACCTTCTTACCTTGTGGAGCTCTCTTAGTGTGCCACTCAGAATAATTTACCATCATATTATCAAGAAGCTTTGTTGTGGCGCCCAAGGTGATGGACATAAAAGTACCTCCAGCAGCTGAATCCAAGAGATTTCTTGAAGAAACATTTATTCTTGCATAAAAGGTTTGGATAATTATCCAAGTAGTCAGTCCATGAGTGGGACAATTCTTTATCATAGATTTCATTCTTTCCCAAGCTTGAGCAACATGTTCATTATCAAACTGTCTAAACTTCATAATATCACTTCGCAAAGCTATAATCTTAGCAGGAGGATAATATTTTCCAATAAAAGCATCCTTACACTTAACCCAAGAATCAATACTATTTTTAGGCAAAGATAGCAACCAATCCTTAGTTCTTCCTCTTAAAGAGAAAGGAAACAACTTAAGCTTAATAATATCACCATCTACATCCTTGTACTTTTGCATCTCACATAGCTCAACAAAATTGTTGAGATGAGCTGCAGCATCATCAGTACTAACACCAGAAAACTGCTCTTTAATAACAAGATTCAACAAAGCAGGTTTAATCTCATAAAAATGTGCCTCAGGAGCAGGTGGCACAATAGGAGTGTAGATAAAATCATTGTTATTGGTGCTAGTAAAATCACACAACTTGGTGTTCTCAGGAGTACCCATTCTAGCAAAACTAAAAGTAGACAAGTAAAAATAACAACTATAAAGGAACTAAATTTTTTGTATTTTTGATAGAAAGATGCAAGCAAAAATAAAATAAAGCAAAACAATAACAAAGTAAAAGATTAGAAGCGAGAGACTCCCCTTGCAGAAATCCTCTTTCTCCCCGGCAACGGCGCTAGAAAAATTCTTTGCTGGCGCGTGGTTGACGTGGGAGCTTCTTCTTCTTCAATACCTGGCAACAACGCCAGAAAAATTGCTTGATGGCGTGTAGATGTCCGCCCAGTTGGGAACCCCAAGTGGAAGGTATGATGAGCACAGCAGCAAGTCTTCCCTCAGTATGAAACCAAGGTTTATCGAACCAGTAGGAGAAAGAACCAACTTCTGAAGGTTGATGCTCGCTAGCTTCGCGAAAGATCCGGACAATTTATATATGGTGCCTCGTCCAGGGCGTAGCTTTGCACCAGCAGCAACATGGAACCTGCACACAACACAACCAAGTACTTTGCCCCAACTTATAGTGAGGTTGTCAATCTCACCGGTTTGCTATACACAAAGGATTAAGCGTATCGAGTGGTAAAAGGTAATAGTTTGCAAGAATGTAAATAAAGTGAGTCAATGGTAAACAGTAATAACAATGTAAAAGAATGGACCGGGGTCCACAGTTCACTAGTGGTTTCTCTCCGTAAGATAAATAATATGCTGGGTAAACAAATTACAGTTGGGCAATTGATAGAATAAAGCAAGCATACCAATGCCATGAGGATCACTATGAGATTTACTTGGGCATTACAACATAATACATAGACCGTAATCCAACAACATCTATGACTAATAATCCACCCACCGGATGTCATCCGAGCAACTATTGGGTATTAAGTTGCAAGCAATAGATTATCGCCTTCAGCAAAGTGTGTAATGTAAACAATACAAACGTCCTTGAACACAAGATTGTTGTTTTCTCCCTAGTAGCAACAGCACATCTACAACCTTAGAGGTTTCTGTCACTCCCCCAGATTACTAGAGGCATGAACCCACTATCGAGCATAAATACTCCCTCTTGGAGTCACTAGCATCTACTCGGCCAAGATATCTACTAGCAACGGAAAGCATGCAAGATCATAAACAACATAGAGATGATAAATCATAAATCAACTTGACAAAGCATCAATATTCATCGGATCCCAACAAACACAACATGTAGAATTACACAACGATGATCTTGATCATGATAGGCAGCTCACAAGATCTAAACATGAAGCACATGAATGAGATGACAACCATCTAGCTACTACTATGGACCCGTAGTCCAAGGTAGACTACTCACACATCACTCCAGAGGCAGGCATGGTGATGAAGAAGGCCTCCGGCGGTGATTCCCCTCTCCGACAGGGTGCCGGGAAGAGCTTATGGACCCTCCCGATGTCGCGTCAACGATGGCGGCTTGCACTATTTTTTGAGGAAAATTGATCGGGGTCCTTTAGGTTTTCCCGTCAAGGGGAATATATAGGTAGAAGGGCGGCATCAGGAGGTGGGCTAGGCGGCCCCACCACCTGGTGGCGCAGCCAGGGGCTGGCCCGCACCACCCTATGGTGTGGCCGGCCCCTAGTCCCCCTCTGTCTCTGCTTTGGACTTCGTCTCGTGTCAGAAAAAATAGGAACTTTGGCTTTTGTTTTGTCCAATTCCGAGAATATTTCCTGTGTAGCTTTTCTGAAACACAAAAATAGCAGAAAATAGGGAACTGGCACTGTGGCATCTCGTTAGTAGGTTAGTTCTGGAAAATGCATAAAAACACCATGAAGTGTAACAAAACATAAAGCAAATGGTGTATAAACAAGCATGGAGCATCAAAAATTATAGATACGTTTGAGACGTATCACGCCCCTCTGCCTATAAATTCCCTTCATCACGAAAACCCTAAGGGCCCAAACATCTATCCATGGAAAGTACTGTAAGCCACCGCCATCATCAACCCGAGTTCGGGAGGGTCTAGAAGCTCTTCCCGGCACCCTCCCGGAGAGGGGAATCATCACCGGAGGCCTTCTTCAACGCTATGCCTGCCTCCGGAGTGATGCGTGAGTAGTACACCCCTAGACCATGGGTCCATAGCAGTAGCTCGATGGTTGTCTTCTCCTCCATGCGCCTCATGTCTAGATCTTGTGAGCTGCCTATCATGATCAAGATCATCTTTATGTAATTCCACATGTTGTGTTTATTGGGATCCGATGAATATTGAGTACTATGCCAAGTTGATTGTTGATTTATCATGTCTATGTTATTTGTGATCTTGCATGCTCTCCGTTGCTAGTAGATATCTTAGCCAAGTAGATGCTTGTAACTCCAAGAGGGAGTATTTATGCTCGATAGTGGGTTCATGCCTCTAGTAATCTGGGAGAGTGACAATAACTTCTAAGGTTGTAGATGTGTTGTTGCTACTAGGGAGAAAACAATAATCTTTTCTTCAAGGATAATTGTATTGTTTACATTACACACTTTTCTTAAGGCGATAATCTATTGCTTGCAACTTAATACCCAAGGGTTGTCCAGATGATATCCTGCGGGTGGATTATTAGTCATAGATGCAGTTGGATTACGGTTTATGTATTATGTTGTAATGCCCAAATGAATCTCATAGTGATCTTCATGACATGTACATGAATTGTTATGCATTCTTTATTTTATCAATTTCCCAACTGTAATGTGTTTACCCAGCATGTTTTATCTTTATGGAGAGACACCTCTAGTGCATTGTGGACCCCGGTCCATTCTTTTACATTTATATTACCATCTACTTCAAGCACTGTTTACTTTCAGCAAACACTATTTTATTTCATCGCAAGCAAACATCTCTTTACACTGTACGTCTAATCCTTTGTTTTCAGCAAACCGGTGAGATTGACAACCTCACTATAAGTTGGGGCAAAGTATTTTGGTTGTGTTGTGTGCAGGCTACATGTTGCTGCTGGTGCCGACCACGCACGAGACTGTTTTCTGGCACCTTGCTAAAGTCAGCTAGCAACAACCTTCAGAAGTGGTTTCTTTCTCCTACTGGTTAATTAAACTTTGGTTTCATACTGAGGGAAAACTTACTGTTGTGCTCATCATACCTTCCTCTTGGGGTTTCCCAACTGGACCTGTGAGGCATCAAGACTGTTTTCTGGCGCCATTGCCGGGGATTGAAGAAGAATAAGCTCCCACGTCAACTAGGTGCCATCAACCCTCGTCAATTGGCCCCGACCGTGGGGACCTTGGGCGTTGGAATCATGAATTTGACGCCTTTTTCGCTTCCACCCAACAGCAACTCGAAGATTGACGGAAACCACATCACCTTTGGAGCCATAGATTTTCAACCTCATCCACCAGCTCTTACTCCGGTCTTTGCAAGCTCGGATCAGGAGATGGATCTGACGATCGGAAGCCTCAACTTTCACGTCGGGTCTCTGGGCTCAATTCGCCTTTCAGATCCGATAAACTCGGGTCCATCGGCAGGAAAAACCACATCTGCGGCAAGATCAGAATCGTCAGTTGGCTCTTCCTGTGAGGTAAACTCGCCGGTCAGCTTCAAGCCGACAAAAAATATAGAAGACATAGTTGAAGAACTCGACAAAATCATGGAAAACCTCGACCTAGGGGAATCATCGGGTTACCCAAATAAGGATTTCGATGAAAACTTTGACAATAACCATCATTAGCATGGGATTTCATGATCTGTTGCGACAACACCTCAGACAAGTCCACAAATACGTGGAAAATGGGATTAGAACTTCATGAGGATGACCAAACAATCTTCTCAAGTTCCAGCAGCAAAATCAATCATCTGTATCAAGTGTTTGCCATCATAGGAGACAATTCAGAAGAATTCGACGACAACAACAACCCAATACTCAACCCAACAAACATAACTAGGGGAGCAAACCACCTGGCAGAAGGAGATACCGCAGATTCCTTGAGAACTAGAGCAAAGGTGCGACTAACAGTCAGTGAATAGAAGACAGTTAAAGCAGCGGTTGACAACAGTGCAGCCATCCCGATAGATGCAAGTAAAGAGGTACTCTTAGGATACCATTACGCCCTACATCGACAATGAAAGCAACTAGAAAGAGAAAAAGTGAAATTAGGAAAAGGGGAGAATCAGTAAGTGTAGCAAACAAAGCTTAACATGAAGCATGCAGCAACGCGTCGCATACAAACAGTGGTTGGCACAATAGGCACGGTTCACGAGTCGACACTCTCGAGCAATCAAACATGAGGAACCTTTCGAGAAACCTCGACTCATCTTTCTTATCAGTCGACGAACGAGGCAACATCATTCCAAAGACACCTGAAGCCGCACTTGTAGCAGCACAAGCATACCTATACACCACGCAACCAACACCGGGAAACCCAAGAGAACACATGTATCGGGCAGCACTACAAGGATTAAGATTAGTGGGAAGCAAATTCACAGCTAAAGAAGAAGAGCCGCGTCGCAACTGTCACATCCCAAAATTTTGGAATGTGAAATAAATAAAATAGGAACCATGTATGTTTGTCTTGAATTAAATTTCACAAGAATTTAAATTTTTTTGAATTATTTAAAAGCCTTATTAGAAAAACCATTTCAAACTTCCTATTATTCCTTGAAGAACTCATTTGAGAAAATAAGATTTCAAAATACCATTTTGCATTTATTCAAATACTATGCAAGAACATTTGCAAAGGAAATATTTTACCAAATGCTTTATATCAAATAAAGTTGCAATGCCAAAAGCATGTTTGAATTAAAATTCAAATATTATTTTAATAAAGTTTATGCCTTGATTTTAAAAGGATTATTTTCAAACCAATTTTTGTTATGCAAATAAGCCCTTTGACTAATTTATAAAGTTTTTATTGGAAATTAGTTTTATTCATGAAAACATGTTTATTACTGTCCTAATTTGTTGAGTTGAATTTTAGAAAAATTTACAATTTGGTTTGAATCAATTTGGACCAAATTTGAAAAAGATATGAAAGAAATAGAAAACAGAAAAAGAAAAAGAGAAAAGAAGAAAAAACATATAAAAGGGCCACGGGGCAGCGAATCGGCCCAGGCTAGAAGCCAGCCCACGGCCCAACTCGCCTAATCCCGAACCAGTACCCAATCTCTCTCTCATCTCGCTGACATGCGGGCCCTGGCTATCAGCGCCGACACCTTCTTCTTCCTCCAGCGAAATTCACGCCGGTGACCGAGTCCGAGACAACGCAATTTACTCCCTCTTAATTCCCCTTTAATCCCTTGCTCATTCCGTCACCAACGATGGCTACAAATAGCCCCCACCTCCTCTCCTTTCCCCTCTTTTCCCCGAGCCAGAGAAGCCGCCAGGCCGACGGAATCCTTCATCGGAAATCCGCCACTGCCGCTGCCGCTGCCGCGTTCTCTTTGATTCGGCCATCACAGCAAGGTAGCGTCACCCTTTTCTGGTCCATGCTCCTCCCCAAGTTCTGGCGCACCTTCTGATGCTTTCCGTTCCTTTTATTTCATAGCGAATCGACGGGATTGATCCGCTCCTGAAGCTCGCTGACACCCGCGACTCCTCTAGCCGCTCCTCCTTCCCGTAGTAGGAAGCAATCGACCTCGTCGACCACGCTCCCAAGCTCACTGAAGTCTCCCGAGCACCGTCTGCATCTCCGCCGTCACCGGGAAGCCCCAGAACATCACCAACGACCTTCTCCAGTGCGCAAACTCGCTGCCGACGACCGGAACCCTGTAGTGACCTCACCTTTTAAAGATGATGATCCCTGTGCTTTCAGTGCTAGTCCCTGGATCAAACGCTAGCACACACAGTTTAAGATGTAATATCAAGAAACAAAGGTCATTTCATTACATCGCATGATCTAGCAATTACATAAAGAAAACTTTACAATACTCATAACATAAAGCTTTCAGAGTTTACAACGAAATCAAGAATAGCATGGAGTCCTTCTTCTTCATGTGCCACAGGTGAACATGGTGCGGATATACTCGTAACCCTGTCGTACTTTTCTTATCGTCAAAACCTGCAACATGAAACGTTGCAGCCACAAAGGGTCAATACATTTGAATTGTATTGGCAAGATATCACTACTATGAGGTCTAACTTTTCAATCTTAACTTAGGCTAAGTGGGGTTGCAGGAAAACAGTCTCAGTCTCCGTCCTATCTTTCCAATCAATATTTTAAGTCTACAAGGCATAAAACTTCTAACTCCACGAGGGTACATGTCAGTAGGTCAGGCTCAAAGCCCCTACCATGCCAATCTTCATTCCACCATTGTACATGTTAGTAAGTCAGTCTCCATGCCCTTACCATCCCAATCTTCTTTTCACCATCGTACATGTCAGTAAGTCAGGCTCCATGCCCTTACCATGCCAATCTTCTTTTCACCATCGTACATGTCAGTAAGTCAGGCTCGATGCCCTTACCATGTCATTCTTCTTTTTTCTATTGCTCATGTCAGTAAGTCAGGCTCAAAGCCCTTATGATGCTAATTCCCATCACATTCGTGTAACACAATACCAACCAAACCCTACACACGCACTTATACTCACAATCACAAAACTTGTATAGAACAGATAGAAACACCATAAAAATGATACTTGCCTTAGTAATTTCTGAAGATTGTACTTCTCTTAATTCAACACACATAGTTCTCCGTACAACAATAAGATAGAAAAGAACACAATATAAACACACCATTCAAGGCAACATAATTAAACAAGACAAATAAAAGTGTTTATTTGTTTTAGCTTAGTCTTCAATTGTCTTAGTGATAAGATTGTGGCATGAAGTTGACTTGATATGGATGGAGAGAATGGCTAAGTCAAGAGTTTTAAGGATTGATGTGGTTTTCTAAATTGTTAAGAAGTGTCAAACACTTAGCAAATATAGCTTCAAGGAAATTTTTAGGCTTGAGTTGAGAAGTTGGATGGATGAATTCTAAGTGGTAAGGTTTGTCACTTTCATCCTCCTGGCTTGGCTCTCTTCTCTTGATCTTCTTGCTTTCCTTCATCTCCTTGTCTTCTCTTCAACTTCTTCTTTTTTGCCTTCAACTCCTTGCCTTCTCTTCAACTTCTTCTCCATGGTCTTGATATGGGAAAGCTTCTATGTCATATTATTGGATGGGGTAGTCAAAATACTTAGAAGAATTTTGGGTAAGATGGAGTTGGTAGTTTTGCACTTGGGTAAGGATAGATAGTAGATTTTTCACTAAGACATGGTAGAGATGGTCATTAGGACTTGGGATATTTCATACCACTTGGTAGAGTGGGACAACAGTCAAATAGCACAAAGTGCCCAATAGGAATTTGATATTTGCAAGGTGTTCAAATAACACAACTATAGCTTGCAAAGGATGAACTATTTGATTTGACTTTTGAATAAGAGTAAAAAGTGTGTGAAGTGTTCTGTTGGGTTTTTAGTATCAAGGTAAACAATTTTGTAAAAGGAATTATGCCTAAAATATTTATAGAATTAAATCTAGGGAGAAAATACTCAAATCCTAATTTGAATTTGAATACTTGATAAAATTGGTTCAAGTAATTTGTGCAGTGGTTCTACTGGACATAGGATAACATTATGATCCATTTGCGAAGAATCAACTGAAAAGGATTTATAGAATTTGAACTATATAAAAAACACTCAAACTCACATATTTAAATTTGAATGTTTTTAACTAGTTTGAAAGTCAAAATTTATTTCAGAAATGTGTTCTACACAATTTTAGGAATCCGTAGACATATTATTTGCATTTTTTGGATAATCAGATCAAAAGATATGATTTTTACAAGTTTAAACTATTTTCTGGTTTTTAGAACAAATTTGATCCGGGGTTAAAATAGGTGCTGACAAGTGGCGCAACCTGATTGGCTGATAACGGTTCGCTAGGATAGCTATTTGTGGCCTTTGGATTTAAGTGGAATTGGATGGTTCAGATCAGATCTGGGAGTCCTCACCTAGGGTTTCCTGGGGGGTCACCGAAAATGGTGGTCTGGCGGTGCTACGCGCCGGCAGGGGTCGTTTCCGGTGCTCGGGTGGCTCCTTTTGGCGATGGATGGGTCGACGAGGTTCGGAGAAGCTCAGTGGGGACACTAGTCGTGGTGGCATCTCCTTTGCCTTCCCGTAATGGCTTCTGGAAGCGACCGGAGATGGTATGGCCGTCGGTGAGATCCAGTGGGTCTTGGCGTCGTCGAATCCCTGCGCAGAAACGGTCGGGAAAAGGATCACCAGGTGCGCCAGAGCAAGGTAAAGGAGGGGGAGACCGAAGAGGGGACGCGGGCTCACAGGTGGGCGTCGATTTCTACGGTAACCTAGCGGCAGTGCTGCAGCTCCGGCAAATGATTTCGAAGGCTTGGCGGCGTCTCAAGCTACGGAAGGAGAGGGGAAAAACAGAGGGGATCGAGGGGCATTTATAGAATCAAACGAGGCAAGCTTTGATGGCCGAAATCATCGAGAATCAAGTCAGGGAGAAAATCACGCTCGGACGCGTTCTCCGCGTGATTTCCGACCGGAGGTTGAAGATGACCGGTTTGACTGATGTGTGGGGCCGGATTGTCAGTGAGAAGAGGGAAAGGTGTGTACCAGTTCGGGAGAGTGTCCGGGTGGGCCGTGGGCCGCTTCTACGGCTGGGCCGAAAGCGACGCCCCGGCCTCTTTTATCTTTTTTTTGTTCTGCAAATTTCTTTTTCTGTTTTTTTCTTATTTCTCTTATAACTTTTTCATTTGAACTCAAAATAAGTTCAAATCAATTTCTAAAATTTTCTAATATTCAGAATATCAATACAACATAGTAAGGAGCAAGTTTTCATGATAAGACAAACTTTTCAAAAATATTTTATAGGTTTGGCCAATAGGGCTTATTTGCATAATCCAGAATAGAAATAGGATTTTTAAAATAATCCTTTAAGGTTTAGAGAATAAACTCAATAAAACTTTATTTTCAATTACCTTTTTGGTACTGTGAACCTTATTTGATATATAGCATTTTGTATAATATTTCCTTTGCAAATATGCTTGCATAGGATTTGAATAAAAACAAAATAGTATTTTGAATTCTTATTTTCTCAATTGAGTTCTTCAAGGAATAATAGATAGTTTAAAATAGTTTTCCCTAATAAAGCTTTTAGATAGTCTAAAAAAGTTTTAAATCCTTGTGAAATTTAAATCAAGACAAGCAAACATGGTTCCTAATTTATTTATTTCACATTCCAAAATTTTGGGATGTGACAGACTACCACCCTTAAAAGAAATCTCGTCCCGAGATTTGGAGAGGCTAGAAAGAAGGATGGGTTTGGGATACTAGGTGGGGTACCACCCTTAAAAGAAAGTTTGTTTTAAGGAGGTGTACCTTTTTTTACAAGAACTCTCTTGGTTTGATATAGAATAAGGAAAACAATAGCATAGAAAGTTACAGGGTGTTGTAGAACAATCATCTTGATCACTACTTATGAGTTGTTGTATTTGGCGCTTCAAAGACCTCTTCCACATCTTCTTCCACCTCGATGTGGTTTATGTGTCCCTCTTTGAAAGAATTGAGTTTGTTCCCATTGGAACCTCTAGGTTCATTCTTTCCTTCAGAGCAGTCCCATGAATAGTGTCCCAACTCATGACACTTGAAGCACTCCAATTGGTTCTTGTCCCTCTTGTCAGAGCGGTTGTGGCGCCCAACACCTTTCTTCTTTTCTGGGCAATCCCACGAATAGTGTCCTAGCTCTTTACAATTGTAGCACTGCACCTGACTAATATCTCTCTTGTTGAGTTTTCTAGTACGGCCATTCATACCATTGTTACCTTCATTAGTGTGTCCACTTCTGTTGCTATTGCCACTTCCATAGTTTTTCTTATGGTTTTTGTGGCCATCATGGTCATGTCAATTTCCTTCATGTTGATTTTCATCTTATCTACCATGATAGTGGTGGTTATGGCCATAGTGGTGGTTAACATTCCCATGCTTGTGAGATCCAGATCCTCCATTGTCATCATGCAAGTTGCGCTTCTGCACATGCTCGTGATATTTGCTACTATGGTGCTTCCTTTTTATGCTTTCGGATTGCTTCATCTTGTTCTCAAGAATTATAGCTTGATCAAGAAGTGCCTGGAATGTAGGAGTATATGAGACTGACATGGGAATTGACAACTCATCATTAAGGCCCTCTAAAAACTTCTCCTTCCTCTTTACATCAGTGTCAATATCATCTGGCGTATAGCGTGACAAATTGGTGAACTCATCAACGTATTCTGACACACTATAATGCCTTTGTTTGAGATCACGGAACTCCTTCTTTTTCAGGCTGATCACTCCAGCTGAAATATGTGCAGCTCGGAATCCCTCTTGGAACGAGTCCCAGGTCACTCCATCAATGGGGTGAGTGATCTGGTAAGTGTCCCACCAGCTTGCTGCTGGTCCTTCCAACAGATGAGCTGCAAATCTGACCTTTTCAGCATCAGTGCAACCAGTAGTCACCAAGTCTTTGTTAACAGAACAGAGCCAATCCATGGCCGCCAGTGGTTCAGCAGCACGTGAAAACTTGGCAGGGCGAAGCCTTAAGAACCTTGCAAGCATGTCAACCTGAGGGGGTGGTGGTGGAGGGTTGTTATTGTTATTGTTCTGAGTGTTGGCAAGAATCTAAGTCATGACTTGCATGATTTGAGCCTGGACTTCCATCATTTGTTGCATCTGTTCCTCAGGAGCGCGGCGAGGAGGCATCTGTTGGGTTTGAAATTGGTGAGGTAAGACTTAGAGATAAAGTCTAAGGGAATAAAGTTTCCTACCCACAACACATGCATAGAAACAATCTTCAAAAACAAGAAGCATTCACATAACTCACAAATAGCTTCAAAGTACCTGGATTGTTAAATGTCATGAAGGTTAGAACAAACTCACTAGATATCATTCCACATGGCGGTCACACTAACTACTCTATTCCTCCATGTCAACTTCCTTTTCTATGATGGTGCTCAGCAAACATCGTCTTGTACTTCTTCACCTTCATAATTGGAGCATCGATCTTCGATTGAAGCTCTCTCTTCTAGGCACGTAGCTTCACAATCACTTCATGGCCGGGTCCTAACTCGAATTCGTTGCTCTTACCATCGCATTAATATCTCTAATCTACTTGTTCTCTTGGACCCTCTTCTCTTGATTCTTGAACTTCTTGTCTTGAGCTTTGATCTTTGCATCCTTTGTCTTGATCTTATCTTCTTGCTCCACGTAGCATTGTTCTTTCCCTTAAGTTGGTCGCATAGCTCATCATTTGCTAAGTAGTTAGTCGTCCTAATGTTATCAAGTTTCCTACTAAGAATTTCTAAGTCCTAGAAGTATTGGCGCACAAGCTTTGCTTCTTCAATTTCTTCAATTTGCTTCCTTCAATGATAAGGATAGGTAGTGTTGGTATGTTGATGATGTCACAAAGACGAGTTCCAAAGAAGGTGCTCTTGAAGTCCTTTGCGGTGTTGAAGTTGAAGCTCTTCGTCTTTGAGTTGAAATGAAGAATAGGGACAAAATGATTAAGGGAAGAGTTTACGAGATAATATGTGTATGATTTAACTTATAAATAAAAGCAAATCCTATATTTCTAAGGGGTCATTGTCCAATCCTAGGGTCACGAACCTAAGGGCAACACAATGCTCTGATACCATCTGTAGTGACCTCACCTTTTAAAGATGATGATCCCTGTGCTTTCAGTGCTAGTCCCTGGATCAAACGCTAGCACACACAGTTTAAGATGTAATATCAAGAAACAAAGGTCATTTTATTACATCGTATGATCCAGCAATTACATAAAGAAAACTTTACAATACTCATAGCATAAAGCTTTCAGAGTTTACAACGAAATCAAAAATAGCATGGAGTCCTTTTTCTTCATGTGCCACAGGCGAGCATGCTGCGGATAGACTCGTAACCCTGTCGTACTTTTCTTATCGTCAAAACCTGCAACATGAAATGTTGCAGCCACAAAGGGTCAATGAATACATTTGAATTGTATTGGCAAGATATCACTACTATGAGGTCTAACTTTTCAATCTTAACTTAGGCTAAGTGGGGTTGCAGGAAAACAGTCTCAGTCTCCGTCCTATCTTTCCAATCAATATTTTAATTCTGCAAGGCATAAAGCTTCTAACTCCACGAGGGTACATGTCAGTAGGCCAGGCTCAAAGCCCCTACCATGACAATATTTATTCCACCATTGTACATGTCAGTAAGTCAGGCTCCATGCCCTTACCATGCCAATCTTCTTTTCACCATCGTACATGTCAGTAAGTCAGGCTCCATGCCCTTACCATGCCAATCTTCTTTTCACCATCGTACATGTCAGTAAGTCAGGCTCCATTCCTTTACCATGTCAATCTTCTTTTCTCTATTGCTCATGTCAGTAAGTCAGGCTCAAAGCCCTTACGATGCTAATTCCCATCACATTCATGTAACACAATAACAACCTAAACCTACACACACACTTATACTCACAATCACAAAACTTGTATAGAACAGATAGAAACACCATAAAAATGATACTTGCCTTAGTAATTTCTGAAGATTGTAATTCTCTTAATTCAACACACGTAGTTCTTCGTACAACTATAAGATAGAAAAGAACACAATATAAAACACCATTCAAGGCAACATAATTAAACAAGACAAACAAAAGTGTTTATTTATTTTAGCTTAGTCTTCAATTGTCTTAGTGATAAGATTGTGGCATGAAGTTGACTTGATATGGATGGAGAGAATGGCTAAGTCAAGATTTTTAAGGATTGATGTGGTTTTCTAAATTGTTAAGAAGTGTCAAACACTTAGCAAAAATAGCTTCAAGGAAATTCTTAGGCTTGGGTTGAGAAGTTGGATGAATGAATTCTAAGTGGTAAGGTTTGTCACTTTCATCCTCCTGACTTGGCTCTCTTCTCTTGATCTTCTTGTTTTCCTTCATCTCCTTGTCTTGTCTTCAACTTCTTCTTTTTTGCCTTCAACTCCTTGCCTTCTCTTCAACTTCTTCTCCATGGTCTTGATATGGGAAAGCTTCTATGTCATATTGTTGGATAGGGTAGTCAAAATACTTAGAAGAATTTTGGGTAAGATGGAGTTGGTAGTTTTGCACTTGGGTAAGGATAGATAGTAGATTTTTCACTAAGTCATGGTAGAGATGGTCATTAGGACTTGGGATATTTCATACCACTTGGTAGAGTGGGACAACAGTCAAATAGCACAAAGTGCCCAATAGGAATTTCATATTTGCAAGGTGTTCGAATAAAACAACTATAGCTTGCAAAGGATGAACTATTTGATTTGAATTTTGAATAAGAGTAAAAAGTGTGTGAAGTGTTTTGCTGGGTTTTTAGTATCAAGGTAAACAATTTTGTAAAAGGAATTATGCCTAAAATATTTATAGAATTAAATCTAGGGAGAAAATACTCAAATCCTTATTTGAATTTGAATACTTGATAAAATAGGTTCAAGTAATTTGTGCAGTGGTTCTACTGGACAGAGGATAACATTATGATCCATTTGCAAAGAATCAACTGAAAAGGATTTATAGAATTTGAACTATATCAAAAACAGTCAAACTCACATATTAATTTTAAATGTTTTTAACTAGTTTGAAAGTCAAAATTTATTTCAGAAATGTGTTCTACACAATTTTAGGAATCCGTAGACATACTATTTGCATTTTTTGGATAATCAGATCAAAAGATATGATTTTTACAAGTTTAAACTATTTTCTAGTTTTTAGAACAAATTTGATCCGGGGTTAAAACATGTGCTGACAAGTGGCGCAACCTGATTGGCTGATAACGGTTCGTCAGGATAGTTATTTGTGGCCTTTGGATTTAAGTGGAATTGGACGGTTCTGATCAGATCTGGGAGTCCTCACCTAGGGTTTCTCGGGGGGTCACCGGAAATGGTGGTCTGGCGGTGCTGCGCGCCGGCGGGGGTCATTTCCGGTGCTCGGATGGCTCCTTTTGGCAATGGACGGGTCGACGAGGTTCGGAGAAGCTCGGTGGGGATGCTAGTCGCGGCAGTGTCTCCTTTGCCTTCCCGTAACGACGTCTGGAAGCGCCCGGAGATGGTATGGCCGTCGGCGAGATCCAGTGGGTCTTGGCGTCGTCGAATCCCTGCACAGAAACGGTCGGGAAAAGGATCACCAGGTGCGCCGGACCAAGGTAAAGAGGGGGTGACCGAAGAGGGGACGCGGGCTCACCGGTGGGCATCGATTTCTATGGTAACCTAGCGGTAGTGCTGCAGCTCTGGCGAACGATTTCGAAGGCCTGCGGCGTCTCAAGCTACGGGAGGAGAGGGGAAAAACAAAGGGGATCGAAGGGCATTTATAGAATCAAACGAGGCAAGCTTTGATGGCCGAAATCATCGGGAATCAAGTCGGGGAGAAAATCACGCTCGGATGTGTTCTCTGCGTGATTTCCGACCGGAGGTTGAAGATGACCGGTTTGACTGACGTGTGCGGCCGGATTGTCAGTGAGAAGAGGGAAAGGTGTGTACCGGTTTGGGAGAATGTTCGAGTGGGCCGTGGGCCGCTTCTACGGCTGGGCCGAAAGGGACGCCCCGGCCTCTTTTACCTTTTTTTTCTGCAAATTTCTTTTTTTGTTTTTTTCTTATTTCTCTTATAACTTTTTCATTTGAACTCAAAATAAGTTCAAATCAATTTCTAAAAATTTCTAATATTCAGAATATCAATACAACATAGTAAGGAGCAAGTTTTCATGATAATACAAACTTTTCAAAAATATTTTATAGGTTTGGCCAATAGGGCTTATTTGCATAATCCAAAATAGAAATAGGATTTTTAAAATAATCCTTGAAGGTTTAGAGAATAAACTCAATAAAACTTTATTTTCAATTACCTTTTTGGTACTGTGAACCTTATTTGATATATAGCATTTTGTATAATATTTCCTTTGCAAATATGCTTGCATAGGATTTGAATAAAAAAATAGTATTTTGAATTCTTATTTACTCAATTGAGTTCTTCAAGGAATAATAGATAGTTTAAAATAGTTTTCCCTAATAAAGCTTTTAGATAGTCTCAAAAAGTTTTAAATCCTTGTGAAATTTAAATCAAGACAAGCGAACATGGTTCCTAATTTATTTATTTCACATTCCAAAATTTTGGGATGTGACAAACCCTAACCCCCACGGTGAGCCCCTCCCAGATCCATCTGCAGCCGTCAGATCTAGATTCTGAGGCCCGGATTAGATCACTGACTCGAAGGGGTGCCCTTAGATCTAGCGCGTTCCTTTCCAATTTAATCCAATGGCTCAAAACCGTGATCCACCCGAACTAGTACCGGCGAACCAGAACACGCCATGTGGCCAGCCCCTGTTTAGTCAGGATTTCGAATTAGAATTTAAAAACAAAAAATGACTGAATCTTGTAAAATTCATATCTTCTGTTCTGTAGATCCAAAAATTGCAAATAATATCTCTCTGGATTCCTAAAATTGTGTAGAACAAAATTCTGAAATAAAATTTGACTTTCCAACTATTTCAAAATATTCAAATTTAAATATGTGAGTTTGAGTATTTTTGATATAGTTCAAATTCTATAAATCCTTTTCAGTTGATTCTTTTTGCAAATGGATCTTATTGTTATCCTCTGTCCAGTAGAACCACTACACAAATTATTTGGACTAATTTTCTCAAGTATTCAAATTCAAATGAGGATTTGAGTATTTTCTCTCTAGATTTAATTCTATAAATATTTTAGGCATAATTCCTTTTACAAAATTGCTTACCTTGATACTAAAAATCCACCAGAACACTTCACACACTTTTTACACTTCTTCAAAAGTCAACTCCACTAGTTCATCCTTACAAATATCAAATTCCTAATTTCTATCATGCACCTTGTGCTATTTGATTTTTGTCCCACAATGCAAATGGTGTGAATTATCCTATGTCGTGGGGATGACTTCTAGGGTAAGGGCCGCACTATCTGCCGGCTGGCATCCCAGGAATCTCCACAGTGCTAGGTTAAGAAGACCGGCTTTGCCCATAGGGGCCGGCTGCGCCAGCAGCCGGCTGGCGACTCCACCGAGGAGAGCCAGAGCCGGGCGATGAAGACAAGATTCCTCCAACGGCTGTTTCGCCGAAAGTGGCCTGGCCCCGACAAGATCAACAGAGGCAAAGGACGGGAGTGACGCATGCCATGTCCAGACTCCACCAACCAGCAAGCAAGAGCCTTCCCCACGAAAGGATCCGAGGCAAAAGGGAGGGCATATGCCTCCCAGATGCCGGTCCAAGGGGGAAAAGGTGCTTTATAAAGTGCAATCGTCAGACGAGGACAGAGGAGGGCCAGAAGATCACGCCGAAGACGCAGCCATGGAGGAGCCGGCAGCCGCACAGCCGGGCACCTAACCTGTAACCAGACCCTCACCTATATAAGGGGGTCTCGGCCCTTAGTCTAGGGGGATCCGATCTTCTTTTTCCTCCTCTAGACCGAACAGCTCGAGGAGCATTGTAACCACTGTGAAGATAATACGAAACAAGGCAGGAAGTAGGGGTTTTACCTCTGGCGTGGAGGGCCCTGAACCTGGGTAAACCGAGGTGTCTCAGTTGGCACAATCCCGAGCCAGACCCATCGTCGCACACCGTCGAGCCCCTTTGTTAAGCCATCCCCATGGCTACTGTCTCTAAATTCCCACGACAGTTGGCGCCCACCGTGGGGCAATGTGCGGCGGCGACCGGAGTCAAGTTCCGGCCGGGACCCTCATCGGCTCTCGGCGAGAAGGTCACCTTCGGCCTTGTCTGGAGGTTTGGCACCTTTGACTATGTCAGCGACAACTTAGCCTGCTTCAAGAACGGCTTCGGCAATAGCGGCTCCTTCCTCGATGTCGGTAGCCACCGCTTCTACGTCGCCAAGCCCTTCCCGGAGGAGGTAACCGATGTGCTTGACCCTCTCTGTGACACAGGTTCAGACTGCAGTGAAAGCAGTGACCTTTGTGCCCTGGTCGAAGTGTTGGCCCTGGAGGAAGATGGTAGCGGCGACTTACCGCGCACCGCGCGCCCACCGCTCGAACGTCCACCTCTACAGGAGCAAGATCTTCCACCTCCAGAGCGGGACGTGTTGGACGCCGCCATCACGGACCTGCGCGCTCCACTCGACCTCACCGCCGATCCAGTCAAGCTCTCTGAGGATCTGGAGTGGACGCGCCGTAAGCTCCTCAAAGAAGCGATCGGCATCGAAGACACTCGTCGGCGCGTCCTCTCCACGCTCCACGAGTACAACACCGCCCAAGGCTACACCCTGGCCGGAGATGGCCCCAGCCGGGCGGGACAAGTTCATCAGCGAGGCCGCAAGCTGGGCGCAGAGCTGAACCAGGCAGCGCCCTCGGCGAAGCTACCTCCTGTCATCGCCAAGCCTACCTACAGCATGCCCACGAAGAACCTCCGTACCGCGTGCTACATCACCTCTGAACTGGCCGGACTGCAAGGTGAGGACTTGCGGGAGAAGCAAGCCCGGCTCCAGGAACTCCTGGATGTCGCTGATCTGTAGCAGCAGGCGATAGAGCCGCATGGAGAGGCGAGCGGCACCCGGCACGACAACCGCATCATCGTAGCTGGCCAAAACAAGTCGCATGCACAGGCTTCATCACCCAATCATGGCCCGGCGGAGTACAGTCGGAGCAACCGAGCTCCTGGTAAAAGCGGTGGAAACCATCACACCCATCACTCTGGCCACCACAGCCGGCAGCCGCGAGATCCGGCTGCGGTCACCAGCAAGCCGCGCAATCACCCTCGGCCAGATGCGGCGGAGCCGGCACTCGGCAAGTCTGCAGCGCAAGCGGCGCTGGCTCCAGGAGCCGGCCAAGGCATCCAAGGACACCAGCCGGCCTGCTCGCACGTGAGCCTGAGGATTGGAGAGCGCATCAACCCGCCAAAGGATGATGCACGCCACCGGCTCAACCAATTGGCGGACTCCAAGTTCGATGAAGAGGAGTCTTCGACGGGGCCGGTCTATTTTGGCCCTCGCATCCGCAACGAGCCCTTCCCGGCCAAGTTCGCGCTTCCACGTGTGTGACGACCTCAAATTTGATACAAATTTGAAGTGCCCGTTATGTATTCCACCGCAATCCCAGAACCATTGTTGCGATATACATAACGTAGTCAGTAACCAGTTCCATAGACAATACAGTACGATGGTACAAATACAATGGTCATATAGACCAAGTCATATTACAACACAATATAGCAGCGGAAATAACGTCTTCGGCCCATGCCTTCTCCCTACAGGTAATGGCGGCTCACGGAGACGAGCTTAGTTCTGGTACTCTTCTTCATATCCTTCCTCCTGGTATTCTTCCCCATAGTCTGGCCAAGTTGATAGCCAGGGACACAGCCATGAGTACATTGGATGCACTCGCAAACCATCTTATAATTGAAATGATGAAGTAGATATGCAAGGTTGGGTATAGTGGACTAAGAACTAAGTTTGTTTGCAAAAGCTAGTTTTGTTTCCCAAGAATGTTCATTGGTAGAAAAGAAGTTTAATTCCCTAAGTTCAATCTAAAGAGGAATTTCAAGTGTGTCAATATCATGGTCGAGTCAAGTCAATTCAATTCATGTAATTCACCAAGTTCTTTATAGGTTGTTTTCATTATTGACAAAAGCCAGGCACAGCTTGCCAACCGTCCATGACCGCGGACGCGGCTATTCGAATAGTTTGAAAACCTCTGCAGAGGGGTACACTTTACCCACAAGATTCGATACATCTGCCGGGAGAAATCCACGGTCCGTCATACAAAAGTATGCGTGGTTCAGATAATCAAACAAACTCTTTCACTTGCCTACCCTAGTATGGGATCCTTCCCTAGAGCCCGAGACACGGATTCCCCCGTTCCGGCGCCTCTAGTTTTGCCCACTCCGGGATGCCGGACGGATGGAAATCTTCAGGAAGGAAAATTTCCAATAACCACTTGGTTCGGAAGCAACCCCGCATGGGATGCTTCTATAAAGGATGAAACAAGACCTCCCATACTAAAATAAACAAGCTAGGAATAAGCCCCTTCCCATTCAGGGGTAATGTGGTCGTACGGTATAATTGGCTCCCATAGTACATCACTCGTTGTCAATTGAGAAATACATTTCATAGTTCTTAGTCAAGATTATTTTTCTTTCATAAAACCACCATGTAGGAGAAACTTCCAATATCAAGTTTCAAGTTCAAGTCACCACCTTTTAACTAGGATTCCCCTTATAAATGACCTCCAATTTTATTAGCGACTAAGCAGCTACATTGAGTGATGACCACTAAATAGAGTTGGATAAACTCAACTTGATGCTCTTGTTAAGCAAGATATCACTATTCTTCTATCATTCTACTCTAGCAATTCAATCATGCAATTTACTTAAAACAAGTAGAATGCAATATTAAAACTGGGCATGGGAGTATGAATCAAAAGATGGCTTGCCTTGGTTGGCAAAGTGTCCGGGGTTTTCTTCTTCTTCTTGATAATAATAATCCCCTCCAATATCCTCCTCGGCAACACTAGCGTCTAATAACGATAAACACAGAGCACACAATCACTACACAAGGCTTAACCACACACCAAGCACACATCTTTGGTTGTTAACAATAGCATCCATGTGGGATTTTATTTGAATTGGTTGGCATGGTTTCTTCCAAGTTTGCATTAAGCGTGCAAGTTAGAATTTCTACTAAGTGTCATAAGTGGTTCACTTTCTAAACATTGGTATTGGTTTAGGGGGACTAAAACTAGTTCAAGTGGGATGGATCCACTAAGTGAATTGGTAAGAGGGCAAAATAATTCTAAGTGCAATAGGAATCTATCATTTTAGGCTACTAACTAGAGTTGGGTTAGGGTCTAATTGCTAACACTAATAGGGTTTGGAGTTGTTTAGGGTTTACTAACAGTAGGATAAGTCATTAGTGAGTTCACAAATTAATTTTCATGCTGTTTGAGGGCTTAAATAATTTTCTAGAAATAATCTATGATTAATAAAGCTATGGTCACACTATTCATATCTAATTAAATTCCTAACTTATTTTGCATTCTAACTAGTTCTACTGTGTAGAGTATTTTGTCAGCTTTCCAACGCATATTTTCTTGCTCCAAATGGATTTGTAATTCTCTTGGAAATTTAATTTGAAAAACATATCTGAAACATATTCAAATTAATTGAAAAGGGCGGGAGAATAATTAAAAATGAAACGGACCGGTTTCTAGCTTAACAGGCCGAGTCTGGACAGAACCCGAACGGGCCGGCCTAGAAAACGGTTCGCTTCGGCGGGATTCGTTTTAAAAACGAACTGACAGGTGGGGTCGGGTTGTCAGGCGACTTAAGTTACCGAATCAGTACGCTATCGTCAGATTAAGATCCAACGGCTCATGGTCATCGTCTCGACGGAGAAGGGCGGAGCTCACCTGCGTCCAGTGAAGAAGACGACGGCGACGGCGACGCGCGTAGAGGAAGCAGGGCTTGGCGGCGACGTGCGGGATCGGCTGCGGCGATGCTCCTCCTCCGATTCCCAGCGGCGGCTTGCTCCCAGGGGGTCGAACGCGGCGGCGCTCCTCGCGTCCAGTACCTCGCCGGCGTGGCGAGCGTCGGCGAACCAGAGCGAGAGAGGTGAAACGGGGTTGTCTGGGAGGTAGCTGGGAGTGAGGTGAGTGTCTCCGTTTGATCGGCGGGGCCTTTTATAGGCCGGAGCGTCGAGGGTAAGCGCGGCCAGAAGCTCGCCGGCTCGGGGGCCCTGGCAGCGTTTGGAGCTCACTCCGGTCACGGCGGCCTCGGGGGTGTGCTGGGAGGGTGTCGGCTTGGCTGCGGTAGGCTGTGGGTCGGCTCTGGCGCCTCCAGGGTGGTCGGCATCGTGCAGGGAAGAAGATCACTGGGAGGGGGCCCTAGGTGCAAACCTCGCCTTCCCTCCGCTTCTCCTGGCTTGGGTCGGGGCTGAGGGGGCTGGCATCGACCGTGGAGAGGCCAAGGAGCATGGCTACAGCATTGTAGCGAGCCAGAACAGTGCAGCCACAGTAAACTTGATTTGATTTGATTTCTCTCTGCCAGTGTTTGACGAAATGCCCGCAAGAGTTTGAAATTCGATTTTTTGAAATTTTTCAGTTTGGGTACTCAACAGATTGGCCAAGGTATCCAGTCATATTTTTGTTGTGGAGAAAGAAGAAGTTTTGCAGAAATTTATATTTCAAATTTGATATAGTCACTGTTTCAGATTCAAACTTTGGCTCAAGTTTGAGTGATGCACTAGTTTGAATTTTTGGTAGATCTTTGTTGGTTGAGTTAGTCCATAACTTGGTTAAGCTCAACTAACAAGCCAAACATGAAGGTGAGCTGCAGATTTCTTAATCCAAGGGCTCAAAGTGGTGTAGTCAAACAGATTTCCTAGATCACAATTTCCTTCTCTTTTTCTTTATGATTTTCATTTCTGGTTTCTTTGGTTCTTATAATTCTTCTCAATTTTTTCTGTTGGTTCACTTAGAATTAACTAACCAATGCACAATCAAAAATATCACACATGAAATCATAGAATACATATAATAGAAAATACATGTATGCATGAAATAATGAATAAAAGGTTTTATTTGGGTCCAAAATTTGGTACTTTATTTAATAAGAAGTGGATTACAAATTCTGAGTTGTTACAACGTGATATGCCCAAGTACACTGGGGCGGTGAAGCCGGAAGACTGGCTGTCAGACTATGTCACTTCCGTCGACATCGCGGGAGGCAACAAGAGGACAGCAGTGCGCTACGCGCCGCTCATGCTCACAGGATCTGCTCGGACATGGCTCAATAGCCTGCCGGCTCTACAGATCAACTCGTGGCATGACTTCCAGGAAGCGTTTATCAAGAACTTCACCGGGACTTACAAGCGACCACCCCGCCCACGGCAGCTGGCCCTTTGCAAGCAAGGTTCGGACGAGCCAGACCATGACTACCTCACGAGATGGTCCGAGTTGCGCAACTCATGCGAAGGAGTGGGCGAGGAGCAGGCCATTGGCTACTTCATGGACGGATGTAGAGAAGGGACCTTGTTGAAGCATAAGCTCCACAGGACCGAGCCGAAGACAATGGCTGACTTCATGGTGACAGCGGACAAGTACGCTTCCGCCGACTTTTTAACACTTTTTGAATTATTTAAAAGCCTTATTAGAAAAACCATTTCAAACTTCCTATTATTCCTTGAAGAACTCATTTGAGAAAATAAGATTTCAAAATACCATTTTGCATTTATTCAAATACTATGCAAGAACATTTGCAAAGGAAATATTTTACCAAATGCTTTATATCAAATAAAGTTGCAATGCCAAAAGCATGTTTGAATTAAAATTCAAATATTATTTTAATAAAGTTTATGCCTTGATTTTAAAAGGATTATTTTCAAACCAATTTTTGTTATGCAAATAAGCCCTTTGACTAATTTATAAAGTTTTTATTGGAAATTAGTTTTATTCATGAAAACATGTTTATTACTGTCCTAATTTGTTGAGTTGAATTTTAGAAAAATTTACAATTTGGTTTGAATCAATTTGGACCAAATTTGAAAAAGATATGAAAGAAATAGAAAACAGAAAAAGAAAAAGAGAAAAGAAGAAAAAACATATAAAAGGGCCACGGGGCAGCGAATCGGCCCAGGCTAGAAGCCAGCCCACGGCCCAACTCGCCTAATCCCGAACCAGTACCCAATCTCTCTCTCATCTCGCTGACATGCGGGCCCTGGCTATCAGCGCCGACACCTTCTTCTTCCTCCAGCGAAATTCACGCCGGTGACCGAGTCCGAGACAACGCAATTTACTCCTTCTTAATTCCCCTTTAATCCCTTGCTCATTCCGTCACCAACGATGGCTACAAATAGCCCCCACCTCCTCTCCTTTCCCCTCTTTTCCCCGAGCCAGAGAAGCCGCCAGGCCGACGGAATCCTTCATCGGAAATCCGCCACTGCCGCTGCCGCGTTCTCTTTGATTCGGCCATCACAGCAAGGTAGGGTCACCCTTTTCTGGTCCATGCTCCTCCCCAAGTTCTGGCGCACCTTCTGATGCTTTCCGTTCCTTTTATTTCATAGCGAATCGACGGGATTGATCCGCTCCTGAAGCTCGCTGACACCCGCGACTCCTCCAGCCGCTCCTCCTTCCCGTAGTAGGAAGCAATCGACCTCGTCGACCACGCTCCCAAGCTCACTGAAGTCTCCCGAGCACCGTCTGCATCTCCGCCGTCACCGGGAAGCCCCAGAACATCACCAACGACCTTCTCCAGTGCGCAAACTCGCTGCCGACGACCGGAACCCTGTAGTGACCTCACCTTTTAAAGATGATGATCCCTGTGCTTTCAGTGCTAGTCCCTGGATCAAACGCTAGCACACACAGTTTAAGATGTAATATCAAGAAACAAAGGTCATTTCATTACATCGCATGATCTAGCAATTACATAAAGAAAACTTTACAATACTCATAACATAAAGCTTTCAGAGTTTACAACGAAATCAAGAATAGCATGGAGCCCTTCTTCTTCATGTGCCACAGGTGAACATGGTGCGGATATACTCGTAACCCTGTCGTACTTTTCTTATCGTCAAAACCTGCAACATGAAACGTTGCAGCCACAAAGGGTCAATACATTTGAATTGTATTGGCAAGATATCACTACTATGAGGTCTAACTTTTCAATCTTAACTTAGGCTAAGTGGGGTTGCAGGAAAACAGTCTCAGTCTCCGTCCTATCTTTCCAATCAATATTTTAAGTCTACAAGGCATAAAGCTTCTAACTCCACGAGGGTACATGTCAGTAGGTCAGGCTCAAAGCCCCTACCATGCCAATCTTCATTCCACCATTGTACATGTTAGTAAGTCAGTCTCCATGCCCTTACCATCCCAATCTTCTTTTCACCATCGTACATGTCAGTAAGTCAGGCTCCATGCCCTTACCATGCCAATCTTCTTTTCACCATCGTACATGTCAGTAAGTCAGGCTCGATGCCCTTACCATGTCAATCTTCTTTTTTCTATTGCTCATGTCAGTAAGTCAGGCTCAAAGCCCTTATGATGCTAATTCCCATCACATTCGTGTAACACAATACCAACCAAACCCTACACACGCACTTATACTCACAATCACAAAACTTGTATAGAACAGATAGAAACACCATAAAAATGATACTTGCCTTAGTAATTTCTGAAGATTGTACTTCTCTTAATTCAACACACATAGTTCTCCGTACAACAATAAGATAGAAAAGAACACAATATAAACACACCATTCAAGGCAACATAATTAAACAAGACAAATAAAAGTGTTTATTTGTTTTAGCTTAGTCTTCAATTGTCTTAGTGATAAGATTGTGGCATGAAGTTGACTTGATATGGATGGAGAGAATGGCTAAGTCAAGAGTTTTAAGGATTGATGTGGTTTTCTAAATTGTTAAGAAGTGTCAAACACTTAGCAAATATAGCTTCAAGGAAATTTTTAGGCTTGAGTTGAGAAGTTGGATGGATGAATTCTAAGTGGTAAGGTTTGTCACTTTCATCCTCCTGGCTTGGCTCTCTTCTCTTGATCTTCTTGCTTTCCTTCATCTCCTTGTCTTCTCTTCAACTTCTTCTTTTTTGCCTTCAACTCCTTGCCTTCTCTTCAACTTCTTCTCCATGGTCTTGATATGGGAAAGCTTCTATGTCATATTATTGGATGGGGTAGTCAAAATACTTAGAAGAATTTTGGGTAAGATGGAGTTGGTAGTTTTGCACTTGGGTAAGGATAGATAGTAGATTTTTCACTAAGACATGGTAGAGATGGTCATTAGGACTTGGGATATTTCATACCACTTGGTAGAGTGGGACAACAGTCAAATAGCACAAAGTGCCCAATAGGAATTTGATATTTGCAAGGTGTTCAAATAACACAACTATAGCTTGCAAAGGATGAACTATTTGATTTGACTTTTGAATAAGAGTAAAAAGTGTGTGAAGTGTTCTGTTGGGTTTTTAGTATCAAGGTAAACAATTTTGTAAAAGGAATTATGCCTAAAATATTTATAGAATTAAATCTAGGGAGAAAATACTCAAATCCTCATTTGAATTTGAATACTTGATAAAATTGGTTCAAGTAATTTGTGCAGTGGTTCTACTGGACATAGGATAACATTATGATCCATTTGCGAAGAATCAACTGAAAAGGATTTATAGAATTTGAACTATATCAAAAACACTCAAACTCACATATTTAAATTTGAATGTTTTTAACTAGTTTGAAAGTCAAAATTTATTTCAGAAATGTGTTCTACACAATTTTAGGAATCCGTAGACATATTATTTGCATTTTTTGGATAATCAGATCAAAAGATATGATTTTTACAAGTTTAAACTATTTTCTGGTTTTTAGAACAAATTTGATCCGGGGTTAAAATAGGTGCTGACAAGTGGCGCAACCTGATTGGCAGATAACGGTTTGCTAGGATAGCTATTTGTGGCCTTTGGATTTAAGTGGAATTGGATGGTTCAGATCAGATCTGGGAGTCCTCACCTAGGGTTTCCTGGGGGGTCACCGAAAATGGTGGTCTGGCGGTGCTACGCGCCGGCAGGGGTCGTTTCCGGTGCTCGGGTGGCTCCTTTTGGCGATGGATGGGTCGACGAGGTTCAGAGAAGCTCGGTGGGGACGCTAGTCGTGGTGGCGTCTCCTTTGCCTTCCTGTAATGGCTTCTGGAAGCGACCGGAGATGGTATGGCCGTCGGTGAGATCCAGTGGGTCTTGGCGTCGTCGAATCCCTGCGCAGAAACGGTCGGGAAAAGGATCACCAGGTGCGCCAGAGCAAGGTAAAGGAGGGGGAGACCGAAGAGGGGACGCGGGCTCACAGGTGGGCGTCGATTTCTACGGTAACCTAGCGGCAGTGCTGCAGCTCCGGCAAACGATTTCGAAGGCTTGGCGGCGTCTCAAGCTACGGGAGGAGAGGGAAAAACAGAGGGGATCGAGGGGCATTTATAGAATCAAACGAGGCAAGCTTTGATGGCCGAAATCATCGAGAATCAAGTCAGGGAGAAAATCACGCTCGGACGCGTTCTCCGCGTGATTTCCGACCGGAGGTTGAAGATGACCGGTTTGACTGATGTGTGGGGCCGGATTGTCAGTGAGAAGAGGGAAAGGTGTGTACCAGTTCGGGAGAGTGTCCGGGTGGGCCGTGGGCCGCTTCTACGGCTGGGCCGAAAGCGATGCCCCGGCCTCTTTTATCTTTTTTTTTGTTCTGCAAATTTCTTTTTCTGTTTTTTTCTTATTTCTCTTATAACTTTTTCATTTGAACTCAAAATAAGTTCAAATCAATTTCTAAAATTTTCTAATATTCAGAATATCAATACAACATAGTAAGGAGCAAGTTTTCATGATAAGACAAACTTTTCAAAAATATTTTATAGGTTTGGCCAATAGGGCTTATTTGCATAATCCAGAATAGAAATAGGATTTTTAAAATAATCCTTTAAGGTTTAGAGAATAAACTCAATAAAACTTTATTTTCAATTACCTTTTTGGTACTGTGAACCTTATTTGATATATAGCATTTTGTATAATATTTCCTTTGCAAATATGCTTGCATAGGATTTGAATAAAAAAAAAATAGTATTTTGAATTCTTATTTTCTCAATTGAGTTCTTCAAGGAATAATAGATAGTTTAAAATAGTTTTCCCTAATAAAGCTTTTAGATAGTCTAAAAAAGTTTTAAATCCTTGTGAAATTTAAATCAAGACAAGCAAACATGGTTCCTAATTTATTTATTTCACATTCCAAAATTTTGGGATGTGACAGACTACCACCCTTAAAAGAAATCTCGTCCCGAGATTTGGAGAGGCTAGAAAGAAGGATGGGTTTGGGATACTAGGTGGGCTACCACCCTTAAAAGAAAGTTTGTTTTAAGGAGGTGTACCTTTTTTACAAGAACTCTCTTGGTTTGATATAGAATAAGGAAAACAATAGCATAGAAAGTTACAGGGTGTTGTAGAACAATCATCTTGATCACTACTTATGAGTTGTTGTATTTGGCGCTTCAAAGACCTCTTCCACATCTTCTTCCACCTCGATGTGGTTTATGTGTCCCTCTTTGAAAGAATTGAGTTTGTTCCCATTGGAACCTCTAGGTTCATTCTTTCCTTCAGAGCAGTCCCATGAATAGTGTCCCAACTCATGACACTTGAAGCACTCCAATTGGTTCTTGTCCCTCTTGTCAGAGCGGTTGTGGCGCCCAACACCTTTCTTCTTTTCTGGGCAATCCCACGAATAGTGTCCTAGCTCTTTACAATTGTAGCACTGCACCTGACTAATATCTCTCTTGTTGAGTTTTCTAGTACGGCCATTCATACCATTGTTACCTTCATTAGTGTGTCCACTTCTGTTGCTATTGCCACTTCCATAGTTTTTCTTATGGTTTTTGTGGCCATCATGGTCATGTCAATTTCCTTCATGTTGATTTTCATCTTATCTACCATGATAGTGGTGGTTATGGCCATAGTGGTGGTTAACATTCCCATGCTTGTGAGATCCAGATCCTCCATTGTCATCATGCAAGTTGCGCTTCTGCACATGCTCGTGATATTTGCTACTATGGTGCTTCCTTTTTATGCTTTCGGATTGCTTCATCTTGTTCTCAAGAATTATAGCTTGATCAAGAAGTGCCTGGAATGTAGGAGTATATGAGACTGACATGGGAATTGACAACTCATCATTAAGGCCCTCTAAAAACTTCTCCTTCCTCTTTACATCAGTGTCAATATCATCTGGCGTATAGCGTGACAAATTGGTGAACTCATCAACGTATTCTGACACACTATAATGCCTTTGTTTGAGATCACGGAACTCCTTCGTTTTCAGGCTGATCACTCCAGCTGAAATATGTGCAGCTCGGAATCCCTCTTGGAACGAGTCCCAGGTCACTCCATCAATGGGGTGAGTGATCTGGTAAGTGTCCCACCAGCTTGCTGCTGGTCCTTCCAGCAGATGAGCTGCAAATCTGACCTTTTCAGCATCAGTGCAACCAGTAGTCACCAAGTCTTTGTTAACAGAACAGAGCCAATCCATGGCCGCCAGTGGTTCAGCAGCACGTGAAAACTTGGCAGGGCGAAGCCTTAAGAACCTTGCAAGCATGTCAACCTGAGGGGGTGGTGGTGGTGGAGGGTTGTTATTGTTATTGTTCTGAGTGTTGGCAAGAATCTAAGTCATGACTTGCATGATTTGAGCCTGGACTTCCATCATTTGTTGCATCTGTTCCTCAGGAGCGCGGCGAGGAGGCATCTGTTGGGTTTGAAATTGGTGAGGTAAGACTTAGAGATAAAGTCTAAGGGAATAAAGTTTCCTACCCACAACACATGCATAGAAACAATCTTCAAAAACAAGAAGCATTCACATAACTCACAAATAGCTTCAAAGTACGTGGATTGTTAAATGTCATGAAGGTTAGAACAAACTCACTAGATATCATTCCACATGGCGGTCACACTAACTACTCTATTCCTCCATGTCAACTTCCTTTTCTATGATGGTGCTCAGCAAACATCGTCTTGTACTTCTTCACCTTCATAATTGGAGCATCGATCTTCGATTGAAGCTCTCTCTTCTAGGCACGTAGCTTCACAATCACTTCATGGCCGGGTCCTAACTCGAATTCGTTGCTCTTACCATCGCATTAATATCTCTAATCTACTTGTTCTCTTGGACCCTCTTCTCTTGATTCTTGAACTTCTTGTCTTGAGCTTTGATCTTTGCATCCTTTGTCTTGATCTTATCTTCTTGCTCCACGTAGCATTGTTCTTTCCCTTAAGTTGGTCGCATAGCTCATCATTTGCTAAGTAGTTAGTCGTCCTAATGTTATCAAGTTTCCTACTAAGAATTTCTAAGTCCTAGAAGTATTGGCGCACAAGCTTTGCTTCTTCAATTTCTTCAATTTGCTTCCTTCAATGATAAGGATAGGTAGTGTTGGTATGTTGATGATGTCACAAAGACGAGTTCCAAAGAAGGTGCTCTTGAAGTCCTTTGCGGTGTTGAAGTTGAAGCTCTTCGTCTTTGAGTTGAAATGAAGAATAGGGACAAAATGATTAAGGGAAGAGTTTACGAGATAATATGTGTATGATTTAACTTATAAATAAAAGCAAATCCTATATTTCTAAGGGGTCATTGTCCAATCCTAGGGTCACGAACCTAAGGGCAACACAATGCTCTGATACCATCTGTAGTGACCTCACCTTTTAAAGATGATGATCCCTGTGCTTTCAGTGCTAGTCCCTGGATCAAACGCTAGCACACACAGTTTAAGATGTAATATCAAGAAACAAAGGTCATTTTATTACATCGTATGATCCAGCAATTACATAAAGAAAACTTTACAATACTCATAGCATAAAGCTTTCAGAGTTTACAACGAAATCAAAAATAGCATGGAGTCCTTTTTCTTCATGTGCCACAGGCGAGCATGCTGCGGATAGACTCGTAACCCTGTCGTACTTTTCTTATCGTCAAAACCTGCAACATGAAATGTTGCAGCCACAAAGGGTCAATGAATACATTTGAATTGTATTGGCAAGATATCACTACTATGAGGTCTAACTTTTCAATCTTAACTTAGGCTAAGTGGGGTTGCAGGAAAACAGTCTCAGTCTCCGTCCTATCTTTCCAATCAATATTTTAATTCTGCAAGGCATAAAGCTTCTAACTCCACGAGGGTACATGTCAGTAGGCCAGGCTCAAAGCCCCTACCATGACAATATTTATTCCACCATTGTACATGTCAGTAAGTCAGGCTCCATGCCCTTACCATGCCAATCTTCTTTTCACCATCGTACATGTCAGTAAGTCAGGCTCCATGCCCTTACCATGCCAATCTTCTTTTCACCATCGTACATGTCAGTAAGTCAGGCTCCATTCCTTTACCATGTCAATCTTCTTTTCTCTATTGCTCATGTCAGTAAGTCAGGCTCAAAGCCCTTACGATGCTAATTCCCATCACATTCATGTAACACAATAACAACCTAAACCTACACACACACTTATACTCACAATCACAAAACTTGTATAGAACAGATAGAAACACCATAAAAATGATACTTGCCTTAGTAATTTCTGAAGATTGTAATTCTCTTAATTCAACACACGTAGTTCTCCGTACAACTATAAGATAGAAAAGAACACAATATAAAACACCATTCAAGGCAACATAATTAAACAAGACAAACAAAAGTGTTTATTTATTTTAGGTTAGTCTTCAATTGTCTTAGTGATAAGATTGTGGCATGAAGTTGACTTGATATGGATGGAGAGAATGGCTAAGTCAAGAGTTTTAAGGATTGATGTGGTTTTCTAAATTGTTAAGAAGTGTCAAAGACTTAGCAAAAATAGCTTCAAGGAAATTCTTAGGCTTGGGTTGAGAAGTTGGATGAATGAATTCTAAGTGGTAAGGTTTGTCACTTTCATCCTCCTGACTTGGCTCTCTTCTCTTGATCTTCTTGTTTTCCTTCATCTCCTTGTCTTGTCTTCAACTTCTTCTTTTTTGCCTTCAACTCCTTGCCTTCTCTTCAACTTCTTCTCCATGGTCTTGATATGGGAAAGCTTCTATGTCATATTGTTGGATAGGGTAGTCAAAATACTTAGAAGAATTTTGGGTAAGATGGAGTTGGTAGTTTTGCACTTGGGTAAGGATAGATAGTAGATTTTTCACTAAGTCATGGTAGAGATGGTCATTAGGACTTGATATATTTCATACCACTTGGTAGAGTGGGACAACAGTCAAATAGCACAAAGTGCCCAATAGGAATTTCATATTTGCAAGGTGTTCGAATAAAACAACTATAGCTTGCAAAGGATGAACTATTTGATTTGAATTTTGAATAAGAGTAAAAAGTGTGTGAAGTGTTTTGCTGGGTTTTTAGTATCAAGGTAAACAATTTTGTAAAAGGAATTATGCCTAAAATATTTATAGAATTAAATCTAGGGAGAAAATACTCAAATCCTTATTTGAATTTGAATACTTGATAAAATAGGTTCAAGTAATTTGTGCAGTGGTTCTACTGGACAGAGGATAACATTATGATCCATTTGCAAAGAATCAACTGAAAAGGATTTATAGAATTTGAACTATATCAAAAACACTCAAACTCACATATTAATTTTGAATGTTTTTAACTAGTTTGAAAGTCAAAATTTATTTCAGAAATGTGTTCTACACAATTTTAGGAATCCGTAGACATACTATTTGCATTTTTTGGATAATCAGATCAAAAGATATGATTTTTACAAGTTTAAACTATTTTCTAGTTTTTAGAACAAATTTGATCCGGGGTTAAAACAGGTGCTGACAAGTGGCGCAACCTGATTGGCTGATAACGGTTCGTCAGGATAGTTATTTGTGGCCTTTGGATTTAAGTGGAATTGGATGGTTCTGATCAGATCTAGGAGTCCTCACCTAGGGTTTCTCGGGGGGTCGCCGAAAATGGTGGTCTGGCGGTGCTGCGCGCCGGTGGGGGTCATTTCCGGTGCTCGGATGGCTCCTTTTGGCAATGGACGGGTCGACGAGGTTCGGAGAAGCTCGGTGGGGATGCTAGTCGCGGCAGTGTCTCCTTTGCCTTCCCGTAACGACGTCTGGAAGCGGCCGGAGATGGTATGGCCGTCGGCGAGATCCAGTGGGTCTTGGCGTCGTCGAATCCCTGCACAGAAACGGTCGGGAAAAGGATCACCAGGTGCGCCGGACCAAGGTAAAGAGGGGGTGACCGAAGAGGGGACGCGGGCTCACCGGTGGGCATCGATTTCTATGGTAACCTAGCGGTAGTGCTGCAGCTCTGGCGAACGATTTCGAAGGCCTGCGGCGTCTCAAGCTACGGGAGGAGAGGGGAAAAACAAAGGGGATCGAAGGGCATTTATAGAATCAAACGAGGCAAGCTTTGATGGCCGAAATCATCGGGAATCAAGTCGGGGAGAAAATCACGCTCGGATGTGTTCTCTGCGTGATTTCCGACCGGAGGTTGAAGATGACCGGTTTGACTGACGTGTGCGGCCGGATTGTCAGTGAGAAGAGGGAAAGGTGTGTACCAGTTCGGGAGAATGTTCGAGTGGGCCGTGGGCCGCTTCTACGGCTGGGCCGAAAGGGACGCCCCGGCCTCTTTTACCTTTTTTTTTCTGCAAATTTCTTTTTTTGTTTTTTTCTTATTTCTCTTATAACTTTTTCATTTGAACTCAAAATAAGTTCAAATCAATTTCTAAAAATTTCTAATATTCAGAATATCAATACAACATAGTAAGGAGCAAGTTTTCATGATAATACAAACTTTTCAAAAATATTTTATAGGTTTGGCCAATAGGGCTTATTTGCATAATCCAAAATAGAAATAGGATTTTTAAAATAATCCTTGAAGGTTTAGAGAATAAACTCAATAAAATTTTATTTTCAATTACCTTTTTGGTACTGTGAACCTTATTTGATATATAGCATTTTGTATAATATTTCCTTTGCAAATATGCTTGCATAGGATTTGAATAAAAAAATAGTATTTTGAATTCTTATTTACTCAATTGAGTTCTTCAAGGAATAATAGATAGTTTAAAATAGTTTTCCCTAATAAAGCTTTTAGATAGTCTCAAAAAGTTTTAAATCCTTGTGAAATTTAAATCAAGACAAGCGAACATGGTTCCTAATTTATTTATTTCACATTCCAAAATTTTGGGATGTGACAAACCCTAACCCCCACGGTGAGCCCTTCCCAGATCCATCTGCAGCCGTCAGATCTAGATTCTGAGGCCCGGATTAGATCACTGACTCGAAGGGGTGCCCTTAGATCTAGCGCGTTCCTTTCCAATTTAATCCAATGGCTCAAAACCGTGATCCACCCAAACTAGTACCGGCGAACCAGAACACGCCATGTGGCCAGCCCCTGTTTAGTCAGGATTTCGAAATAGAATTTAAAAACAAAAAATGACTGAATCTTGTAAAATTCATATCTTCTGTTCTGTAGATCCAAAAATTGCAAATAATATCTCTCTAGATTCCTAAAATTGTGTAGAACAAAATTCTGAAATAAAATTTGACTTTCCAACTATTTCAAAATATTCAAATTTAAATATGTGAGTTTGAGTATTTTTGATATAGTTCAAATTCTATAAATCCTTTTCAGTTGATTCTTTTTGCAAATGGATCTTATTGTTATCCTCTGTCTAGTAGAACCACTGCACAAATTATTTGGACTAATTTTCTCAAGTATTCAAATTCAAATGAGGATTTGAGTATTTTCTCTCTAGATTTAATTCTATAAATATTTTAGGCATAATTCCTTTTACAAAATTGCTTACCTTGATACTAAAAATCCACCAGAACACTTCACACACTTTTTACACTTCTTCAAAAGTCAACTCCACTAGTTCATCCTTACAAATATCAAATTCCTAATTTCTATCATGCACCTTGTGCTATTTGATTTTTGTCCCACAATGCAAATGGTGTGAATTATCCTATGTCGTGGGGATGACTTCTAGGGTAAGGGCCGCACTATCTGCCGGCTGGCATCCCAGGAATCTCCACAGTGCTAGGTTAAGAAGACCGGCTTTGCCCATAGGGGCCGGCTGCGCCAGCAGCCGGCTGGCGACTCCACCGAGGAGAGCCAGAGCCGGGCGATGAAGACAAGATTCCTCCAACGGCTGTTTCGCCGAAAGTGGCCTGGCCCCGACAAGATCAACAGAGGCAAAGGACGGGAGTGACGCATGCCACGTCCAGACTCCACCAACCAGCAAGCAAGAGCCTTCCCCACGAAAGGATCCGAGGCAAAAGGGAGGGCATATGCCTCCCAGATGCCGGTCCAAGGGGGAAAAGGTGCTTTATAAAGTGCAATCGTCAGACGAGGACAGAGGAGGGCCAGAAGATCACGCCGAAGACGCAGCCACGGAGGAGCCGACAGCCGCACAGCCAGGCACCTAACCTGTAACCAGACCCTCACCTATATAAGGGGGTCTCGGCCCTTAGTCTAGGGGGATCCGATCTTCTTTTTCCTCCTCTAGACCGAACAGCTCGAGGAGCATTGTAACCACTGTGAAGATAATACGAAACAAGGCAGGAAGTAGGGGTTTTACCTCTGGCGTGGAGGGCCCTGAACCTGGGTAAACCGAGGTGTCTCAGTTGGCACAATCCCGAGCCAGACCCATCGTCGCACACCGTCGAGCCCCTTTGTTAAGCCATCCCCATGGCTACTGTCTCTAAATTCCCACGACAGTTGGCGCCCACCGTGGGGCAATGTGCGGCGGCGACCGGAGTCAAGTTCCGGCCGGGACCCTCATCGGCTCTCGGCGAGAAGGTCACCTTCAGCCTTGTTCGACGAAATGCCCGCAAGAGTTTGAAATTCGAATTTTTGAAATTTTTCAGTTTGGGTACTCAACATATTGGCCAAGGTATCCAGTCATATTTTTGTTGTGGAGAAAGAAGAAGTTTTGCAGAAATTTATATTTCAAATTTGATATAGTCACTGTTTCAGATTCAAACTTTGGCTCAAGTTTGAGTGATGCACTAGTTTGAATTTTTGGTAGATCTTTGTTGGTTGAGTTAGTCCATAACTTGGTTAAGCTCAACTAACAAGCCAAACATGAAGGTGAGCTGCAGATTTCTTAATCCAAGGGCTCAAAGTGGTGTAGTCAAACAGATTTCCTAGATCACAATTTCCTTCTCTTTTTCTTTATGATTTTCATTTCTGGTTTCTTTGGTTCTTATAATTCTTCTCAATTGTTTCTGTTGGTTCACTTAGAATTAACTAACCAATGCACAATCAAAAATAACACACATGAAATCATAGAATACATATAATAGAAAATACATGTATGCATGAAATAATGAATAAAAGGTTTTATTTGGGTCCAAAATTTGGTACTTTATTTAATAAGAAGTGGATTACAAATTCTGAGTTGTTACAATCTTCCCCCCTTAAAAAGAATCTCGTCCCCGAGATTCACTAGTTAAGAACTGAAGAGATTGGGAAACTCTTTCTGTAGGTAATCTTCTCGTTCCCAAGTGGCTTCCTCTTCGGTGTGATTACTCCACTGAACTTTCAGAAATTTGATGCTTCGGGTTCGAGTGGTTCTATAAGCTTCTTCGAGGATACGAATAGGCATTTCACGATAGGTCAAATCCTTGTTGATGTCCACAGAACGATGATCAATATTCTTGAAGATTTCGGGCTTCTCCGGAACTTCAAGACATTTCCGAAGTAACGACACGTGAAAGACATCGTGTACTTCAGACAATTCAGGGGGCATTTCCAACTGATAAGACACTTCTCCTCTGCGGTCTAGTATCTTGAAGGGTCCAATATATCTTGGGGCAAGCTTTCCTTTTACTTGGAATCTTTGCATTCCCTTGAGGGGTGATACTCTGAGGTAAACGAAGTCTCCACTCTTGAAAGTTAATTCTCCCCGTCTCTTGTCGGCATAACTCTTCTGTCTTGACTGGGCTGCCTTGAGATAGTCACGAATCATGCGAACTTTCTCCTCGGCTTCTTGCAGAATGTCAGGTCCAAATATCTGACTGTCTCCGGTTTCTGACCAATTCAAAGGGGTACGACACTTTCTTCCATACAAAGCTTCAAATGGGGCCATTTGCAAACTGGCTTGATAACTGTTGTTGTAGGAAAACTCCGCGAAAGGCAGGCAATCTTCCCACTTAGCTCCATAAGCTAGAACACAGGCTCTCAACATATTTTCAAGTATTTGATTTACTCTCTCAGTCTGTCCATCAGTCTGAGGGTGGTAAGCTGTGCTGAAGGCTAACTTGGTTCCCAAAGCTTGATGTAAGCTTTTCCAAAATCTCGAAGTGAATTGGGTTCCTCGATCGGAAACTATGGTTTTAGGGACTCCATGCAAACTGACAATTCTGGATAAATACAGATCTGCTAGCTGTCCCGAGTTGTAAGTGGTCTTGACAGGGATAAAGTGGGCAACTTTGGTCAGTCTATCCACAATGACCCAAATAGAGTCATTTCCACGGCTAGACCTTGGAAATCCAGTGATGAAATCCATTCCAACAGATTCCCACTTCCATTCCGGAACTTGCAAAGGTTGCAGCAAACCAGCAGGACGTTGATGTTCAGCCTTGACTCTTTGACAAATATCACACTTAGAGATGAACGATGCAATCTCACGCTTCATTCCATGCCACCAAAATTGTTCCTTCAGATCTTGATACATCTTAGTTCCACCAGGGTGGATGGAGTAAGGTGTCTCATGGGCTTCCTTCATAATCACTTCCTTCAATTCTGAATCAGCAGGCACACAAATACGTCCTTTATACCAAAGAACTCCTTGATCATCTTCCTCAAATCCTGGCACCTTACCGGAACTAATTCGGCGCTTACTTCCGTCAATACTCTCATTTCCCTTCTGGGCTTCTTTGATTTGGCTCATCAAGGTGGGTTGAAACTCCAGGTTGGCTAGGAATCCTTGGCTGACTAGTTCCAATCCAAATCTTAAAAACTCTTGGTGCAACATAGGTTGCTCTTCCTTGATCATCATATTTAGTGCGCATGGCTTCCGACTCAATGCATCGGCCACTACATTGGCCTTACCGGGGTGATAATGAATTTCCATATCATAATCCTTAATCAACTCTATCCATCTTCTTTGCCTCATGTTCAACTCCTTCTGAGTGAAAATATACTTCAGACTCTTGTGATCCGTGTAGATCTCACAACGGTTGCCCATCAGATAGTGCCTCCAGGTCTTCAGAGCTAGAACCACGGCTGCTAACTCTAGGTCATGGGTTGGATAATTTTCTTCATGAGGTCGAAGCTGCCGAGAGAGGTAAGCTATTACCTTGCCTTCTTGCATCAAGACACAACCAAGTCCAAGTTTGGAAGCGTCGCAATAGACATCAAAGTTTTTGGTCATATCGGGCATGGTTAGGACAGGGGCGGTCACCAGTCGCTTCTTGAGCTCTTGAAAACTCTCTTCACACTTAAGGGTCCATTCAAACTTCTTGTCCTTCTTCAACAGCTGGGTCATTGGCCGGGCAATGCTTGAGAACCCTTCGACAAACTTGCGGTAGTATCCTGCTAATCCGAGAAAACCTCTAACTTCAGTTTGAGTGGTAGGGGCTTCCCATTCCATGACTGATTTGATCTTCTTAGGGTCTACGGATATTCCTCCGGCTGATAATACATGGCCTAAGAATCCAACTTCCTTCAACCAGAACTCACATTTACTGAACTTGGCATACAGCTGATGCTCTCTTAGGGTTTCTAAGATTAATCTCAGATGGGTTGCATGCTCTTCTTCGGATTTGGAGTAGATAAGAATGTCATCAATGAAGACAACAACAAACTTATCCAAGAATTCCATAAAAACCTTATTCATGAGGTTCATGAAATAAGCAGGGGCATTGGTCAATCCAAATGACATCACGGTGTACTCATACAATCTGTATCGGGTAGTGAAGGCTGTTTTGGGGATATCCGTTGCACGGATCTTCAGTTGGTGGTATCCAGTTCGAAGATCTATCTTTGAGAAGACTCTGGCTCCAGTCAATTGGTCAAACAAATCTTCAATCTTTGGAAGAGGATACTTGTTCTTGATGGTCACATCGTTAAGCTTGCGATAGTCAGTGCACAGTCGGCTAGAACCGTCACTTTTATCCACAAACAAGACAGGTGATCTCCAAGCAGAAGAACTGGGCTGAATCAATCCTTTACTCAAAAGGTCATCCAATTGCTTCTTTAACTCTACTAGTTCAGCTGGGTTCATACGATAGGGTCATTGGGCTATAGATCCAGTTCCGGGAATAAGCTCAATGATAAACTCAATATCCCGATCCGGTGGCATTCCGGGTAGCTCATCGGGAAAGACATCCGGATATTCACAGACGATGGGAACTTCCTTTATGGATGGCCTGGAGATACTCTTATGACATCTGGGGCTTTGGGCGGGCTTAACGGACACATGTTTTACTATCATTCCATGGCTACTCCTCATGGTGATGGTTTTCTTGGCACAATCTATAATTCCTTGGTGTTGGGACATCCAATCCATACCTAGGACCACTTCCAATCCTTTGGTTCCTAACACGATCAAACTGGCTAAGAATAGGATCCCATGGATTTCTATGGGCACTGCCAAGCAGGTACAACTGGCTCTGGTTATCGACCCTGGGATTTGTACAGACATGAACTCTTTCAAGGGTGTGGGTTGAAGTCCACTTTTATCAACGAATAATTGGGTAACAAAAGAGTGTGAAGCTCCAGAATCAAACAGAACTCTTGCAAGAACTGAGTTAACAGGGAACATACCAAGCACGACGTCTGTTGCTTCCTGAGCTTCTTCAACATTCATGTGATTCAGACGGCCTCGAGAGTGAGGCTGGTTCCTTGGTGGATAGTTCTTGCCATTTCCCACACGGCGCTGTTGCTGAACAGGGGCAGTTGTCTTGGACGCATCATTCAGCTTCTTGGGGCACTCATTGGAGTAATGCCCTTTGAGTCCACACTCATAACAGGTAACACCAGACTTGTCACCGGGCTTGGGTAACACAGGGGCGCCATTTGGCCTTGGGGTATTGGTGTTGAAGTTGTTGCCACTAGGTCTTGGAGGTGCACGGTTGAAGTTGTTGCCGGGTGGACGGCTAGGGTAGTTGGGACGCGGAGCAGGTGCAGATGGCCTCATAGGTCTTGGGGCGAAACCCATAGGTGCATTTCCCCTTGGCTTCTGCGAGTTGCTCGAGTTGCCTTGATACATCATACGGCGCTTGCGGTTCTCGGTAGCTTGTTTGAGTTTACCTTCCATCTGAATGGCAGAGTCAACCAACGACTCCAGGTCGGCAAAGGGAATGCTGACCAAAACACATTGCATCTCATCATGAAGTCCATCCAGAAACCGTTCTTTCTTCTTCTCAGTGGTGTCGGTGTCATCGGGGGCATGCCTAGACAAGGTAAGGAATTTGTCACGGTAATCCACCACAGACAAGGAACCTTGCTTCAGATTTCTGAACTCATCCCTCATCCTTTTAACCAATCCCATAGGAACATGGGCTTTGCTAAACTTGCTCTTGAACTCCTCCCAAGGCATCACATACCCTGGGGCTTGCATTGCACGGGTGCTATCCCACCAAGCTCTCGCTGCTCCAGCAAGATAGTGGGTGGTATACAGGACCTTCTCATTTTCACTAACTTCGGCGACTGCCAAATTGTTTTCCATAGTGCGAAGCCAGTCATCGGCATCTAAGGGTTCTTCAGACTTAGTGAACATAGGAGGGTTGGTGTTCTGGAAATTCCTCAACTTGGATCGGTGATCACCATTGTCATTGTTTTCTCCTTCACCATTGCCATGGCCATTGCCATTGTTGTGGTTCATTGCCATCTGGGTTAATTGCTGAAGAGTGGCCAAGTTAGCTTGGCGCTCAGCTCGGGCTGCTTCCCGGTCTTCCATGATCAACCTTAGCAATTCGGCCATTTCCGGGTTCGGGGGTGGGGGTGCTCGCGGCATCTGAAGATAAGGTGTGTAAGACAAGAGGGAAAAGCTAATTCTGCTAAGATTTAAAGGTACATGGATGATGCAGTTTTGTCTTACTAAGGCCTTAAGGGCCAAATTCATATTTCATTCAACACACATCAAACATATCATACATACGAGTTCACACATTACAAATGGTTCACATCAAACCATTGCGACTCGTTTACTAGAGAGGGGGATACAACTCACACCTACACGAAGTGAGAATAAAGTGGAACTCATAACTAGATAACACGTGGATCTCTGATCTAAACAGCGGGCTCCTCGGGGTCTTCCTCCTCATCACTCACAATGAATCCATTGTGCCCATCATCTTCCGGATCGTCAAGGTCCTCCATGAAGTCATCCTCATCACTAATGAGGGCATTATCCTCCTTGCGGAGATCAATGCCTTCCTCCTCACCAAGGTGATCCTCCAGACTCTCAATGTACTCAGTCAGCTCAGCCACATTGGCCTTCAACTCCTCAAGGTCATGTTCCTTCTCATCTCGCTGGCGATGAAGGCTCTTGCGTTCCTTCGCAAGAATCCTGATAGTGCTCCTCGCCTCCACCAGTGCAAAGTGCTCAAGGTTGGCCCTAGTACGGGCACGGTCGGCCTCCTGCTGAGTGGAGTACTGCAAGAAGTCCATGTGGTCGATGTAGGTACTCGGCTCATTCTGCCCGGGCATGTTTGCGCGACGTCCATCCGCATCACGCCGAGCAAAGTTCCTAAAGCGCTCTCCCTGAACCTCCTCAACGTGCAGTCCGCACAAGCGGGCGTGCATCTCCTGCATCGCTCGGACCAAACCATCGGCCCAAGTGTTCTCCACAAGCTCAAACTTGACCCTTGGAGAACCCAAAATCCCCTTCTTGCCACGGCAACTGGCTCGGATAAGCCACCGTAGCTCTCCATCTGGGTGCTCATTGAGCACGGCTCCCTTGAACTCCGGGTACAAACGGTTTAGGAACAAGGTCAGGGTGGTGAGGTCTCGCTCGAAACAAAGGCTGCCACCATGGCCCAACTGGTACTGCTCAGTGAATACCGGGGCCATCTACAAAATTTTAGATTAGATTAAGTTAGTGATCAACTCAAGTGTGCAAAATTTTAAGTAGACAAGAACTGAAGTATGTATAAAACTTTGCAATTAGATAGGAAAGACTAAGCAATTTTTGCAACCATTACTTATATCTTTGCTTTTATCAAAGTTTCATTTAACGCCCATTCTAACTAAGGTCTCCTATGGTCAGCCTAGGCTCTGATACCAACTTGTGACGACCTCAAATTTGATACAAATTCGAAGTGCCCGTTATGTATTCCACCGCAATCCCAGAACCATTGTTGCGATATACATAACGTAGTCGGTAACCAGTTCCATAGACAATATAGTACGATGGTACAAATACAATGGTCATATAGACCAAGTCATATTACAACACAATATAGCAGCGGAAATAACGTCTTCGGCCCATGCCTTCTCCCTATAGGCAATGGCGGCTCACGGAGATGAGCTTAGTTCTGGTACTCTTCTTCATAACCTTCCTCCTGGTATTCTTCCCCATAGTCTGGCCAAGTTGATAGCCAGGGACACAGCCATGAGTACATTGGATGCACTCGCAAACCATCTTATAATTGAAATGATGAAGTAGATATGCAAGGTTGGGTATAGTGGACTAAGCACTAAGTTTGTTTGCAAAAGCTAGTTTTGTTTCCCAAGAATGTTCATTGGTAGAAAAGAAGTTTAATTCCCTAAGTTCAATCTAAAGAGGAATTTCAAGTGTGTCAATATCATGGTCGAGTCAAGTCAATTCAATTCATGTCATTCACCAAGTTCTTCATAGGTTGTTTTCATTATTGACAAAAGCCAGGCACAGCTTGCCAACCGTCCATGACCGCGGACGCGGCTATTCGAATAGTTTGAAAACCTCTGCAGAGGGGTACACTTTACCCACAAGATTCGATACATCTGCCGGGAGAAAATCCACGGTCCGTCATACAAAAGTATGCGGGGTTCAGATAATCAAACAAACTCTTTCACTTGCCTACCCTAGTATGGGATCCTTCCCTAGAGCCCGAGACACGGATTCCCCCGTTCCGGCGCCTCTAGTTTTGCCCACTCCGGGATGCCGGACGGATGGAAATCTTCAGGAAGGAAAATTTCCAATAACCACTTGGTTCGGAAGCAACCCCGCATGGGATGCTTCTATAAAGGATGAAACAAGACCTCCCATACTAAAATAAACAAGCTAGGAATAAGCCCCTTCCCATTCAGGGGTAATGTGGTCGTACGGTATAATTGGCTCCCATAGTACATCACTCGTTGTCAATTGAGAAATACATTTCATAGTTCTTAGTCAAGATTATTTTTCTTTCATAAAACCACCATGTAGGAGAAACTTCCAATATCAAGTTTCAAGTTCAAGTCACCACCTTTTAACTAGGATTCCCCTTATAAATGACCTCCAATTTTATTAGCGACTAAGCAGCTACATTGAGTGATGACCACTAAATAGAGTTGGATAAACTCAACTTGATGCTCTTGTTAAGCAAGATATCACTATTCTTCTATCATTCTACTCTAGCAATTCAATCATGCAATTTACTTAAAACAAGTAGAATGCAATATTAAAACTAGGCATGGGAGTATGAATCAAAAGATGGCTTGCCTTGGTTGGCAAAGTGTCCGGGGTTTTCTTCTTCCTCTTGATAATAATAATCCCCTCCAATATCCTCCTCGGCAACACTAGCGTCTAATAACGATAAACACAGAGCACACAATCACTACACAAGGCTTAACCACACACCAAGCACACATCTTTGGTTGTTAACAATAGCATCCATGTGGGATTTTATTTGAATTGGTTGGCATGGTTTCTTCCAAGTTTGCATTAAGCGTGCAAGTTAGAATTTCTACTAAGTGTCATAAGTGGTTCACTTTCTAAACATTGGTATTGGTTTAGGGGGACTAAAACTAGTTCAAGTGGGATGGATCCACTAAGTGAATTGGTAAGAGGGCAAAATAATTCTAAGTGCAATAGGAATCTATCATTTTATGCTACTAACTAGAGTTGGGTTAGGGTCTAATTGCTAACACTAATAGGGTTTGGAGTTGTTTAGGGTTTACTAACAGTAGGATAAGTCATTAGTGAGTTCACAAATTAATTTTCATGCTGTTTGAGGGCTTAAATAATTTTCTAGAAATAATCTATGATTAATAAAGCTATGGTCACACTATTCATATCTAATTAAATTCCTAACTTACTTTGCATTCTAACCAGTTCTACTGTGTAGAGTATTTTGTCAGCTTTCCAACGCATATTTTCTTGCTCCAAATGGATTTGTAATTCTCTTGGAAATTTAATTTGAAAAACATATCTGAAACATATTCAAATTAATTGAAAAGGGCGGGAGAATAATTAAAAATGAAACGGACCGGTTTCTAGCTTAACAGGCCGAGTCTGGACAGAACCCGAACGGGCCGGCCCAGAAAACGGTTCGCTTCGGCGGGATTCATTTTAAAAACGAACTGACAGGTGGGGTCGGGTTGTCAGGCGACTTAAGTTACCGAATCGGTACGCTATCGTCAGATTAAGATCCAACGGCTCATGGTCATCGTCTCGACGGAGAAGGGCGGAGCTCACCTGCGTCCAGTGAAGAAGACGACGGCGACGGCGACGCGCGTAGAGGAAGCAGGGCTTGGCGGCGACGTGCGGGATCGGCTGCGGCGATGCTCCTCCTCCGATTCCCAGCGGCGGCTTGCTCCCAGGGGGTCGAACGCGGCGGCGCTCCTCGCGTCCAGTACCTCGCCGGCGTGGCGAGCATCGGCGAACCAGAGCGAGAGAGGTGAAACGGGGTTGTCTGGGAGGTAGCTGGGAGTGAGGTGAGTGTCTCCGTTTGATCGGCGGGGCCTTTTATAGGCCGGAGCGTCGAGGGTAAGCGCGGCCAGAAGCTCGCCGGCTCGGGGGCCCTGGCAGTGTTTGGAGCTCACTCCGGTCACGGCGGCCTCGGGGGTGTGCTGGGAGGGTGTCGGCTTGGCTGCGGTAGGCTGTGGGTCGGCTCTGGCGCCTCCAGGGTGGTCGGCATCGTGCAGGGAAGAAGATCACTGGGAGGGGGCCCTGGGTGCAAACCTCGCCTTCCCTCCGCTTCTCCTGGCTTGGGTCGGGGCTGAGGGGGCTGGCATCGACCGTGGAGAGGCCAAGGAGCATGGCTACAACATTGGAGCGAGCCAGAACAGTGCAGCCACAGTAAACTTGATTTGATTTGATTTCTCTCTGCCAGTGTTCGACGAAATGCCCGCAAGAGTTTGAAATTCGAATTTTTGAAATTTTTCAGTTTGGGTACTCAACAGATTGGCCAAGGTATCCAGTCATATTTTTGTTGTGGAGAAAGAAGAAGTTTTGCAGAAATTTATATTTCAAATTTGATATAGTCACTGTTTCAGATTCAAACTTTGGCTCAAGTTTGAGTGATGCACTAGTTTGAATTTTTGGTAGATCTTTGTTGGTTGAGTTAGTCCATAACTTGGTTAAGCTCAACTAACAAGCCAAACATGAAGGTGAGCTGCAGATTTCTTAATCCAAGGGCTCAAAGTGGTGTAGTCAAACAGATTTCCTAGATCACAATTTCCTTCTCTTTTTCTTTATGATTTTCATTTCTGGTTTCTTTGGTTCTTATAATTCTTCTCAATTGTTTCTGTTGGTTCACTTAGAATTAACTAACCAATGCACAATCAAAAATAACACACATGAAATCATAGAATACATATAATAGAAAATACATGTATGCATGAAATAATGAATAAAAGGTTTTATTTGGGTCCAAAATTTGGTACTTTATTTAATAAGAAGTGGATTACAAATTCTGAGTTGTTACAACGTGATATGCCCAAGTACACTGGGGCGGTGAAGCCGGAAGACTGGCTGTCAGACTACGTCACTTCCGTCGACATCGCGGGAGGCAACAAGAGGACAGCAGTGCGCTACGCGCCGCTCATGCTCACAGGATCTGCTCGGACGTGGCTCAATAGCCTGCCGGCTCTACAGATCAACTCGTGGCATGACTTCCAGGAAGCGTTTATCAAGAACTTCACCGGGACTTACAAGCGACCACCCCGCCCACGGCAGCTGGCCCTTTGCAAGCAAGGTTCGGACGAGCCAGACCATGACTACCTCACGAGATGGTCCGAGCTGCACAACTCATGCGAAGGAGTGGGCGAGGAGCAGGCCATTGGCTACTTCACGGACGGATGTAGAGAAGGGACCTTGTTGAAGCATAAGCTCCACAGGACCGAGCCGAAGACAATGGCTGACTTCATGGTGACAGCGGACAAGTACGCTTCCGCCGACTCCGCCGCAAGGGTGCAATATGTTGAGCCCACGCCAGCCGAAGGCCAATCTCAGCCGGCATCCGGCCAGGGTGGATATCACAACCGTGATTGCCACGGCAAGAGAAAGGATGAGCGTCGTGATAACAAGTATGGCTCCCAGCAAGTGGCCATTGTTCAAGGAAGCCCGGGGGCTACGAGTGGAAGTCAGAAGCGCAAGGGAGACAAGTACAGCAAGGACAAGTACACCATTGAGGTGATGCTAGATCAACCCTGCAAGTTCCATAGCGTCTTAGGCAAGCCGGCAGCGCATACTACTCTCCAGTGCAGTTTCACCAGAGACCTGGAGCAAGGCAACCATCAACTGCCCGGCCCTCCGCCAAGCCTGCCGGCCGAAGCGCAAGGTAACAAAAACTGGCAGCCGGCCAAAGCGGCTGGGGACTACCCTGAGGTAGCTAATGTGGAGCAGTACCACGTGTTCACTTCCCAGACAGAAGAACTAAAGGACAAACCATGGTTTGGTGTCGAGGTGAACGCAGTCATGCAAGTTGGACCGCAGTACATGCACTGGTCTGAAGCATCCATCACTTGGGGGCGTGAAGATCACCCGCCACTCATGCCTAGACCCGGGGGCTACACGCTGGTCCTGAACCCAATTGTGTTCTCAGAGACGCATACCTGTCGGTTCTCGCGCGTGCTCATCGATGGAGGCAGCAGCATCAACCTGCTCTATCGTACCTCGATGGAGAAGCTCGGGATCCCTGCAATCCAGCTGAAGCCTACCAAGCTAACCTTTCATGGGATCATGCCGGGACACTCTTGTACACCAATGGGGAAGATCCAATTGGAAGTACTATTCGGCAAGAAGGACAATCATCACCGCGAACCGATCTGGTTCGAGGTGGTAGACCTTAACAGCCCCTATCATGCGCTGCTTGGTCGACCCGCCCTGGCCAAGTTCATGGCAGTCCCACACTACGCCTACTTGAAGATGAAGCTTCCTGGCCCTCGTGGGGTGATTACTGTCACCGGGTGCTACAAGAAGTCGATAGAATGTGCGAGAGCCCGCTCTAAACTGGCAGAGGCCCTGGTCATCGCTAAGGAGAAGCGTCAGTTACTGCAGCGGGTGGCGGCGACCCAGCCAGGCTGTCCGGCACCGAGCCAGCCGGCTCCTTACCTCAAGCCGGCAAGCAGCGCCAAGAAAGTCCCACCCAAAGTGGGCAAGGAGGCCGAAGCCTTTGTCTCGGGGGCTGGCCCTTCCTTGAGGTAGGAGGGTGCACCTCACGGCCTCGCCCGAGACAAGTCGAGATGTCGATCACTTAAGACCTTTGGCTAGCCAAGGCAAAAACCTTGTATCCCGAACAAGTGTCGATGAATAAAAGAAAGTTGGGCGGCATACGGCTGATCCCAGGAAAGAGTGCTTTAAGTGTCTTTTACCTTTCTAGCGTTATTCATGGGGGCTAAAAACCGGCTTCGAGCGGGAGCCGGCAGCCCTGAACCGTCGAAACTCTCGCCAGACGAACGAGTACTGCGTGCGGATCTGACCTCGAGCCTAACCTCCATCCCAGGCTCGGAATAGGCCGCAGGGAACGGAGCCGGCAGGTCACCCACCTAGGAAAATCGCTAAGAGGAAACACCCGAAACCCGACGAATCGAGCCTCTTGTCAGACGAACGAGTACTGCATGCGGATCGGACCCCGAGCCCAACCTCCATCCCGAGCTGCGGGAGATGGAGCCGGTAGGTCACCCACTTAGGAAAATCGCTAAGAGGACAGGACACAAAGACGTCAAAAGCGTTACTATTCGCCTAAGAATTGCGTGCGTTGGTTAATAGTTGCACGTGGGCTGGACCAAGCCGGATCTTTTATGCACCGAAGTACTACTCCTCATCCCGCGGCACGCTCCCACCCTAGCCTGGCATTCGGCTGCCAGTCCAAGGGAGACCAACCGGCACCAGGCTGCCGGTTGGGGGTAAAGGGCCGAAGGATGGGGAGATAAAGGAAAAAGTCGAAAGAGGTCAGGCTAAATCCGGTTCACAAACAACTAGAAACCAATGCATAAGGGACTTAGGATGAAACATCATCGGTGTACATGAGCGAAATGTCATTGGGCACGGCATAAGTTCAACACACATACAAACGAATAAGGAAACCTTGACACAGTCAGGGGGCGCTTGGCGAGCCGGCCGGCTCCAGCGGGGCAGCGTTGCCAGTCCTAGCTGCCAAAACAAAGTCATCGCCGCTGGGGGACAGAGGGATGGAGTTGTCAGCGGGATCCTCGAAGGCTTTCTGAGGCGCCTCTGCAGAGCTGGGCTCCTTGAAATCCGCATCGTCCAAAGACTCGCCACTCTCCCCAGTGTCGAAGAGCACGTTGGTGTCGGCACATTCTGCAATGGCGCGGGCACGCTGGCGAAGCTTGGCCTCGTCGAGAGCAGCCAACCCACCCTCGTGAAGATGCTCTAGTTGGTCCAGGTTAACACCTGGGTACCACGAGAGCATGGACTCCAAGGCTTGCGCAGTGCCGGCTCGGGCCGCAGACTCCTTCCAGACGTCGACCCGGTTGGACACGAGCGGGATCCATTTGAGGAGCGTCTAGATGTCGTTAGGCACCGCTTGCCTAGGCCACAAATCTTTGAACACAGAGGCAATAGCTTGGCGAAGTTCGCCCCCCAGCTTAGCCACCGGGTGGAGTCGGCCTTTGACCAATGTCATCAGCTCTCCGGAGGTAAATTTGGCCTTGGGGTCGTTACAGGGGACGATCTTCTGCTCGGCCTGATACTTCTCCAGTGCGGCTATCGCGGCCCCGTCAGAGTCAGGGAAGGCCCCTGCAAGAGCGGCCAGAAAATGAGGAAACGGCTTGAAAGAGCAAAGGCTGGGAAGCGGGGGCAGAAGCGTACCGTGAAGAGCGTCCTCTAGTCCCAGGAGGCTGGAATGGAGCTTGCGATCCCAAGCGCGCCAAGTGCTGAGATTGGTGTCATGCTGCTTGCTGTCAAGGTATCGAAGGGATTCCAGCTCGTTGATCTTAGCATCGCGGCTCTCGACTTTGCTTTCCAGCGACGTGCGAAGCTCGTCCACCTCGCTGTCATACTTCGCGGAGAGGATGTCTCGCTCTTTGGCCAACTGGTGATCAAACTCCAGCCGCAGCTTCGATTCTGCCTCTCGAGCTTCTGCCAGCTCCGTCTCCAACTCCTGGGCCAGGGCGGCCTGGGACCGCAAACTTTGGAGCTCCTCTGCATGCTCCTGCTTGAGTAGCTCAACCGCATCGGCCGACACCGAGTTATCCAGCCGGGACTCAAGTGAGGAGATGAGCGAGGCGACATCTGAGAATGGAAATGTGAGGACAGAGAAGGCAGCAGCAGCATTTCAAGGCAAAGGATCCTGGGCTTACTAGATAGCTTCTCCAGCTCCTTTTTTAGAGACTGGTACTGAGATTTGCTAGCACGATACTTTGCCAATAGCTTCTGGAAGACGCTAGCTCGAAGCGTATTCAAATCATGTGGAAAATAGAAAGGCAATGTTTCTTAGTGAGATTCATTTTCAAGTCAGTTGTCACCACAGCTACCTCGAAACTCGAGGGCTAGGGTGAAGTGAGAAACTGGTCACAGAGTTACAGGCCTCGCCCCCCAGCCGGTAGAAGAAATCAAAAGTTGAGAGCATGATACTCACGACGGTGGTCTGCGATGCCTCAAGGAACTGGAGGTTTACGTTCCTCAGCGACTCCTTAACGACAAAAAGCTGCCTGCTTAGCTCTGCCAGGGTCAAGTTGTTGCCCTGGGCCTTGAGTTTTCTGCTAGACTCGATGCTGGAGGCAGTATCCGCCCATTCCTGCTGAAGTTGGCTGGCGGAGCTTAGACTCCCAGCGCCAGATCCGGTTGTGGCAACGTGGATCTTCTCCACTGAAGCGCCCTTGGCAGCAGCATCGGGAGCCGGGGAAGCCTTGCCACGTTCACTCCCTGCCGCCCGAGCGGTGACGGGTCCTTGAGGAGCTTTGCCAGAATCCGAAGCAGCCCCAAAGAGAAGGGGACCAACGGCCGCGTCAATCCCTGTCCCAGAAGTGGACATAATAGTCCATATGCTCGGAGCAGCCGGCTCTGGAGGTTCTGACGCTTCCACGCGCGTCGAGGTCTCTCCCATCATTTTCACCGCGACCCCGCGAGTATCTTCATGATCGAGCGGGTTGGAGGACGCGTCAGCGGCGGTGACCTCCCCCGCTGCAACCTCACCGATGACAGGAGGAGGCGCGACGACTTCTGTCAAGACAGCCTCCCCAGCTCGCGCAAGCCCGGCCTCGGCCGCTACAGCTGGGCTGGAGACAATTCTCGCCGATGTCTCCAGATGGGCAGGTTCCTCCGTCATATTCTCACCCTCGACAACCCCCAGTCGTGGGGAATGGCGGCCCTCTCCTGCGTGGCCTAGGTCACCGCCGGCGTCCTCCCTGCGCATCCTCTTGCTGCACGAGAGGTCAGGAGTTAAAGTTTCAGTTTCGCCCGATGCCACTGCGCGGGGAGGCTGCGTAAGCAGGTCAACAGAAATGGGAGACCTACAAAGAAATCACCCCGTAATTGAGCTGATCAGAACTACGATGGCCAAAAGCGGTGAGAAGTATGGAGGCCGAAAGCTTACCTGGCTACTGCGGTAGCTCGCCGCTTGATCACCTTCTTCATCCTGGGAGGAAGTAGGCTCTTCGCCGCTGGCTCCGCTTTCTTCTGTTTCTCAGCTGGCTCGGTCGAGTCCGGCTGGATCCTTCTCTTGGCGCCCGTCGCCCGGCTTCCGGCTCCCTCCGGGTCATCCGGCTCCGGAGCAACAGGAGGTTGTTCCGGAGATGCCGGCAGGTCCACGGTCGGGATGGCCTGAGCTCTAGTGGCGGCCGCGGCGGCTACATGAAGGGCTGCACCCCCGAGGGCGACAGCCGACCTTGGTTCATCATCATCATCCTCAGACCAGTCTCTTAAGGAGGAGGGACCTGGGAACTTACTAGAGTGGCTGAGGGGCTCGCCCGAGTCTTCGAGCTCCTCACTTCCATCGTCGCCGTGGATGGCGCTTGAACCCTCGGCGGCGGCATTGGAGCCAGCGTCATCATCCTCCTCGCCGTCATCCCAGACGACCTCGTCATCTGAATGCTCCTTATCGGCGGCGAAGTCTGTTTGGCGCGCGGCCGAATTCTCCGCAGTCTGCAGAGCAAATAAGTTCTGCCCAAGCCGAATAGGCGATGGTCAGGCTATCGACAATTCAAGGGACGAGAAACAGAATCTAAGCCTAATAGACGCACCTCTATGATCGGGTTGCTTCAGTCATAAGGCCTCAGGCCCCACACCCATGTGGCCGGGAGTTTGACCTCGGTGATTCTGTTTTCTGTTCGCCTTCTGTGCCACCTCTACCGCCGCCAGCATCCTGGAAGAGTGGCGAGTGGGATCTCTGGCGGATCCCAGGAAGCACATCTTGTGCGAGCGGCGCTGGAGGGGCGACACGCGGGCATCCAGGAAAGCAAGCAGGAGGTCAGATGGCTTCAGGTTACCATCCTTCTGCGGGGCGGTGATCCGCTGGAGTATCTTCGTTATGTTCGGCGAGGGACGAGGGAGTGGGGCACTCCAACTATCTCGCTCGTCAGGCCCGCTGGCATCGAAGGGGGGAAGGTTGATATAGTAAGCCCTCTCCTTCAGATTCTTCACATAGAAGAAGGAGCGCTGCCACTTCTTGCAAGACTCTTTTCCTTTCAGTCCAGGGAAGTCTGCGGTCTTGCGCGCGTAGAAGGAAGCTATTCTGCACACCACCGGGATTGTGCCTGCCGTCTGGGTCTTGAAGTAGATCAGCCGCCGGAACAGCTCGACGTTAGGCCAGATGCCTAAATACGCCTCGCAGAGGGTCGCGAATGCGGCCAAGGTCATCATCGCATTTGCCCCGATATGATGCGGCTGCAAATGGAAGTGATCCATGAACTGCCACAAGAAGTTGCTAGCTGGCAGTGCGAAGCCCCTGGGGAAATGGTCGTAGAAGACCACCGTTTCCCCGGGTTGAGGAGCGGGCACTCGTTCGCCGCTGGCAGGGCGGCAACCCACCAAGTCCGCGAATGGCAGCACCCGACCCTGGCGCAGCAGCTCGATCCGCTTCTCTTTCACCCAGGAGCCTTCCCAGGATCCTTTGGGCTGATTTGCCAGGGCGCCGTCCTCGTCCGAAGTTGCCCCCTTTCCCTTCTGCCGAGAAGCCTTGGGAGCCATCCGGGTGCGGATCTGGATGAACAGAATGGCGGCGGTGGGAGTTTGGAACCCTAAATCTGTGGGGAAGAAGCTCGGGAGCAGAGGATTTCGGGGCGAGCGAGCGCTGAAGGAGGAAGAGAAGCGGGCGACCGGTGGTTCGCTTTAGGAACGGTTCCCAGTTTAAAAGTGGGAGGGCGGATCAGTTGCGTATTTCACCCACGATGAGCTGGCAACTGACCCCTCCGTCATGCGCCACGACCGCGTAAAGATCAGGTAACCGCCACGGTTGGCGCAAAGGATCGTGGGACCGGAGCCGATTGGACGTGACGCTGCGGTGCACGGACAAGTGGCGCTTTTGTCCAGACCCCGAGGGAGCAAGTCCCAAGGAGCCAGACACCGGCGGGCGGCCGCGCAGCAGCCCGCCAGCCGGATCGGTCTTGGAGTCGGTACATCCCGAGATGGCCGGCGACACTCCACGAGACTTGACCTCAAGACCAACAACTTCCAGGCCGGACGAAGAATCCTAGGACTTCGACGAAAGCGTGCTGACTTCAGCGAGGAAAAGAACCCGTCGAAGCCCCATGCAACCCATGAGACTTTGCCAGTTTTGGGGGCTTGTGTCGTGGGGATGACTTCTGGGGTATGCCAAGGGCCACGCTATCTGCCGGCTGGCGTCGCATGAATCTCCACGATGCTAGGTTAAGAAGACTGGCTTTGCCCATAGGGGCCGGCTGCGCCAGAAGCCGGCTGGCGACTCCACCAAGGAGAGCCAGAGCCGGGCAATGAAGACAAGATTCCTCTAACGGCTATTTCGCCGAAAGTGGCCAGGCCCCAACAAGATCAACAGAGGCAAAGGACGGGAGTGACGCATGCCACGTCCAGACTCCACCAACCAACAAGCAAGAGCCTTCCCCACGAAAGTATCCGAGGCAAAAGGGAGGGCATATGCCTCCCAGATGCCGGTCCAAGGGGGAAAAGGTGCTTTATAAAGTGCAATCGTCAGACGAGGACAGAGGAGGGCCAGAAGATCACACCGAAGACGCAGCCACGGAGGAGCCGGCAGCCGGACAGCCGGCCACCTAACCTGTAACCAGACCCCCGCCTATATAAGGGGGTCTAGGCCCTTAGTCTAGGGGGATCCGATCTTCTTCTTCCTCCTCTAGACCGAACAACTCGAGGAGCGTTGTAACCACTGTGAAGATAATACGAAACAAGGCAGGAAGTAGGGGTTTTACCTCCGGCATGGAGGGCCCTGAACCTGGGTAAACCGAGGTGTCTCAGTTGGCACAATCCCGAGCCGGACCCATCGTCGCACACCGTCGAGCCCCTTCGTTAAGCCATCCCCATGGCTACTGTCTCTAAATTCCCACGACATCCTAAGTGCAAAAAATATCAACTCCATCTTACCCAAATTCTTCTAAGTGTTTGACTACCCCATCCAACACTATGGCATAGAAGTTTTCCCATATCAAGACCATGGAGAAGAAGTTGAAGAGAAGACAAGGAGTTGAAGGCAAAAAGAAGAAGTTGAAGAGAAGACAAGGAGATGAAGGAAAAAGAAGATCAAGAGAAGAGAGCCCAAGTCAAGTGGATGAAAGAGTTAAACTTCATGACTTAGAATTTATCCATCCAACTACTCAACCTAAGCCTAAGATTTTCCCTTAAACTATTTTTACTAAGTGTTTGACACCACTTAACATTTTAGAAAACCCCCATCAATCTTTAGAAGTCCTTGACTTAGCCAATCTCTCCATCCATATCAAGTCAACTCCATGCCACAATCTTTTGTCCAATTATCACTAAGACTTTGAAGACTAAGCTAAAACAAATAAGCACCTTTGTTTGTCTTTCTTGGTTATGATGCTTTGAATGGTGAGTTTATAATTATGTTACTTTCTATCTTATAGTTGTATGGAGAGCTACGTGTGTTGATTAAGAGAAGTACAATCTTCAGAAATTTCTAAGGCAAGTGGCACTCTTGTTCATAAAATTCCCAATGCTTTACTATGCATGTAGTGTTTCTCTTCTTTAATAATATGCATGTGTAGAGTGTTATGCTTGCTATCTCCTATTTAGGATATCACTGATTACCCTATTAGAAGAAATACCGTAAGTGTAGATTGCTTAGTTGTGCTATAGAATTCGTGGTTGGGATTCCACATGTTCTTTTATTAAGTATGAAAACCTTGTTTTGCAAAAACTAAGAAAACAACTAAGTTAATGAAACACCTGGGTGGAATTGGTAAGATGGATTTATGTTGAAGGGTTACACCGGAGTCATCTCTATGGTGGTCGCGTGTATCTCACTTGAAGGACGGCCACCCAGGAACAAAGAGATTGGAGACATTCAAGTCATGAAGCTTCCAGTGCAACCACAAATCATATGGGCTCTATCTTGACTAATTAAGTTGCGAGAACTCAGCCAGACAGACAGAGGGTGGTAGTGATTGTAGGATGGAGCGCGTCCGGGTTGGTCTAAGGAATTGCTTCTGAAAGGTCTCGTCTTAGTCTTCACCTGGCCATTTGAGCAAAATGAGCATCATGGCAAAAGGGGTTGACTGAGTCTTGTGGGAAAAGTGCACAACCTCTGCAGAGTGTTAAAAACTAAGTACTTAGCCGTGTCCCTGGTTACAGACAATTTTGAGCGACATGATTTTGAAGCTGTTCAAGAATCTCCTCATCCCAACTTCTTAAAATTAAATCTTGAAGGGTTAACAAGGGATTCTTGTGTGATCATAATTCTGTACACCTGGTGGATTCTTGTGTGTGCATAATTAACTAGGAGCAACTGGTGGATTCTAGTGTGTCCAATAGTGCTTTAAAAGAAAAATGAGATCTTTTGAAAAGTAGGATAAACAATTGTTTTTCTGCAAGCTTAGCCTGAAGATCCACTTAGCCAAATATTCATTTAAGTGTTAGGTTCCTTTTGTGTCCACCAAAAGTGACATCTTGCCAATACAATTCAAATGTATTGACCCTTTGTGGCTACAATGTTTCATGTTGCAGGTTTTGACGTTAAGAAAGGTACGATAGGGTTACGAGTCTATCCGCAGCATGTTCGCCTGTGGCACATGAAGAAGAAGGACTCCATGCTATTTTTGATTTCGTTGTAAACTCTGAAAGCTTTATGCTATGAGTATTGTAAAGTTTATTTATGTAATTGCTGGATCATGTGATGTAATAAAATGACCTTTGTTTCTCGATACTACATCTTAAACTGTGTGTGCTAGCATTGATCCAGGGACTAGCACTGAAAAGCACAGGGATCGTTAATGTTTAAAAGGTGAGGTCGCTACAGATGGTATCAAAGCATTGTGTTGCCCTTAGGTTCATGACCCTAGGATTGGACAAAGACCCCTTAGAAATATAGGAGTTGCTTTTATTTCTAAGCTAAAAATGTACACACTCATTACCTCGTAAACTCTTCCCTTAGTCATTTTTGTTTCTACTTCTCTTCATTCCAACTCAAAGTTGAAGAGCTTCAGCTTTGACAACTCCAAAGACTTCAAGATCCACCAGCTTCGGAACTGGCCTTCTTGACATCGTCAACAAGTTAGATCAAGCTATCACCGAAGGAAGGAAGCTTGTGCATAAATGATGAGCTACTTGCCCAACTGAAGGATACGACATTCTAGGAGCAAGAAGATAAGTTCATGTTCAAGAGAAGCACAAGAAGATGAGAGAGATGAAAGACCCTAGGATGAAAAATCTAACTAATTTAGTTTTATTAGAGGGGTGTTTGCAATTTTAACTTCTTCTATTCTCATCTACTTCATCTTCAAAAATATTCTCCTTTCTTTAGAGTTCATATCTCATAAAAACATCAAGAAGAGACTGATGCTCCATATATTATTCCTTGACTCTGTAAGAAGCGCTACATGGTAGCTATCGAGGAGCTTGGAGGAAGACTCAAGCCCAAAGATGAAAAGAGTAGACTACTACCTAGAAGACATCCAAGAAGCCCTAGTTGGACCTCCATTTAAGATCTACGTAAGAATGACATCGTAATACGTTATGATCATATCAAATTGTGGTATGACCATACTAGTTTGTTTGTGGTTGAACCATGTTGCTTCATGTGATGAATGCTTGTTAGGTCTTGATTGTAAGGTGAATTGCCTTCGAACTTTTGTGTATGGGTAGGGTTCCTCTTTAGACTCTTTCTATCTATTCTTGTCTTTATTCAAACCCAAACAAGTGTTTTCTTGACAAGCCTCCATGAAGACAACAACATTATCAGCTCCAGCTAAAGATGCTCAGCATCAAGAAGAAGAAGCATAGAACAAGAGATGGCAAACCGAAGGACCTGCAAGCTAAGAGCTTTTGCCATATGAGAGTTTACGCAAACCACTAGCTAAGGATCGATAGATTTGTTTTCTAAAATTCTTAACAGGAATTGAAACATGGATTCAATATCCATAGAAACTTTTGTCAAACTAGTGAGGTTGACCAAGAGTTAGTGTACGAGATGTACCAAACTGAAATACAAGGTAACGATTGGGTGCATGATGGATTGGCCCCCATGACGACTACTCAAATTGTTCACTCTTGATATGAGGAATGGTAAATCTAGAGAGACATACCTACAAGAGAGACGACGTCGTTAAGCCTAAACCTTAGGATGGATAGGATACTATACCCTCATAATCGGCAAGTGTTGCCAAACGTAGGAATTCAGTGAGGATGAACCACAAGCTTACCATTGAAGATGACTTGAAATGGAAGATAGTGGTGTATAAGAAGTTTCAATCCTAAGATGGAAAGTTATGAAATGAAGCTATGAGAACATCTTAACTTGGTCTTCTGACTGACCCAAAGAGTGACCCCTCAGTGTCCAAAGTAGTTCAACAAATGTCATTGTTGGATTGAAGCATTTCAATCGAGGGAAGTTATACTCAAGCCATCTGGAGGAAGATTGGATGCTATAGTATGTGCATAGGCACCCAACCATTGGAATGAAGATAGAAACTAGCTATGGGTTCAAAAGATGACCTAGTGCCAAGTCAAAACCAAGGTGTGCCCCATCTGAATCCAAGACCTAGACCGTCTGAATCTTTTAAGGGTGGTAGCCCACCTAGAATCCCAAACCCATCTTTCTCTCTAGCCTCTCCAAATCTCGGGGACGAGATTTCTTTTAAGGGTGGTAGTCTGTCACATCCCAAAATTTTGGAATGTGAAATAAATAAAATAGGAACCATGTATGTTTGTCTTGAATTAAATTTCACAAGGATTTAAAACTTTTTGAATTATTTAAAAGCCTTATTAGAAAAACCATTTCAAACTTCCTATTATTCCTTGAAGAACTCATTTGAGAAAATAAGATTTCAAAATACCATTTTGTATTTATTCAAATACTATGCAAGCACATTTGCAAAGGAAATATTTTACAAAATGATTTATATCAAATAAAGTTGCAATGCCAAAAGCATGTTTGAATTAAAATTCAAATATTATTTTAATAAAGTTTATGCCTTGATTTTAAAAGGATTATTTTCAAACCAATATTTGTTATGCAAATAAGCCCTTTGACTCATTTTTAAAGTTTTTATTGGAAATTAGTTTTATTCATGAAAACATGTTTATTACTGTCCTAATTTGTTTAGTTGAATTTTAGAAAAATTTACAATTTGGTTTGAATCAATTTGGACCAAATTTGAAAAGGATATGAAAGAAATATAAAATTAGAAAAAGAAAAAGAGAAAAGAAGAAAAAAAATATAAAAGGGCCACGGGGCAGCGAATCGGCCCAGGCTAGAAGCCAGCCCACGGCCCAGCTCGCCTAATCCCGAACCGGTACCCAAAATCTCTCTCATTTCGCTGACGTGCGGGCCCCGGCTGTCAGCGCCGACACCTTCTTCCTCCAGCGAAATTCACGCCGGTGACCGAGTCCGAGACAGCGCAATTTCCTCCCTCTTAATTCCCCTTTAATCCCTTGCTCATTCCATCACCAACGACGGCTACAAATAGCCCCCACCTCCTCTCCTTTCCCCTCTTTTCCCCGAGCCAGAGAAGCCGCCAGGCCGAGGGAATCCTTCGTTGGAAATCCACCACTACCGCCGCCGCGTTCTCTTCGATTCGGCCGTCACAGCAAGGTATTGCCACCCTTTTCTGGTCCATGCTCCTTCCCAAGTTCCGGTGCACCTTCTGATACTTTCCGTTCCTTTTATTTCACAGCGAATCGACGGGATTGATCCGCTCCTGAAGCTTGCCGACACCCGCGACTCCTCCAGCCGCTCCTCCTTCCTGCAGTAGGAAGCGATCGACCTCATCGACCATGCTCCTGAGCTCGCCAAAGTCTCCCGAGCACCGTCCACATCTTCGCCATCACCGGGAAGCCCCAGAACATCGCCGGCGACCTTCTCCAGTGCGCAAACTCACCGCCGACGACCGGAACCCTAACCCCCACGGTGAGTGATACGTCTCAAACGTATCTATAATTTTTGATGCTCCATGCTTGTTCTTACAGCATTTGCTTTGAGTTTTGTTACACTTCGTGGCGTTTTATGCATTTTTATGGAACTAACCTATTAACAAGATGCCACAGTGTCAGTTTCCTATTTTCTGCTGTTTTTGTGTTTCAGAAAAGTTACATAGGAAATATTCTCGGAATTGGATGAAACAAAAGCCGAACCTCCTATTTTTATCGAAGCATCACGAAGACCAAAGATGACACGGAGAGGGGCCAGGGGCCAGCCTCACCACCAGGGGGCGCGGCCTAGCCCCTGGCTGCGCCCACCTATGGTGAGGGCGCCCTGGTCCACTCCTGATGATGCCCCTTCGCCTATAAAGTCCCCTTGACAGGAAAACCTAAAGGACGGATCGCTTTTCCTAGAAACATACTGCAAGCCGCCGCCATCGCCGTCGCGAGATCGGCAGGATCCAGGAGCTCTTCCCGGCACCCTGCCGGAGGCCTTCTACACCACCATGGTCACCTCCGGAGTGATGTGTGAGTAGTCTACCTTGGACTATGGGTCCATATCAGTACTTAGATGGTTGTCTTCTCCACCATGTGCTTTATGTTTAGATCTTGTGAGCTGCCCTACATGATCAAGATCATCTTTATGTAATCATACATGTTGTGTTTGTTGGGATCCGATGAGTATTGGTACTATGTCAGGTTGATGTGCTGAAATTATATCTTATGTTATCTCTATGTTGTTTATGATCTTGCATGCTTTCCGTTGCTAGTAGTTATCTTGGCCGAGTAGATGCTAGTAACTCCAAGAGGGAGTATTTATGCTAGATAGTTGGGTTCATGCCTCTATTTAATCTGGGGGAGTGACAGAAATCTCTAAGGTTGTAGATGTGATGTTGCCACTAGGGAGAAAACAACATTCTTGTGTCTAAGGACATTTGCTTTGTTTACATTACGCAGTTTGCTTAGTGCAATTATCTGTTCTTCACAACTTAATACTCAAGGGGTCCTCGGACGATTCCCTGCGAGTGGATTTTTAGTCATAGATGCAGTTGGATGGCGGTCTATGTATTTTGTCGTAATGCCCAGAGTAAGCCTCATAGTGATCCTCGTGATGTATGTACATTATCTTTACTCTATCAATTGCCCAACTGTAATTTGTTTACCCAGCATGTGCTTTTTATCTTATGGAGAGACACCACTAGTGAACTGTGAACCCCGGTCCAATTTCCTTTACATTGTTACACCGTTTTACTTTACTCGCACTGTTTACATTACTTGCATTACTATTATCCAATTACCACTCGATATGCTCATTCCTTTGTTTACAGCAAACCGGTGAGATTGACACCCTCATCGTAAGTTGGGATCAAAGTATTTGTTTGTGTTGTGTGCAGGTTTCACGTTGCTGCTAGGTGAAGAAGCTCCTATGCACCAGCAAGTTGTCTGGCACCATCCGGAGTGTCGCGAAGCTAGCAAGCATCACCTTCTTAAGTTTGGCTCTCTCCTACTGGATTGATTACCTTGGTTTCATAACTGAGGGAAAACTTGCTGCTGTGCTCATCACACCTTCTCTTGGCGTTCCCAACTGGTCGGTCATTTACATCATCAACACCGCACCATCAACAAGTTTTCTGGCGCCGTTGCCGGGGAGAGAGAAGACTTCTGCAAGGGTAGTCTCGCACGCACAATCCTTTACTTTGTTTTTGTTTTGCTTTACTTTATTTTTGCTTGCATCATTTTATCAAAAATACAAGAAAATTAGTTTCCTTTATAGTTGTTACTTTATTACTCTTAGTTCATTTTGTTGTTTCCTAAGTATGTTTTGGAGGACCTCTCAGTAGGTAGTGGTTCTATTATTGGGAAAGGTAACATTGAGGAGTTCTTTAATCATATTAGTATGCATAAAGATGTTGAGGATAAATCTTTGGCTGAGCTTGCTCCTAGTTATTAAGTTGTTGCTGCTTATTTAGTTCAGATGTTGGAGGCTAGGTTTGTTAACCTTAATCCTTTTATGCAACAAATGTTTCTTAAGATTCATGATATCGAAGACTCCGAAAAGAAAGATTTTATTTTGGAGACCTTGCGTAGAGAATTTAGGGATGTTGCTATTTAAGCTAGGAAAGTTTTTGAGCGTTTTAATATGCTTGGCTCGCCTGTTAATGTTGTTGGTACAACCAATGAAGAAACCAAAGTACCAGTACCTAGCAAACTCTTGGGATTGCATGAAGCTTTGGAAAATAATTTTGATTGGATCTGTCCTGAAAATCTTTTTAGTGAATTGAGTGAACCAAAGCGTGATCAAAAGGGGTCTTCAAAAACTTATGTGGATGCAATATAATGTCTTATTGAAAAGACTTCTGCAATGAATCTTAATGCTTCTTTTGATATTACTTGATTTGCACCTTTCTGCGCCTAGCTCAAAGGCGTTAAAGAAAAGCACTCTTGGGAGATAACCCATTGTTTTACTTTCAATTGTTTTTCTTTTATTTGAGTCTTGGAAGTTATTACTACTGTAATAACCACTTCTTATCATTTTTATTTCGTTGTTGTGCCAAGAAGAACCTCTAATTTGAGTGAGGTAAGATTTGGGGAAGTTGCTGTCCTGAAACAGATTTCGGTGCTGCACTGTAAAAATTTGTGAAAATTCTCTGAATATCTTTTTGACCTGCGATTTCTTGTGAATGCGCCCCAGGTTATATCCAAACTTTCATTAGTTTTGCACTTTTCGATTTGAGCAATAGAAGATCCTCGAAAAAATCGACATTTATCAGCTGTTCTGTATTGACAGATTTCTGCCACTATTTGTGTTTGCCTCTCGATCGCTTTCTTTTTGAGTTCTTTTGATCATGGAACTTTTGGGGAAGTTGCTACAGTAGTATATGCTTTATATGTGGTGTTTTTGAGTTGAAACCTGAACCAAAAGAGGGTTGATTCATTATTATGTTTATGCTAACGTTGCTAATAGAATTGTGTTGAGTTTTGTATGAAGGAAGTTTTCAAGTGTAGGGATTGGAGAATGATGAGATGAGATGAAGAATGGACAAAAGCTCAAGCTTGGGGATGCCCATGCACCCCAAGAAATATCCAAGAGGTACAAGCGTCAAAGCTTGGGGATGCCCCCGAGGCACCCCTTCTTCATCGGCAAAAATCAGGTCACCTTTCAAAACACTATATTTTTATTGCTTCATGCACTATGCATTTTTCTTGGACTGTCTTTACTTTAGTTTTCAGTTTTGTTTAGTTTTGTTTGCTGCAATAAATTGTTGGACCCCAAAAAATTTCTTTTGGAGGAGATGTACTCGTTTTTTATTTGCCAAGAACACTCCGTTTTTCACTCTTATCGTTCAACGAGTGTTCTCTTTTTTCTGCTACTGCGTTTAGCTTTCGTTTTTTGCCTTGATTTTTGTTCAGATCTTGTTTTATCTTTGCATCAAGGTGTATTTGGACCTCTGGTCTATGTTGGTATTCATCAAAAGAGTTGTTTTAAAAAGGTTCGAATGGTGTTGGAAAAGAGAAAAAGTTTCATGCAAAAAAGTGGTACAAAAAGGAGCTTGTTTAGACTGCGGATTAGACTTTTTCATGTCATGCTTGATGTCGTTTTGATAGTATGCTTAGTAATTTTTGCTGTAGCATGAATTGTCTCAAATGACTGAGATTGCTTAATGAGCCTTTGAAAAAATCATGCGTTATTCTTATTATGTGGAAGCATTTATTTGGTTTTTTCCTTTGATGCTTTATTTGGGTTGACTTGGCGCATGCTTACAACATGTTAGACTCATACAAAGTCTCCATAAGCCTCTATGATCATTTAGTTTTTGACTTTTTATGCCATTTTATGCTTCTCTTAATGTTGCTTTGTCACTTTGCATGATTATGGCCATTTTTGCTCTCTTAGTTGGTCGCTCCCAGTCTTTTGCTAGCCCTCGTTTTGTACTGAGTATGAGCTCTACTCGTGCATCCAACTCCCAAAAACCAAGTTATTCCAATGTGTCCACCATACATACCTATTAGCAATTTGCTATTCCAAAGTACATTTGACTTGCTTTTATCTATCCTTCGAATTAAACTCTTATCAGTGTTATGCGTAAATTGGTTAGTAAAGCTCTCACGAACCTGATGGCACACTTTACTTTTCTTGTTTTTAATAATTTTGACATTGTGGATCTTTTATGTTGATGTTATGCTTGCAAGTTGTAAGTTGGAAATTAGCCAAACCATGCCGTCATGGCGTAAGCTTTCAACATTGCACTTCTTATTTGAGTTGATATCGTGATCTTTTGTTTATGGATACTCGCGATGTGAAACAAGTTCGGAATCTTGTCGTCGTGGTGAAACAACATATGCCATAGGATGGCTTAAATGGGGGCCGAACTAGATGCTGGAGGATTCGGGAGAGGGGAACGAGCTAAAAAGCACGACAGAAAGAGGCACTGATCTACCCAGGTTCGGGGCTCTCGTAAGGAGATAACACCCCTACTCCTGCTCTACTGATTGTATATTTGGGTCGATGTAGTACACAACAATGGTGCTTCCAAGCTCTCTGCTAGAGAAGGAAGATGAACTGCTAAGTGTAGGAACACAGAGTGACCAACCAACCCTTTACCAGGGCTCCCTATGCCACCTTATATAGTGGTGGCCAGGGTTACAACGGTCATACAAGACCACAAGACACGGGCTACACTCCAAACAGGAGCTGGTGACAATGGCAGAGACCCTTGACTTCGCCCCTGATTGCTCTCGATGGGACGCCATATCCCTGTACCTTGTACCTCTTGAACTGTGGCCTTACCTCTGTGCGGTAAGCTCGTACTTGTGCACAGTGAGGGTAGGTAACCTCCACTGTGCACCCTGCCATCTTACTCTGCTACCATGCTTGGATGTTTTCTTCCTTGATTGTAGGGATGTGACACCTTGGTTGACTTAAGTATCCCGGATATGACCGTTGGCCATACCCAGGACTTATATGCCGGACCAACGACCTACGAGGGTCGGGTAATCCGGCCTCCCCTGCTCCTGCACAACACACCAAATAGTTAGGCCGGCATATCTGAGTATATGCCGGCACACATATACCAGTATTCCGGCTATACCGGCATATCCAAGTATTAGCCGGGATACAAACATATGCCGGCCTGGCCGATGCTCTTATATTCCGGCCAGGCCCTTCCTTGATAACCCGGCATAAAGTCAACCATAGACCTTGTGTCTTTCTAGTCTCTTGACCCTACCGGGAGTCATCCCCCCGACACTAGTCCCCGAAGCTGCCGAGGTTCCCCAGTCATAACTGTGGAGCCTTGACAGGTTCAACATACCTTTCTTCATTATGCCCCGGCGATCAGATTTATATGCCGGCACATCTGCACATATCCCGGCCTCTGTTCCTGTTCCAAAACTTATTCCGGCCGGTCCCGAGGGTATTCCGGACGGAACATATACATCGGGCAATTAATCCGACATATAGACGAGTCTTCCTCGAGAAGCCATGCCTGACAGCTTTGCATCGAAACTTGTAACTGCCCTGCCACCTCGAACGGTCACCCACGATGTGACGGTTCACAGTGCAGTTACTCCTCGCCATCATTGCGTCATGGCACGGTTACCGGAACCGCCGCCCCACTCCGTGCCGCCACGTGGCGACTCTCTGCAGGAACGGTCGGGGGAGTGGAACACTCCCACGATCCCCACGACCCTGACCTGGCAGACATATAAATAGGGCGGCGGGGGTAAACTTATCTTTTTACCCCCACCATCGTCTTCCTCGCCTGCTCCTTTGCCTCCTGCGCTCCACCGCCGGTCCGAAGAACAGCATCTCCGCCGCAGCCGTCCTGCTCCCCGTCGACGCCGACGCTCGACGGCGCCCGGCATCTCCGTCGACGACGCCGCCGCTGCCGCACCGTTCCTCCACGACATTGCAGGGAGATTGGATCTTCTTCTGTACGCTCGCCGTCGTCGTTCTTTCGCCGTCGGCCAAACTCCGGTGAGTTCCTCTCTCCCTCTGTTCTTCCTCTTTGATGCTTCTTCATAGCTTCTCATTAGTAGCCATATCCGCATAGATCTAGTGCAGTTCCTCTCTGGATTCGACTAGCATTGCTAACAGCGCTCACAGGTGTTCTTCCTTAGAATTTTTACCCTTATTTGTTTCCTATTTTAACTGGCTCGGTAGATCTTTGATTTCTGCTAACCTTGGGGAGAGTGGTATGCCGGAGAGACTAACCTCCCTCTTTTCTCCGGCCTTGATAGGAATATCATCACGGGACTCCGGCTCTCACGCCTTGTCCCGGCCACTAAGATGGCATCTTCAAGCATGACGGGCACCTCGGCCTCTGAGGAAAATACCTCGGCCCGAGCCCAAGGACGCTCCGGCTGGGAGGGGTCGGAGGTTACTCCGGCCGACATATCCTGGGTCACCTCCACCAGGAGAGTCCCGGAGGGCGTAGCATGCCGGCTACCAGCAGGAGAAACTGTGCCGGCACCTGAGCCTGGCGAACACGTCGTCTTCCTCGCCCACTTCGAGCGTGGCTTCGGCCTGCCGGCATCAGACTTCTTCCGGGACTTCCTCAACACCTACGACCTACAACCTCATCATATCCCGGCCAATGCCGTGATGATCCTCTCCGCCTTCGCTGCTTTTTGCGAGGGCTATGCCGGCATAGTGCCCCTTACTCAAGGCTGGGCGAAGTACTTCCAACTGCGGAAGCAAGTCGTCCAAGAGCCGCCCCGGAGCAAGGACGACCCGCCGGAGACGGCCCAGGAAAAGAAGGACCGCCCCATGACCCACTGCGGCGCGGCCACCATCATGTCCCGAAAGGGCTCGGACTTCCCCAAGGTGGAACTCCTGGAATCTTGCAAGAAGTGGCAGAAAAGCTTCTTCTACGTCAAGAACACCACCGACAAGGATCTGCTCAACCTGCCGCCATTTGTGGACGAGCCACCCTTGGCTATGACGAACTGGACCTACAACCCGAAGAACTCGGTGATGCCGGTGAATGCGCTTCACCGGGTTAAGGGCGAGCTCCTGGATGCCGGTCTTACTCCTCAAGACCTGGTGGCCTGCTATATAAGCCGGCGCGTCTCCCCTCTGCAGCGCCGGTCGCACAAGATCTGCCAGATGAGCGGGCCAATGGACCCCACCCGGCACTCCACACATGAGCTGACTCCGGCCGACATTCTGCGCCGGATTAAGGATGTCTGCAAGTCCTCTCAGGCCACTTTTGCCTGGGGGCTAGAACCATACAGCCGGGATAGGCCCGCCCCAACGGTAAACCATCTTATCCGATACATAAAGTCCATGTCCGGCACATAGATACTTAAGCCGACACATGTCTGTTTGCCGACACATATCGTATTGATCCGACATACCTCTTCCACCGGCATATTTCCTTGTCTGAATACTTGACTTTGCTGTTTATACAGAAATTCAGCTTCCAAACCATGGAGAACTCCCGGATCAAGATCGCGGCGGACCGCACTGTTGCGGATGTTGAAGATCCGGATCATTGGGATAAGCTTCCCAGGAGCACCCGTGCTGCAGCTGCCATGGGTAAGGGCTCTTCATCCCGGCATTATACTCAAGACCGGAGTGAGATTGATTCTGACGAGGAGATCCTGTTGTACTATGACCCGATGCCACTTGCGTACGCCTTTCCAGAAACACCTATTGCTTACGAGTTTCCAATGCCGTCCTCAGCTATCCCGGACGATATGGTTATCGACGCCGCCCCTCTGAACCAGGGACCTCCTTCCACCGGCGGACGTGCCGGCCGGAAGCGAGGGGTGAAGCCCCAGTCCGACACACCTCAGAAGTCGAAGAGGCAGAAGGTCGTCGTGCCCATACCGAAGAAACCGAGACCTGTCGCCGCGGGGTAAGTTCCTTCTGCTTGTTTCATTTCCGACATATCTCTTGCTTGCATTATTGACTTGGCGTTTTTTCTCTTTCAGAGCTCCTCTTGCGCCGGAACAAGCTTCTGGCTCGAGTGGCGACCCGAAAGTTACCAAGCCCGCGGCCACTGCTACCTCCGACATACCCTCTGCCAGCCACACGACCTCCCCGGCGCCGGCATCCTCGCCTGCGCCCGACAAGACCTCCTCCCCGGCGAAGGACGTTCCTCCGCCGGAACAAGACACCTCTGCCCCCGACGTCCACATGGACTCGGGGGCTCAACAGGAACCTCCGGCTCCTGATGTCCACATGGACACAGGAGCCCACCAAGAAGCACCAGACTCCGGCGCGCCCACCAGCGACGCCGGCACAACTGAAGACGCCGGAGCAGACATCAAGGGTAAAGGCCCTTTAGTGCCGGAAGTCCGGACTATTCCGGATCCTGCCTCTGCTGGCCAAGATGCACCGGCCGCACCGGAACAGCCCGTGCCCAAAACTCCTTCTGCTGAAACGACTCCTGCACCGGCCAAGACCACAGCGCCGGCCAAGACCTCTGCCCCGGCCAAGTCCGGCACATTGAAGATCCAGCCGACCAAGTCCGGCACTCCATCCGCCGCCACTGCTCCTCCTAAGGCAACGCCTCGGACCAGCTCTGCTCTGGCCCTGCATCTTGGCAGGGCAGCAGCCCGGCCTGGCTACCGGCGCAACTTCTTCGACACGCCAGAACTTGAGGGCATCATCCCCCTGGTGACAAAGAGTGACCAAAGCCTCGGGTCTCTCAAGGAGCGCTGCGAGAAATGGAATGACGCCGGCTCCCTGGACACAGCTGAATCCAAGAAGAAGAAACAGGCCGAAGCTTCGGCCACCGGCAACCCAGCTGATATCCTGGCCGCTAAGCCCATTCCTATTGCCTGCGAACTTCTCAGTCTTCAGCAACGACTTCATCGCCTGGCCGATGCCACCAACGTAAGTCCTTTACATATAGATATCCCCAGTCCCCGAAAATGTCGGCTGTCCGGGATACGGACATCTGGGATTTTCCAAGACCTTTTGCACTTAGCTGCTTTTGCAATTAACTTTCCGACATATGAGCTCGATTCGAGCTTCAAATCCTAGTCACCGAGAGCCGGGATAGGCGCGCAGCACCTGTGCCGGGTCTCCTATAGCATAAATAGTTCGTATAATCTTCAACTGTACTGGCATGCTTTAGTTATCTCATATCCCTTCAAATCCTAATACTTTTGCAGCGCATGAATAACGCCCGTGCCGACATGTTCCATGACTTGGTGTGCGAGCATCGGAAGCTTTCCGACGCACACAGCAAGCTCCAGCTGGAACTGTCCCAGAAAGGTAATTTCAGCCGACATACCTTGCCCTTCTCAATATTCCTCTGGCCGGTACATCTTAATATGCCGACACCTAATCTTTGTCTGACATTTGGCAGCTGGTGCCGAAGCACAAGTCACCGAGCTTACCAAGAGAGTGAAGGAACTTACTGGTATGCCGGATCCTCTTAACCTTGAACTAATCCTTCTGTACTTCAAATCCTTTAATCTTTTCACTGTTTTCTTTCTTCAAATCCTTGTTTTGACTTCAAATCTTTTCAGACGAGAAAGCTGCACTGGAGGCACGCCACCAGGACTGTGTGTCCTCAGTGGATGTAGCCAAGCAACTGGACGACCGGGATGCCGGTCACAAGGCCGAGGTTGAGCAGCTGAAGGGCCGGATCACCAAGCTTCTGGACGAAAAGGAACAGAGGGAGGGCCTACTGAAGAAAACCCAGTCCCTGCTTGTCATCTCCGAGACTGATGCCTCCAACGCCCACGCTGAACTGGATAGCCTGAAGGAGCAGGCCACCAAATGGGAGGTTATAGTTTCACAGCTGAATGCCGACCTTGCCAGTAAGCTTCAAATCCTTTCCCTTTATCCTTCCCGACATAGTGTAATTCTCTCCGGCATATTCTCCTTTTGCTAACATTGTTTCTATTCCTCAGACATGTTTCCCGCTTCCGTCGAAGACGTTGAGAGGGCTTTGCAGTTGGATCGAGAAAACCGGGGTGTTCCGGTTGACTCGCCCAACTGGGACATGTCGGAGCAGCTGTTGGCTCTGCAGTCCCGGAAGAACGCCATGTCGCTCTACACTGAAGAACTCTTCTATGGCGCCCAGGAGGCATTCTCTGCCCTCTGGCCGGGACAAAGGACTCCCACTGACCCCGTCGACCTCGGCAATGATCTGCAGCTGGCCAAGGTTCGCCTCCGGGAGTGGCGAGATTCCGGCGCGAGGGTTGGAGCTGACGAAGCTCTCAGCTACTTCTTGTCCTGGTATGAAAAGGCTGACTTGGAGACTTTGCGCACTGTGCGCGAAGGATCCATCTGGACCACGGATCCGGAACACATCCGGCGCCGACGGGAGCTGGCCCACAGCTATGTGGACTATGCCGACACCGACGCCTTCGTTCGGGATATCCGTGAGCCGGAGAAGAAGGACGATGCCGGGACATCCGCCGCTGCTGAGGGCTCCGACTCCAGCCAGGATGAAGATGAAGCTGAAGAGGCCGACACTGATGTCCCGGAATAGGCATCTGCCCCGGGCGGAGGTGATGGCTCCATTCCATCTGCTGGGTCCGGCACTCCTGAAGCCGACATCTCCACCGCCACTGCTCCACCAGCCGGCGCCTCTGCTTCTGCCCCTGGTCCTTGACTTTGCAGCACAAACACTTTAAGTTTTATCAGATTCCCGGTATGCCGGGTGCAGATGTAATATACACGTTTAATTTCCTTTGGTTTGCTTCCTGAACAAGTTTTATCTTGGTTTGCTTGTTACTAATGCCGGATCATCTTTTGGCTAAGTCACCGAGTTGTTTTCCTGTTTCCTCAATTTCACAACCTTGGCTGCTTGTCTACCTCAATTGGCTTTCGACGTATGAGTCTCAAGGTTGCTTCCTCGAACATACAGTACTTTAACTTTGAGACTTAGACTTCAAATCATCCGACACTTTAAATTTTAACTTTAGCTTTAACGAAAATGTCGGTTCGCTTGCTTTGTATTTCCTTAGCCGTTTTCCATGTGTAGACAATCTCCGGCATCTACTCTTGCTAGCCATGAAGCCGGGTTTCGGACAGCAGCTGAGTCGAAGAGTGGCCTTTGGTGCCGACACATTACTAGGCCGACATAGGAAACATTCAAATAAAGCCAGCCGGCATATAACAAAAAACTGTAAATAAACAACAAATATACCTCGGAGCTAGTTACCCGGCTTCTTCGGGATGCCGGTATTTCATTCATTAGTCTTGTGCCGGCACAACACGCCGGCATACAAAGGAAAATATGGAAATACATACATTGTGTTGCTCAGGAGTAAAAGGGGCGCAGTAGAGCTATGTTCCATGGCCTCTTGGTTTCTTCTCCGGACCTGTCCGCCTTATTCTTCTTGGGGTCCTGCGCATCTATAAGATAATAGGCATCATTGTGCAGAGCTCTGCTCACAATGAATGGCCCCTCCCATGGAGGAGTTAACTTATGTCGGCCTTCTGTTTCTTGCTTTAGCCGGAGTACTAGATCTCCCTCTTGAAATCTCCTTGGATTTACCTTCTGCGCATGATAGCGTCTGAGGTTCTGCTGCTATACTGCTGTTCTTGACAGAGTTATTTCCCTTGCTTCCTCTAGCAGATCAACATCATTTTCTCTGGCTTCTTTAGCCTCTTCCTCAGTATATAGCACTATTCTTGGTGCATCATGTATTACATCTGTTGGAAGCACAGCTTCTGCTCCATACACCAGGAAAAATGGTGTGTAGCCTGTTGATCTATTCGGAGTTGTTCTTAAACTCCATAGCACTGCTGGCAGCTCATCTAGCCAACATCCCAGAGTTTTCTCCAGGGGCTCTATCAGCCGGGGTTTTATGCCGGATAATACTAGCCCATTTGATCTCTCTACTTGGCCATTGGCACAAGGGTGGGCAACCGACGCAACGTCCAGCCGGATTCCCACTTCCTCACAAAATCTGGCAAGTGGCCCTTGGGCAAAGTTTGACCCATTGTCAGTGATGATGCTATGAGGAACACCATATCTCAAGATTATATCCTTTAAGAATTTCACTGCTGTGTGACCATCACACTTGCTTATGGGCTTCACTTCAATCCACTTGGTGAACTTGTCCACCATGACCAGGATATGGGTCATTTTCCCTCTGGCCGGCTTAAAAGCCCCGACCATATCCAGGCCCCAAACAGCAAAGGGCCAGGTTATTGGGATAGTTTTCAGGGCAGATGCCGGCTGATGAATCTGGTGGGCATATCTTTGACACCCATTACATTTCCGGACCAAGTTTTCTGCCTCTTGCAGTGCCGTTGGCCAATAGAAGCCATGCCGGAATACCTTTGCCACCAATGCCCTGGACGAAGCATGGTGACCACACTCCCCCTGGTGAATTTCCCGGAGCATCTCCAGACCCTCCGCAGATTCGACACATCTCTGCAATACTCCGGTGGTACTTCTCTTGTATATTTCTTTGTTGATGATGGTATACGCTTTGGATCTCCTTATAACCCGGCGGGCCACGGTTTCATCCGCCGGCACTTGGCCATCCACCATGAAGTTCATGATAGGACGTGCCCATGAGGGCACTTCCCTGACAGTGAACACTGCCTGATCTATTTCCATCATTTCGACCGACACATAATCGATCTCCATGGGCTGCGAAGTCCCCGGGACTGAAGAATCAGTCCCCGGGTATGCCGGAGCAGTCCCCGGGTATACCGGCACAACCTCTTGGCACATTTTACCCTTGCCTTTAGTTTTGCTCCGGAATACTGTACTAACAGCATATGCCGGCCCAGTCCCCGGGACTGAGGAAACAGTCCCCGGGTTATCCGTCCTGGTTCCGGCATCTATCTCCATTGGAACTGCTTCGTCTGGACCTGGCGGGACATAAATGGAGGATGACTCCGGCGAGGGTTTGATCGATGGCTTCCTCAGATGCTCCAGCGAAATGCCGGGCGGGATTGAATCTCGGGAAGACCCCAGCTTGGATAATGCATCGGCTGCATCGTTCTGAGCCCGGAGAACGTGCCGGAACTCACAACCTTCAAAGTAACCACTTAACTGCTGCACTAGGAAACGGTATGATGCCATGTTAGCATCATGCGCGTCCCATATGCCGGAACACTGCTGAATCACTAAGTCAGAATCCCCGAAGCACATAATCCGGCGAATTCCTATGTCCTTAGACACCTTCAGGCCATGCACAAGTGCCTCATATTCCGCCACATTATTTGATGCTGCAAAGTGAATCTGCAGAACGTATCTCAGCTGGTCATTCTTTGGCGAACTGAGAACTATGCCGGCACCCAAGCCATGGATTGTCTTGGACCCATCGAAATGCATCCTCCAATAATTGGCATCTGGCAATGGTGGCTCATACTGTATCTCGGCCCAGTCAATAAAGAAATCAGCCAAGACCTGGGACTTGATTGTATCCCTCTTATCGTACTGCGGTGTATATGGTGAAAGCTCTATTGCCCACTTTGCTATCCGGCCGCTGGCATCTTTGTTGCCTATAATTTCCGAGATAGGGGCCTCGGCCACTACTCGGATTGGATGCTCTTGGAAGTAATGCTTGAGCTTCTTGGCCGCCATATAGACACCATAGGTCATCTTCTGATAGTGGGGGTAATTTTGCTTTGAGGTGGAGAGGACTTCACTCAGATAATATACCGGCCGCTGCACGGTTTTGCCTCCTTCCTCTTGCTCTACTACCACCACAGCACTGACAACTCGGTTGGTTGCCGCTATATAGAGCAACATTGGCTCCCGGGGCATCGGAGACGCTAATACCGGCGCTGTTGACAACAACTGTTTCAATTCTTTGAAAGCTGCATCTGCTTGCGTTGTCCAGACAAATGTGTCGGACTTTTTCATCAACTGATATAACGGCAGAGCTTTCTCTCCCAGCCGGCTTATGAAGCGGCTCAGGGATGCGAGGCACCCAGTGAACTTCTGTACTTCCCTCAAATCTGTCGGCGGCTTCATCCTTTCTATGGCACGAATCTTGCCGGGATTCACCTCAATACCCCGGCTGGAAACAAGGAAACCGAGCAACTTGCCCGCCGGCACACCAAAGGTGCACTTAGCCGGATTCAACTTCATCCGGAATCTCCTCAGGTTCCCAAAGGTTTCCCGGAGATCATCTATGAGAGTCTTGCTCTCCTTGGTTTTTATGACGATATCATCGACATATACCTGCACATTTTTATCTATCTGATCGTGCAAACACTTTTGCATACACCTTTGGTAAGTTGCGCCGGCATTTCTTAAACCGAACGGCATAGTGAGATAGCAATAAGCCCCGTACGGGGTAATAAAGGATGTCTTTATTTGATCTGGCTCAAACAAGGGGATCTGGTGGAAACCAGAATAGGCATCTACAAATGATAACAGTTCACATCCGGCTGTGGAATCAATCACTTGATCGATCCGAGGGAGCGGGAATGGATCTTTAGGACATGCCTTATTCAAGTTGGTGTAATCAACACACATCCGCCATACTTTCACTATGGCGGGCTCGTCTTTCTTCTTTTCCACCAAAACCGGATTAGACACCCAATCCGGATGAAGTACTTCCTTGATAAAGCCAGAGGCTAAGAGCCTGGCCACTTCCTCCCATATGGCTTTCCTTCTATCGCCGGCATTCCGCCGGAGCGGCTGCTTCACTGGCTTAGCATCGGGTCTCACGTGCAATGCGTGCTCAGCCAGCTCCCTCGGCACACCTTGCAGGTCCGAAGTAGACCATGCAAAGATATCCCGATTCTCACGGAGGAAGCTGATGAGCTCGCTTTCCTATTTGGGATCCAAACTTGCCCCAACCAGGGCATGGCGCTTCGGGAAAGCTTCATCCAGAGGCACCTTTTTGACTTCCTTACTCACTTGAAAAGAAACGCTGCCACCGGGATTTGTCATGCCCGGCATATATTTGCCGGCCACGACCGTCTCAGCAATCTCCACTGCTCGCTTGAGCCTCTTCCTCTCCTCTGCAATGATCAGAGTCTCGGCCAGATTGGATCCGGCGGTGGCACATGCCATCGAACGCTTGTAATCACCAATGATGGTGATCACTCCTTTGGGTCCCGGCATCTTCATCTTCAGATACGCCACATGCGTAGAGGCCATGAATTTTGCCAGTGCCGGTCTACCCAGCAAAGCATGGTAGGGGCTCTCCAGATCAACCACCTCGAACATGAGGTTTTCCACCCTGCAGTTATCCCGGCTGCCAAACATCACATCCATCCGGATCTTGCCCATCGGCGCACACGAAAGTCCCGGCACAATGCCGTGGAACGTGGTCTTGCTCGGTTCCAGCATATTTTCCTTGATTCCCAGCTTCTCCATCGTATCCCGATACATGATGTTGATGCTGCTTCCATTATCAATGAGGACCTTGCTAAATCTTACGTTATTAGCCGGCCCGACGAATGTCGGATCCATCACCAGAGCATATCCGCCGGGATTTGGCATGATCCGGGGATGATCTGCCCTGTCCCAACCAACAGCCTGGTCAGACCAGTACATCAGCTTTGGCACAGCCGACATGACGGCATTCACCTCCAGACACCGCCGGTACAAGCTCTGCTTGTCTGTTCTCTCGGTCTCAAAGACCATATAGCTCTGATCATACTCCTTGTACTCATTCCGGCCCGCTCCTGGGCCTCCGGCGTTATATTCCGGATTATAGCTCTGGTCAACTTGATTTACGCCGGCATTTCCGGCGTTGCTCTGATTCCCAGGATTAACCGGCCTAGGTGGGACTGCAATCGTATTGGCACCTGTCAACGGCGATGGAGCTGCCGGGACAGAGGGTCTAGCCGGTCCCCAGGGACCTGCACGACCTGCTAATATGTCGTCCAGCCACGAACAGTTCCTTGTCAAATGGTTTGCCGGCTTTCCCGGCTGGAATGTGTGGAACACACAAGGCTTGTCCATGGCAAGACCCACAGTATACTTCGGCCACTGCTTCTTCTGGCCGGCGGCTCCGCCGGCATTCTTGTTGGTCCAGACATTCTTCTTCTGGAATGGCTGTGCTTGCTGCTGCGGCTGCTGCTGAGGCTGCTGATAGTCCTCATATCTCGGACGCTGGCTACTGCCGGCGCCCCCTTGCTCTTCCTCCACAGCTGCAACTTGTGCTGCCCCATACCGGTGATCCGGCCTTTCATCTCTTCTCTTGTTCCGGTTATCAATGCGATAATATTGCCCTGATCTCCCGGCATTGCTGGTGTTCCCCTGGGTTTGCCCCTGTCCTTGTGAATCGAGACTGGGCTGCATGGGATCTCCCAGAGCATAACTATCAGCGATCTTGATTGTTTCGGCCAGCGTGGCCGGCATTTGCCTCTGAAGCTTTTGCCACAGCATGGTGCCATGCCGGCACCCATGAGCGAACCACATGATGGCCTGCTGCTCATTGATTCCTTCGCAGGAATTGCGCAACGTGCACCACCTGGTCAGATAGTCACGGTCAGTCTCATTCACTCCTTGCCGGCAGTTAGCCAGCTGCTGCGGACGGTTGGGCCTCTTGTATGTACTGGTAAAGTTCGACACAAACTGCTCTTCGAAATCAATCCAGCCGTTGATACTCCCGGCCGGCAAATTATTCAGCCATATCCTGGCTGGACCTTCCAACATCTGCGGCACATATCGTACCGCCCATCTGAGGTTTCCTCCGGCGATGTTCACCGCTGTGGAGTAATCCTCCAACCAATCTTCCGGCTTCGTACTGCCATTATATGTCCTCGCGCCACGCGCGAGCTGGAAGAAGTAAGGCACCGGCTCCCCCATAATCCGGGGTCCGAAACACATAGGGCCCGGAGCTCCTTGTCTCTCCACCAACTCTGATTGGTGGATCTTGTCCAGCTTGAAACGTGCATCATTGGCTGCCAAGGACCGAGGTCCAAGCCGGGATGCTATTGGGCCTGCGATCATCTGCTGCTGCTGCTCCGGCTGGCACTGATCAGCTTGCTGGCCGGGCTGATCTTGCTGCTGATATCCCGCCCTGGCTAGGGCGGAATTCCCATCATCTTCCCGATATCTCGGCTGAGCTGCACCCTGCTGCTGCGCTGCACCTCCGGCGCCCTGCTGCTGACGCCGGGCTGCACTGTTACTCCGGCCACCACCGGCCGCGCCTGCTTCATGCCCGGCCGGCACACTCTGGCCGGGCTTCTTGCTGCCGACATACTTGTCAGCTTGGCCGACATTCTTCTGCACCATCGCCTGCTTTCCGGCGGCAGCCGGATCGTACACCTGGATCTGCTTGTCCCGGCGGCCAGAGGTCACACTTCCGGCACGCCGGGCGCTAGGATGCGGGGACGAGGCTTGGCCCCTCGACCTCGCGCCGGCACCTCCCGCCGACACAATGTACTGAGACGCCCCGGCACCCGGGTTTGCCTTCTTAAAGGCCTCCTGCTGCTTTGTAGCTTCAGACAAAAGTTGGTTAAGCCGGGCTTGCTGCTCACGCAGTGCTTCGCCGGATAAACAAGATAAATCCTTAGCTACCTCGGCCGCCGCTCTAAGGTTCTTTACTGGCGAACTATAGACTACCTTAGGCACAGTACTAGTTGCGGTATGACTCTTATCTCTAGCATCTTTTCCTATCTCAGCATTAAGATTTCTGCCTCTAGTTCTAACCTCTTCTATCCGGCTAGGCCGGATTACTACAGGAGTAAAACCATGGGCTGCCTCATACTCACGGAGTTGCCGGTTAAACCGTTCGCGCTCCTGGTTCATGGCCAGGGCCTCGTCGACGAGGGCCTGACGAGATCCCTCCAGGACCTCCCTTGTCTGCTCCGGATCAACGCCGGATCGCACCGGCTCGAGAAGCCGGTCGATGATGGGAAGAAGAACCTCGCCCCTAGCCGGCACACCGGAAGTGCCGGCCAGGTTCTCCGCACGCTCCAACGGAGGACGCGCCGACCTCTTGACCTTCGGCGGCTCCGGAGGAGAAGCTCCGGCCGCTGCTGCTTTGCCGGCATCTTCCGCCGGCGGCATGGATGTGCCGGCCATCATCACCTCAGCCGGCTCTACTGAGCGAGCGCTACGCCCAGCGTGAGCCAGCCGATGTGACGGAGGATCCGACGCCACCAGCACCTCCTTCCTGCAAATTCTCTCAGTCCCCACGTACACCTCGTGGGAACCGAAAGACATAATCCGGCCATCCCTGGGGAACGGCCGGCCACCGAGACAACCGGCGTTGTCACTGACGAAACTGAGCGAGCCTAGCCTCTGGACGAGGCCAGAGACCACGCGCACTCCCGAAGCTGCTATCACAGACCCCGTCCGAATGAACACTCCGCCCAGCATATCGATCAGCCCCACGGTGGGCGCCAAATGTCGTCGTGGTGAAACAACATATGCCATAGGATGGCTTAAATGGGGGCCGAACTAGATGCTGGAGGATTCGGGAGAGGGGAACGAGCTAAAAAGCACGACAGAAAGAGGCACTGATCTACCCAGGTTCGGGGCTCTCGTAAGGAGATAACACCCCTACTCCTGCTCTACTGATTGTATATTTGGGTCGATGTAGTACACAACAATGGTGCTTCCAAGCTCTCTGCTAGAGAAGGAAGATGAACTGCTAAGTGTAGGAACACAGAGTGACCAACCAACCCTTTACCAGGGCTCCCTATGCCACCTTATATAGTGGTGGCCAGGGTTACAACGGTCATACAAGACCACAAGACACGGGCTACACTCCAAACAGGAGCTGGTGACGATGGCAGAGACCCTTGACTTCGCCCCTGATTGCTCTCGATGGGACGCCATATCCCTGTACCTTGTACCTCTTGAACTGTGGCCTTACCTCTATGCGGTAAGCTCGTACTTGTGCACAGTGAGGGTAGGTAACCTCCACTGTGCACCCTGCCATCTTACTCTGCTACCATGCTTGGATGTTTTCTTCCTTGATTGTAGGGATGTGACACCTTGGTTGACTTAAGTATCCCGGATATGACCGTTGGCCATACCCAGGACTTATATGCCGGACCAACGACCTACGAGGGTCGGGTAATCTGGCCTCCCCTGCTCCTGCACAACACACCAAATAGTTAGGCCGGCATATCTGAGTATATGCCGGCACACATATACCAGTATTCCGGCTATACCGGCATATCCAAGTATTAGCCGGGATACACACATATGCCGGCCTGGCCGATGCTCTTATATTCCGGCCAGGCCCTTCCTTGATAACCCGGCATAAAGTCAACCATAGACCTTGTGTCTTTCTAGTCTCTTGACCCTACCGGGGGTCATCCCCCCGACAAATCTTGCGGGATCATGGAGTTTTTATATGTGTTAGAGAAACGCCTAGGCCGCTAATCTTAGCCATGCATAATTCATGGTGGAAATTTACAGCATGCCTATAGTAGACATTCGACGACGCATCTCAAAATAAAAAGCTATACCAATGGTAAATAAAAGAGATGCCGAGGTGTTCATTGTCTGTTTGTCCTGTCATTTTGATGTGGGCTTGTTCCATGTCATCGGGCACGGAGGTACCCCGTTGGCGGTTCTCGATGATACGCATATACTTACATTGACAAGAGCTTGCTTGGGACCCTAAGTCGAGTAGCATGAGGTTTGGGTATTCGTATTTCACGGGACACGAGGTTTTCAACTTATGATTTGTCAAGCATATGCTTCATAAACGTTCTTGCATTTACTTTAACCATTTAAGATGCCTATGATGAGGGCAATGAGAGCTCAAAGCTAGTAAGTACCATAATTTTTGAAGTTTTATAAAACTTGCAATCACTACTTCCCTCTGCGAAGAGCCTTTCTTTTACTTTTATGTTGAGTCTCCACCTTCTACCTTTATGCACCGTCTAAGAGAGCATAGTTGCCATTCTGAGTATAATGTGCATTGTCCCAAAGTTATCATTGACTGATTCATTATTTTGGTTTCACTTGTTCTTAAATTATTTGTATCTAGTCGCCCTCTTAAACTTGAAGGTGTCCTATGCATTTATGTTTTGCTATTCCATGAGGGACAAGCTGAATACCATTTGCTATGTTTTCCATATGATTTGAACACACATTTGACTTTCATTGTTTCATTATTCATGATCTTTCGTTTGTGTTCTTCTTCATGTTATAACATGGTTGCTAAGTTTCTTATTGTCAAGATTATATCTTTTATGCCCATGTTTTAAGTTCTTTTGATCCCAGCACTCAATGCTTACTTAGATGATCAAGATTGTAATGGTGCATGTCACCTCAAAAATTATTCTTTGTTATCACTTACCTACACGAGGACGAGCAGGAGTTAAGCTTGGGGATGCTTGATAGTCTCAAAAGTATCTATAATTTTTTATGCTCCATGCTTGTTCTTACACCATTTGCTTTGAGTTTTGTTACACTTTGTGGTGTTTTTATGCATTTTCCGGAACTAACCTATTAACAATATGCCACAGTACTAGTTTCCTGTTTTCTGCTGTTTTTGTGTTTCAGAAAAGTTACACAGGAAATATTCTCGGAATTGGACGAAACAAAAGCCGAACCTCCTATTTTTACCGAAGCTTCACGAAGACCGAAGATGACACGGAGAGGGGCCAGGAGCCAGCCTCACCACCAGGGGGCGCGGCCCAGCCCCTGGCCACGCCCACCTATGGTGAGGGCGCCCTGGTCCACTCCTGACGACGCCCCTTTGCCTATAAAGTCCCTTCGATGGGAAAAACCTAAAGGACGGATCTCTTTTCCCAGAAACTTACTGCAAGCCGCCGCCGTCACCGTCGCGTGATCGGCAGGATCCAGGAGCTCTTCCCGGCACCCTGCCGGAGGCCTTCTACACCACCATGGTCGCCTCCAGAGTGATGTGTGAGTAGTCTACCTTGGACTATGGGTCCATAGCAGTAGCTAGATAGTTGTCTTCTCCACCATGTGCTTCATGTTTAGATCTTGTGAGCTGCCCTATATGATCAAGATCATCTTTATGTAATCATACATGTTGTGTTTGTTGGGATCCGATGAGTATTGGTACTATGTCAAGTTGATGTGCTGAAATTATATCTTATGTTATCTCTATGTTGTTTATGATCTTGCATGCTTTCCATTGCTAGTAGCTATCTTGGCCGAGTAGATGCTAGTAACTCCAAGAGGGAGTATTTATGCTCGATAGTTGGGTTCATGCCTCTATTTAATATGGGGGAGTGACAGAAACCTCTAAGGTTGTAGATGTGATGTTGCCACTAGGGAGAAAACAACATTCTTGTGTCTAAGGACATTTGCTTTGTTTACATTACGCACTTTGCTTAGTGCAATTATCTGTTGTTCGCAACTTAATACTCAAGGGGTCCTCGGACGATTCCCCGTGAGTGGATTTTTAGTCATAGATGCAGTTGGATGGCGGTCTATGTATTTTGTCGTAATGCCCAGAGTAAGCCTCATAGTGATCCTCGTGATGTATGTACATTATCTTTACTCTATCAATTGCCCAACTGTAATTTGTTTACCCAGCATGTGCTTTTTATCTTATGGAGAGACACCTCTAGTGAACTGTGGACCCCGGTCCAATTTCCTTTACATTGTTACACCGTTTTACTTTACTCGCACTGTTTACTTTACTTGCATTACTATTATCCAATTGCCACTCGATACGCTCATTCCTTTGTTTACAACAAACCGGTGAGATTGACACCCTCATCGTATGTTGGGAGCAAAGTATTTGTTTGTGTTGTGTGCAGGTTTCACGTTGCTGCTAGGTGAAAAAGCTCCTACGCACCAGCAAGTTGTCTGGCGCCATCCAGAGTGTCGCGAAGCTAGCAAGCATCACCTTCTTAAGTTTGGCTCTCTCCTACTGGATTGATTACCTTGGTTTCACAACTGAGGCAAAACTTGCTGCTGTGCTCATCACACCTTCTCTTGGGATTCCCAACTGGTCGGTCATTTACATCATCAACACCGCACCATCAGTGAGCCCCTCCCAAATCCATCTGCAGCCGTTAGATCTAGATTCTGAGGCCCAGATTAGATCACTAACTCGAAGGGGTACCCTCAGATCTGGTGCATTCCTTTCCAATTTAATCCGACGGCTCAAAACCGTGATCCACCCGAACCGGTACCGGTGAACCAGAACACGCCACATAGCCAGCCCCTGTTTAGTCAGGATTTCGAATTAGAATTTAAAAACAAAAAATGACTGAATCTTGTAAAATTCATATCTTCTATTCTGTAGATCCAAAAATTGCAAATAATATGTCTCTGGATTCCTAAAATTGTGTAGAAGACAATTCTGAAATAAAATTTTACTTTCCAACTATTTCAAAATATTCAAATTTAAATATGTGAGTTTGAGTATTTTTTTTATATAGTTCAAATTCTATAAATCCTTTTTAGTTGATTCTTTTTGCAAATGGATCTTATTGTTGTCCTCTGTCCAGTAGAACCACTGCACAAATTATTTGGACCAATTTTCTCAAGTATTCAAATTCAAATGAGGATTTGAGTATTTTCTCTCTAGATTTAATTCTATAAATATTTTAGGCATAATTCCTTTTACAAAATTGCTTACCTTGATACTAAAAACCCACCCGAACACTTCACACACTTTCTACACTTCTTCAAAAGTCAACTCCACTAGTTCATCCTTACAAATATCAAATTCCTAATTTCTATCATGCACCTTGTGCTATTTGATTTTTGTCCTACTATTGAAATGGTGTGAATTATCCTAAGTGCAAAAAATATCAACTCCATCTTACCCAAATTCTTCTAAGTGTTTGACTACCCCATCCAACACTATGGCATAGAAGTTTTCCCATATCAAGACCATGGAGAATAAGTTGAAGAGAAGACAAGGAGTTGAAGGCAAAAAGAAGAAGTTGAAGAGAAGACAAGGAGATGAAGGAAAAAGAAGATCAAGAGAAGAGAGCCCAAGTCAAGTGGATGAAAGAGTTAGACTTCATGACTTAGAATTCATCCATCCAACTTCTCAACCTAAGCCTAAGATTTGCCCTTAAGCTATTTTTACTAAGTGTTTGATACCTCTTAACATTTTAGAAAACCCCCATCAATCTTTAGAAGTCCTTGACTTAGCCAATCTCTCCATCCATATCAAGTCAACTCCATGCCACAATCTTTTGTCCAATTATCACTAAGACTTTGAAGACTAAGCTAAAACAAATAAGCACCTTTGTTTGTCTTTCTTGGTTATGATGCTTTGAATGGTGTGTTTATGATTATGTTACTTTCTATCTTATAGTTGTACGGAGAGCTACGTGTGTTGATTAAGAGAAGTACAATTTTCAGAAATTTCTAAGGCAAGTGTCACTCTTGTTCATAAAATTCCCAATGCTTTACTATGCATGTAGTGTTTCTCTTCTTTAATAATATGCATGTGTAGAGTGTTATCCTTGCTATCTCCTATTTAGGATATCCCTAATTACCCTGTTAGAAGAAACACCATAAGTGTAGATTGCTTAGTTGTGCTATAGAATTCGTGGTTGGGATTCCACATGTTCTTTTATTAAGTATGAAAACCTTGTTTTGCAAAAACTAAGAAAACAACTAAGTTAATGAAACACCTGGGTGGAATTGGTAAGATGGATTTATGTTGAGTGGTTACACCGGAGTCATCTCTATGGCGATCGCGTGTATCTCACTTGAAGGACGGCCACCCAGGAACAAAGAGATTGGAGACATTCAAGTCGTGAAGATTCCAGTGCAACCACAAGTCATTTGGGCTCTATCTTGACTAATTAAGTTGCGAGAACTCAGCCAGACGGACAGAGGGTGGTAGCGATTGTAGGATGGAGCGCGTCCAGGTTGGTATGAGGGATTGCTTCCGAAAGGTCTTGTCTTAGTCTTCACCTGGCCATTTGAGCAAAATGAGCATCATGGCAAAAGGGGTTGACTCAGTCTTGTGGGAAAAGTGCACGACCTCTGCAGAGTGTTAAAAACTAAGTACTTAGCCGTGTCCCCGGTTACGGACAGTTTTGAGCGACATGATTTTGAAGCTGTTCAAGAATCTCCTCATCCCAACTTCTTAAAATTAAAACTTGAAGGGTTAACAAGGGATTGTTGTGTGATCATAATTATGTACACCTGGTAGATTCCTGTATGTGCATAATTAACTAGGAGCACCTGGTGGATTCCAGTGTGTCCAATAGTGCTTTAAAAGAAAAATGAGATCTTTTGAAAAGTAGGATAAATAATTGTTTTTCTGCAAGCTTAGCCTGAAGATCCACTTAGCCAAATATTCATTTAAGTGTTAGGTTCCTTTTGTGTCCACCAAAAGTGACATCTTGCCAATACAATTCAAATGTATTGACCCTTTGTAGCTGCAATGTTTCATGTTGCAGGTTTTGACGATAAGAAAGGTACGACAGGGTTACGAGTCTATCCGCAGCATGTTCGCCTGTGGCACATGAAGAAGAAGGACTCCATGCTATTTTTTATTTCGTTGTAAACTCTGAAAGATTTATGCTATGAGTATTGTAAAGATTCTTTATGTAATTGCTGGATCATGTGATGTAATAAAATGACCTTTATTTCTCGATACTACATCTTAAACTGTGTGTGCTAGCATTGATCCACGGACTAGCACTAAAGAGCACAAGGATCGTCATCTTTAAAAGGTGAGGTCACTACATCAACGAAGGTACCCATGATCAGCAGAAATACGATGGGTCCTAGGAGCCCCAATCATGGCTCGCAGACTACCTACAAGTAGTAAGAACACTAGGGGGCTCGAAAGAAACAACAATGCAGAGCTTGCAGCTACACCTCACCGGCACAGCGCGGTCATGGTTAAGCAAGCTAGGGAGAGAAACAATTGGAAGCTGGGACGAACTCAAAAGGTAGTTTACAAGCAATTTCAACTCAACCTACAAGCAACCAGCATAAACGGAAGAAGTCAAAGCTTGCACACAGAAGCACAACAAATCACTACAGAACTATATACGACGCTGGAGTATTATCAAAAACTCTGCAGTCGATGTTTCCGATGAAAGAGCAATATATGACTTCACAATTGGATTACGGCGGGCAGATCTAGTCGAAGAAATGGGATGAATCAAGCCAAAAACAGTAGCAGAACTTATGGACATAGCATACAGATTTGCAGATGGTGAATATGCTTGTCACAACAAGAGAACATGATCACCCGAAGATGACAGAGGAAACAGGTATAGAAATCAGAGGCGAAGATCTCGCAACTACGACAATTACGGCTCCCACAGTCAAGTAACCGCAGGATACAGAAAAAACAATTATCAAGGAGAAGACCGCAGAGACACGGGGTATCGAAATAGTGATAGATAAGACTCAAACAATACCAGGCAGTTCCAACCTAGAGGTTCAAGAGAATACAACCAATCACCAGATGATATGCTCAATGGACCATGACATATGCACTACGCGTATGTTGACGCCAAGAGAGTATCACGGCATGCACTGAAAGATTGTAGGACATTCCTCAAACTACAAGAAGCGGTAGGGCATAAAGAAGACGAAGCAAGAAGGCAAGGATATGACGGAAACACAAGCAGTGCACCTCCAGCAAACTCGCAAGCAACAAACGGAGCCGCACAAGGACAAGGTCATCCAAGTCAGGGAAACGAAAATGACAGAGGGTACATCCTGTCTAAAGGAAACATCACCGCAATGATACAACCAGTACCAAAGTCAAACAAAGAGCAGAAAATCATCTCTTGATAAGTCAATCTAGCAATAACATCGCCTCCAGTGTCTACAGAATATTTGTACTAGTCTGAGCAGCCGATAGAGTTCAACAGAGAAGACCACCCGATAACAGTACCACGGCCAGGTAATGCGCCTCTGGTACTCAAAGCTCAAATAGGAGGATACGACATGCAAAGAGTATTCATGGATGCAGGGAGCGTTATAAATCTGATATACGTGAAAACCCTCCGAGCACTGCGCATATCACTAGAGTTCCTCAAGCCGACAGATTGTTCTTTTCATGGAGTCGTACCCAAAAGCGCAAACTACCCATTGAGTCGAATAGCACTCGGCATTTGCTTCGGTAACCGCCAGAACTATAGAAAGGAAAATCTAGACTTCAAAGTCATGGACTAGCCCTCTAAGTATCACGCGATCCTCGGGCGACCCGCGTTTTTGCGTTTTATGGCAGTGCCTCACTACACCTACGTGGTACTCAAAATGCCAGGACCCAATGGAATCATAACAGTTAAAGGAAGCTTCGAGCTCTCAGATATATGCGACAACAAGTTCCATAAAATGGCGCAAACATTCGGCATGAAAGCCAAATATGGACAACTTAAAGGAAAAACAGAAAAGGAGACCACAACGACTACAAGGCAACCCGAGGAAGACAAAGTCGACAACATCGAGCCAGAAGCGAAGAAACTTTAAGTCCAAACTGAGGACCCGAACAAATCTACAACAAACAAGTCATGGACTCCTACTGCCTAGGCGACAATTTCTTAAAGCAAATAGAAAGTAGAGTTAGTCAAATAAGGCTATTCACCCACGAGTCATAAGGGCAAGACCCTCCGAACCCAGAACACAGGCCACCGGTCGGGTTCCTTGGGCCACCCCGTATATCTTTATATTCAGTATAATAAATAAAAGTCAAGTTCATCATACTTTGAGTTTACAACGTTGACTCAACTAGGGGGCTCCATCTCAAGATTACTCTAACGGCGGTAAACACCAAGAACTGCATCAAACACACACATTACAACAACATAGCGTCTTGAGGCAAAAATTCTGATATAGTCATTAAAGACATCAGAGTAACTAAACTCTCACGCTCACGAAATAATTCAAGACAAAGCAAATAAATTACAATGAGCAAATCCTTCTTACAAAGTCACTTGATCTGATGAATCAACCATGAGTGGGTTCAAATAGTGGTACTCACGGAAGAAACCAGCATTGGCCTCAAGCTACTTAGTAATCATCCTTCTTGCAGGCTCAAGTGTAGCATCCATGTGGACCCACAACGCCGTGGATCTGGATCTTTGAGGAGGAGGTAAGCCCCAGGAAATAGTATTGAAGTTCAGTTTCGAGTGCCATTTCCGCACCCAGCCAAGAGCAAAGTTGGCACCAGCAACCAGGTTAAGCTCTATAAGCCGATGAATACGCTGACTCTTCTTAAAAACCTCAAGTAGCTGGCCAAAATTCTTAGGGAGAGGGTTTCTCGATAGCATCACTAAAAACATAGTTGTCAAAGACTTTTGACAGCCGTCAACAGCTTCTCCAATATGTTGAGCACGATCCTGCAACAGAACAATAGCGCTACACCGACGAGCGTCAGCCTAGAAAGTATTTGTATCCGAAGAAACCCTCTCAAGAGCTACAACTTGCTCGTTTACTCGATGATCCTCAGCAATGAGATCCAAGCAAATGCCTGGGAAGCAAGAGTAAGACTAGTTCAGAGCAAAAAACAACGACAAAGATACTTGGGGGCTCCAAGCAACTTATAGTGGAGTTGTTTGGAGGTTGTCTTGATAATCTCAGTCATATAATTATCGCATTCCTTGAGTTGAACAATTCTCGCCATCAAGATAGACATCTGCTCCTCTAGAGAAGACACCTTTTTCAACAAATTAGATGATTTCTCAGCTTGTTCCATAGCAATCCTAATTTGATGTTTCAAAGATGACAAACGACCTTCAAGATCCGCAATCCTTGAAAGATGTTCAGCACAACGGTCAGGAGAGTCAGGTTCAGAGGAAACCCTAGGAATTTGTGCACCGGTTGTGTTTTTGGCAACCATCCACGTTCAATCTCAGGCATTTCAACCTCAAAATCAGGCTGGACAAAGAAGAAAAAGACGAATTCAAAAACAGCATGAGCAAGATTCATAATTCATCATACAAAATACTTACAGGGAAGAAGATATTGAGCGACCAACAAGACAAAGGTTTCTCCACCACAGTAGAAGGAATAACAGAGTGCGTCATCTAAAAAATAAACAAGCAGAAGTCTACGACACCTCGGAGGGTGCAGAATCAGGTGCAGGAGGAGCGCTAGACGAAGGATCCGTAGAAGATGGTGTCAGCACCGGTAGAATCATCTCGACAAGCTTGAGAGAATATTTCTTCACCTCAGCAAAGAAGTTCTTCATCTCAGAAGGATCGCAAGCCTGAGATGAGATAACTTTGGACCAGTTGACTTGTTTGCCATGTGATAGCGACAAAGCCACCGTCCGCTCGGCTCCCATCTTAACTGACAACCTCTACAACTTGAGCATCGGGTCCTTGATAGTATCAAACGCATCAACAAGCCTTTTCAGGTTCGTGGTGGGCACGTCGTTCTTCTTCTTTGGGAAGAACTCGAAGAACAAGCATGTCAGCACGTGTCGGGTGTGTTGCAACACATCTCTGGCATTTCTGCCGTTGGACTCTAGAACACTGACAGCATCTAGCAAAGGGTCTTCAGCTTTCTCTGCATGGAGCTTGTAAATTTTGCCAATCTGCTCTGCTATAGCACGATAAACTACATTCAACAAAGCACCCAGTAATGGAAACCAAGGAGACTAGAACAAGAAAAGTATACGTACTGCCAAATATAGTCGACAATGCATCAACGCATCCAACGACTGCCTGCTCGTGCTTGGCCTGACTCTGCTTGGTTTTGGCAAGACTTTTCTCTGGCTTGGCAGCCTTCGCCTCCGCAGCGGCAACATCTTTCTTGCACTTGGCCTCGACAGTCGCTAGGCATGTGATGGCATGTAAGTACAGCCCGTTGGGAACCCCAAGAGGAAGGTATGATGAGCACAATAGCAAGTCTTCCCTCAGTTGTGAAACCAAGGTTTATCAAACCAGTAGGAGAAAGCCAAAGTTCAGAAGGTGATGCTTGCTAGCTTCGTGACACTCCAGACAATGGCGCCAGAAATATTGCTGGTGCGTCTTCACCTAGCAGCAACGTGAAACCTGCACACAACACAACCAAGAACTTTGCCCCCAACTTATGATGAGGTTGTCAATTTCACCGGTTTGCTGTAAACAAAGGATTGAGCGTATCGAGTGGTAAAAGGATAATAGTAATGCAAGAAAGTAAATAGAGCGAGTAAAAGTAAAATGGTATAGCAATGTAAAGGAAATTGGACTAGGGTCCACAGTTCACTAGTGGTGTCTCTCCATAAGATAAATAACAACATGCTGGGTAAACAAATTATAGTTGGGCAATTGATAGAGCAAAGATAACGTACATATGTCATGAGGATCACTATGAGGTTCACTCTGGGCATTACGACAAAATACATAGACCGTAATCCAACTGCATCTATGACTAAAAATCCACTCGTGGGGAATCATCCGAGGACCCGTTGAGTATTATGTTGCGAACAACAGATAATTGCATTAAGCAAAGTGCGTAATGTAAACAAAGCAAATGTCCTTGGACACAAGAATATTGTTTTCTCCCTAGTGGCAACAGCACATCTACAACCTTAGAGGTATCTGTCACTCCCCCAGATTAAATAGAGGCATGAACCCAACTATCGAGCATAAATACTCCCTCTTGGAGTTACTAGTATATACTCGGCCAAGATAGCTACTAGCAACGGAAAGCATGCAAGATCATAAACAACATAGAGATCACATAAGATATAATATTCAGCACATCAACATCACATAGTACCAATACTCATCGGATCCCAACAAACACAACATGCATGATTACATAAAGATGATCCTGATCATGTAGGGAAGCTCACAAGATCTAAACATGAAGCACATGGTGGAGAAGACAACCATCTAGCTACTGCTATGGACCCGTAGTCCAAGGTAGACTATTCACACATCACTCCGGAGGCGACCATATTGGTGTAGAAGGCCTCCGGTAGGGATTCCCCTCTCCGACAGGGTGCCGGGAAGAGCTCCTGGACCCTCCCGATCTCGCGACAGCAACGGTGGCAGCTTGCAGTATGTTTCGTGGAAAAGAGATCTGTCCTAGGTTTTTCCTGTCGAGGGGACTTTATAGGTGAAGGGGCAGCATCAGAAGTGGGACCAGGCGGTCTCACCACAGGTGGGCACGGCCAGGGGCTGGGCCGCGCCCCCTAGTGGTGAGGCTGGCCCCTGGCCCCCCTCCGTCTAATCTTCGGTCTTCACAAAGCTTCAGTAAAAATAGGATGTTCGGCTTTTGTTTCGTCCAATTCCGAGAATATTTCTTGTGTAACTTTTCTAAAACACAAAAACAGCAAAAAACAGGGAACTGACACTGTGGCATCTTGTTAATAGGTCAGTTCCGGAAAATGCATAAAAACGCCACGAAGTGTAACAAAACACAAAGCAAATGGTGTGTAAACAAGCATGGAGCATCAAAAATTATAGATACATTTTAGACGTATCAAGCATCCCCAAGCTTAACTCCTGCTCATCCTCGAGTAGGTAAGTGATAACAAAATAATAATTTTTGAGGTGCCATGCACCATGTTATAATCTTGACAATAAGAAACTTAGCAACCATGTTATAACATGAAGAAGAACACAATCTTGATGGCGTATAGATTACACCCCATTGGGAACCCCAAGAGGAAGGTATGATGAGCACAGCAGCAAGTCTTCCCTTAGTTGTGAAACTAAGGTTTATTGAACCAGTAGGAGAAAGTCAAACTTCAGAAGGTGATGCCTGCTAGCTTCGCGATAGCTCCGGACAATTTATAAGGCGCCTCGTCCAGGGCTTTGCTTTGCACCAGTAGCAACATGGAACCTGCACACAACACAGCCAAGAACTTTGCCCCAACTTACGAACAGGTTGTCAATCTCACCGGTTTGCTATAAACAAAGAATTGAGTGTATCGAGTGGTAAAAGGTAATAGTATGCAAGTAAAAGTAAACAGTGTGAGTAAAAGTAAACGGTAATAGCAATGTAAAGGAAATTGGACCGGGGTCCATAGTTCACTAGTGGTGTCTCTCCATAAGATAAATAACAACATGCTGGGTAAACAAATTACAGTTGGGCAATTTATAGAGTAAAGATAACATACAAATGTCACGAGGATCACTATGAGATTCACTCTGGGCATTACGACAAAATACATAGACCGTAATCCAACTGCATCTATGACTAATAATCCACCCTCCGAATATCGTCCGAGCAAACATTGGGTATTAAGTTGCAAACAATGGACAATTGCATTAAGCAAAGTGCGTAAAGTAAACAAAGCAAATGTCCTTGGACACAAGAATGTTGTTTTCTCCTTAGTGGCAACAGCACATCTACAGCCTTAGAGGTTTCTGTCACTCCCCCAGATTACTAGAGGCATGAACCCAACTATCGAGCACAAATACTCCCTCTTGGAGTCACTAGCATATACTTGGCCAAGATATCTACTAGCAACGGTGACATGGATATGCCCTTCGGGTACTCACAGATTAGTATACAGGGCCCGGCCCATTAAGGAGGTGGAGAACTACAAGGACTCGAAGATGACTTGGAGACGAAGAAGGAAGGCTGTAATTCGTATTTGACTAGGATCCTGGTAAACTCTTGCCCGGTTGCATATATAAAGCCAGGCAGGGGCGCCCCTAGAGGACATCATAACTCAAGTCATATCATAGATATCGAATATCATAGACACGCAATATTAGAGAGACAAGAGAGATAGATTAGACATAGACTAGATACAAATCTCCGCCTACGGCGGCTCCATCTAAATACCTGTGATTATCTACTAGATTGCTAGCAGGATGTAGCGATCCTCCACCGTGGGGACGTGAACCTGGGTACATCGTGTGCCAATCTCGATCCTGGAATCTCTAGTCGTTGCTCTTCCCCCGATCTAAGTCCTTCATCTAGGACATTTGTCGAGTTAACCCCTCGTCAAACGGTGAGCATACAAGATCATAAATAACATAGAGATAACAAAAGATGATATTCAGCACATCAACTTAACATAGTATCAATACTCATCAGATCCCAACAAACACAACATGTAGAATTATATAAAGATGATCTTGATCATGTAGGGCAGCTCACAAGATCTAAACATGAAGCACATGGTGGAGAAGACAACCATCTAGCTACTGCTACGGACCCGTAGTCCAAGGTAGACTACTCACACATCACTCCAGAGGCGACCATATTGGTGTAGAAGGCCTCTGGCAGAGATTCCCCTCTCTGGCAGGGTGCCGGGAAGAGCTCCTGGATCCTCCCGATCTTGCGACAGCGACAGCGGCGGCTTGCAGTATGTTTCGAGGAAAAGCGATCCGTCCCTTAGGTTTTTCCCATCGAGGGGAATTTATAGGTGAAAGGGCAACGTCAGGAGGTGGGCCAGCTGGCCTCACCCCCTGGTTGCACGGGCTAGGGGCAGGCCACGCCACCCTAGGGTGTGGTTGGCTCCTGCCCCCCCCCCCCCATCTCATCTTCGGACTCCGTGATGCTTCGGGAAAAATAAAAGGTTTGGCTTTTGTTTCGTCTAATTCTGAGAATATTTCCTGTGTAGCTTTTCTAAAACACAAAAACAGCAGAAAACAGGGAACTGGCACTATGGTATCTCGTTAATAGGTTAGTTTCGGAAAATGCATAAAAATGCCACAAAGTGTAACAAAACACAAAGTAAATGTTGTATAAACAAGCATGGAGCATCAAAAATTATAGATACATTTGAGACGTATCAAGCATCCCCAAGCTTAACTCATGCTCGTCCTCGAGTAGGTAAGTGATAACAAAAGAACAATTTTTAAGGTGACATGCACCATCACAATCTTGATCAACGATGTAAAGCATTGAGTGCTGGGATCAAAGAACTTAAAACATGGGCATAAGAGACATAATCTTGACAATAAAACTTAGCAACCATGTTATAACATGAAAAGAAACTCAAACGAAAGATCATGAATAATGAAACATTGAAAGTCAAATGTGTGTTCAAATCATATGGAAAAACATATCAAGTGGTTTTCAGCTTGTCCTTCATGGAATAGCAAAACATAAATGCATAGGACACCTTCAAGTTTAAGAGGGCGACTAGATACAAATAATTTAAGAACAAGCAAAACCATAATCATGAATCAATTAATAATAAACTTTGGAACTATGCACATTATACTAAGAATGGCAACTATGCTCTCTTAGACGGTGCATAAAGGTAGAAGGTGGAGACTCAACATAAAAGTAAAAGAAAGGCCCTTCGTAGAGGGAAGCAGGGCTTGCAAGTTTTATAAACCTTCAAAAATTATGGTACTTACTAGCTTTGAGGTCTCATTGCTCCCATCATAGGCATCTTGAGTGGTTAAAGTTAATGCGAGTACAATTACGAAGCATATGCTTGACAAATCATAAGTTGAAAACCTCGTGTCCCGTAAAGTATGAATACCCAAACCTCATGCTACTCGACTTAGGTCCCAAGCAAGCTCTTGTCATTGTAAGTATACACATATCATTGAGAACCGCCAATGGGGTACCTGCTGCCTGATGACATGGAACAAGCCCACATCAAAATGACAAGACAAACAGACAATGAGCACCTCGGCATCTCTTTTATTTACCATTGGTATAGCTTTTTATTGTGAGATGCGTCGTCGAATGTCCACTATGGGCATGCTGTAAATTTCCACCATGAATGATGCATGGCATAGATTAGTGGCCCAGGCATTTCTCTAACACATATACAAACTCGATGATCTCACAAGATCCCAACTTATTTCACATTGCGAGTATCCATAAACAAAAGATCACGATATCAACTCAAATGAGAGAAAGTGCAATGTTGAAAGCTTGCCCCATGACGGCATGGTTTGGCTAATTTACAACTTACAACTTCAAGCATAACATCAACATAAGAGAACCACAATGTCAAAATTTTAAAAGCGAGAAAAGTAAAGTGTGCCGTCAGGTTCGTGAGAGCTTTACTGACTAATTTTCACATAACACCAAAAAGAGTTTAATTTGAAGGATAGATAAAAGCAAGTCAAATGTACTTTGGATAGCAAATTGCTAATAGGTATGTATGGTGGACACATTGGAATAACTTGGTTTTTGGGAGTTGGATGCACGAGTAGAGCTCATACTCAGTACAAAATGAAGGCTAGCAAAAGACTGGGAGCGACCAACTAAGAGAGCGATAACGGCCATAATCATGCATAGCGACAAAACATCATTAAAAGAAGCATCAAGTGGCATCATAAGTCAAAAACCAAATGATCATAGAGGCTTATGGCAACTTTTTAGAGTCAAACATGTTGTAGGCATGCGCCAAGTCAACCCAAATAAAGCATCAAGGAGAAAACCAAATAAATGCTTCCATATAATAAAAACAACGCATGATTTTTTTCAAAGGCTCATTAAGCAATCTCAGTCATCTGAGACAAGTCATGCTACAGCAAAAATCACTAAGCATACTATCAAAATGACATCAAGCATAGCATGCAAAAGTCTAAGCCGCAGTCTAAACAAGCTCCTTTTTGCACCATTTTTTGCATGAAACTTTTTTCTCTTTTCCAACACCATTCAAACTTTTTTGAGATAACTCTTTTGATGAAAACCAACATAGACCAGTGGTCTAAATACACCTTGATGCAAATATATAACAAGATCTGCACAAAAATCAAGACGGAAAACAAAAGCTAAACGCAGTTCTAGAAAAAGAGAACACTCATTGAACGATAAGAGTGAAAAATAGAGTGTTCTTGGCAAATGAAAAACGGAGTGCGTCTCCTCCAAAAGAAATTTGTTGGGGTCCAACCATTTAGTGCAGCAAACAAAACAAAATAGAAAACGAAATTAAAGACGCTCCAAGAAAAACGCATAGTGCATGAAGCAATAAAAATATAGTGTGTTGAAAGGTGACCTGATTTTTGCCGATGAAGAAGGGGTGCCTCGGGGGCATCCCCAATCTTTGACGCTTGTACCTCTTGGATATTTATTGGGGTGACATGGGCATCCCCAAGCTTGAGCTTTTGTCCATACTTCATCTCATCTCATCACTCTCCATTCCCTACACTTGAAAACTTCCTTCATACAAAACTTCACACAATTCTATTAGCAACGTTAGCATAAGCATAATAGTAAATCAACCCTTTTGGTTCAGTTTCAAACTCAAAAATACCACATATAAAGCATATACTACTGTAGCAACTTCCTCAAAAGTTTAGTGATCAAAAGAACTCAAAAAGAAAGCGATCGAGAGGCAAACACAAATAGTGGCAGAAATCTATCAAAACAGAACAGCTGACCAAGGTCGATTTTTTCGAGGACCTTCTGTTGCTCAAATAGAAAAGTGAAAAACTAATGAAAGTTTGGATATAACCTAGTGCATATTCAAAAGAAATCGCAGATCAAAAAGATATTCTGAGAATTGTAACGAATTTTTATGGTGCAGCGCAGAAATCTATTTCAGGACAACAACTTCCCCAAATCTTACCTCCCTCAAATTAGATGTTCTTCTTGGCACAACAACGAAATAAAAATGATAAGGAGAGGTCATTACAGTAGTAATAACTTCCAAGACTCAAATAAAAGAAAAAGTACTGAAAATAAAACAATGGGTTATCTCCCAAGAGTGCTTTTCTTTAACGCCTTTGAGCTAGGCGCAGAAAGGTGCAAATCAAGTAATATCAAGCGGTGAAGCATCAAGTTCATAATTTGCTCTAAGAATAGAGTCAAAAAGTAATTTCTTCCTCCTTCTAGGGAAGTGTTCCATACCTTTCTTAAATGGGAATTGATATTTGATGGTGCCTTTCTTCATATCAATGATGGCACCTACAGTTCGAAGAAAAGGTCTTCCAAAAATAATAGGACATGAAGCTTTGCATTCAACATCCATAACAAGGAAATCAACGGGAACAAGGTTATTGTTAACCATAATAAGAACATCATTAATCTTTCCCAAAGGTTTCTTCTTAGCAACATCAGCAAGAGGAACATCAAAATAACACTTTTCAAGCGGTGGTAAACCAAGCATGTCATAAATCTTTCTAGGCATAATAGAAATACTAGCACCTAGATCACATAAAGCATGGCATTAAAAACCATTAACATGCATATCAATGATGGGCTCCCAACCATCTTCTAACTTCTTGGGAATAGAAGCCTTTTGTTTCAACTTTTCCTCCCTAATTTTCATGAGAGCATTTGTAATATGATTTGTAAAAGCAACATTCAAAGAACTAGCATTGGGACTCAAAGCAAGCTTTTGCAAGAACAAAATAACTTCAGATATATTGCAGCCATCAACATCAAAATCATTAAAAGAAATAGAGCTATCATTGATACATCTCAAACGTATCCATAATTTTTGATGCTCCATGCTTGTTTTTACACCATTTGCTTAGTGTTCCGTTACACTCGTGGCATTTTTATGCATTTTCCGGAACTAACCTATTAATGAGATGCCACAGTGCCAGTTCCCTGTTTTCTACTATTTTTGTGTTTCAGAAATTCTACACAGGAGATATTCTCGGAATTGGACGAAACAAAAGCCAGACATCCAGATATTTCACGGAGCTTCCAGAAGACCGAAGAGGCGATGGAGCCGGGCCAGAGGGCGGCCACACCATAGGGCGGTGCGGCCTAGGGCTGGCCCGCGCCCCCTGGTGGTGTGGGCCCCCTGGTCCACCTCTGACGCTGCCCCTTCGCCTATAAAGACCCCCGACGGGAAAAACCTAAATACCCGATCACTTTTCCAGAAACACATCGCGATCCACCACCATCGTCGACCCGAGATCGGGAGGGTCCAGAAGCTCTTTCCGGCACCCTTCCAAACAGGGGAATCGCCACCGGAGGTCTTCTTCATCGCCATGCTTGCCTCCGGAGCGATGAGTGAGTAGTCTACCTTGGACTATGGGTCCATAGCAGTAGCTAGATGGTTGTCTTCTCCACCATGTGCTTCATGTTTAGATCTTGTGAGCTGCCTTACATGATCGAGATCACCGTTATGTAATTCTACATGTTGTGTTTGTTGGGATCCGATGAATATTGGTGTTATGATTGAGTTGAAGTACTGAATATTATCTTATGTTATCTCTATGTTGTTTATGATCTTGCATGCTCTCCGTTGTTAGTAGCTATCTTGGCCGAGTAGTTGCTAGTGACTCCAAGAGGAGGTATTTATGCTCGATAGTGGGTTCATGCCTCTATTTAATCTGGGGGAGTGACAGAAACCTCTAAGGTTGTAGATGTGCTGTTGCTACTAGGGGGAAAACAACATTCATATGCTCGAGGGCATATGCTTTGTTTATATTACACACTTTGCTTAATGCAATTATCTGTTGTTTGATGTCTACACACGCTTCTGTTCTTGTAGACAGTGTTGGGCCTTCAAGTGCAGAGGTTTGTAGAGCAGCAGTAAGTTTCCCTTAAGTGGATCACCCAAGGTTTATCGAACTCAGGGAGGAAGAGGTCAAAGCTATCCCTCTCAAGCAACCCTGCAATTACGATACAGAAATTCTCTTGTGTCCCCAACACACCCAATACACTTGTCAGATGTATAGGTGCACTAGTTCGGCGAAGAGATAGTGAAATACAAGTAGTAGTGATGATTATAAGTAGCAAATGTATTCTGAAATAAATATCGCTGCGAGCAAACATGTAACAAAACAGGAAGTAAACAGTGTGCAATGCTTGGAAACAAGGCCTAGGGATCATACTTTCACTAGTGGACACACTCCCAACAAATATAACATAATTGAACAAATAAATAACTTCTCTTCACTATGGTACTCTGAATTACTCTCCTATTGAATAACACTAATCATTGCGTAGGGCTACGAAGCACTCCTCAAAGTTCATCAAGTACTTGACAAACACCACTCATAGAGATATCCAAATCAAATCACAACTCAAGATAGATATTATTGCAACTTAGACCAAGTACTAACACGGTGCACACACTATCAACATTACACCATGAAAGGAGGAATAGATCACTTCAATACTATCATAGTGATAATTATTCTCATAATCCATAACAGATCACAATCGTAGCCTAGACCAAGTACCACCATGATGCACGCACTGTCACCGTTACACCGTGGCAAGAGGAATAGATTACTTTAATAACACACTAGAGTACACATAATGAAGAAGAGTAACATCTACTTATTCAACATGATACAAAGCTCACGATCACATAAAGATCACATCATGGGAGATAGAGGTGCACTACATAGCTACCGGTAGAGCCCTCAGCCCCGGGGATGAACTACTCCCTCCTCATCATAGGAGACAGCAAGGTTGATGGAGATGGCGGTGAGGTCGATGGAGACGGTGGTGACGGCGATGGAGACCGATGGAGATGGCTCCGGGGGCACTTCCCCGTCCCGGCAGGGTGCCGGAACGAAGACTTCTGTCCCCCAAAATTTGGCTTCGACGGCGGCGGCGATGCGGAACTCTTTCTAGAAAATTGCCGATTCCTTTAGGGTTTTCTGTCCCGAGGCTTCTTATAGGCGAAGGGGCGTCGTCAGGGGGCAGCCAGGGGCTCCTCACACCAGGGTGGCGCGGCCAGGGCCTGGGCCGCGCCACCTATGTGTGAGGGCGGCCTCTGGCCCCCCTCCGGCTCTCTTTCGGTCTTCGGGAAGCTTCCGGGAAAAATAAGACTTCTCGTTTTTGTTTCGTCCAATTCCGAGAATATTTCCGATGTAGCTTTTCTGAAACACAAAAACAGCAGAAAACAGGGAACTGGCACTGTGGCATCTTGTCAATAGGTTAGTTCCAGAAATCGCATAAAAACGCCACAAAGTGTAATGAAACACAAGGCAAATGGTGCAAAAACAAGCATGGAGCATCAAAAATTATGGATATATTTGAGACGTATCAGCATCCCCAAGCTTAACTCCTGCTCGTCCTCGAGTAGGTAAGTGATAACAAAAGAATAATTTTTGAGGTGACATGCACCATCACAATCTTGATCATATAGGTAAAGCATTGAGTGCTGAGATCAAAGAACTTATAACATGGGCATGAAAGACATAATCTTGACAATAAGAACTTAGCAACCATGTTGTAAACATGCAAATGAACACAAACAAAAGATCATGAAAATGAAACAATGAAAGTCAAACGTGTGTTCAAATCATAAGGAAAAACATACAAATGGTTTTCAGCTTGTCCTTCAAAGAGAGCAAAACATAAATGCATAGGACACCTTCAAGTTTAAGAGGGCGACTAGATACAAATAATTTAAGAACAAGTGAAACCATAGTCATGAATCAATCAATGAAAACTTTGGGACAATGCACATTATACTCAGAATGACAACTATGCTCTCTTAATGGTGCATAAAGGTAGAAGGTGGTGACTCAACATAAAAGTAAAAATAAAGGCCCTTCGCGGAGGGAAGCAGGGATTAAACATGTGCTAGAGCTTTTCATTTGTAAAACAGAGAGATAAAAATTGGTTTTGAGAGGTGGTTGTCTTTGTCAACGACTGGCAATGGGGTTCTTACTATCTTCCATACAAAAATGAAGCAAGTTTTTGAGAGAGAGATTGGCACTTTTGTGCTCTATTATAAAGCTTGGCACTCCTCCCCACTTTTTTTCCTTTCACAAACCATGGCTAACCGATTTCATCGGGTGCCCACCAACATTCACATACCATGGAGGAGTGCCTTTTTTCTTTCTTTTTTATTTTTTTTTCTTTTTTTTTTCTTTTTGGAATAAGCAATATGGAAGATAGCAAATCTGACCACTACGTCCCCATGAGCTTAAAACAGTGTCACAAAATGAGAAGTATTTTGAAGGTTTTTTGAAAGGTAGCACATGAAAATTTACTTTGGAATGGCTTACAAATACCATGCATAGGATTTTATAGTGGACACAATGGCAAACTTGGTTTTTGGGAGTTGGATGCACGAGTAGAGCTCATACTCAGTACAAAGTGAGGGCTAGCAAAAGACTGGGAGCGACCAACTAAGAGAGCAATAATGGCCATAATCATGCAGAGCGACAAAGCGGCATTAAAAGAAGCATAAGATGGTATCAAAAGTCAAAAACTAAATGATCATAGAGGCTATTGGCGACTTTGTATGAGTCTAACATGTGTGAGCATGCGCCAAGTCAACCCAAGTAAAGCATCGAGGAGAAAACCAAAATAATGCTTCCAAACGATAAAAACAACGCATGATTTTTTTCAAAGGCTCATTAAGCAATCTCAGTTATTTGAGACAAGTCATGCTACAGCAAAACCACTAAGCATACTATCAAAAAGATATCAAGCACGACATGCAAAAGCCTAGGCCGCAGTCTACACAAGCTCCTTCTTGTACCACTTTTTTCGCATGAAACTTTTTCTCTTTTCCAACACCATTCAAACCTTTTTGAGGAAACTCTTTTGAGGAAAACCAACATAGAACAGAGGCAAAAATACACCTTGATGAAAAGATATAACAAGATCTGAACAAAAATCAAGGCGAAAAATGCAAGATAAACGCTGTAGCAGAAAAAGAGAACACTCATTGAACGATAAGAGTGAAAACTAGAGTATTCTTGGCAAATGAAAAGTGAGTTCATCTCCTCCAAAAGAAACATGATGTGATCTAACCATTTATTGCAGCAAACTAAACTAAACTAATACTAAAAACAAAAACAACTGACGCTCCAAGAAAAACACATAGTGCATGAAGCAATAAAAATATAGTGTCTTGAAAGGTGACCTAATTTTTGTTGATGAAGAAGGGGTGCCTTGGGGGCATCCCCAAGCTTTGACGCTTGTACTTCTTGGATATTTCTTGGGGTGATGCATGGGCATCCCCAAGCTTGAGCTTTTGTCCATTCTTCAACTCATCTCATCATTCTCCAATCCCTACACTTGAAAACTTCCTTCATACAAAACTAAACACAATTCTATTAGCAACATTAGCATAAACATAATAATGAATCAACCCTTTTTGCTTCAGGTTTCAACCTAAAACCACCACATATAAAGCATATACTACTGTAGCAACTTTCCCAAAACTTTCGTGATCAAAAGAACTCAAAAAGAAAGCGATAAAGCGGCAAACACAAATAGTGACAGAAATCTGTCAAAACAGAACAGCTGATAAAGGTCGATTTTTTAGAGGGTTTTCTGTTGCTCAAATCAAAAAGTATTCAACTAATGAAAGTTTGGACATAACCTGGGGCATATGCACAAGAAATCGCAGGTCCAAAAGATATCCAAAGAATTTATACGAATTTTTACGGTGCAGCACCGAAAACAGTTTCAGGACAGCAACATCCCCAAATCTTTACCTCACTCGAATTAGAGGCTTCTCTTGGCACAACAACAAAATAAACAAGATAAGGAGCGGTCATTATAGTAGTAATAACTTCCAAGACTCAAATAAAAGAAAAAGTACTAAAAATAAACAATGGGTTATCTCCCAAGAGTGCTTTTCTTTAACGCCTTTGAGCTAGGCGCAGTAATTTGCAAAGATGCTCATGTGGGCGTCATATAAGAGCTTGAGGCAAAGGCGCCATATAGGAACTTAAAGCAATAGAGAGCATCAAAAAGCAAGTATGGAACACATTTAAATCTAAACCACTTCCTATGAAAAATAGTCTTATAAAGAGACAAGTCATAAAAGCGCAAAGCAAAAAGCATAGTAAGGCAAAACAAGTACAACTTCAAGAATTGCAACATAAAGAGGGGAAACTCAATATTGTTGAGATCTATCAAACCATGTTTCCCTCTCTCATAATAACTTTCAGTAGCACCATGAATATAACTAACAATATAACTATCATTTAAAGCATCCCTATCACGAGCTACATGCATAAAAGAATGAATACTCCCTACATGAACAATCGTAGTAGGAGCAGATTCAACAGAATAATTATTCTCATCACCATAATCATCAAAAACAGGAGGCATATTGTAATCATAACTAATTTTATCCTCAATAGTAGGTGAACTGAAAATATTATACCCATCATCATAACCATCATAAACTAGAGGACTACTATGTCGCAAAGCATATTCATCAAACATATCATCATAAGAAGGAACATGGATAGCACTAATGGTACAACAATTATTAACCTTAGAATTGGTACCAAAAAGATTTTCAATAGCAAAAGTAGAATGCTTTTCCCAATCATGATCACTAACATAGGTAACAGGCATAGGAACATCATCCCAATCAGAATTATCATAATCTATAGCAGGATCATAATGCTTAGGGGAAGATACCATATCCTCTCGCCTTTTACTCCTCTTCTTCTTCTTCATACTCTTCTTACTGTCTCCTTTAGGAGGGAGAGACTTGAAGGGCATCTTCTCCATATATTCTTTAGGAGGGAAAGGCATCTTTTCTACATAATCTGATTTGCTGACAAAAACAACAGAAGAAAATTTGGAGGATTCCTCCTCTCTATTAATAAGATCGAAACATCTATTAGTCCTGTCATAGCTTGGCAAAACATCATGTTTTATAAGATCTTGTAAGTAAGTATTTGTGAGGCAATCTTTAGCACAATAGAGACGACAACCACGAAGGGTGCTATTAATATCAACATCATTCATGTCTACCAAAGAAATCTTTCTAGATATCTCTTCACAATTCAAAAACAAAGTAAGCTCATCATGCTGATTGAGAGTAATCTTATCATCACAATACAAATCTGCGGTACTCGTTCGATTAATTGGGCATTGAAAATTAAAGTGACCCTTTTCACCGCAAAATTCACAAAGAAAAGGATAAAGCTCACAAACCCTTTCACCAAGCACATCTAGATCCTTGAGCCACATACTGGTTTCTTCATTTGTGTGGGTGATGCAATAATCTTCCTTGTTGTAACTCTGTTCACAAGGTCTATGTATTCCACAAAAATTAACATGCTTATAAGAAATAGTACTTTTAGAAGTTTGAGCATGTTTATTGCAATCATCAATAACAATATCACTTTCTATGCAAGTGTCTTTAAAAGGTTCATGATACACGTCCCCATTTCCTTTAGGAACATTCATATGGGAAGCAAAGGCTTTAAAGCAATCAACCATAACTTGAGGATCAAGACCATATTTAGCACTAAGCTCTTGAAAATTAGCAGTTTCAGCAAAAGACTTAATGCAATCAAACTCGTAATTCATACCTGATCCTTTACCTTTGTCGTTATCCCAACCTTCAATACTGTTTTAAATTGTTTCAAGCAGATCCCACTTGGTGTCAACATCCTTGCTTGTGAAAGACCCATCGAAGCATGCATCTAGATAGTCCTTGTAATATCCTGAAAGCCTTGCATAAAAATTATTAATAACAATATTACGGGGAAGATCATGAATAGGACATTTGTGCATTAGTAACTTCAATCTTCCCCATGCTTGGGCAATGCTTTCTCCCTCATGAGGCCAAAAGTTATATCTCCGATTACGATCTTTATGAATTTCACTTGGAGGATAAAACTTGGAATAAAAGAGAGGCACAATTTCCTCCCATGCAATAGATGGACCATCTTCAAGCAGCCGATACCATTCCTCAGCTCCGCCTTTCAGTGATAAAGAGAATTTCTTAACTTGGTTCATTGAAATACCTTCACACTGGAACAACTCGCATAATTCATGTATAAAGAGCAAATGATCACCAGGATGGACAGTTCCATCTCCTAAATAGCAGTTATTCTTAACACATTCAACAATCTTTGTAGGTATTTTAAAAGGATGAGGAGCACAAGCATCACTAGAAACATCACATATGGGAGATAAAATATTATCAGAACAAACCTTCTCCACTAAAGCTGGGGGACTAAAAATATCATACTTAACAAAACCAGCTTCCCCAAGCTTAGACTTTTCTATAGCATTAGCAGTAACGGTATTCAAAGCATTCGTACTAATAACATTGCTATGCGAAATAAGCTCCAAAGGTTTTTCAATTTTCTCATCAAATCTAAAATCAGGATCGTAGCCTAGACCAAGTACCACCATGATGCACACACTGTCACCGTTACACCATGGCAGGAGGAATAGATTACTTTAATAACACACTAGAGTACACATAATGAAGAAGAGTAACATCTACTTATTCAACATGATACAAAGCTTTGGAGCTTATTTCGCATAGCAATGTTATTAGTACGAATGCTTTGAATACCGTTACTGCTAATGCTATAGAAAAGTCTAAGCTTGGGGAAGCTGGTTTTGTTAAGTATGATATTTTTAGTCCCCCAGCTTTAGTGGAGAAGGTTTGTTCTGATAATATTTTATCTCCCATATGTGATGTTTCTAGTGATGCTTGTGCTCCTCATCCTTTTAAAATACCTACGAAGATTGTTGAATGTGTTAAGAATAACTGCTATTTGGGAGATGGAACTGTCCATCCTGGTGATCATTTGCTCTTTATACATGAATTATGCGAGTTGTTCCAGTGTGCAGGTATTTTGATGAACCAAGTTAAGAAGAAGCTATTTTCTTTATCACTGAAAGGCAGAGCTGAGGAATGGTATCGGCTGCTTAAGGATGGTCCATCTATTGGCTGGGAGGAAATTGTACCTCTCTTTTATTCTAAATTCTATCCCCCAAGTGAGATTCATAAAGGTCATAATCAGATATACAATTTTTGGCCTCATGATGGAGAAAGCATTGACCAAGCATGGGGAAGATTGAAGTCACTAATGCTCAAATGTCCTATTCATGATCTTCCCCATAATATTGTTATTAATAATTTTTACGCAAGGCTTTCAGGATATTATAAGGACTATCTAGATGCATGCTTTGATGGGTCTTTCACAAGCAAGGATGTTGACACCAAGTGGGATCTGCTTGAAACAATTCAAAACAATATTGAAGGTTGGGATAGTGACAAAGGTAAAGGATCAGGTATGAATTACGAGTTTGATTGCGTTAAGTCTTTTGCTGAAACTGCTAATTTTCAAGAGCTTAGTGCTAAATATGGTCTTGATCCTCAAATTATGGTTGATTGCTTTAAAGCCTTTGCTTCCCATATGAATGTTCCTAAAGGAAATGGGGACGTGTATCATGAACCTTCTAAAAGTCGTATTTCTTATAAGCATGTTAATTTTTGTGGAGTACATAGACCTTGTGAACAGAGTTACAACAAGGAAGATTATTGCATCACCCACACAAATGAAGAAACCAGTATGTGGCTCAAGGATCTAGATGTGCTTGGTGAAAGGGTTTGTGAGCTTTATCCTTTTCTTTGTGAATTTTGCGGTGAAAAGGGGCACTTTAATTTTCAATGCCCAATTAATCGAACGAGTACCGCAGATTTGTATTGTGATGATAAGATTACTTTCAATCAGTATGATGAGCTTACTTTGTTTTTGAATTGTGAAGAGATATCTAGAAAGATTGCTTTGGTAGACATGAATGATGTTGATATTAATAGCACCCTTCGTGGTTGTCGTCTCTATTGTGCTAAAGATTGCCTCACAAATACTTACTTACAAGATCTTATAAAACATGATGTTTTGCCAAGCTATGACAAGACTAACAGATGTTTCGATATTATTAATAGAGAGGAGGAATCCTACAAAGTTTCTTCTGTTGTTTCTGTCAGGAAACCAGATTATGTGGAGAAGATGCCTTTCCCTCCTAAAGAATATGTGGAGAAGATGCCCTTCAAGTCTCTCCCTCCTAAAGGAGAGAGTAAGAAGAGTATGAAGAAGAAGAAGAAGAGGAGTAAAAGGCGAGAGGACACGGTATCTTCCTCTAAGCATTATGATCCTGCTATAGATTATGATAATTCTGATTGGGATGATGTTCCTATGCCTATTACTTATGTTAGTGATCATGATTGGGAAAAGCACTCTACTTTTAATATTGAAAATCTTTTTGGTACCAATTCTAAGGTTAATAATTGTTGTACCATTAGTGCTATCCATGTTCCTTCTTATGATGATATGTTTGATGAATATGCTTTGCGACATAGTAGTTCTCTATCTTGTGATGATACTAAGCCTCTAGTTTATGATGGTTATGATGATGAGTATAATATTTTTAGTTCACCTACTTTTGAGGAGAAAATTAGTTATGATTACAATATACCTCCTATTTTTGATGATTATGGTGATGAGAATAATTATTCTGTTGAATCTGCTCCTACTACTATTGTTCATGTGGGGAGTATTAATTCTTTTATGCATGTGGCTCATGATAGGGATGCTTTATGTGATAGTTATATTGTTAGTTCTATTCATGATGCTACTGAAAGTTATTATGAAAAAGGGAAACATGGTTTGATGGATCTCAACAATATTGAGTTTCCCCTCTTTATGTTGCAATTCTTGAAGTTGTATTTGTTTTGCCTTCCTATGCTTTTTGCTTTGCGCTTTCATGACTTATCTCTTTACAAGACTATTTTTCATAGGAAGTGGTTTAGATTTAAATGTGTTCCATACTTGCTTTTTGATGCTCTCTATTGCTTTAAGTTCCTATATGGCGCCTTTGCCTCAAGCTCGTATATGGCGCCCACATGAGCATCTTTGCAAATTACTGCGCCTAGCTCAAAGGCGTTAAAGAAAAGCACTCTTGGGAGATAACCCATTGTTTATTTTTCAGTACTTTTTCTTTTATTTGAGTCTTGGAAGTCATTACTACTTTAATGACCGCTCCTTATCCTTTTTATTTCGTTGTTGTGCCAAGAGAAGCCTCTAATTCGAGTGAGGTAAAGATTTGGGGATGTTGCTGTCCTAAAACTGTTTTCGGTGCTGCACCGTAAAAATTCGTGAAAATTCTCTGTAAATCTTTTGGACCTGCGATTTCTTGTGCATATGCCCCAGGTTATATCCAAACTTTCATTAGTTTAACACTTTTTGATTTGAGCAACAGAAAACCCCTCAAAAATTCGACCTTTGTCAGCTGTTCTGTTTTGACAGATTTCTGCCAATATTTGTGTTTGCCGCTTTATCGCTTTATTTTTTAGTTCTTTTGATCACGGAACTTTTGGCGAAGTTGCTACAGTAGTATATACTTTATATGTGGTGGTTTTAGGTTGAAACCTGAAGCAAAAAGACGTTGATTATATGTTATGCTACACTAATGTTGCTAATAGAATTTTGTTTAGTTTTGTATGAAGGAAGTTTTCAAGTGTAGGGATTGGAGAATGATGAGATGAGATGAAGAATGGACAAAAGCTCAAGCTTGGGGATGCCCATTCACCCCAAGAAATATTCAAGAAGTAGAAGCATCAAAGCTTGGGGATGCCCCCGAGGCACCCCTTCTTCATTGGCAAAAATCAGGTCACCTTTCAAGACACTATATTTTTATTGCTTCATGCACTATGCATTTTTCTTGGAGCGTCTTTTCTTTTGTTTTAAGTTTTATTTTGTTTTGTTTGCTGCAATAAATGTTTTGATCACATCATGTTCTTTTTGGAGGAGATGAACTCGCTTTTCATTTGCCAAGAACACTCTAGTTTTGACTCTTATCGTTCAATGAGTGTTCTTCTTTTTCTGCTACTGCTTTTGGTTTTCGTTTTCGCCTTGCTTTTTGTTCAGATCTTGTTTTATCTTTGCATCAAGGTGTATTTTGACCTCTGGTCTATGTTGGTTTTCCTCAAAAGAGTTTCATCAAAAAGGTTTGAATGGTGTTGGAAAAGAGAAAAAGCTTTATGCAAAAAAGTGGTACAAGTAGGAGCTTGTTTAGACTGCGGCCTAGGCTTTTGCATGTCATGCTTGATGTCTTTTTGATAGTATGCTTAGTGGTTTTGCTGTAGTATGACTTGTCTCAAATAACTGAGATTGCTTAATGAGCCTTTGAAAAAATCATGCGTTGTTTTAATTATTTGGAAGCTTTATTTGGGTTGACTTGGCGCATGCTCACACATGTTAGACTCATACAAAGTCGCCAATAGCCTCTATGATCATTTAGTTTTTGACTTTTGATGCCATCTTATGCTTCTTTTAATGTTGCTTTGTTGCTTTGTGTAACACCCCCACTTTTGTTGCCCAAGTTAAAAACTTTACTTAAGTACTTTTGTGGGTAATTAAAAACTTTTGCTCAGCAATGTATGTGTGCCCTATGAATGCATGATTGCATGCGTGTGCTAGCATGTGTGTTTTCGTATGATTAGGTATGTGCATGATTTTTTTTTGTGTGCAAGTGTGTATGCCTATGATTTCATGTGAGTGTGTTGGTTTATTTAAACCTTGTTTCTTTTCAACACATGGTTCTTACCTAGGAAGTGTGCTATGATTTTATGCAGCATATTTTGACCCTAGCTCATAATGGTGTGCACCAAAAATCCTAAGTATAGATCATGTGTGAGATCATCCCTCTTTCCTTTTTCCTTTTCTTTTATTTTTGCTCCTTTATTTGGAAATAGAAGTTTCTCCAAAACACTAGCATATATAGTTCAAAAATTTCCAAACTTTGGGCATGTGTTCTTAAACCCATTAGACACCTCTGGAGACTATCCTTGCTCAATTTTCAAACTTAGTTTGAAAGATCCAAATTCAAATTTGAATTTCGGCCTCAAAGACCCTCACCATTGTTTTCTCTCTTGCTTTCTTCCTTTTCTCTCTTCTTTTTCCTGCAAATCGACCAAGAGGAGGAAGGAGATCAGCCTGGATCTCCTCTCTGAGACCAAAGGGATCTGGGGGAAATCTTTTCCCCTTGTCCTATTCGGTTGGAATCGAGGAGGAGGGGGAGCCCGATGCAAACCCCTCTGCTAAACCCCTCTCTCCCTCTCTGATCTCAACCAGCCGCCGCCCTCGACCCCCAGTAGACGATCACCACCCTACTGGAACCCTACCACGACCCCACCCCGCAGAGACACGCCAGCAGCACCCCACGCCGCCCCGCCAGTCGCCATGGCCACCATGGGCATCCCCACTTGGTCAGCAAGGCACCGTCCGCCTCCTGCCCTGTCACTTCGCCGCCGGCCTCACACCGAGCCCAGGGATCAATTCCCCAAGCCAGCCCAGCTCGAGACCTAACGTGCACCGCGCCCCGACCGTGCCAGACCGACGTCGACCGAGCCGCCAGAGCGGCCAGAGCGGGCATGCTATTCTCGTGCGCCGCGACCTCTCCTGACCCTGCACCTCACACACACCCGCATGGCATCGCACGCACATCACACTGCCACCCTTGCCCATCCCCGCGGTGCACCACAACGACCCAGCCGCACACCGTTTTCCTTGCTGCACCTCTGAACCCATCACGATTTCACGAGAAACCGCCATCCACCGACACCCTTTTCGTGTCCCCTAGAACCAGCTCACAACGCCGCCCCTATACGCCACCCACGGTAGCCAATCGTCGACGACGAGGTGCACCCTAGACCGAGCTCACGTCGGCAGATAAAAGCTGGAGCACCTTCTCTGGAACTCTCTCTCCCTCTCATTTGCCCCCTCACCATTCTCTCTCACTCCCTCAGTCACTCCGCCTTGAAGCCGACGCAGAGCCACGACCGAAGCTCATCGGAGCTGCGGTAGATCGACGGCAGCTGGGGAGGTCGCCGTCGATAGACCCCGCTACCTCTCTGTTCTTCTCTCAAGCCGAGATCACTGTCGCATCGCCTAGACCTCACCTTGTTCTCGCTCTCATGCAGGAAGGAGGTGGAGCTGACGTTGCCATCCCCGTAGACGAGCGAACCATGGTGGAACCCCCGGCCCATCCCTAGCTCCTGCATGCAACATCTGCGGCCGCCATCACCGTCTCCGACCTCGCCTCGGCCGATTCCATCCCTCACCTGACCTCGACGACCTCGGTGAGCTTCTCCCCCGCCGAAACCCTAGCTGGCATCGCCTTCTCGCGCGCATGCAGCAGCTCATAACGACGACGACGGACAGCCATCGATCGTCGCCTAATCCGACGGCCAGAGTCCCGTACCGATTCGCCCCTCACCCCGTGCTGGCCAGCGAGCCGGCTGGGCTGGATCTGGCCCAGATCTGGCTTGGCCTGGCCAGATCCGGCATGTCTCTTTTTTTTCTTTGGTTTTATTCAATTGTTGGTTAAGTGCTGCGATTTAAATCAGTTTAAAAATGTTTTAAGCCTCAGAAAAATATGATTCAAATTTTGCTGGGTTCAGTATAAAGTTGTCTATCACCTGGTGCTGCATGTTTGATTTTTAGGCTCCTAGATAATATCTGAGGATTAATTAGAGTAGATCTATAGATATTCACCTATTTATGCAAATATGTGGTTCAGTTTGATGAAATTTGTTATTTCCAATTTTCCCAGATGCTGTAGTGCAATATGGATTTATAGGCACTGGTTTCACTAATTTAGGAGTTGTGCTTTGTTTCTAGAAATGAAATTAGTGATGTCAATATCCTGCAGTAATTGTTTTATTGTGCTCAAAATAATTATTATTTTGGAATGATTCTACTTGTGGTGTATTAGTCATTCCATTAGCTTTCCAAAATGACCTCTGGTAGGATTGTTGGACTTACATATTATTTTAGGGTATTGTTTTGCTATTCTAGTGATTTCTAGAATTGATAAATCTTTATTAAATTACCTCTATACTATTTAAATTTGATTCTAGTGATGTTGGTTCTGTTATATTGTGGGTTGTCAGTAGATATGTTGGTGCCATGTTTTAATGCCTATTTATGCATGCAAGTGATTGCTTGTGAGTGATTATTAGGATACAACTAGAAATTGTTTGTTGTGATGTTGATAATTGTTTCCTTTCTAAAATAGATATATATTCTGTTATCTAAACTTGTTTGCTTCAGATACTCAAATACTTAAGTGTGTGTTGATTGCTGGATGAAATCCCTTGTATGCATGAATGCTTATCGTGTGTGTCTTCGTTTCCCTTTTTCGGGCGATAGAATCGAACGACGACTGTGTGGAGGAGGGAGAAGTGTTTGAGTACCAGGAGGAGGGTGATCAGGGACAAGCCAATCAAGGCAAGCCATCTACTTGTTGCATATCTGAATCCTAATATGTCACTATGCATTGCTCTACTCTTGCTCCCATTACTATGCATTGTATTCTTATATTGCTATTTCCCTTATGTAGCAATAGTTGGCAACTTAGCTCCACAAGTCGATTTGCTATCATCTCTAAAGATGACACCTTTGACACCTACTCAATACCCTGAAAAATAGAGACTCGATGATTAGCATCAAAGTCTTTGGGAAACACTTGTAGTGGAGCCAAAAACTCTAGGATTGGGAATACTTCCTCTGGAAAGATTTTCGAAAATGTTTTCGAACACCTTGGAGTAGTTACTACTCCATTGAGATGTTTACAAATGATTTTATAAACATGGAGCTGGACTTGGGAGGTATAGAAATTGGTGGATTTCTGAAAAGTGGCATTGTGTATAAGTGTTCGCCAAACCAATTACTCCCGTGCAACCACATTACCCGGTATGGGACGGGCTTAGTCTGAAGTCTATGTGCTTTAGTGCGGGGAGCCTCATACTATATAGGGGTTTGCAGGACTCCAGAATCCGGGTTGCCGCTAGTTTATGGGCAATAGTAAATCGGGATCCTTCAGGATTTATCCGGCCGGAAGACACTTGGGTTCTCCCGCCGTGGCGCCGGAGTGACACTCTGAAGGAGGTACTACCGGGGCGTGCCGGGGACGTAAACTCCACAGGGTAGGCACCCGTACTAAGGTAGATAGATGGAGGGCTTCGATCGATTATCCGAACCCCGCATACTGGTGTATGACGGTCTGTGGTGGCATCCCGGCGGATTTATCGAATGGTGTGGGTAAAGTGTACAACCTCTGCAGAGTGTAATCTATTTGAATAGTCGTGTCCTCGGTCATGGATGGTTGGAATGGCCATACTTAACCTGTGTCAGGTTTTGGTTTTATAAAAGGGTTTTTCTGGAAAAATGGAGGTTTGTGCCGGACGGAGTACTTGGAGGGTACGGCCGTGGCACGGAACTGGGTCGGAGTACTTGGAGGGTACTGCCGATGACTTGAGGTGGTCATGTTCAATAGGCCACCGATCTTTTCTCAAAAGGAGTTTCCCCCTTTCCTTGAGATCTTACTAAAAGTTTCTAAAAGTCTTCTTTAATAAGGATATAGAAATGTCGTGGGACATGCTATATCGACACGAGAAGTTAGTAGCACATGGTCACTGAAACTAAGCCAACCCTTGCTACAGCCATATAGCATGTGAATGTTTTTCTCCCTTAGATGGTTTGCGAGTACAATTCCAAAATGTACTCATGGCTTTGTCCCTGGCTATTAACTTGGCCAGACTTTGGAGATGACTATGAAGAAGATGATGAGGAGTATGATGACGCCGGTGCGAATTAGGACTCGTTTCCTGATCAGTCGCCTGTAGGGTAGTAGGCCTGACTTGGGTCACTACGCTGCGTGTAACCGCTGCTGCTTATGTTAGTCGTGTCTGTTGAACTTGCCCTGCGTGGCGTTTGTATTCAGCCAAGAGGCTATGTAAGACTTAATGACTTATTTATGTAATGGATGATGTATCTGTAATGCCAACTCTGTTATGTGGATTCATGACGGTCTCCTGGGATCGTGAATTGTATGCATAACGGGAATTCCGGGTGGTAAGCCGGGGTCCACACAGAGTTGGTATCAGAGCCATCCTGACCTTAGGAAACCCTAGTTTAGCATGGGCGTTAGACCGGACCAAAAACTACTTTCTTAAAATAAAAGAGATGGCTTTATATATCAAAGGTAAATATATATTGCTCTCATCTCTTCCCTTATTCTTTAAGCATCTTTAATTACTTGCATTTAAATTCAAGTTTTTACTTATGTATAAATTTTGCACACTTGGGTAAGTAATTAATAAACTCTACTCTAAAATTTGTGTAGATGGATGCTCTTACCGCGCACCGTCAGGTTGGTACCCACGAGGACGTACTGGTCTTCGAGAGGGATTTGGTGGAGTTGACCGCGTGCCTCGGACGACCGCGTCCCGAGGTGCGAGGCTATCAGCTGTTCGAGGAGGGCACCCGCGAGCTGGCTATCCGTGTGGTATGCCAGGTCCGCGGGAGGGAGGTTCCGCCCACCTCACCGGAGTTCACCTTTGAGGTGATCGAGCGCAACTGGGGCGGCGGCCTGATGCGCGTTCTGCGTCACGCCATCTCGCGCCTCGTCCACCTCCACTACGACGAGTTACTTGGGACTCGTTACAAGCACTACGGGAGGGTCGACGCCGATGGCTTTCCCCATCAGGCCGCGGCGCACACTCCCTTCAGCCGCCACTTCTGCCACACCGAGGCTCTCCTGCACCACACACAGGAGCATCTGGACCATGTCCGGATGGTCGCCGACGAGAGGGGACTTGAGCTTGCCGTTCTCCGTGAGGACCTCCAGGAGTCTATCTTCTCACGTCACCGTCTTCTCTCTGCCAAGAGGAAGATCGTGAAGAAGAACAAGGCTCTGAGGAGGCCTGTCCGCGAGCTGGAGGACCACTTGGCTTCTCTTGAGAGCCACGTGTCCGAGTTGGAGGAGGAGACCGCTGAGCTCCGCAAGGAGAACGAGGAGGTACTTGGCCGCGACGACGACCACCAGGAGGCGTTCGACGAGGAGCCCGCTAGTACCGATGACGATGACCGTGGTAGCGAGAGCGGTGATGACCGCAACGTTATCCTCGACTTCTACGCTCCTGAGACTCCTAGCGAGGAGGACCCCGAGGAGCTAGTTCCCCACGTCAGCGGCGACGAGTAGATCTCACCACTTTACCACTCAGATGTTAGTTTGACCCTTTTGCGTATCGGTGTTGTATGGTCTATCTAGAACCATTTGCTATGCTTGTTGTATGCGGCTATGTGTGGTATGTGTGTGTGTATGGACATGTTTGGCACCATTTTGCTTGTATATATTATGTATGCATGGACTTGTTATGCATGGTTGTTGGAGCATGTTATGTATGGTTGCCATGGATGTATGCTATGCATGAGTGTAGTTCCTTTCTCTCTTATGAAACCTGCATAAGTTTTCCTTGTTATAAATCTCACCAATCCACTTCTCTCCAGAATGGCTCCGGAGACTCGTGCCCACGCTGGTAACAACCCGCCCCCACCTCCTGAGCCCGACATGACGCAGGTGCTGCGACTCCTGTTGGAGGAGCGTGAAGCAGCACGCGCCGAGCGTCAAGCCAACCTAGCCACACTCCAGCAACTCGCCCAGATGGCCACCAACCACAACAACAATGGTGGCAACGATGATGAGGAACCTCGCAACACGCTTAGGAACTTCCAAAACTCCAACCCGCCAACATTCACCAAGTCTACCGAACCCCTGGATGCCGACGACTGGCTCCGCACCATCGAGAACAAGCTCGAGTATGCGGGAGTTGGAGCAAACGAGAAGGTGCTCTACGCCACCCATTTCCTAGCTGGCGCAGCGGGCGCATGGTGGGAGAACGTCCGTGCCATGCAGCCCGAGAGCCAAGTGATGACTTGGGAAGCCTTCAAGACCAAGTTCCGCAAGGCCCACATTCCATCTGGACTCATCAAGATTATGCGTGACAAGTTCCTTAACCTCAAGCAAGGAAGTATGAGTGTCACCAAATACCTCGACAAGTTCACCACCTGGGGGAGGTATGCCCCTAACGACATCGACACCGATGAGAAGAAGCAGGAGCGCTTCATGAATGGACTTCAGGAAGACCTGCAGCCTTATCTGATCGTCGTGCCATACAATGATCTGGAGTCCCTGGTTGATGCTGCTATTATGGTCGAGGACAAGAACAAGGCTGCCCGTGAAAGCTGGAAGAGGAGAATGATGAGTCAGGGTGGATCAAGCAGTCAGAGATCCCGCAACATGCCCCCATCAAGGTCTGCGCCACCCCCTCAGAGGTTCGCCTCTCAAGCTCCTAGGCCCAACAACCCTAACCGCCAGTACTCAAGCAACCGCCCCTCCAGCGGGAATCCTTCTGGAGGGAATCGCAACACCTTCAACCCTGTCAACCGCAGCCAAGGAAGTGGCTGCTATACTTGTGGCCAGCCAGGGCATATCTCTAAGGAGTGCCCCCTGAAGAAACCCTCCGCACCGAGCCTCAGCGCGCCTAAACCCAATCAGGGTCAAGGCCGTGGACCATCTGGACGGAACCCGAAGAACCAAGCAAATGTAGCAAGGGGCCGCCTGAACCATGTCTCTGCTGAAGAAGCTGCTGAAGCACCTGATATCGTTCTGGGTACGTTTCTTGTCAACACCACCCCTGCAAGAGTACTGTTTGATTCTGGTGCATCCCATTCTTTCGTGACCGAGAACTTCGTTGAAAAGGGAAAGCTAGAACCAACCATGATGCCTAGAACTATGTTAGTCCAGATTCCCGGGTCAGTCATGAAAACTAAGAGGAATTGCATAGATGTGCCCGTAGATATCCATGGGAAGTCATTCAAGGCCAACCTGATCATTTTAGGCACAAAGGGTTTGGACATGGTGCTTGGAATGGACTGGATGTCCAAGTACCAGGGTCATATAGACTGCGCTCGGAAAGCTATAACCGTAACCAGCAGCGATGGAGTTCAAATTGAGCACATCGCAACTATGCCATCCCGCAAAGCCTACTACAAGAAGTCTGTCTCTGGGCCGACTCCTGATCAAGTTCCGGTGGTATGTGAGTACCCCGACGTCTTCCCTGAGGAGTTGCCAGGTATGCCCCCTGACCGGGATATCGAGTTCGTAATTGAGTTGATTCCCGGAACAGCCCCCATTGCTCAGCGACCTTACCGTATGAACCCCCAAGAACTTGAGGAGTTAAAGAAGCAACTTGCTGACATGCTCAGCAAAGGCCTTATCCGCCCCAGCGCTTCACCATGGGGATCGCCTGTTCTGTTTGTGGACAAGCGAGAAGGTACCATACGACTATGTGTGGATTACCGTAAACTCAACGAGGTAACCATCAAGAATAAATACCCACTCCCGAAGATTGAAGACTTGTTTGATCAGCTGAATGGAGCCAAAGTGTTCTCCAAGATTGATCTCCGCACCGGATATCATCAGCTGAAAGTCCGAGAGTCCGATATTCCCAAGACTGCTTTCACCACTCGCTATGGCCTATTCGAGTACACCGTCATCTCTTTCGGCCTAACCAATGCCCCCGCCTATTTCATGAATCTCATGAATAAGGTATTCATGAAGTTCCTCGACAAGTTTGTGGTGGTTTTCATCGACGACATCTTGGTCTATTCTAAGACCGAGGAAGAGCACGCAGAGCATCTGCGGCTAGTTTTGGGAACCCTGCGTGAACACCAACTTTACGCCAAGTTCAGCAAATGTGAATTTTGGCTGAAAGAAGTTGGATTTCTTGGCCATGTACTCTCAGCTGGAGGAGTATCTGTGGACCCCTCAAAAATCACCTCCATCATGGGAAAGAAAGCCCCAACCAACCCCACCGAAGTCCGAGCCTTCCTTGGATTAGCCGGATACTATCAAAAATTTGTAGAAGGGTTTTCCAGCATCGCTCGCCCATTGACTCAGCTGCTCAAGAAAGATAAGAAGTTTGAGTGGACTGAGAAGTGCGAGCAGAGTTTCCAAGAACTCAAGAAGAGACTAGTGACAACCCCCATTCTGACCATGCCCGACATTTCCAAGAGCTTTGACGTCTTCTGCGATGCATCCAAGCTTGGTCTTGGGAGTGTCCTTATGCAAGACGGCAAGGTTATTGCCTACCTGTCCCGTCAACTACGCCCTCACGAGTTGAATTACCCTACTCATGACCTTGAGCTTGCCGCTGTTGTCCATGCCCTCAAGACATGGCGACACTATCTTATGGGAAATCGTTGTGAGATTTACACCGACCACAAGAGCCTCAAGTATATCTTCTCCCAGAAAGAGTTGAATATGAGACAACGGAGATGGATTGAACTCATCAAAGACTACGACCTAGGCATTCATTACCATCCTGGTAAAGCAAATGTGGTCGCCGATGCCCTCAGCCGAGACCCCTGTTCCCTTAATGCCATGTTGAAAGCAAACCAACCAACCCTATGCGAGGAATTCGAGAAGTTTGGACTTGAGCTAGTAAGTCATGGTTTCTTGGCAAACCTTGAAGTCCGACCTACTCTCTCTGACCAAATCAAGGAAGCTCAGAAGGGTCACGAGAGTATCGAGGGTATTAAACGAAGGATGGGACGAGAGGAAGTACCTGGGTTTTCCGTCGACCAGGAAGGTGTGCTATGGTATAATGGCCGCCTGTGCGTTCCTAACATTGAAGAGTTGAAGCAGTCCCTTCTGAAGGAGGCCCAGGATACCCCTTATTCTATTCATCCCAGAGGCACCAAGATGTACCAAGACTTGAAGGAATGATTTTGGTGGCACAGTATGAAGCGGGAGATAGCCTTTTACATTGCCCGGTGCGACGTCTGTCAACGCGTCAAGGCCGAGCATCAAAGACCTGTAGGCTTACTGCAACCCTTGAAGGTACCGTTATGGAAGTGGGAGGAGGTCGGCATGGATTTTATTACTGGATTACCAACCTCCAAGCGGGGACATGATTCTATATGGGTCATCATGGACCACCTCACGAAGGTCGCCCATTTTATCCCCGTCAAGACCACTGACCATGGAAACCATCTAGCAGAGTTGTATATCTCCCGCATCGTCAGCCTTCATGGTGTTCCCAAGACCATCGTCTCAGATCGAGGGCCCCAGTTTACCTCGCGATTTTGGGCAAAACTCCAGGAAGCTTTAGGCACCAAGTTATCCTTCAGCACAGCCTACCACCCACAAACTGGAGGTCAAACCGAACGAGTAAACCAAATCCTTGAAGATATGTTGCGAGCTTGTGTTCTGTCTTATGGAACCAAGTGGGAAGACTGTCTGCCATTCGCGGAGTTTTCCTACAATAATAGCTACCAAGCTAGCTTGCAAATGGCCCCTTTTGAAGCCCTCTACGGACGCAAGTGCCGTACCCCTCTCAACTGGTCCGAGACTGGAGAAAGCCAAGTATTTGGGCCCGATATCATTAAGGAGGCCGAAGAGCAAGTCCAGCTCATTCGAAATCGTCTGAAGGCAGCCCAATCCCGGCAGAAGAGCTATGCTGACTCTAAGAGAAGGCCGGTTACCTTCAACGTGAGAGATTTTGTCTATCTTCGAGTGACACCGCTCAAGGGTATGCAACACTTCCATGTTAAGGGTAAGCTTGCACCCCGCTATATCGGCCCATTCAAGATACTAGAATGCCACGGAGAGATGTCCTACAAGCTAGCGCTACCCTCAGAATTGTGTGAGTTCCATGATGTCTTCCACATGTCGCAACTCCGCAAATGCCTTCAAGTTCCTAACAAACCCGAGACCTTCACCGAGATCGATCACAACTCCATCGACCTGAACTCCGATCTCACTTACCGGGAGAGACCAATCCGCATTCTTGAAGAAGACGTCCGTCTTACCCGTAGACGCAAGATCAAGATGTATAAGGTGCAGTGGAGTAACCATACCGAAGAGGAAGCCACTTGGGAACGTGAGGATTATCTTCGGCGAGAATTTCCCGGACTACTTCACGCTTAACTACGGAATCTCGGGACGAGATTCTTTTAAGGGGGGAAGGTCTGTAACACCCCCACTTTTGTTGCTCAAGTTAAAAACTTTACTTAAGTACTTTTGTGGGTAATTAAAAACTTTTGCTCAGCAATGTATGTGTGCCCTATGAATGCATGATTGCATGCGTGTGCTAGCATGTGTGTTTTCGTATGATTAGGTATGTGCATGATTTTTTTTTTGTGCAAGTGTGTATGCCTATGATTTCATGTGAGTGTGTTGGTTTATTTAAACCTTGTTTCTTTTCAACACATGGTTCTTACCTAGGAAGTGTGCTATGATTTTATGCAGCATATTTTGACCCTAGCTCATAATGGTGTGCACCAAAAATCCTAAGTATAGATCATGTGTGAGATCATCCCTCTTTCCTTTTTCCTTTTCTTTTATTTTTGCTCCTTTATTTGGAAATAGGAGTTTCTCCAAAACCCTAGCATATATAGTTCAAAAATTTCCAAACTTTGGGCATGTGTTCTTAAACCCATTAGACACCTCTGGAGACTATCCTTGCTCAATTTTCAAACTTAGTTTGAAAGATCCAAATTGAAATTTGAATTTCGGCCTCAAAGACCCTCACCATTGTTTTCTCTCTTGCTTTCTTCCTTTCTCTCTTCTTTTTCCTGCAAACCGACCAAGAGGAGGAAGGAGATCAGCCTGGATCTCCTCTCTGAGACCAAAGGGATCTAGGGGAAATCTTTTCCCCTTGTCCTATTCGGTTGGAATCGAGGGGGAGGGGGAGCCCGATGCAAACCCCTCTGCTAAACCCCTCTCTCCCTCTCTGATCTTAACCAGCCGCCGCCCTCGACCCCCAGTAGATGATCACCACCCTACTGGAACCCTACCACGACCCCACCCCGCAGAGACATGCCAGCAGCACCCCACACCGCCCCGCCAGTCGCCATGGCCACCGTGGGCATCCCCACTTGGTCAGCAAGGCACCGTCCGTCTCCTGCCCTGTCACTTCGCCGCTGGCCTCACACCGAGCCCAGGGATCAATTCCCCAAGCCAGCCCAGCTCGAGACCTAACGTGCACCGCGCCCCAACCATGCCAGACCGACGTCGACCGAGCTGCCAGAGCGGGCACGCCATTCCCATGCGCCGCGACCTCTCCTGACCCTGCACCTCGCACACACCCGAACGACATCGCACGCATGTCACACTGCGACCCTTGCCCATCCCCGCGGTGCACCACAACGACCCAGCTGCACACCGTTTTCCCTGCTGCACCTCTGAACTCATCACGATTTCATGAGAAAGCGCCGTCCACCGACACCCTTTTCATGTCCCCTAGAACTAGCTCACAACGCCGCCCCTATACGCCGCCCACGGTAGCCAATCGTCGACGACGAGGTGCACCCTAGACTGAGCTCACATCGGTAGATAAAAGCTGGAGCACCTTCTCTGGAACTCTCTCTCCCTCTCATTTGCCCCCTCACCATTCTCTCTCACTCCCTCAGCCACTCCGCCTTGAAGCCGACGCAAAGCCACGACCGAAGCTCGTCGGAGCTACGGTAGATCGACGGCAGCTGGGGAGGTCGCCATCGACAGACCCCGCTACCTCTCTATTCTTCTCTGGAAGCTGGGACCGTCGCATCGCCTAGACCTCACCTTGTTCTCGCTCTCATGCAGGAAGGAGGTGGAGCTGACGTTGCCATCCCCGTAGACGAGCGAACCATGGTGGAACCCCCGGCCCATCCCTAGCTCCTGCATGCAACATCTGCGGCCGCCATCACCGTCTCCGACCTCGCCTCGGCCGATTCCATCCCTCACCTGACCTCGACGACCTCGGTGAGCTTCTCCCCCGCCGAAACCCTAGCTGGCATCGCCTTCTCGCGCGCATGCAGCAGCTCATAACGACGACGACGGACAGCCATCGATCGTCGCCTAATCCGACGGCCAGAGTCCCGTACCGATTCGCCCCTCACCCCGTGCTGGCCAGCGAGCCGGCTGGGCTGGATCTGGCCCAGATCTGGCTTGGCCTGGCCAGATCCGGCATGTCTCTTTTTTTTCTTTGGTTTTATTCAATTGTTGGTTAAGTGCTGCGATTTAAATCAGTTTAAAAATGTTTTAAGCCTCAGAAAAATATGATTCAAATTTTGCTGGGTTCAGTATAAAGTTGTCTATCACCTGGTGCTGCATGTTTGATTTTTAGGCTCCTAGATAATATCTGAGGATTAATTAGAGTAGATCTATAGATATTCACCTATTTATGCAAATATGTGGTTCAGTTTGATGAAATTTGTTATTTCCAATTTTCCCAGATGCTGTAGTGCAATATGGATTTATAGGCACTGGTTTCACTAATTTAGGAGTTGTGCTTTGTTTCTAGAAATGAAATTAGTGATGTCAATATCCTGCAGTAATTGTTTTATTGTGCTCAAAATAATTATTATTTTGGAATGATTCTACTTGTGGTGTATTAGTCATTCCATTAGCTTTCCAAAATGACCTCTGGTAGGATTGTTGGACTTACATATTATTTTAGGGTATTGTTTTGCTATTCTAGTGATTTCTAGAATTGATAAATCTTTATTAAATTACCTCTATACTATTTAAATTTGATTCTAGTGATGTTGGTTCTGTTATATTGTGGGTTGTCAGTAGATATGTTGGTGCCATGTTTTAATGCCTATTTATGCATGCAAGTGATTGCTTGTGAGTGATTATTAGGATACAACTAGAAATTGTTTGTTGTGATGTTGATAATTGTTTCCTTTCTAAAATAGATATATATTCTGTTATCTAAACTTGTTTGCTTCAGATACTCAAATACTTAAGTGTGTGTTGATTGCTGGATGAAATCCCTTGTATGCATGAATGCTTATCGTGTGTGTCTTCGTTTCCCTTTTTCGGGCGATAGAATCGAACGACGACTGTGTGGAGGAGGGAGAAGTGTTTGAGTACCAGGAGGAGGGTGATCAGGGACAAGCCAATCAAGGCAAGCCATCTACTTGTTGCATATCTGAATCCTAATATGTCACTATGCATTGCTCTACTCTTGCTCCCATTACTATGCATTGTATTCTTATATTGCTATTTCCCTTATGTAGCAATAGTTGGCAACTTAGCTCCACAAGTCGATTTGCTATCATCTCTAAAGATGACACCTTTGACACCTACTCAATACCCTGAAAAATAGAGACTCGATGATTAGCATCAAAGTCTTTGGGAAACACTTGTAGTGGAGCCAAAAACTCTAGGATTGGGAATACTTCCTCTGGAAAGATTTTCGAAAATGTTTTCGAACACCTTGGAGTAGTTACTACTCCATTGAGATGTTTACAAATGATTTTATAAACATGGAGCTGGACTTGGGAGGTATAGAAATTGGTGGATTTCTGAAAAGTGGCATTGTGTATAAGTGTTCGCCAAACCAATTACTCCCGTGCAACCACATTACCCGGTATGGGACGGGCTTAGTCTGAAGTCTATGTGCTTTAGTGCGGGGAGCCTCATACTATATAGGGGTTTGCAGGACTCCAGAATCCGGGTTGCCGCTAGTTTATGGGCAATAGTAAATCGGGATCCTTCAGGATTTATCCGGCCGGAAGACACTTGGGTTCTCCCGCCGTGGCGCCGGAGTGACACTCTGAAGGAGGTACTACCGGGGCGTGCCGGGGACGTAAACTCCACAGGGTAGGCACCCGTACTAAGGTAGATAGATGGAGGGCTTCGATCGATTATCCGAACCCCGCATACTGGTGTATGACGGTCTGTGGTGGCATCCCGGCGGATTTATCGAATGGTGTGGGTAAAGTGTACAACCTCTGCAGAGTGTAATCTATTTGAATAGTCGTGTCCTCGGTCATGGATGGTTGGAATGGCCATACTTAACCTGTGTCAGGTTTTGGTTTTATAAAAGGGTTTTTCTGGAAAAATGGAGGTTTGTGCCGGACGGAGTACTTGGAGGGTACGGCCGTGGCACGGAACTGGGTCGGAGTACTTGGAGGGTACTGCCGATGACTTGAGGTGGTCATGTTCAATAGGCCACCGATCTTTTCTCAAAAGGAGTTTCCCCCTTTCCTTGAGATCTTACTAAAAGTTTCTAAAAGTCTTCTTTAATAAGGATATAGAAATGTCGTGGGACATGCTATATCGACACGAGAAGTTAGTAGCACATGGTCACTGAAACTAAGCCAACCCTTGCTACAGCCATATAGCATGTGAATGTTTTTCTCCCTTAGATGGTTTGCGAGTACAATTCCAAAATGTACTCATGGCTTTGTCCCTGGCTATTAACTTGGCCAGACTTTGGAGATGACTATGAAGAAGATGATGAGGAGTATGATGACGCCGGTGCGAATTAGGACTCGTTTCCTGATTAGTCGCCTGTAGGGTAGTAGGCCTGACTTGGGTCACTACGCTGCGTGTAACCGCTGCTGCTTATGTTAGTCGTGTCTGTTGAACTTGCCCTGCGTGGCGTTTGTATTCAGCCAAGAGGCTATGTAAGACTTAATGACTTATTTATGTAATGGATGATGTATCTGTAATGCCAACTCTGTTATGTGGATTCACGACGGTCTCCTAGGATCGTGAATTGTATGCATAACGGGAATTCCGGGTGGTAAGCCGGGGTCCCCACACTTTGCATGATTATGGCCGTTATTGCTCTCTTAGTTGGTCGCTTCCAGTCTTTTGCTAGCTCTCATTTTGTACTGAGTATGAGCTCTACTCGTGCATCCAACTCCCAAAAACCAAGTTTGCCATTTTGTCCACTATAAATTCCTATGCATGGTATTTGTAAGCCATTCCAAGTAAATTTTCATGTGCTACCTTTCAAAAAACCTTCAAAATACTTCTCATTTTGTGACACTGTTTTCAGCTCATGGGGACGTAGTGGTCAGATTTGCTATCTGCCATATTGCTTATTCCAAAAAGAAAAAAAAGAAGAAAAAAAAGAAGAAAAAAAAGGCACTCCTCCATGGAATGTGAATGTTGGTGGGCACCCGATGGAATCGGTTAGCCATGGTTTGTGAAAGGAAAAAAGGTGGGGAGGAGTGCCAAGCTTTATAAAAGAGCACAAAAGTGCCAATCTCTCTCTCAAAAACTTGCTTCATTTTTGTATGGAAGATAGTAAGAACCCCATTGCTAGTCGTTGACAAAAGCAACCACCTCTCAAAACCCAAGTTTTATCTCTCTGTTTTACAAATGAAAAGCTCTAGCACATGTTTAATCACTGCTTCCCTCTGCGAAGGGACTTTCTTTTACTTTTATGTTGAGTCACCACCTTCTATCTTTATGCACCATTAAGAGAGCATAGTTGTCATTCTTAGTATAATGTGCATTGTCCCAAAGTTTTCATTGATTGATTCATATTGTTGGTTTCACTTGTTCTTAAATTACTTGTATCTAGTCGCCCTCTTAAACTTGAAGGTGTCCTATGCATTTATGTTTTGCTCTCCATGAAGGTCAAGCTGAAAACCATTTGTATGTTTTTCCTTATGATTTGAACACACGTTTGACTTTCATTGTTTCATTTTCATGATCTTTTGTTTGTGTTCATTTTCATGTTTATAACATGGTTGCTAAGTTTCTATTATCAAGATTATGTCTTTCATGCCCATGTTTTAAGTTCTTTGATCTCAGCACTCAATGCTTTACCTATATGATCAAGATTGTGTAGGTGCATGTCACCTCAAAAATTATTTCTTTTGTTATCACTTACCTACTCGAGGATGAGCAGGAGTTAAGCTTGGGGATGCTTGATACGTCTCAAACGTATCTATAATTTTTGATGCTCCATGCTTGTTTTTACACCATTTGCCTTGTGTTTCGTTACACTTCGTGGCACTTTTATGCATTTTCCGGAACTAACCTATTAACAAGTCGCCACAGTGCTAGTTCCCTGTTTTCTGCTGTTTTTGTGTTTCAGAAAAGCTACACAGGAAATATTCTCGGAATTGGACGAAACAAGTTCCAGAAGTCTTATTTTTCCCGGAAGCTTCCCGAAGACCGAAAGAGAGCCGAAGGGGGGCCAGAGGCCGCCCTCACACATAGGTGGCGCGGCCCAGGTCCTGGCCGCGCCACCCTGGTGTGAGGAGCCCCTGGCTGCCCCCTGACGATGCCCCTTCGCCTATAAGAAGCCTCGGGATGGAAAACCCTAGGAGAGTCGGCGAAATTTCCAGAACAGTTCTGTAGCTCCGCCGCTGCCATCGACGAATTTCAGGGGACAGAAGTCTCTGTTCCGGCACCCTGCCGGGACAGGGAAGTGCCCCGGAGCCATCTCCATCGGTCTCCATCGCCGTCTCCGCCATCTCCATCGACCTCACCGCCATCTCCATCAACCTTGCTGTCTCCTATGATGAGGAGGGAGTAGTTCATCCCCGGGGCTGAGGGCTCTACCGGTAGCTATGTGGTTCACCTCTCTCTCCCATGATGTGATCTTTATGTGATCGTGAGCTTTGTATCATGTTGAATAAGTAGATGTTACTCTTCTTCATTATGTGTACTCTAGTGTGTTATTAAAGTAATCTATTCCTCCTACCATGGTGTAACGGTGATAGTGCGTGCATCATGGTGGTACTTGGTCTAGGCTACGATTGTGATCTCTTATGGATTATGAGAATAATTATCACTATGATAGTATTGAAGTGATCTATTCCTCCTTTCATGGTGTAATGTTGACAGTGTGTGCACCGTGTTAGTACTTGGTCTAAGTTGCAATAATATCTATCTTGAGTTGTGATTTGATTTGGATATCTCTATGAGTGGTGTTTGTCAAGTACTTGATGAACTTTAAGGAGTGCTTCGTAGCCCTACGCAATGATTAGTGTTATTCAATAGGAGAGTAATTCAGAGTACCATAGTGAAGAGAAGTTATCTATTGGTTCAATTATGTTATATTTGTTGGGAGTGTGTCCACTAGTGAAAGTATGATCCCTAGGCCTTGTTTCCAAGCATTGCACGCCATTTACTTCTTGTTTTGTTACATGTTTGCTCGCAGCGATATTTACTTCAAATCACATTTGCTACTTATAATCATCACTACTACTTGTATTTCACTATCTCTTCGCCGAACTAGTGCACCTATACATCTGACAAGTGTATTGGGTGTGTTGGGGACACAAGAGACTTTTTGTATCATAATTGCAGGGTTGCTTCAGAGGGATAGCTTTGACCTCTTCCTCCCTGAGTTCGATAAACCTTGGGTGATCCACTTAAGGGAAACTTGCTGCTGCTCTACAAACCTCTGCACTTGGAGGCCCAACACTGTCTACAAGAACAAAAGCGTGTGTAGACATCAAAGGGGGAGAAAGCTTGAAAGATGCTTGGTACCGTATTAGTAATTCCCATCATAGGTGTACAAAGAAGCATTCTACCATGATCCTCCTTAGAAATTTTTATGTTGGTATAACTAGTTGGTATAGGTACGTTCTTGATACTCTTGCAGGAGGTAATTTTCTGGGTACTCCCGCTCTTGAAGCATGCACTTTAATTGAAAGTTTAGTGGGAGTACCACCTATTCATGTTGTTAAAACTGAGGTCACTTTGGAGGAAGTTTTGGAAAAGCTTAGCTCTTTAGAAAAAAGTTTGCCAAATATCCTAGATAATGCTAGCCGCGTTAATGAATTGATAGAAAGTATCGGTAAGAGAATCACCGTTTTAGAAGCTAGCACTACTCTTGATAGTCAAAACCTTAGGATTGGGAAACTAGAGGAGTCCATGGAAACTTTAAGTTCAATTTTCTCTTCTCTTAAGTTTAAGAAGGAGAAAGCTTTTGGTGGAAAAGAGCAAAAATTTATGTATGTTCCCAAGGTGTCTGTGCCTAAACCGCAGCATGTTTTTAAGATTGGTAAGACTTTTAGTTCAACTAAGAGTGACTTGCAGGTTGAATCATCTTCGGGAACCTCTAAAGTGCCTAGTGTGGTAAGTGGTGATCTTGAGGAAAGAGTTGATCTTAATGCTTCTTTTGAAAATACTTGATTCGCATTTTCTGCGCCTAGCTCAAAGGCATTAAAGAAAAGCACTCTTGGGAGATAACCCAATGTTTTTACATTCAGTTTTTTTTCTTTTATTTGAGTCTTGGATGTTATTACTACTGTAATGACCTCTCCTTATCATTTTTATTTCGTTTTTGTGCCAAGAGGAGCCTCTAATTTGAGCGAGGTAAAATTTGGGGATGTTGCTGTCCTGAAACAGTTTTTGGTGCTGCACCGTAAATATTCGTGAAAATTCTCTGTATATCTTTTGGACCTGCGATTTCTTTTGCATATGCCCCAGGTTATATCCAAACTTTCATTAGTTGAACACTTTTTGATTTGAGCAACAGAAAACCCTCTAAAAATTCGACCTTTGTCAGCTGTTCTGTTTTGACAGATTTCTGCCAATATTTGTGTTTGCCGCTTTATCACTTTCTTTTTGAGTTCTTTTGATCACGGAACTTTTGGGGAAGTTGCTACAGTAGTATATACTTTATATGTGGTGGTTTTGAGTTGAAACCTGAAGCAAAAAGGGGTTGATTCAATGTTATGCTTACACTAATGTTGCTAATAGATTTGTGCTTAGTTTTGTATGAAGGAAGTTTTCAAGTGTAGGGATCGGAGAATGATGAGATGAGTTGAAGAATGGACAAAAGCTCAAGCTTGGGGATGCCCATGTCACCCCAAGAAATATCCAAGAAGTACAAGTGTCAAAGCTTGGAGATGCCCCCGAGGCACCCCTTCTTCATCGGCAAAAATCAGGTCACCTTTCAATATGCTATATTTTTATTGCTTCATGCATTATGTGTTTTTCTTGGAGCGTCAGTTGTTTTTAGTTTTCAGTTTTGTTTAGTTTTGTTTGCTGCAATAAATGGTTGCACCCCAACAAATTCCTTTTGGAGAAGTTGCCTTGTTTTTCATTTGCCAAGAACACTCCATTTTTCACTCTATTCGTTTCCACGAGTGTTCTCTTTTTCTAGAACTGTGTTTAGCTTTCGATTTTCGCCTTGATTTGTGTTCAGATCTTGTTATATATTTACATCAAGGTGTATTTTTTCCTCTTGTCTATATTGGTTTTCATCAAAAGAGGTGTTTATAAAAAGTTTGAATGGTGTTGGAAAAGAGAAAAAGCTTTATGCAAAAAAGTGGTACAAGAAGGAGCTTGTGTAGACTGCGGCCTAGGCTTTTGCATGTCGTGCTTGATGTCTTTTTGATAGCATGCTTAGTGGTTTTGCTGTAGCATGACTTGTCTCAAATGACTGAGATTGCTTAATGAGCCTTTGAAAAAATCATGCGTTGTTTTAATTATTTGGAAGCATTATTTTGGTTTTCTCCTTGATGCTTTATTTGGGTTGACTTGGCGCATGCTCACACATGTTAGACTCATACAAAGTCGCCATTGCCTCTATGATCATTTAGTTTTTGACTTTTGATACCATTTTATGCTTCTTTTAATGTCGCTTTGTCACTTTGCATGATTATGGCCGTTATTGCTCTCTTAGTTGGTCGCTCCCAGTCTTTTGCTAGCCCTCATTTTGTACTGAGTATGAGCTCTACTCGTGCATCCAACTCCTAAAAACCAAGTTTTTCCAAAGTGTCCACCATACATACCTATTAGCAATTTGCTATTCCAAAGTAAATTTGACTTGCTTTTATCTATCCTTCAAATTAAACTCTTTTTGGTGTTATGCGAAAATTGGTCAGTAAAGCTCTCACGAACCGGATGACACACTTTACTTTTCTCATTTTAAAATTTTGACATTGTGGTCTCTTATGTTGAGTTGTTATGCTTGCAAGTTGTAAGTTGGGAATTAGCCCAGCCATGCCGTCATGGGGCAAGCTTTCAACATTGCACTATCTTTCATTTGAGTTGATATCGTGATCTTTTGTTTATGGATACTCGCGATGTGAAATAAGTTGGGAATCTTGTGGGATCATGGAGTTTTTATATGTGTTAGGGAAACGCCTGGGCCGCTAATCTAAGCCATGCATAATTCATGGTGGAAATTTACAGCATGCCCATAGTGAACATTCGACGACGCATCTCGCAATAAAAAGCTATACCAATGGTAAATAAAAGAGATGCCGAGGTGCTCATTGTATGTTTGTCCTATCATTTTGATGTGGGCTTGTTCCATGTCATCGGGCATGGAGGTACCCCGTTGGCGGTTCTCGATGATACACATATATTTACAATGACAAGAGCTTGCTTGGGACTCTAAGTCAAGTAGCATGAGGTTTGGGTATTCGTATTCACGGGACACGAGGTTTTCAACTTATGATTTGTCAAGCATATGCAACATAAGTGTTCTCGCATTAACTTTAACCATTCAAGATGCTTATGATGGGGGCAATGAGAGCTCAAAGCCGGTAAGTACCATAATTTTTGAAGGTTTATAAAACTTGCAATCACTGCTTCCCTCCGCGAAGGGCCTTTCTTTTACTTTTATGTTGAGTCACCACCTTCTATCTTTATGCACCATTAAGAGAGCATAGTTGTCATTCTGAGTATAATGTGCATTGTCCCAAAGTTTTCATTGATTGATTCATATTGTTGGTTTCACTTGTTCTCAAATTACTTGTATCTAGTCGCCCTCTTAAACTTGAAGGTGCCCTATGCATTTATGTTTTGCTCTCTCTCATAAAGGACAAGCTGAAAACCATTTGTATGTTTTTCCTTATGATTTGAACACACGTTTGACTTTCATTGTTTCATTTTCATGATCTTTTGTTTGTGTTCATTTTCATGTTATAACATGGTTGCTAAGTTTCTTCTATCAAGATTATGTCTTTCATGCCCATGTTTTAAGTTCTTTTGATCCCAGCGCACAACGCTTACATATATGGTCAAGATTGTGTAGGTGCATGTCACCTCTAAAATTATTTCTTTTGTTATCACTTACCTATTCGAGGATGAGCAGGAGTTAAGCTTGGGGATGATGATACGTCTCAAATGTATCCATAATTTTTGATGCTCCATGCTTGTTTTTACACCATTTGCTTAGTGTTTCGTTACACTTCGTGGCATTTTTATGCATTTTTCGGAACTAACCTATTAATGAGATGCCACAGTGATAGTTCCCTGTTTTCTACTGTTTTTGTGTTTCAGAAATTCTACACAGGAGATATTCTCGGAATTGGACGAAACAAAAGCCAGACATCCAGATATTTCACGGAGCTTCCAGAAGACCGAAGAGGAGACGGAGCCGAGCCAGAGGGCGGCCACACCATAGGGCGGTGCGGCCTTAGGGCTGGCCCGCGCCCCCTGGTGGTGTGGGCCCCCTAGTCCACCTCTGATGCTGCCCCTTCGCCTATAAAGACCCCCCGACGGGAAAAACCTAAATACCCGATCACTTTTCTAGAAACACATCGCGATTTGCCGCCGTCGTCGACCCGAGATCGGGAGGGTCCAGAAGCTCTTCCCGGCACCCTGCCTAAGAGGGGAATCACCACCAGAGGTCTTCTTCATCGCCATGCTTGCCTCTGGAGCGATGAGTGAGTAGTCTACCTTGGACTATGGGTCCATAGCAGTAGCTAGATGGTTGTCTTCTCCACCATGTGCTTTATGTTTAGATCATGTGAGCTGCCTTACATGATCGAGATCACTGTTATGTAATTCGACATGTTGTGTTTGTTGGGATCCGATGAATATTGCTGTTATGATTGAGTTGAAGTACTGAATATTATCTTACGTTATCTCTATGTTGTTTATGATCTTGCATGCTCTCCGTTGTTAGTAGCTATCTTGGCCGAGTAGTTGCTAGTGACTCCAAGAGGGGGTATTTATGCTCGATAGTGGGTTCATGCCTCTATTTAATCTGGGGGAGTGACAGAAACCTCTAAGGTTATATATGTACAGTCGCTACTAGGGGGAAAACAACATTCATATGCTCGAGGGCATATGCTTTGTTTACATTACACACTTTGCTTAATGCAATTATCTGTTGTTCGCAACTTAATACTTGTGGAGTTCTCGGATTGATTCGCCACAAGTGGATTATTAGTCATAGATGCAGTTGGATGGCGGTCTATGTATCTTGTTGTATTGCCCAGAGTAAATCTCATAGAGATCCTCTCATCATATGCACGTTGTCTTTATTCTATCAATTGCCCAACTGTAATTTATTTACCCAGCATGTGTTATTTTATCTTATGGAGAGACACCACTAGTGAACTGTGGACCCCGGTCCTATTTCCTTTATATTGCTATCACCTGTTTACTTTACTCGCACTGTTTACTTTACTCACATATTACTATTGCTTTCCACTCGATACGCTCATTCCCTTTGTTTCAAGCAAACCGGTGAGATTGACAACCTCATCGTAAGTTGGGAACAAAGTATTTGGTTGTGTTGTGTGCAGGTTCCATGTTGCTACTGGTTGAAGACGTGCTAACAAGTTATCGTTAACAGCGTCCTTGTTAGAGCATCACGCCGCTAGTGGGCATCACCTTCAGTCGTATTTCGTCCTCCTACTGGATTGACTACCTTGCTTTCTTACTGAGGGGAAAACTTGCTGCTATATTCATCACACCTTGCTCTTGGGGTTTCCAACTGGCCGGTCATTTACTTCATTAATTACACGCCAACAAGTTCTCTAGCACTATACATCACCGCGCCATCAATAATCTCCCATACTCCAAAAAATTTCAGCACTCTTTTGAGAAAAAGTTTTTGCAGTTTTGGGCTTTTTCGCACAAGGAGTAGGAGATTTATCTACACCAATCAAAGTAAGAGGATTGCTAGCATTTGGAACCACATCATAGGTGGTAATAGTACATACCTTCATCTTTCTAGCCATATCATCTTCTCTTTCCCACCTGGCATGCAATTCTGCTAACATCCTAACATTTTCATCAATTCTAACTTGGATGGCATTAGTAGCGGCAAAAGTATTACTTTCCTTCACATCATTAGGCAACACTTTTAGTTTCAGAAGTTCAACATCAAGAGCAAGGCTATCAACTTTAAAAGCAAGAATATCAATTTTACCCAACTTTTCCTCAACAGACTTGTTAAAAGCAGTTTGCTTACCAATGAAGTCCTTGAGCATCACTTCAAGCTCAGAGGGCGCGCCCCTAGTGTTGTTGGAGGAATTACCATAAGAGTTACCATTACCATTACCATTGGTAGAAGCATACGGCCTATAATTGTTGCTAGCAAAATTATTCCGATAAGCACTGTTGTTGAAATTATTATTTCTAATGAAGTTTACATTAACATGCTCTTCTTGAGCAACCAAAGAGGCCAAAGGAACATTATTAGGATCAGCATGAGCTCTATCATTAGAAAGCATAAGCATAATAGCATCAATCTTATCACTCAACGAAGAGGTTTCCTCAACAGAATTTACCTTCTTACCTTCTGGAGCTCTCTTGGTGTGCCACTCAGAATAATTTACCATCATGTTGTCAAGAAGCTTAGTTGCGGCGCCCAAGGTAAGGGACATAAAAGTGCCTCCAGTAGCTGAATCCAATAGATTTCTTGAAGAAAAATTCAGTCCTGCATAAAAGGTTTGGACAATCATCCAAGTAGTCAGTCCATGAGTGGGACAATTCTTTATCATAGATTTCATTCTTTCCCAAGCTTGAGCAACATGTTCATTATCAAACTGTCTAAACTTCATAATATCACTATGCAAAGCTATAATCTTAGCAGGAGGGTAGTATTTTCCAATAAAAGCATCCTTACACTTATCCCAAGAATCAATACTATTTCTAGGCAAAGATAGCAACCAATCCTTAGCTCTTCCTCTTAAAGAGAAAGGAAACAACTTAAGCTTAATAATATTATCATCTACATCCTTATACTTTTGCATCTCACATATCTCAACAAAATTGTTGAGATGAGCTGCAGCATCATCAGAACTGGCAACGGAAAATTGCTCTTTCATAACAAGATTCAACAAAGCAGGTTTGATCTCATAAAAATTTGCCTCAGGAGCAGGTGGCGCAATAGGAGTGCAGATAAAATCATTGTTTTTGGTGCTAGTAAAATCACACAACTTGGTGTTCTCAGGAGTACCCATTCTAGCAAAACTAAAACCAAGCAAGTAAAAGCAACTATAAAGGAACTAATTTTTTGTGTGTTTTTGATAAAACAATGCAAGTAAAAATAAAGTAAAGCAAAACAAATAACAAAGTAAACGGTTGGGTGTGAGAGACTCCCCTTGCAGAAATCTTGTTTCGCCCCGGCAAAGGCACAAGAAAAATTGCTTGATGGCGTATAGATTACACCTCGTTGGGAACCCCAAGAGGAAGGTATGATGAGCACAACAGCAAGTCTTCCCTCAGTTGTGAAACCAAGGTTTATCGAACCAGTAGGAGAAAGCCAAACTTCAGAAGGTGATGCCTGCTAGCTTCGCGACAGCTCTGGACAATTTATAAGGCGCCTCGTCCAGGGCTTTGCTTTGCACCAGTAGCAACGTGGAACCTGCACACAACACAACCAAGAACTTCGCCCCAACTTACGATGAGGTTGTCAATCTCACCGGTTTGCTATAAACAAAGGATTGAGCGTATCGAGTGGTAAAAGGTAATAGTATGCAAGTAAAAGTAAACAGTGCGAGTAAAAGTAAACGATAATAGCAATGTAAAGGAAATTGGACCCGGGTCCACAGTTCACTAATGGTGTCTCTCCATAAGATAAATAACAACATGCTGGGTAAACAAATTACAGTTGGGCAATTGATAGAGTAAAGATAACGTACATATGTCACGAGGATCACTATGAGATTCGCTCTGGGCATTACGACAAAATACATAGACTATAATCCAACTGCATCTATGACTAATAATCCACCCTCCGAATGTCGTCCGAGCAAACATTGGGTATTAAGTTGCGAACAACGGATAATTGCATTAAGCAAAGTGCATAAAGTAAAGAAAGCAAATGTCCTTGGACACAAGAATGTTGTTTTCTTCCTAGTGGCAACATCACATCTACAACCTTAGAGGTTTCTGTCACTCCCCCAGATTACTAGAGGCATGAACCCAACTATCGAGCATAAATACTCCCTCTTGGAGTCACTAGCATCTACTCGGCCAAGATATCTACTAGCAACAGAGAGCATGCAAAATCATAAATAACATAGAGATAACAAAAGATAATATTCAGCACATCAACTTAACATAGTACCAATACTCATTGGATCCCAACAAACACAACATGTAGAATTACATAAAGATGATCTTGATCATGTAGGGCAGCTCACAAGATCTAAACATGAAGCACATGGTGGAGAAGGCGACCTTCTAGCTACTGCTATGGACCCGTAGTCCAAGGTAGACTAGTCACACATCACTCCGGAGCCGACCATGGTGGTGGAGAAGGCCTCCGGCAGGGTGCCGGGAAGAGCTCTTAGATCCTCCCGATCTCGCGACAGCGACGGCGGCGGCTTGTAGTATGTTTTGAGGAAAAGCGATCTGTCCCTTAGGTTTTTCCCATCGAGGGGAATTTATAGGCGAAAGGGCAAGGTCAGGAGGTGGGCCAGCTGGCCTCACCCCTGGTGGCGCGGGCTAGGGGCAGGTCGCGCCACCCTAGGGTGTGGCTGGCTCCTGGCCCCTCTCCGTCTCATCTTCGGACTTCGTGATGCTTCAGGAAAAATAGAAGGTTTGGCTTTTGTTTCGTCTAATTCTGAGAATATTTCCTGTGTAGGTTTTTTGAAACACAAAAATAGCAGAAAACAGGGAACTGGCACTGTGGCATCTCGTTAATAGGTTAGTTCCAGAAAATGCATAAAAATGCCACGAAGTGTAACAAAACACAAAGTAAATGGTGTATAAACAAGCATGGAGTATCAAAAATTATAGATACATTTGAGATGTATCAGGCCTCAACAAAGTTATAGGTCCAAATAAATCTACGGGTTTTTACATTTTGCCCCGAGCAGGAAATAAGGCAGCGACAACATATATAAAGGACAGGGAAAAAACACATGCAAAGTTATAAGGATAAAAAGCAATGTGGACGAACGGCATTGGAGTATAAAAAAGATTACAACGCACCCCTACATGGACTCGGGGGCTACTACCATCTGGAAGAGCAGCTAAGCACAATCGTGCCAAGAGTATCGCAGGAGAAAGATGAGAGGACAATATGTATATTTTGAGCCTATACCCAAAAAAATTCGGCTATAGCCTCGGGGGCTACTCCCATCGGGAGCACTGTTGTGCACCCGATGATAATGGATAACATTGAGGAAAACATAAAAGCATAATCGACTACCTTTCATCGACAATAATCTTCGACTTCATTGTCGACAAAATAAACATCGATTACTCCCATCGGGAGCTATTCGCAGTTATTTGAAGGAAGAACAACTCGAATATTTTGCACATTTCAACAGTCAAACAAGACTTGCAATAAGAAGTCAAATGATTCTCAGGCTAAGTCATCGTGACAAAGCTTGAATGTCGTGGTCATAAAAAATCACGAAGGTAAGACCTCAGGATCCGTCCTGTGTGGCCTAGTATACGCACCTGGATGCGCTCTGCTAGTAACTTTCCGTGTCTACGACGAGAAGAAAATCCTGGTGGATGCACTGGGTATCATGAGAACCACTGGAACTCATTCTTTGTAAGTCCTAAATGTGGCACAAGAATGGGTTTGACCAGTTTCCCAGATTCAAGTCCAAGGGGATTGAGTTTGAAGTAGGTGACAAGTATCTGCTCTGGCAGTTAACTGGCCTCTTGATCCGTCAGAGCTGTCAGGCTTGTTCACCAAAACCCCTTGCGAGATAGTATAATGAAAGTTGATTATTTTGTAATACAGGAAGAAGAAGAAGTCGAAGATATGAAGATTTGGGATTCAAAGCGAATCTACAATTCTGGTAGAATCTCAAGGGCTACTGACAAGGGTATAGATAATAGAGCCTGTTACTTGAGTACCCCTGAGGCCCGTCAAGCTAGGCCCAAGTGTAATCATAGTCAAAATATGAGTTCATGTCGTATATCAATGTTGTAATATGTATCAGACCCCTCCGGTTCCTTGAGACCTGGCCACCTATATATAGGAGCCAGGAGAGGCCGGTTAGGGACAGATTGAAAGTAGGGTTTTCTATTTTCATGCCCTCGGGTCCTTAGTTGTGCTCAGTTTTCTCCAGCCGCTTAACTTTTCCTCAGTTTTCCCCTCACTCTAGTTTGAAACCCCTCGTAGAGGCTCGGATGGGAGGGTTGCGGTCTGGTCAGAGGCCTTGACCGTTACCGGTGACGGCTAGGGAGCCGCGGTGGTTGTGAATTTACCGATGCTTTTGAATGGTGCTGACAGGTAGGGTCAGGAGACACGTCAGAGCAGCCATCCATCTATCGCTGACGTGTGGGCTGATGCGTGGTAAATGACCAGCCCGTTGGGAACCCCAAGAGGAAGGTGTGATGAATATAGCAGCAAGGTTTTTCCCTCAATTAAGAAACCAAGGTTTATCGTTCTTGGAGAGGAGAGACAAACGACTGAAGGTGATGCGGACTGGCTTAATAGCACTCCAACAAGGGCGCCGTTTATGACACTTGTTGACTCGTCTTCGGCCAGTAGCAACGCGGAACCTGCACACACACAACCAAATAATTTGTTCCCAACTTACGATGAGGTTGTCAATCTCACCGGTTTGCTTGAAACAAAGGGTATGAACATATCGAGTGGAAAACAGTAAAGTATGCGAGTAAAGTAAACAGTGCGAGTAAAGTAAACAGGTGATAGCAATATGATGGAAATAGGACCGGGGTCCACAGTTCACTAGCGGTGTCTCTCCATAAGATAAAATAACACATGCTGGGTAAACAAATTACAGTTGGGCAATTGATAGAATAAAGATAAACGTGATATGTCAAGAAGATCACTATGCGATTTACTCTAGGCATTACAACAAAATACATAGACCGCCATCCAACGGCATCTATGACTAATAATCCACTCATGGGGATATCGTCTGAACACCCCATGAGTATTAAGTTGCGAACAACAGATAATTGCATTAAACAAAGTGTGTAATGTAAACAAAGCATATACCCTTGAGCATATGAATGTTGTTTTCTCCCTAGTAGCAATAGCACACCTACAACCTTAGAGGTTTCGGTCACTCCCCCAGGTTAAATAGAGGCATGAACCCACTATCAAGCATAAATACCCCCTCTTGGAGTCACTAGCAACTACTTGGCCAAGATAGCTACTAACAACGGAGATCATGCAAGATCACAAACAACATAGAGATAACATAAGATATATTTCAGTATAGCAACTCAATCATAACACCAATATTCATCGGATCCCAACAAACCAAACATGTAGAATTATATAACGGTGATCTCAATCATGTAGGGCAACTCATGAGATCTAAACATGAAGCACATGGTGGAGGAGACAACCATCTAGCTACTGCTATGGACCCATAGTCCAAGGTAGACTACTCACTCATCGCTCCGGAGGCAAGCATGGCGATGAAGAAGACCTCCGGTGGCGATTCCCCTCTCTGGCAGGGTGCCGGGAAGAGCTTCTGGACCCTCCCGATCTCGGGTCGACGACGGCGGTGGATCGCGATGTGTTTCTAGAAAATTGATCAGGTACTTAGGTTTTTCCCGTCGGGGGGTCTTTATAGGCGAAGGGGCATCGTCAGAAGTGGACCAAGGCGGCCTCACACATAGGGGGCGTGGCCAGGGGCCAGGCCGCACCGCCCTGGTGTGAGGGCCCCTCGTGGCCCCACTCTGTCTCCTCTTTGGTTCTCTGGAAGCTCTGTGAAATATCTGGACGACTGGCTTTAGTTTTGTCCAATTCCGAGAATATTTCCTGTGTAACTTTTCTGAAACACAAAAATAGCAGAAAACAGGGAACTGGCACTGTGGCAACTTGTTAATAGGTTAGTTCCGGAAAATGCATAAAAGTGCCACAAAATGTAATGAAACATTAGGCAAATTGTGTAAAAACGAGCATGGAGCATCAAAAATTATGGATACGTTGGAGACGTATCATGGGCCGTTTTATTTCCTGATTGTATACGCGGTGCTGCCAATGACAAATGGGGCCGCTCTATAGGGCTGCCGCAGCCAATGACTAGTGGGGTCGTGTAATTTTTAGGAAAAGACATATATTGTCGCTCTGTGGGGCTGCCGCAGCCAATGACCAGTGGGGTCGTCAATTTATTTAGAGAAAATCATATATTGCCGCTCTGTGGGGCCTCCGCAGCCAATGACCGCTGGGGTCATCTATTTATTTAGAGAAAATCATATAGAGCCGCTCTGTGGGGCCGCCTCAGCCAATGACCGCTGGGGTCGCCCTTAGTGAAAAGGCATATATCCCTGCTTTTAGTTAGAGAGAAGCAACAAGTTCGCTAATTAATTTTTCTTAAGCTAGACCCAGCAGGTGACTATTTTTGCAGCTTAATCTAAAGTGAATCTTATGCTAAACATGGCTGGAACCTAGTGTTGTGTATCTCATTAGTCATGGGAGAACCACTGGCAGCTCGTTCCCCACCCTCGGACGGAGCAGCCATCGGCGGCGCCTCGTCGCACCGCCGGCTCTGTCCCCCGGCGGCATCGGACGGACTGCGGCGCTGCACGTCAACCACGGCTCCAGCACTTGTTTCGTCCGCACGCATTGTACCCACCGCAGGAAAGTCCGCCGCAAGCAGATCCGCCGCCCACGACGACCGGGATTTGCTCCGACGCAAGCAGATCCGCCGCCCACAACGACCTCCGCTTCCGCCTCCCCCGCCCCCTAATCGATTCGGTTCCTGTAATTTATTGGAGTTTGCAGGTTCGAAATAGTCCTCAATGTCTGGTCGTAGCGGGTACACCGGCGAGGGTGGGGATTCGATCATGTCGTGGCCACGTTCTACTTCTCCTACCTCGTCGGAAGTGTAGGTATCTAGCTTCTGCTCTCTGTACTACCGTTGAATTTGAAGTGCCGCCATGGCCTGTTAGAGTGATTTCAGTTGTTCTTTTTTCCATTATTGTTACAGTTCGCCAGGCAAGCCGATGATCCATGGTACATTGCATACCAAGATGAATCAACCCAGTGGTGTAGCCAGAGGATGGATTTGGAGGAGAAGGTGGCCAATTTAGGTGATGAATTGGCCCGTAAAAACCTGATGATATTCGAGCTGAAGCGTACTGTGGAGGAAGAAAAGAAGAATTTAGAGCTTATTCGCAAGGAGAAGTTGATACTTGAGACAGATCTTGCCGTATTTGATCAAGTGGTAGAAAATCTAGAACATGAACTTCAAGTGATGGGAGAGGCGAAAAGTAGATTCATCTGGGTAGTTTTATTAGGTGCCATCCCTGTCCTAGTAGTTATGTGGTTGTGGTAGATGATTTAGATAGTATAGAATTGTTATTCCGTAGATGGCTCTAACCACTGTATTTTGGTGTGGCTCTAACCACTGTATTTTGGCGTACAATTTCCTAGTTGTGCTAAGTAATGCGCGTGATAATTTTCATGCATGAACATCTTATAAAAGTGAAGGGATCCCAAAAGTGAAAGCATGTACCAGCCTCTCGGATCAAATACATATCAATCTTCCCAATCAAGTTGGGATAGAATTCAAATCATACATTCGGATGTACAGGGACACATCGAGAAAGTGGAGAAGCTTTTTTTGAGACGGAGGTAGTAGTTCGAACAATTTTATCCCAAATTGAAATTGAAAAATACAAATTTATCATAATTTATCCCAATTCGCGGTGTCGAACACGGCCGCGCACCGATGGGCTAGAAGGGCCTGGACGACGGGCGGCTGAGGGGTGGTCATCTACGCCATCCACAAACTCGGACATGGAGGAGGGCAGGATCTGCGGCTTCGCAACCACTCTTGGCACCGCCGCCGTCTTGGTGGCTGGATCTGCGCCATCCGCAAACTCGGACATGGAGGAGGGCTGGATCTGCGCCATCGTAGCAATGTTGTGGATGATGGCTTCAATCGTCTTGGCATCGATGACCACTGTCAACACGGCCGCCGTCTTGGTGTCCATCAGCAACAGATCTAAGGAGGGCAACGGAAGTGAGACATCGACAGGCTCCGACATTGAAGGCTGGATCTGCGCCGTCGCAGCGATGTTGTGGATGATGGCTTCAATCGTCTTGGCATCGATGACCACTGTCGACACGGCCGCCGTCTTGGTGTCCATCAGCAACAGATCTGAGGAGGGCAACGGAAGTGAGACATCAGCAGGCTCCGACATTGAAGGCTAGATCTGCGCCATCGCAGCGATGTTGTAGGTGATGGCTTCAATCGTCTTGGCATCGGTGAGCACTGTCAGCACGGCCACCGTCTTGGTGTTCTTCATCATCAACAGATCTAAGAAGATAAACGAAAGTGAGACAGAGAGAGACATTTCAACTATTTTTGAGGGTTAGATCCTCACTGGCACTCTTAGATCCTCACCGGCACTCTTAGATCCACGCCGCCGCATGGTTAGATCCGCGCCACCGCACGCATGGTTAGATCTGCGCCGCCGCACGCTACAGTTCTGCGCGGCCGCACGCATGGTTAGATCCGCGCCGCCGCACGCACGCACGCACGCTGCAGATCCGCGCCGTCGCGACCGCCAGAGTAAGAGAGGAAGATGTGACTGGAATATGCGACTGCCAGGGTTGGTAGGTATGTGCTCTGCTCTTCTCTTCGTATGCGTCCATCGAGGTAGAGAGAGATATACAGGCCGTCCAATCATAAATGATCCAACGGTGCAAGCGTACGTTGAGCTATCAACCAACCAAGATTCGTGTGACATACATCTCGACCAATCAGAGATCAGCCAGTGAGTACAAGTGAGGAAAACTGAGTAGAACTAAGAGGGCGAAAAGTGAGGAAATGTTTATCGGAAGGGCAAAACTGAGTAGGACTGAATAAAACAAGTGGACCCGGAGGGGGAAAACTGAGTAAAACTAAGTAAAACAGGGGCACCCAAATAATAAAGGGAGTAAGGGAAATTGAAGCTTTTGGCATAAAAATTGTTAGATTGTGTTATTTGAACAATATAGTACATTTTGGCTGATGTGATATTGTTTGCAATTCAAATATACACAAGTGTGACGAATTTGGACTCATTTGGACAAAGTTTGTAAGCATAGTGGGTATTTGGGAGGTGTGTTGAGTAGAAAGCCCTGCATCTTCATAGCTAGTAGCTCATGGACTAGGAAGTGGTTTTGGGAAAGGGAAACTTCATATCTCTATATTTCCTTTTCCATTATTATTTCTCTAGGTTGTAGGTAACATAACAAGACTCCATGGGAAGGTTCCACCATGTTTTGAATTATTATGAATTAAAATAAACCCAAAACTATATTTTTTGAGTTTAGTCACTAAGAGGGGGAAAAGTGAGGAAACCTCAAGCTATGAACTATGGCTAGTAGCTCATGGACTAGGAACTTATTCAAGCAAATAACACATACATTATTGTGATTATTCAACATACAAACTTGGGAACGTCACACTAGTTTGAATTCAACATACAAACTTGGGATCCCCAATACAAATTGTTCATACAAATTCAAATTAATTGTTCAAAATAAAATCTTTCTCTTGCTCCTGGTGTGACTCACTGGGTCCACCACCTTACTCCGGGTAACCCTAACAGGGATATTACCGGTGTCTACCTTCCTTTTGCCATCTTTATTGTTCTTCTTCTTCTTCTCTTCGGGTTGTGCCAAGACCGAGACAACCATATCATACGAAGCTTGTGCTCTTTCTTCTAATGCATTTTCTTCCCTTGCTTCTACAATCTGCTCTGGATCCATCGGTTCACCCAGCTCTCGATCCATTGCTTCACTCAGCTGTCTATCCATTGCTTCAACGGCCTCTTGATCCATCTGTTCCCTCTGCTCTGGATCCATCGGTTCAAGCAGCTCTCGCTTCATCTGTTCAAGCAGCTCTCGATCCATCGGTTCAAGGAGCTCTCGATCCATCGGTTCAATCAGCTATCGATCCATTGTTTCAAGCAGCTCTCGATCCATTGCTTCAATCTCCTCATGATCCATTGCTTCAATCTCCTCATGTAGAATTGCTGCTTCATTCTCCTCTGCATTTGCTGCTCCCGCCTGATCTTCCATTCCAAAAGCTGGGTCAACTGGATTTTTACAAAGCCTAGCAATGTGTCCAAGGGTTCCACAACGTTTGCACTTACGTCGCCGAATCGGTGGACGACCCTCTGCACTAGCTCTGATCCTATTCTTCCTCGGCCTACCTGCCGGTCTAGTCAAAACTAGAGAGTACAGTTTGAAGCCTGGATCGACTTTCATCCATTGGTCTTTTCCCAACAAGGTAGGAACATTCATAGCATATGCAGCCCTAAATTTGGCAACAGAGAAATACTCTGACACATACTGATCAACTTCACCTTCTGCACCCGCTATAACACTCATGAAAAACACTGCGTGTATGCAGGGTATCCCACGGATCTGCCATCGCCTACAATGGCATGTCCTATCAACCAAACTCACTGGATACCTCCACTGCCTGTTTTTACTGTCAGTGTAGGTTACCTCAGCCTCCATTCCTTTTCTGATGCATTTCATCTTCAATTGTTTTGCCCTGGCATGCAAAGACTTAATCAAAGATGGGAGCATGAGATGGCCAACATATTTTGTGGATGCAATTCTTTGACGCAGATTGATCTTTATCATGATCATCTGCCTAATCTTATCAAATATTTGCCACAGCATAAGCCCTTTCAGTGACTTGACCTTTGCATTGAAACTCTCCGCAAGGTTACTTGTTACATAGTCTACCTTGCAAATTTCATTGAATTGGCTTCTTGACCACACCCTACCATGATGTTCATCCAAGTACTCCTTCACCCCAGGCTTTTGTTTATACAACACTTCCAAATGAAACAGATGCTTCCTACTGCTGCATGTGTATGCAGCTAGCCATAGGTTGTCAGTATAAACTTTACCCTTGAATTTCTTTGTAAAATTCTGTACCAAGTGTCGCATACATTCCCTATGCTCCACTCCAGGGAATACTGCTTCTACTGCACTCTCCAAACCTTTGCAAGCATCTGTGTGGATAGTAAGTCCTGGTGGATGACCTATAAGGTCGCGCAAATTCTGCAGAAACCAAGTCCAACTTTCCTCTGACTCAACCTCCAAAACTCCATAAGCAACAGGGAACATCCAATTGTGTCCATTAATTGCAGTAGCAGTAACTAGCTGTCCTTTAAACCTGCCATGAAGAGCTGTTGCATCCACGTCCAAATAAGGCCTGCAACCATCCAGAAAGCCTTTCCAGCTACCTTTGAAACAAACAAAAGCCCTTCTAAAACATTCCTTCTGCATTATCCTCCCACTTTTCAATTTGTAGGGAACTGTATGCTTGTCTATCGCTACAACACTGCCTGGACTAGCCATCTCCACTTCAGCTTTGAAAGTGTAAAGCAACTGAAAGCTTTCATTCCATGGACCATTGATCCTGTCAAGAGCCATTTCCTTTGCATAGAACATTCTCATGTAAGGTATGTTTATATTAAACTTATCAGATATCAATTTTATGAGTGTTGTTGGACCAAGTGTTGGAGTTTCTCTCAGCCAATCTATGATTGCATCTGCCAACCACCTAGTCTTCGCTACCTTTGATTTCTCCTCTGGCGCTCCCGCTCGAGGTGGACAAGTATGGTCGATCGAGTTCTTCTTTATCTGAAACATAATTATAAGGGATGTCAGTAATAGTTAACAAATTTTACACCGTGATCTAAAATACACAACTGGTTGGCATAGTACCTAAACCACGGTGCTTCTGAGCATTGTGGATGCATGCAGCCTCCACCTACACCTCTTGTATGGGCACTTAACTGTGAACCTACCTGGCTCACTTTTAATAACCTCATAATCATTCTTGGTGAGAATGCAATATGTAGTAATTGCATTACGGCAGTCCATCATCATTAGAAATATGGTGCCTTCTGCTAGCTGAGGATCCTCCCTGTTCCACTCAATTGTTGGCAAGTCATCACCTTCGTAATCGGCTACAAGGCTGTCATTGTTCTCATCCTTCTCTTCATCATCAGTGTCATCAAATCTGGCACCTTGTGCAATATCTTCGATGTATTGATCCTCCATTGCCTGCTTACTGCATCGATCTACCAATTCAGGAAACATCAACTCATCCTCATCATCTTGAGGAGACGGATCCTCAATCTCTGCATCGTCCTCCACATCGACCGCAGGAATGATCTGGCTACCACTAGCACTGGGGACAGATGGTGCTGATGTGGACCTACAAGGAGCGGGGCGGCGCACACGATTAGCAGAGGCAGCAACACTAGAGAGACATGATGCCCGACCACCTGATGATGCCCCAACACCAGATGATGCCTGGACCCTGTCCACATGGATACAAATTTTACCGACACGGCAAGAATCATTTAAAGCAAAAAGCATTCCCAGATCCTCGTCGGAAATTAGTGGAACATATCTTCCCTCCGTGTTGTTGAAATATTGGAAATCAACTAAATCGCCAGCACCCCAGGGGTACTGAGCGCAGATGTTATCTTTTAAATCCCTCAACGAGATGGTAGTTGCAACCACCGCTGGGATGTAAAATCCGCTCACATTGTGTTCAGAATCACGCAAAAAGCTAGTATCTAGCCTAACCACCAGCCGAAAAGCCAGCGCTGGATCAATCCTATTCGAAAAGCAACGCAGTTAGTTGAGCAACAACGATTCACGCTCAATAACTGCCTACTCTTAATTCACATAGGCAGACGATGCTTACCCAGATGGAATCCATGCGTTAGATCCCTCCGATTCCCAATCTTCTCCGCCGCTGAGGGGCATAATCGGCACACCAGACGGATGTACAAACTCTACGGCCATAGGGGTAGATCTAGTGGAGGCGGAGCCCTCTCCGCCTCCCGGGGGTGGTGGTGGGGGCGGGGGCGGCTCAGGGGCGGACGACGCCATAAGGTAGGAGGGCAGGACGGCCTGGCGGCAGAGGGGCGGTGTGTGAGCTCTTCCAGTCTCCGGCGGAGGGGAAAGCTTTGGGTGAGTGACAGACCGCCAGTCCGACGTGTCTCATTGGGTCAACAGTCAACACCATTCAAAAGCAATGGTCCATTCACAACCACCTTGGCTCCCTAGCCGTCACCGGCAACGGTCTAAGGCCTCTGACCAGACCGCAACCCTCCCGTCCGAGCGTCTACGAGGGGTTTCAAACTAGAGCGAGGGGAAAACTGAGGAAAAGTTAAGCGGCTAGGGAAAACTGAGTACAAATAACAAACCGGGGGCACAAAAATAGAAATCCCTTGAAAGTAAGCCAAGTCGACCACCATGTTTACTCTTGATACACGCCTTGTTTGACTGATTTTACCTTCGAGTTCATCCGACGCCCTATTCCCCCGATCCTAAGTCCTTCATCTAGGACATTTGTCGAGTTAACCTTTGTCATGAAGTGTAAACAAAACACAAAGCAAATGGTGTATAAACAAGCACAGAGCATAAAAAATTATAGATATGTTTGAGATGCATCAAGCATCCCCAAGCTTAACTCCTGCTCGTCCTCGAGTAGGTAAGTGATAATAAAACAATAATTTTTGAGGTGACATGCACGAACACAATCTTGATCAAAATGATGTAAAGCATTGAGTGATGAGATTAAAGTACTCTTAAAATGGGCATAAGAGATATAATCTTGACAATAGAACTTAGCAACCATGTTATAACATGAAAAGTAACACAAACAAAACATCATGAGTAATAATGCATTGAAAGTCAATTGTTTGTTTCGAGCATATAGAAAAACATAGCAAAGTGGTATTCAGCTTGTCCCTCATGGAGTAGCAAAACATAAATGCATAGGACACCTTCAAGTTTAAAAGGGTGACTAGATACAAATAATTTGAGAATAAGCAAAACCATAATCATGAATCAATCAATAATAAATTTTGGGACCATTCACATTATACTCAGAATGACAACTATGCTCTCTTAGACGGTGCATAAAGGTAGAAGGTGAAGCCTCAACATAAAAGTAAAAGATAGGCCCTTCACAGAGGGAAGTAGTGATTGCAAGTTTTTATAAACCTTCCAAAAATTATGGTACTTACTAGTTTTGAGCTCTCATTGCCCCATCATAGGCATCTTGAGTGGTTAAGGTAAATGCGAGTACAGATATGAGATATATGCTTGACAAATCATAAGTTGAAGATCTCATGTCCCGTGAATACGAGTACTTAAATAGTGCTAGTCGACTTAGGTCCTAAGCAAGTTGTTGTCGTTGTAAGCATACATGTATCATTGAGAACACCAACGGGGTACCTCTTGATCGATGACATGGAAACTAGCCCATATCAAAATGACAAGACAAACAGACAATGGACACCTCGACATCTCTTTTATTTACCATTGGGTATAGCTTTTTATTTTGAGATGCATCATCGAATGTCCATGATACGCCTCAAACGTATCTATAATTTTTGATGCTTCATGCTTGTTTTTTCACCATTTGCTTAGTGTTTTGTTACACTTCGTGGTGTTTTTATGCATTTTCCAGAACTAACCTATTAACAAGATGCTACAGTGCCAGTTCCCTGTTTTCTGCTGTTTTGTGTTTCAGAAAAGTTACACAGGAAATATTCTCGAAATTGGACGAAACGAAAGCCGAACCTCCTATTTTTACCGAAGCTTCACGAAGACCGAAGATGACATGGAGAGGATCCAGAGGCTGGCCACACCACAAGGGGGCGTGGCCGAGCCCCTGGCTGCACCCACCCATGGTGAGCCCACCTGGTCCACCTCCTGACGATGCCCCTTCGCCTATAAAGACCCCTCGACGGGAAGAACCTAAGGGATGGATCGCTTTTCCCAGAAACATACTGCAAGCCGCCACCATCGTCGATTCGAGATCGGGAGGATCCAGGAGCTCTTCCCGGCACCCTACCAGAGAGGGGAATCCCTGCCGGAGGCCTTCTACACCACCATGGTCACCATCATGATCATCTTTATGTAATCATACATGTTGTGTTTGTTGGGATCCGATGAGTATTGGTACTATGTCAAGTTGATGTGCTGAATTTTATCTTATGTTATCTCTATGTTGTTTATGATCTTGCATGATTTCCATTGCTAGATGAAGTTGGATGGCGGTCTATGTATTTTGTCGTAATGCTTAATGCGATTATCTGTTGTTCGCAACTTAATACTCAAGGGGTCCTCAAACGATTCCCCGTGAGTGGATTTTTAGTCATAGATGAAGTTGGATGGCGGTCTATGTATTTTGTCGTAATGCCCAGAGTAAGCCTCATAGTGATCCTCTTGATGTATGTACATTATCTTTACTCTATCAATGCCCAACTGTAATTTGTTTACCCAGCATGCTTTATTTATCTTATGGAGAGACACCACTAGTGAACTGTGGACCCCGGTCCAATTTCCTTTACGTTGTTACACCGTTTTACTTTACTCGCACTGTTTACTTTTACTTGCAAACTATTATCCTTTTTCCACTTGATACGCTCATACCTTTGTTTACAGCAAACCACTGAGATTGACAACATCATCGTAAGTTGGGAGCAAAGTATTTGTTTGTGTTGTGTGCAGGTTTCGCGTTGCTGCTAGGTGAAGACACACCAACAAGTTGTCTGGCGCTGTTTGAGTGTCACTAAGCTAGCAAGCATCACCTTCTTAAGTTTGGCTTTCTCCTACTGGATTGATAACCTTGGTTTCATAACTGAGGGAAGACTTGCTGCTGTGCTCATCATACCTTCTCTTGGGGTTCCCAACTTGTTGGTTATTTACATCATCAACACCGCACCATCAAGCAAGTTTTTTGGTGTTGTTGTCGGGGAGAAAGAAGACTTCTGCAAGGGGAGTCTCGCACGCACAATCTTTTACTTTGTTTATTGTTTTGCTTTACTTTATTTTTGCTTGCATCTTTTTATCAAAAATACAAAAAAAAATTAGTTTCCTTTGTAGTTGCTTTTATTTACTTGCTTTTAGTTTTGGTAGAATGGGTACTCCTGAAAACACCAAGTTGTGTGACTTTACTAGCACCAAAAATAATGATTTTATCTGCACTCCTATTGCGCCACCTGCTCCTGAGGCAAATTTTTATGAGATCAAGCCTGCTTTGATAAATCTTGTTATGAAAGAGCAATTTTCTGATGCCAGTTTCGATGATGATGCAGCTCATCTCAACAACTTTGTTGAGCTATGTGAGATGCAAAAGTATAAGGATGTAGATGTTAATATTATTAAGCTTAAGTTGTTTCCTTTCTCTTTAAGAGGAAGAGCTAAGGATTGGTTGCTATCTTTGCCTAGAAATAGTATTGATTCTTGGGATAAGTGTAAGGATGCTATTATTGGAAAATACTATCCTCCTGCTAAGATTATAGCTTTGCGTAGTGATATCATGAAGTTTAGACAGTTTGATAATGAACATGTTGCTCAAGCTTGGGAAAGAATGAAATCTATGATAAAGAATTGTCCCACTCATGGACTGACTACTTGGATGATTGTCCAAACTTTTTATGCATGACTGAATTTTTCTTCAAGAAACCTATTGGATTTAGCTGCGGGAGGCACTTTTATGACCCTTAACTTGGGTGCCGCAACAAAGCTTCTTGACAACATGATGGTAAATTATTCTGAGTGGCACACCGAGAGAGCTCCACAAGGTAAGAAGGTAAATTCCGTTGAGGAAACCTCTTCCTTGATTGATAAGATTGATGCTATTATGCTTATGCTTTCTAAAGATATGACTCATGTTAATCCTAATAATGTTCCTTTGGCTTCTTTGGTTGCTCAAGAAGAGCATGTTGATGTAAACTTCATTAAAAATAATAATTTCAACAACAATGCTTATAGGAACAATTTTGCTAGTAACATTATAGGTTGTATCCTTCTACCAATGGTAATGGTTATGGTAACTCTTATTGTAATTCCTCCAACAACACTAGGGCCGCGCCCTCTGAGCTTGAAGTCATGCTCAAGGACTTCATCGGTAAGCAAACTGCTTTTTAACAAGTCTGTTGAGGAAAAGTTAGGCAAAATTGATATTCTTGCTTCTAAAGTTGATAGCCTTTCTCTTGATGTTGAACTTCTGAAACTAAAAGTGTTGCCTAATGAGGTGAAAGAAAGCAATCCTTTTGCAGCTACTAATGCTATCCAAGTTAGAATTGATGAAAATGTTAGGATGTTAGCAGAATTGCATGCCAGGTGGGAAAGAGAAGATGAGATGGCTAGAAAGATGAAGGTATGTACTATTACTACCTCTAATGATGTTGTTCCAAATACTAGCAATCCTCTTACTTTGATTGGTGTAGAGAAAACTCCTACTCCTTGTGCTAAAAAGCCCAAAATTGCAAAAACTTTTTCTCAAAAGAGAGCTGAAATTTTTCAGAGTGTAGGAGATGATAGCTCTATTTCTTTCAATGATTTTGATGTTGATGGCTGCAATATATCTGAAGTTATTTTGTTCTTACAAAAGCTTTCTTTGAGTCCTAATGCTAGTTCTTTGAATATTGCTTTTACAAATTATAGTACCAATGCTCTCATGAAAATTAGGGAGGAAAAGTTGAAGCAAAAAGCTTCTATTCCCAAGAAGTTAGAAGATGGTTGGGAGCCCATCATTGATATGCATGTTAATGGTTTTGATTGCCATGCTTTATATGATCTAGGTGCTAGTATTTCTATTATGCCTAGAAAGATTTATGACATGCTTGATTTACCACCGCTTGAAAAGTGTTATTTTGATGTTCCTATTGCTGATGTTGCTAAGAAGACACCTTTGGGAAGAACTAATGATGTTATTATTATGGTTAACAATAACCATGTTCCCGTTGATTTTCTTGTTATGGATGTTGAATGCAATGCTTCATATCCTATTATTTTAGGAAGACCTTTTCTTCGAACTATAGGTGCCATTATTGATATGAAGGAAGGCACCATCAAATATCAATTCCCATTTAAGAAAGGTATGGAACACTTCCCTAGAAGAAGGAAGAAATTACTTTTTGACTCTATTCTTAGAGCAAATTATGAGCTTGATGCTTCATCGCTTGATATTACTTGATTTGCACTTTCTACGCCTAGCTCAAAGGCGTTAAAGAAAAGCACTCTTGGGAGATAACCCATTGTTTTCTTTTCAGTTCTTTTTCTTTTATTTGAGTCTTGCAAGTTATTACTACTGTAATATCCGCTCCTTATCCTTTTTATTTCGTTGTTGTGCCAAGAGAAACCTCTAATTTGAGTGAGGTAAGATTTGGGGAAGTTGCTGTCCTGAAACAGATTTCTGCGCTGCACCGTAAAATTTCGTGAAAATTCTCAGAATATCTTTTTGACCTGCGATATCTTGTGCATATGCCCCAGGTTATATCCAAACTTTCATTACTTTTGCACTTTTTGATTTGAGCAACAGAAGGTCCTCGAAAAATTCAACCTTTGTCAGCTGTTCTGTTTTGACAGATTTCTGCCACTATTTATGTTTGCCTCTCGATCGCTTTCTTTTTGAGTTCTTTTGATCACGGAACTTTTGGGGAAGTTGCTACAGTAGTATATGCTATATATGTCGTGTTTTTGAGTTGAAACTTGAACCAAAAAGGGTTGATTCATTATTATGTTTATGCTAACGTTGCTAATAGAATTGTGTTGAGTTTTGTATGAAGGAAGTTTTCAAGTGTAGGGATTGGAGAATGATGAGATGAGATGAAGAATGGACAAAAGCTCAAGCTTGGGGATTCCCATGCACCCCAAGAAATATCCAAGAGGTACAAGCGTCAAAGCTTGGGGATGCCCCCGAGGCACCCCTTCTTCATCGGCAAAAATCAGGTCACCTTTCAAAACACTATATTTTTATTGCTTCATGCACTATGCGTTTTCTTGGAGCATCTTTAGTTTTCAGTTTTGTTTAGTTTTGTTTGCTGCAATAAATGGTTAGACCCCAACAAATTTCTTTTGGAGGAGATTACTCGTTTTCATTTGCCAAGAACACTCTGTTTTTCACTCTTATCGTTCAACGAGTGTTCTCTTTTTCTGCTACTGCATTTAGCTTTCGTTTTTCGCCTTGATTTTTGTTCAGATCTTGTTTTATCTTTGCATCAAGGTGTATTTGGACCTCTGGTCTATGTTGGTATTCATCAAAAGATTTGTTTAAAAAAAGGTTTGAATGGTGTTGGAAAAGAGAAAAAGTTTCATGCAAAAAAGTGGTACAAAAAGGAGCTTGTTTAGACTGCGGCTTAGACTTTTTCATGCCATGCTTGATGTCGTTTTTATAGTATGCTTAGTGATTTTTGCTGTAGCATGACTTGTATCAAATGACTGAGATTGCTTAATGATCCTTTGAAAAAATCATGCATTTTCTTATTATGTGGAAGCATTTATTTGGTTTTCTCCTTTGATGCTTTATTTGGGTTGACTTGGCGCATGCTCACAACATGTTAGACTCATACAAAGTCGCCATAAGCCTCTATGATCATTTAGTTTTTGACTTTTGATGCCATTTTATGCTTCTCTTAGTGTGGCTTTGTCGCTTTGCATGATTATGGCCATTTTTGCTCTCTTAGTTGGTCGCTCCCAGTCTTTTGCTAGCCCTCATTTTGTATTGAGTATGAGTGCTACTTGTGCATCCAACTCCCAAAAACCAAGTTATGCCAATGTGTCCACCAGACATACCTATTAGCAATTTGCTATTCCAAGTACATTTGACTTGCTTTTATCTATCCTTCGAATTAAACTTTTATCGGTGTTATGCGAAAATTGGTCAGTAAAGCCATGCCGTTATGCTTGCAAGTTGGAAATTAGCCAAACCATGCCGTCATGGGGTAAGCTTTCACCATTGCACATCTTTTATTTGAGTTGATATCGTGATCTTTTGTTTATGGATACTCGCGATGTGAAACAAGTTGGGAATGTTGCGGAATCATGGAGTTTTTATATGTGTTAGAGAAACGCCTGGGATGCTAATCTAAGCCATGCATAATTCATGGTGGAAATTTATAGCATGTCTATAGTGGACATTCGACGACGCATCTCAAAATAAAAAGTTATACCAATGGTAAATAAAAGAGATGTCGAGGTGTTCATTGTCTGTTTGTCCTATCATTTTGATGTGGGCTTGTTCCATGTCATCGGGCACGGAGGTACCCCGTTGGCGGTTCTCGATGATGCGCATATACTTACAATGACAAGAGCTTGCTTGGGACCCTAAGTCGAGTAGCATGAGGTTTGGGTATCCGTACTTCATGAGACACAAGGTTTTCAACTTATGATTTGTCAAGCATATGCTTCATAAACGTTCTTGCATTTACTTTAACCATTCAAGATGCCTATGATGGGGGCAATGAGAGCTCAAAGCTAGTAAGTACCATAATTTTTGAAGGTTTATAAAACTTGCAATCACTGCTTCCCTCCGCGAAGGGTCTTTTCTTTTACTTTTATGTTGAGTCACCACCTTCTACCTTTATGCACTGTCTAAGAGAGCATAGTTGCCATTCTGAGTATAATGTGCATTGTCCCAAATTAATCATTGATTGATTCATTATTTTGGTTTCACTTGTTCTTAAATTATTTGTATCTAGTCGCCCTCTTAAACATGAAGGTGTCCTATGCATTTATGTTTTGCTATTCCATGAGGGACAAGCTGAAAACCATTTGCTATGTTTTCCATATGATTTGAACATATGTTTGACTTTCATTGTTTCATTATTCATGATCTTTCGTTTGTGTTTCTTTTCATGTTATAACATGGTTGCTAAGTTCCTTACTGTCAAGATTATATATTTTATGCCCATGTTTTAAGATCTTTTGATCCCAGGACTCAATGCTTACATAGATGATCAAGATTGTCATGGTGCATGTCACCTCAAAAATTATTCTTTTGTTATCACTTACCTACTTGAGGACGAGCAGGAGTTAAGCTTGGGGATGCTTGATACGAACAGTGCTAGTCGACTTAGGTTCTAAGCAAGTTGTTGTCATTGTAAGCATACATGTATCATCGAGAACGCCAACGGGGTACCTCTTGATCGATGACATGGAAACTAGCCCACATCAAAATGACAAGACAAACAAACAATGGACACCTCGACATCTCTTTTATTTACCATTGGGTATAGCTTTTTCTTTTGAAATGTGTCATCGAATGTCCATGATACATCTCAAACGTATCTATAATTTTTTATGCTCCATGCTTGTTCTTTCACCATTTGCTTAGTGTTTTGTTACACTTCGTGGTGTTTTTATGCATTTTCCGGAACTAAACTATTAATAAGATGCCATAGTGTCAGTTCCCTGTTTTCTGCTGTTTTTGTGTTTCAGAAAAGTTACACAGGAAATATTCTCGGAATTGGACAAAACAAAAGCCGAACCTCCTATTTTTACCGAACCTTCACGAAGACCGAAGATGACACGGAGAGGAGCCAGAGGCTGGCCACACCACAGGGGGGTGCGGCCCAGCCCCTGGCCGCGCCCACCCATGGTGAGCCCACCTGGTCCACCTCCTGACGACGCCCCTTCGCCTATAAAGACCCCTCGACAGGAAAAACCTAAGGGACAGATCGCTTTTCCCAGAAACATACTGCAAGCCGCCGCCGTCATCGAATCGAGATCGGGAGGATCCAGGAGCTCTTCCTCGCACCCTGTCGGAGAGGGGAATCCCTGCTGGAGGCCTTCTACAGTACCATGGTCGCCTCTGGAGTGATGTGTGAGTAGTCTACCTTGGACTATGGGTCCATAGCAGTAGCTAGATGGTTGTCTTCTCCACCATGTGCTTCATGTTTAGATCTTGTGAGCTGCCCTACATGATCAAGATCATCTTTATGTAATCATACATGTTGTGTTTGTTGGGATCCGATGAGTATTGGTACTATGTCAAGTTGATGTGCTGAATTTTATCTTATGTTATCTCTATGTTGTTTATGATCTTGCATGCTTTCTGTTGCTAGTAGCTATCTTGGCCGAGTAGATGCTAGTAACTCCAAGAGGGAGTATTTATGCTCGATAGTTGGGTTCATGCCTCTATTTAATCTGGGGGAGTGACAGAAACCTCTAAGATTGTAGATATGCTGTTGCCACTAGGGAGAAAACAACATTCTTGTGTCTAAGGACATTTGCTTTGTTTACATTACGCACTTTGCTTAATGCGATTATCTGTTGTTCGCAACTTAATACTCAAGGGGTCCTCGGACGATTCCCCACGAGTGGAATTTTAGTCATAGGTGTAGTTGGATGGCGGTCTATGTATTTTGTCGTAATGCCCAGAGTAAGCCTCATAGTGATCCTCGTGATGTATGTACATTATCTTTACTCTATCAATTGTCCAACTGTAATTTGTTTACCCAGCATGCTTTATTTATCTTATGGAGAGACACCACTAGTGAACTATGGACCCCGGTCCAATTTCCTTTATGTTGTTACACCGTTTTACTTTACTCGCACTATTTACTTTTACTTGCAAACTATTATACTTTTTCCACTCGATACGCTCATACCTTTGTTTATAGCAAACCGGTGAGATTGACAACCTCATCGTAAGTTGGGAGCAAAGTATTTGTTTGTGTTGTGTGCAGGTTTCGCGTTACTGCTAGGTGAAGACACACCAACAAGTTGTCTGGCGCCGTTGGAGTGTCACTAAGCTAGCAAGCATCACCTTCTTAAGTTTGGCTTTCTCCTACTGGATTGATAACCTTGGTTTCATAACTGAGGGAAGACTTGCTGCTGTGCTCATCATACCTTCTCTTGGGGTTCCCAACTGGTCGGTTATTTACATCATCAACACCGCATCATCAGTCCACTATGGTTATGCTATAAATTTCCACCATAAATGACGCATGGCTTAGATTAGCGGCCCAGGCATTTCTCTAACACATATACAAACTCCATGAACTCCACAAGTTTACAACTCCTTTCACACAGATAAGCATCCATAAACAAAAGATCATAATATCAACTTAAATAGAAATAAGTGCAATGTTGAAATCGTGCCCCATGACAGCATGGCTGAGCTAACTCCCAACTTACAACTTGCAAGCATATAATCAACATAAGAGAGCCACAATGGTCAAGTTTATTAAGTGCAAGAAAGTATATGTGCCGTCAGGTTCGTGAGAGCTTTACTAACTAATTTTTACATAACAAAAAGTTTAATTTGGAAGATAGATAAAAGCAAGACGAATGTACTTGGAATAGAAAATTGCTAATAGGTAGATATGGTGGACACATTGGAAAACTTTGGTTTTTGGTAGTTGGATGCGCGAGAAGTATTCCCTCTCAGTACAGATGAAGGCTAGCAAAAGACTGGGAGCGACCAACTAAGAGAGCAATAACGGCCATAATCATGCATAGCGACAAAACATTATTAACCAAAGCATAAAGTGGTAGCACAATTCAAAAACCAAATGATCATAGAGGCTTGAGGCGACTGGTTTGTAGTCAAACATGGTGTGAGCATGCGCCAAGTCAACCCAAATAAAGCATCAAAGGAGAATACCACAATAACATGCTCCCATATAATAAAAACAACGCATGATTCTTTCAAAGGCACATTAAGCAATCTCAGTCATTTGAGGCAAGTCATGCTACAGCAAAAACTACTAAGCATATAATCAAAATAACATCAAGCATGACATGCAAAAGTCTAAGCCACAGTCTAAACAAGCTCCCATTTGTACCACTATAAGCATGAAATTTTTTTCTCTTTTCCAACACCAATCAACCTTTTTGAAACAACTCTTAAAGATGAAAATCAAAATAGACCAGAGGTCTAAACACACCTAGCCACAAAAAAATAACAAGTTCTGAACAAAAATCATGGCGAAAAATGAAAGCTAAACACAGTACTAGAAAAAGAGAGCACTCGTTGAACGATAAGAGTGAAAACTAGAGTGTTCTAGGCAATGAAAAACGGAGTGTGTCTTCTCCAAGAGAAATATGTTGGGGTCCAACCATTTATATCAGCAAACAAAAAAAACAAAACAAAACCGAAAGCGAAAATAAAGATGCTCCAAGAAAAACGCATAGAATACGAAGCAATAAAAATATAGTGTCTTAAAAGATGACCTGATATTTTATCGATGAAGAAGGGGTGCCTCGGGGCATCCCCAAGCTTTGACGGTTGTACTTCTTGGATATTTCTTGGGGTGACATGGGCATCCCCAAGCTTGAGCTTTTGTCCATACTTCATCTCATCTCATCATTCTCCTTTCCCTACACTTGAAAACTTTCTTCATACAAAACTTCACACAATTCTTATTAGCAACATTAGTGTATACAAGATAGTAAATCCACTTTTTGGCTCAGTTTCAATTCAAGTATAGCACCCATTAAATCATAAGATACTGTAGCAACTTCCTCAAAAGTTCCGTGATCAAAAGAACTCAAAAAGAAAGCGAATAGTGGTAGAAATCTGTCAAAACAGAACAGCTGGTAAAGATCGATTTTTTTGAAAATCTTCTGTTGGTCAAATCGAAAAGTGTAAAACTAATGAAAGTTATAATAAAACCTGGGGCATGTGCACAAGAAATCGCAGATCAAAAAGACGTTCTAAGAATTTTCACGAATTTCTACGGTACAGCGCAAAAATCTGTTTTAGGACAGCAACTTCCCCAAATCTTACCTTCCTCCAATTAGAGGTTCTTCTTGGTACAAAAACAAAATAAAAATTATAAAGAGAGGTCATTCCAGTAGTAATAACTTCCAAGACTCAACAAAAATAAAAAATTAGTGAAAAGAAAACATTGGGTTCTCTCCCAAGAGTGATTTTCTTTAACGCCTTTTAGCTAGGCGCAAAAAGTAAGAATCAAGTATTTTCAAGTGATGAAGCATCAAGTTCATAATTTGCTCTAAGGATAGAGTCAAAAAGTAACTTCTTTCTCTTTCTAGGGAAGTGTTCCATGCCTTTCTTGAGTGGGAATTAATATTTAATGGTGCCTTCCTTCATATCAATAATAGCACCAACAGTTCTAAGAAAAGGTCTTCCCAAAATAATAGGACAAGAAGCATTGCATTCAATATCCAAAACAAGAAAATCAACGGGGAAAAGGTTATTGTTAACCATAATAAGAACATCATTAATCCTCTCCAAAGGTTTCTTCTTAGCAATATCAGCAAGAGGAACATCAAAATAACAATTTTCAAGCGGTGGTAAACCAAGCATATCATAAATTTTTCTAGGCATAATAGAAATACTTGCACCAAGATCACATAAAGCATTACAATCAAAATCATTCACATTCATCTCAATGATGGGCTCCCAACCATCTTCTAACTTTTTAGGAATAGAAACTTTTTGTTTCAACTTATCCTCTCTAATTTGCATGAGAGCATTCGTAATATGCTTTGTAAAAGCCACATTCATAGAACTAGCATTAGGAATTCTAGCAAGCTTTTGCAAGAACAAAATTACTTCAGAGATATTGCAACCATCAACATCAAAATCATTAAAGGTAGTAGAACTATCGTCTCCCATACTCCAAAAAATTTCAGCACTTTTATAAGAAAAAGTTTATGTAGTTTTAGTCAATTTCGCACAAGGAGTAGGAATTTTCTCTATACCAATCACTCTACCATTAAAAGAAGGAGGTTTGCTAGCATTTGAGACAACATCACTAGTGGTGGTAATAGTACAAACCTTCATATTTCTAGCCATCTCATCTTCTCTTTCCCACCTAGCATGCAATTCTGCTAACATCCTAACATTATCATCAATTCTAACTTGAATGGCATTAGTAACAGCAAAGGGATCAGGTTTAGCAGCCATTCTATTAATCAAAGAAGATTGCGCATCAGACAAAGATGAAATACTGGTTTCAGCATTAGAAACCTTAGCTTGCAACTCAGGAATATCCCTATTCAAATTCTCAAGTTGATGACTAATAGTCTTCAACAAGGCAGATTGTTCCTCCATGGTTTTGGTGAACAACTTGTTCTGCTCATATTGCATTTGCATAAAATTCTTAGTAGCCCTTTCAACTTCTAAAATCCTTTCTGAAGGGTTTCGCAGCATAGTAAATCAAAAAAAATCCTACGGATGCGAACAGGAAATCCAAGATCTAATCTAGGAGATGTAATCAACGAGAGATATAGATGAGATCTTCATACCCTTGAAGAAATCGCACAGCGGAAATGTTCAATAGAATGTGGATGATGTAGTCGTACTAGCCGTCTCCTTCCCGCGATCCAATCCGATCCAACGCCGCAAGTGGCGGCGCCTCCGAGAGATGCACACGTACGGTGCAGCGACGTCTCCTCCTTCCTTGGTCCAGCAAGTATGGTGGAGAGATAGATTGAATCTGCAGCACGACGGCGTGGTGCTTATGGTGGAGAGTTTCAGTGGCAGGGCTTCGCCTACGCGCAGTCGCGAGAGAGAGAGATTGGAGGGCAGCAGTTGGCCGGTAGCAAGGGTTAGGAGAGAGGGAGGCTGCGCCCCTGCCCCTCCTTATATAGGAGGCTGGCCGGCCACCTTGAACCCTCCTCCAAGCCCTAGGGCGGCGGCCCAAGAGGGAAGAGTGGGGGGCAAGTTTCCTCCCTCCTTCTGGAAGGTTCCCTTAGGGTTTCCCCTAAGGTCTGGCCGGCTAGGCCTTAAGGGCCTGGTGCGCCTGGCCCAAAGTGGCCAGGACACTTCCCCTTAGGCTCATGCAGGCCTCCGTCAAGTGGGTCCATGTTGGCCCCACTCCGGAACCTTCTAGAACCTTCTGGTACAATACCAATAAACTCTGAAACGATTCCGGAATCCAAAAACTGCTTTCCTTTATATGAATCTTATTCTCCGGACCATTCCGGAACCTCTCGTGATGTCCTGTATCTCATCCGAGACTCCGAACAAAAAACTCATTAACCAATTATCCATTCTATCCTAGCGTCGATGCACGTTAAGTGTGTGACCCTACGGGTTCGAGAATATGCAGACATGATCTTCTATCAATAATCAATAGCGGGATCTGGAAACCCATATTGACTCCCACATATTCATCGATGATCATATCAAATGAACCACGATGCCAGGATTCAATTAATCCCGTATATGTATTCCCTTCGTCTCGCGATATTTTACTTGCCCGAGATTCGATCGCCGGTATCGACATACCTAGTTCAATCTCATTCACAGCAAGTACTTTACTCATTCCGTAATCCGATATCACTTTGTGATTAACTCCTTAACCACGTGCTTGCAAGCAGTATTGATATCGATTACCGAGTGGGCCCGAAGTATATCTCTCTGACTTGGGAGGGACAAATTCCATCTCGATACATGCAACCCAACAAGTACTTTCCGATCACCTGAGCGACACCTTTATGATCACCCTTTCATAGGATGACGTTTGATAACCTCAAAGCTCTCTTCCAACACTAGGGAGTTGCATTATCTCATGGTCTAAGGAATACAATACTTGACATAAGAAAAAGCTTCGCAAAGATGAACACAATGACACGATCTAATTGCTGTGCTTTATTTGGGTCTGTCCACCACAACATTCTCCTAATGACATGGTCTCATTATTAATTGACAACTCATGTCTATGGTTAGGAAACCTTAACCATCATTAATCAATGAGCTAGTCCATAGAGGCGTACTAGGGACACAGTGTTGTTCATAAACCACACAAGTATTAAGGTTTCCGCTTAATACAATTCTAGCATGGAATATAAACATTATCATGAACAAGAATTATAATAATAACATCTTTATTATTGCCTCTAGGGCATAATTCCAACAGTCTCCCACTTGCACTAGAGTCAATAATCTAGTTTACATCTGGTAACAATCTAACACCCATGGCATTAAGGTGCTGATCATGTTTTGCTCGTGGAAGATGTTTAGTCAATGGATCTGTGACATTCAGATCCGTATGTACTTTGCTAATCTTCAGATCTCCACCTGATATATAATCTCGAATTATATGGAAACGGCGGTTGATGTGCTTGGTCTTTGGATGATATCTTGGTTCCTTAGCCAGTGCTATGGCACCAGTGTTGTCGCACAATATCTCCAGTGGATCCAAGGCACTTGGAACCACACCAAGCTCAGTGATGAAGTTCCTAATCCAAACTCCTTCACTTGACGCTTTCGAAGGAGCCATGTATTCCGCTTCTGTTGTAGATCCCGCGATCACGCTTTGCTTGCAGCTTCTCTAGCTCACAGCTCCATCATTCAAAATATATACATATCCTGTCTGAGATTTAGAATCATCCGGGTCGGTGTCGAAGCTAGCGTCGACGTAACCTTTTACGACGAGCTCCTCATCACCTCCATAGACCAAGAACATTTCTTTAGTCCTATTTAAATACTTTAGGATGTTCTTTACGGCTGTCCAGTGTTCCACTCCTGGATCACTTTGGTATCTGCTCGTCAAACTAAGAGCATTGGACACATCCGGTCTAGTACACATCATGGCATACATGATAGAACCTATGCCCGAGGCATATGGCACTTTGCTCATAGTTTCTCTATCTTTTACCATAGTTGGACACTGAGCCTTGCTCAATATCTTTCCTGACAACATGGGCAATGAACCTTTCTTTGCTTTATCCATTCTGAACCTTTTCAGAACTTTGTCCAGGTATGTACTTTGGCTTAAACCTATTAGGCGTCTTTGTCTATCTCTATAGATTTTGATGCCTAATATATAAGCAGCTTCTCCTAGGCCTTTCATTGAAAAACACTTATTCAAATAACTCTTCACATCGTTAAGCATACCGATGTCATTTCCAATAATCAATATGTCATCCACATATAGTACTACAAATGTCACCGAGCTCCCACTCACTTTCTTGTAAACACAAGCTTTGTAGCAATTTGGAACAAATCCAAAACTCTTGATCACTTGATCAAAACGAAGGTTCCAACTCTGGGATGCTTGCTTCAGCCCATAAATGGAACGCTGAAGTTTGCACACTTTATTAGCATCCTTAAGATTGACAAAACCTTCGGGCTGTATCATATACAACTCTTCATCAATGTTGCCATTGAGGAACGCAGTCTTGACATCCATCTGCCAAATTTCATAATCATGAAATGCAGCAATTGCTAATAAAATCCGAATGGACTTAAACATCACTACGGGAGAGAAAGTCTCATCGTAGTCAACACCTTGAACTTGCCGAAAACCTTTTGCGACAAGCCGAGCCTTATAGAGAGTAACATTACCATCCGCGTCTGTTTTCTTCTTGAAAATCCATTTGCACTCAACGGCCTTACGGTCGCTAGGAGGGTCCACCAAAGTCCATACTTGGTTTTCGCTCATGGATCCCAATTCGGATTTCATGGCCTCTAGCCATTTCTCAGAGTCTGGGCTCATCATTGCTTCCTCATAGTTTGCAGGTTCATTGTTGTCTAACAACATGACGGTTAAGACAGGGTTGCCATACCATTCAGGAGTGGCATGCGACCTTGTCGACCTGCGAAGTTCAGTAGTAGCATCGTTCGAAGTTTCATGATCCTCGTCATTAGCTTCCTCTCCTGTTGGTGCAGGCGGCGCCGGAACAACTTCGGGTGCTGCGCTACTCTCCAACTCGAGAGAAGGTTCAATAACCTTATCTTGCTCTACCTTCCTCCCACTCACTTCTTTCGAGAGAAACTCCTTCTCAAGAAAGGATCCGTTCTTAGCAACAAATACTTTGCCTTCAGATCTGTGGTAGAAGGTATACCCAATCGTTTCCTTAGGATATCCTATGAAGACGCATTTCTCTGCTTTGGGTTCGAGCTTATCCGGCATCAACTTCTTGACGCAATCTTCGCATCCCCAAACTTTAAGAAACGATAGCTTAGGTTTAGCACCAAATCATAGTTCATACGGTGTCGTCTCAACGGATTTAGATGGTGCCCTATTTAAAGTGAATGCAGCGGTTTCTAATGCATAACCCCAAAATGATAACGGCAAATCTGTAAGAGACATCATCGATCGAACCATATCTAATAGAGTTCAATTCCGGCGTTCAGACACACCATTGCACTGTGGTGTTCCAGGTGGCGTGAGTTGCGAAACGATTCTGCTTGCTTTAAGATGCGTGAGAAAATCATAACTCAAATATTCACCTCCACGATCGGATCATAGAAATTTAATTTTCATGTTACGATGGTTTTCCACTTTGTTCTGAAATTATTTGAACTTTTCAAATGTTTCAGATTTATGTTTCATTAAATAGACATACCTGTATCTACTTAAATCATCAGTAAAAGTGAGAAAATAGCGATATCCACCACGCGTCGAAATACTCATTGGTCCGCACACATCGGTATGTATGATTTCCAATAAGTCCGTTGCTCGCTCCATTATTCCGGAGAATGGGGTTTTGATCATCTTGCCCATGAGGCATGGCTCGCACGTGTCAAATGATTCAAAATCAAGAGACTCCAAAAGTCCATCAGAATGGAGTTTCTTCATGCGTTTTACGCCAATATGACCTAGACGGCAGTGCCACAAATAAGTTGGATTATCACTATCTACTTTGCATCTTTTAGCCTCAGTGTTATGGATGTGTGTTTCTTTGCTTTCGAGATTCAGAAGAAATAAACCATTCACGACAGGTGCATGACCATAAAAGATATTATCTATTATCTCTACTAATAATATTGCTAGAGGTATGGTCCGTGTCCATAAAATACGCTTTCAACCAATCATAAATACGTTTTCTTTGTCCCGTGGACCTGACACGTTTCCCTCCTATTTAATTCGCACGCACGAAGGAGGCGCAGACTCGCGCGGACGCCTCGGCCCGTGCTTTGCCCCGCCGCCTCGAGCGAAACAGAGCGCCCCTGTGCTCCCCCCGCACACGCCCCGCCTAGGCCACTTCCGCACACGCCCCACCGCGCCTAGGCGGCTTCGCCGCTACCCGGTACCGCACAAGAGCCACCGAAGAAGCCTCCACGTGGGATATGGGATACTTCTCCGTTGACATGCCTGGATCCGGCCCTGCCGCCGCTCCAGGACACGCCTGTGCTCCCAATGTTGCGAGCCGCATAGGGTTCATCCCAGCTTCCGCATGTTTCGATGGCGCCTGGCCGCCACATGCCAAGAGCTTTCATTACCGTCCACATTCACGCCCCGAGCTCTCTGCCGCTAGCTGCATCCAACTCGCGATGTATCCATGGAGAGGAGGCAGCTCCTCATGCTGCTCTGCTGCATGGCGCGTTGCCGCGGCGCCCAGGATTTAGTGGTGTTTGGATGGCTTCGATCACTACGTGATGGCGTTGCAGACTTGCAATGTCTCTCTAGCTCAACCGTCCTCCTTCTCGGCAACATATTCTTCCGCCCAACTCGAAGCTCCTGCTGGACAGTACAAAGATGCCTAGGGCGGTGGGTGAAATCCTGTTGCAGAACTGTGGAGGACAAGCCGGCGGCCTGTTGTTGGATTAATAGGCACAAGCAGGTACAGGTGTCCTTCGGATTTTTTCTGAAGTAGCACGCATAATCGATCGTGGTGTTGTTTTTATCCTGCTCAACTATCCAAATTAGCTATTACTGTGTTGAATTAGCTAGCGAGCTGTATGTTGTACAACCAGGTTTCATCGCACTCTTTTAGGTGCGATGTGAGATGAATGCAGTTCGATAGTATGTTTCCGTAATTTCATTGCTTAATTTGTTGAACTTCTGTGTCATGCCTGATGTTCATCAGATGGAGCGGAGGTACACCGTAGCAACCAGACAGGCCTGGTCGCCGCCAAACAAAGCGAATAGCGGACAGAGAACAGCCTAGCCCAAGTGTAGAAATCACATCATGGTTACTCTACCCATAGCGCGCCAAGCTCTATTCTCCTCCCTGATCATCTCGAAAACATCCTCGGCAGAGTGATGTACACTGTCAAACACCCTGGAGTTGCGCTCCTTCCAAATGCGCCAGTGCACGAGGATGACCACGGCATCAAAATCCTTGCGCAGGTTCTTTGGTGCACGCTTCCGCACCAACATCCACCATTGCTCCGTGCTCGAGAAGCTTTGATCAGGTACAGGAAAGTTTGAACTGGTTCAGGCCTTGATCAGCTGCCAGACCTGGGTGGCAAAGGAGCAGTGCACGAACAGGTGCGTGCAGGTCTCAGGGGCAGCAAGGCAGAGCTCGCAAGTGGCATTGTTGGGCCAGCCCCGCGTTGCAAGTTGTCCGCAGTGAGACAACGGCGATGCACGGCGAGCCACATAAAGAACTTGCAGCGAGGAGCGGCCTTCGTTTCCAGATTGCGTTGGTGCATGGGAAGCGGATGTTAGCCGTGAAGAACAGTCCATATGCGCTGCTGGTGGAGAACTCTCCATCGACAGTGTGCTTCCAGACCATCTTGTCTGGCACGCCCGACTGGAGTTGGATCGAGGTGACAAGGTCCCAAAGTTATAAGTACTGCCCCATCGCGACCGTCGACACGCCACCGCGGATGTCACGGACCCAGCGATAGGCGAGCAGGCCTTGCGCGACGGAGATGCTTGACTTGTGCGCAAAGGAGGCCAACTGCGGATGACATAATGTTTATCATATAGAGGCTATAAAATTTGTGTTAATTCTCATGCATACTCAGTTGGAAATTTATATATTTTATGCAAATACAGCTCATAACATCATGCTTTCTAATATTAGATCAAGTTAAACACCAAAGCTCATTGTTTTAGGATTGATCACTTTTGCCGTGAATAGACTTTTCTAAATTCTTATAGCGACAATATACATTGGATTTTAGGATGTACTACTGCCGATGAGACCAAGGATGTCATGTTTATATGCCCTCATCTATTGTAATCTCAAACCGTATTCAACATATATTGCGCTCTGCAGTTTGTGAAACTGAATCATATGAAAATAGATGGTAAATACATAAATTCTTCAATATATATAGGTGATACAAAGAAACTTGGGGCTGGTTGAGAAAGAAAAAAGAATGGCTATGCATATCCTTGTCATGCCTTTGGATAGAGAGGTATGATTAAGATGGTTCCCATATCATTCACATTAGTAAGAACATACATATCCATTATGCTTTAACATTTGTATTGAAATCCCGTTGCAACGCACGGGTATTCAACTAGTATTATTAAAACAACTAACAATGAACTGCCTAGATTAACCAAAGATTAAACAATAGAAACGAACGCCTCCGATTGAAACGGTTAACCAAGGAAGTTTAAACTACTTTGGAATAAAACAGGCTGAACAAAACGTACGTGCATAGAATACCGATCCCAGGAGATGAAAACTACTACTACCGTGCGGCATATGGACAATAAAAAACAGAAATCTCCACAGAAACATATGCGCTTCTCCACCTTTATTTAACAAATGTGATGGTGGGCATCCGAGCGACACCAGAATCACGCCTCGGGGGTGGCACCGTCTGCCGACCGGATATCGGCAAAGTGCAGAATACATATGGCCCTGGCCTAAACATAGAGCCGCGTCGACGGCAAACTCAGCGATCGGGAGAGATGCTGCAACGTCCGAACAAAACCTCTGATGCGCTCGATGATGGAGGTAAAGGGCCTCTGATGATCTCATGGCGAAGTGCGGAACACATAGCCACGGAAAGCTCAAATAGTGATCGGGAGATATGTTGCATCGTCGGAACAGCATGCGATGGTTACAACAGCAACCAGAGGCCAACAGCAGTACAGATTGGGCGACCGGCAGCGTCACCGTGTGGTTTACGGCCAAATTCTGATCACAATTGACTACAGTTTAGGGTCCAATTTCGATACAATTGCCTACAATTTTAGCGGACTAGCCAGTCCATCAAATCGTCTCAAAGAGGTACTGTCGTCTTCTTCGGCTAACATGCATGCGGTGCATGCATTGAGGATTAGACTATCCAACAAATTTATTATGAAAGATGGAGGAGAAATTATGTCTATCTGCCCAATCTATCAACCCGACTGAAACAGGTTCTGTCATCTAATCTTCTTGAGGTATCATGTGGTGCATGCGTTAGGCATCCAGAGGATCTCACGAATATATAGAAACTATATACAAAAGCTTTATTGTGAAAGACTATTGTTTTTTGCGTACTTCATGTTAATGGTAAATTGCAAAATATGCTATATTATTTTAAGTTGGATTCATTTGCAAAAAATATTTTATACAAAAAAATAAAAATAATATGGAGAGGATTTCTTTTGCAATAATATATATTTGTAAATACTCAACCGTCCAAACAATATGGAACATGAAGTAATAAAAAATTTGATAGAAATTTACAATAAGATTTTTACATGTAGTCCAGAAGTCCATGGAATAGAAAAACAGGTTGAGAAAATATTACATCGAGTCAGGCATACATGAACCGGCAATTGCATGTGTTTGCTAGAAAAAATCAAATATTATTTAATATATGTATAAAATCGTTCAGACGAGTGTAGTCTCAAGGAAGGATCGAGGAAGCATGGAAGATGAAGGCGCAGATCATTCCATTCACTGCGGGTCAAAATACTTCAATCCTCCATTATGACACATCAAAATCCTTACCAATAACCTTACTATATTTCATACATTTTCTCACTAAGCTAACAGTTCAGGGAGTAACTTAATTAAATTTTATTTTCCATGAGGCAACTAACCACCATAGAAAACAATACAAAATCTAGCCGCGCAAATGCGCGGGTCACCTTGCTAGTTCATATAAATAGAACAACCATTATTCTCAGATTTAAATGAATAACCGTCTTGCAATAAACACGATCCAAATATAATGTCCATGCTCAACGCAGGCACATAATAACACTTATTAAGGTTTAAAACTAATCCCGAAGGTAAAACTAAGGAGAGCGTGCCGACGGCCATCACGTCAACTTTTGATCCATTGCCGACGCGCATCGTCACCTCATCCCTTGCTAGCCGCCGTCTATTCCGTAGCTCCTGTTTCGAGTTACAAATATTAGCAACTGAACCAGTATCATATACCCAGGCACTACAACGAGCGCTAGTAAGGTAGACATCAATAACATGTATATCAAATATACCTTTGATGGTGTCAGCCTTCTTGTCTGCTAAGTACTTCGGACAGTTATGTTTCCAGTGACTCTTGTCCTTGCAATAGAAGCACTCAACGTCCGGCTTAGGACCAGACTTGAGCTTCTTCTCAGTAGGGGCAACGCGCTTGCCGCTGCCTTTCTTGAAGGATTCCTTTGCACTCTTAGCTTTTTTGAAGCTAGTGGTCTTGTTGACCATCAACACATGATTATCTTTCTTGATATCCATCTCCGCAGCTTTCAGCTTAGTGAAGAGCTCAGTGATCGTATCAGTGGAACCAATTTGATTGTGAGTAACTACAAAGCCTTTGTAGCTAGGAGGGAGTGATTGTAGAACTCTGTCAATCTTGAGCTCTTCTGGAATCTTGCAGTCCAGTTGCTCAAGGCGTTGAGTGTAGCCCAACATCTTAATGGCCTGCTCACTAACGGAACTCCCTTCCTCCATTTTGCAGTTAAAGAACTTCTCAGAGATCTCATATCTCACAGAACGGGCTTGAGTCTGAAACATGGTTTTCAGTTCCTCAAGTATCTCATAAGGACCGCGGTACTTCTCAAAACGATTTTGAAGTTCCAGTTCCATAGAAAACAACATGGTACTCATAATCGCATCATAATCATCTCTGCGAGAATTGAAGTCAGCAAGTTCTTCAGTTTTCACTGTTGTAGCAGGGGGGTTACCTAGCGCTTCCTCAAGTACATAAGCCTTTTGTCCGCCAGCGAGAATGATCCTCAGATTGCAGAACCAGTTGGTGAAGTTAGACCCATTGTTTTTAAGCTTTTCTTTCTCAGCAAACACGTTGAAGTTGAAGTTGGACTTAGCCATTTGATCTACAACATTGCAAGTACAATTTAGACTATGTTCATGATAACTAGTTCAACTTAATCAAATTACTAGATGAATGATACGTCTCTAACGTATCCATAATTTTTGATGCTCCATTCTTGTTTTTACACCATTTGCCTAATGTTTCGTTACACTTCATGGCACTTTTATGCATTTTCTGGAACTAACCTATTAACAAGTCGCCACAGTGCCAGTTCCCTATTTTCTGTTGTTTTTGTGTTTCAGAAAAGTTACACAGGAAATATTCTCGGAATTGGACGAAACCAAAGCCAGTCGCCCAGGAATTTACCGAAGCTTCCAGAGAACCGAAGAGGAGTTGGAGTGGGGCCACGAGGTGCTCTCACACCAGGGCGGTGCGGCCAGGGGCTGGGCCGTGCCCCCTATGTGTGAGACCGCCTCGGTCTACTTCTAACGATGCCCCTTCGCCTATAAAGACCCCCCGATGGGAAAAACCTAAGGACCCGATCAGATTTCCAGAACACATCGCGATCCACCGCCGCCATCGACCCGAAGATCGGGAGGGTCCAGAAGCTTTTCCCGGCACCCTGCCGGAGAGGGGAATCACCACCGGAGGTCTTCTTCATCGCCATGCTTGCCTCCGGAGCGATGAGTGAGTAGTCTACCTTGGACTATGGGTCCATAGCAGTAGCTAGATGGTTGTCTTCTCCACCATGTGCTTCATGTTTAGATCTCATGAGCTGTCCTTCATGATTGAGATCACCGTTATGTAATTCTACATGTTTGGTTTGTTGGGATCCGATGAATATTGGTGTTATGCTTGAGTTGAAGTACTAAAATTTATCTTTTGTTATCTCTATGTTGTTTATGATCTTGCATGCTCTCCGTTGTTAGTAGCTATCTTGGCCGAGTAGTTGCTAGTGACTCCAAGAGGGGGTATTTATGCTCGATAGTGGGTTCATGCCTCTATTTAATCTGGGGGAGTGACAGAAACCTCTAAGGTTGTAGATGTGTTGTTGCTACTAGGGGGAAAACAACATTTATATGCTCAAGGGCATATGCTTTGTTTACATTACACACTTTGCTTAATGCAGTTATCTGTTGTTCGCAACTTAATACTCATGGGGTGTTCGGATGATATCCCCGTGAGTGGATTATTAGTCATAGATGCAGTTGGATGGCGGTCTATGTATTTTGTTGTAATGCCCAGAGTAAATCTCATAGTGATTCTCTCATCATATGCACGTTATCTTTATTCTATCAATTGCCCAACTGTAATTTGTTTACCCAGCATGTGTTATTTTATCTTATGGAGAGACACCACTAGTGAACTATGGACCCCGGTCATATTTCCATTATATTGCTATCACCTGTTTACTTTACTCGCACTGTTTACTTTACTTGTATACTATTATCACTTTCCACTCGATACGCTCATACCCTTTGTTTCAAGCAAACCGGTGAGATTGACAACCTCATCGTAAGTTGGGAACAAAGTATTTGGTTGTGTTGTGTGCAGGTTCCACGTTGCTACTAGCTGAAGACGCGCTAACTCGTTTTGTTGTGAAACGGCGCCCTTGTTGGAGTGTCACTAGGCTATCAAGCATCACCTTCAGTCCTTTGTTTGTTCCTCTCCTGATCGATATACCTTGGTTTCTTAACTGAGGGAAAACCTTGCTGCTATATTCATCACACCTTTCTCTTGGGGTTCCCAACGGGCTGGTCATCAACCAGGCATCAAGCTCTTTTCTGGCGCCGTTGCCGGGGAGGAAGTAGAAGACTTCTGCGAGGGGAGTTTTTCGCACGCATATCCTTTACTTTGTTTATTGTTTTGCTTTACTTTATTTTTACTTGCATCGTTTTATCAAAAACCCAAAAAAATTAGAATCCTTGGTAGTTGTTATTTCTTTACTTTAGTTCATTATGTTGTTCCCTAAGTACGTTCTGGAGGACCTCTCAGTAGGTAGTGGCTCAATTATTGGAAAAGATAATATTGAGGACTTCTTTAATCATATTAGTATGCATAAAGAAGTTGAGAAAACAGTTGATTCACTTGATATTACTTGATTCGCAATTTTCTGCGCCTAGCTCAAAGGCGTTAAAGAAAAGCACTCTTGGGAGATAACCCAATGTTTTTATATTCAGTTCTTTTTCTTTTATTTGAGTCTTGGAAATTATTACTACTGTAATAACCTCTCCTTATCCTTTTTATTTCGTTTTTGTGCCAAGAGAAGCCTCTAATTTGAGCGAGGTAAGATTTGGGGATGTTGCTGTCCTGAAACTGTTTTTGGTGCTGTACCGTAAAAATTCGTGAAAATTCTCTGTATATCTTTTGGATCTGCGATTTCTTGTTCATATGCCCCAGGTTGTATCCAAACTTTAATTAGTTGAACACTTTTTGATTTGAGCAACAGAAAATCCTCTAAAAATTCGACCTTTGTCAGCTGTTCTATTTTGATAGATTTCTGCCAATATTTGTGTTTTCCGCTTTATCGCTTTCTTTTTGAGTTCTTTTGATCACGGAACTTTTGGGGAAGTTGCTAAAGTAGTATATGCTTTATATGTGGTGGTTTTAGGTTGAAACCTGAAGCAAAAAGGGTCGATTATATGTTATGCTTACACTAATGTTGCTAATAGATTTGTGTTTAGTTTTGTATGAAGGAAGTTTTCAAGTGTAGGGATCGGAGAGTGATGAGATGAGTTGAAGAATGGACAAAAGCTTAAGCTTGGGGATGCCCACGCATCACCCCAATAAATATCTAAAAAGTACATGCGTCAAAGCTTGGGGATGCCCCCGAGGCACCCCTTCTTCATCGGCAAAAATCAGGTCACCTTTCAAGACACTATATTTTTATTGCTTCATGCATTATGCGTTTTTCTTGGAGCGTCAGTTGTTTTTAGTTTTCAGTTTAGTTTTGTTTTGTTTGCTGCAATAAATGGTTGGACCCCAACAAATTTCTTTTGGAGAAGTTGCCTTGCTTTTCATTTGCCAAGAACACTCGTTGAACGATAGAGTGAAAAACGGACTTGATCGAGTGTTCTTCTTTTTCTAGAACTGCGTTTAGCTTTCGATTTTCGCCTTGATTTGTGTTTAGATCTTGTTATATCTTTTCATCAAGGTGTATTTTTTCCTCTGATCTTTATTGGTTTTCATCAAAAGAGGTGTTTATAAAAAGTTTGAATGGTGTTGGAAGAGAGAAAAAGCTTTATGCAAAAAAAAGTGGTACAAGAAGGAGCTTGTGTAGACTGCGGCTTAGGCTTTTGCATGTCGTGCTTGATGTCTTTTTGATAGTATGCTTAGTGGTTTTGCTATAGCATGACTTGTCTCAAATAACTGAGATTGCTTAATGAGCCTTTGAAAGAATCATGCGTTGTTTTTATCGTTTGGAAGTATTATTTTGGTTTTCTCCTTGATGCTTTATTTGGATTGACTTGGCGCATGCTCACACATGTTAGACTCTTACAAAGTCGCCAATAGCCTCTATGATCATTTATTTTTTGACTTTTTATGACATCTTATGCTTCTTTTAATATCGCTTTGTTGCTTTGCATGATTATGGCCGTTATTGCTCTCTTAGTTGGTCGCTCCCAGTCTTTTGCTAGCCCTCGCCTTGTACTGAGTATGAGCTCTACTCGTGCATCCAACTCCTAAAAACCAAGTTTGCCAAAGTGTCCACCATACATACCTATTAGCAATTTGCTATTCCAAGTAAATTTGACTTGCTTTTATTTACTCTTCAAATTAAACTCTTACCAGTGTTATGCAAAAATTGGTCAGTAAAGCTCTCGCGAACCGGAAGGCACACTTTACTTTTTCTTGTTCTTAAAAATTTGACATTGTGGTCTCTTATGTTGAGTTGTTATGCTTGCAAGTTGTAAGTTGGAGACTAGCCCAGCCATGCCGTCATAGGGCAAGCTTTCAACATTGCACTTCTTATTTGAGTTGATATCGTGATCTTTTGTTTATGGATGCCCACGGTGTGAAATGAATTGGGAATCTTGCGGGGATCATGGAGTTTGTATACGTGTTAGGAAAACACCTGGTCCGCCAATCTAAGCCATGCATAATTCATGGTGGAAATTTGCAGCATACCCATAGTGGCCATTTGATGACGCATCTCAAAATAAAAAGCTAAACAAATGGTAAATAAAAGAGATGTCGAGGTGTTCATTGCCTGCTTGTCCTGTCATTTTGATGTGGGCTTGTTCCATGTCATCAGGCACGGAGGTACCCGTTGGTGGTTCTCGATGATACGTATGTACTTACAATGACAAGAGCCTTGCTTGGAACTCTAAGTAAAGTAGCATGAGGTTTAGGTACTCGTATTCACGGGACACGAGGTTTTCAACTTATGATTTGTCAAGCATATGCAGCGTAAGTGTTCTCGCATTAACTTTAACCATTCAAGATGCTTATAATGGGGGCAATGAGAGCTCAAAGCCGGTAAGTACCATAATTTTTGAAGGTTATAAAACTTGCAATCACTGCTTCCCTCAGCGAAGGGCCTTTCTTTTACTTTTATGTTGAGTCACCACCTTCTATCTTTATGCACCATTAAGAGAGCATAGTTGTCATTCTTAGTATAATGTGCATTGTCCCAAAGTTTTTATTGATTGATTCATATTGTTGGTTTCACTTGTTCTCAAATTATTTGTATCTAGTCGCCCTCTTAAACTTGAAGGTGTCCTATGCATTTATGTTTTGCTCTCTATTAAGGACAAGCTGAAAACCATTTGTATGTTTTTCCTTATGATTTGAACACACGTTTGACTTTCATTGTTTCATTGTCATGATCTTTTGTTTGTGGTCATTTTCATGTTTATAACATGGTTACTAAGTTTCTTCTATCAAGCATATGTCTTTCATGCCCATGTTTTAAGTTCTTTTGATCCCAGCTCACAACGCTTACATATGTGATCAAGATTGTGTAGGTGCATGTCACCTCAAAAATTATTATTTTTGTTATCACTTACCTACTCGAGGACGAGCAGGAGTTAAGCTTGGGGATGCTGATACGTCTCCAACGTATCCATAATTTTTGATGCTCCATGCTTGTTTTTTACACCATTTGCCTAATGTTTCGTTACACTTCGTGGCACTTTTATGCATTTTCCAGAACTAACCTATTAACAAGTCGCCATAGTGTCAGTTCCCTATTTTCTGCTGTTTTTGTGTTTCAGAAAAGTTACACAGGAAATATTCTCGGAATTGGATGAAACCAAAGCCAGTCGCCCAGGAATTTACCGAAGCTTCCAGAGAACCGAAGAGGAGTTTGAGTGGGGCCACGAGGTGCCCTCACACCAGGGCGGCGCGGCCAGGGGCTGGGCCGCGCCCCCTATGTGTGAGACCGCCTCAGTCCACTTCTGATGATGCCCCTTCGCCTATAAAGCCCCCCCCCCCCGATCAGATTTCCAGAACACATCGCGATCCGCCGCCGCCGTCGACCCGAAGATCGGGAGGGTCCAGAAGCTCTTCCCGGCACCCTGCCAGAGAGGGGAATCGCCACCGGAGGTCTTCTTCATCGCCATGCTTGCCTCCGGAGCGATGAGTGAGTAGTCTACCTTGGACTATGGGTCCATAGCAGTAGCTAGATGGTTGTCTTCTCCACCATGTGCTTCATGTTTAGATCTCATGAGCTGCCCTTCATGATTGAGATCGCCGTTATGTAATTCTACATGTTTGGTTTGTTGGGATCCGATGAATATTGGTGTTATGCTTGAGTTGAAGTACTGAAATTTATCTTTTGTTATCTCTATGTTGTTTATGATCTTGCATGCTCTCCGTTGTTAGTAGCTATCTTGGCCGAGTAGTTGCTAGTGACTCCAAGAGGGGGTATTTATGCTCGATAGTGGGTTCATGCCTCTATTTAATCTGGGGGAGTGACAGAAACCTCTAAGGTTGTAGATGTGTTGTTGCTACTAGGGGAAAACAACATTCATATGCTCAAGGGCATATGCTTTGTTTACATTACACACTTTGCTTAATGCAGTTATCTGTTGTTCGCAACTTAATACTCATGGGGTGTTCGGATGATATCCCCGTGAGTGGATTATTAGTCATAAATGCAGTTGGATGGCGGTCTATGTATTTTGTTGTAATGCCCAGAGTAAATCTCATAGTGATCCTCTCATCATATGCACGTTATCTTATTCTATCAATTGCCCAACTGTAATTTGTTTACCCAGCATGTGTTATTTTATCTTATGGAGAGACACCGCTAGTGAACTGTGGACCCCGGTCCTATTTCCATTATATTGCTATCACCTGTTTACTTTACTCGCACTGTTTACTTTACTCGCATACTATTATCACTTTTCACTCGATACGCTCATACCCTTTGTTTCAAGCAAACCGGTGAGATTGACAACCTCGTCGTAAGTTGGGAACAAAGTATTTGGTTGTGTTGTGTGCAGGGTCCATGTTGCTACTAGCTGAAGACGCGCTAACTCGTTTTGTTGTGAAACGGCGCTCTTGTTGGAGTGTCACTAGGCTATCAAGCATCACCTTCAGTCGTTTTTATGTTCCTCTCCTGATCGATATACCTTGGTTTCTTAACTGAGGGAAAACCTTGCTGCTATATTCATCACACCTTCCTCTTGGGGTTCCCAACGGGCTGGTCATCAACCAGGCATCAATGAACTTCCACTAAATTCAACATCCATCAAGTTGTTTAGTGAACACGATCCAAATTCACCACACCTAATCCGATCTTCACGAGAAGAGATGTGGTTTCAATGGGGGACAACAAAGTGTCGATCATATCATTCATATGACTCATGTTTAACCTTTCGGTTCGTGTGTTCCGAGGCCATGTCTGTACATGCTAGGCTCGTCAAGTCAAACACAAGTATTTCCCCGTGTGCAAAACTGGCTTGCACCCGTTATATGTGAACGTAGAGTTTATAGCACCCGATCATCACGAGATGCTTCAAAACGATGAACTTTCGCAACGGTGCATACATGGGGAGAACACAATTTTATCTTGATCTTTAAGTGAGGAATCATCTTAAAATGCTACCGTCGCGATCAAAGCATAATAAGATACATAAAAATAAACATCTCATGCATATAATTTTATGTGACATGGTATAGCCAATCTCCGCGCAATGATCTCCATCTTGTGCGCGCCGGCATGATCTCCATCACTCCACCATGCTTGCCTCCACCACGAATAGCAACTACAACTATTGCTAACTATTAGCGATAAAGTAAAGCTATTACATGGCGTATAAGAAGTTGACACGCAGGTCATACACAATTATAAAGACAACCATATGGCTCCTGCCGGTTGTGAACTCATCGACATGCAAGTCGTAAAATATTACAAAACATGATCATCACATACATCACATATATCACATCACATCTTATGGCCATACCATATCACAAAACACTCCCGGCAAAAACAAGTTAGACGCCTCTACTTTGTTGTTGCATGTTTTACGTGGCTCATGGGAGTAACAAGTTAAGAACGATTCTTACCTACGAAAAGCCACAACGGTGATATTATGGTTGCTAACATCCGTAGTAAATCCCATGACTACTATAGTGAGAGAAACTGGCATCCACCAGCCGCATGTGTGGAACAAGCCACGCGTCAAGTGCGGAGCCGGTCTCGCGAACGAGGTCGCGTAAAGTTGGCCTGGACCGCTTCGATCTCACTATGCCGCGCCATAAGAAATACACAACAAAGAGGTTTGCAACAGAAAACATCAACACCCGCAACAAGCATGTTGCGTTCTACTCTTGAAACACATCTACGCATAGATCTAGCTCTGATACCACTGAAGGGTTTCGCAGCATAGTAAATCAAAAAAATTCCTACGGATGCGAACAAGAAAGCCAAGATCTAATCTAGGAGATGTAATCAATGAGAGATATAGATGAGATCTTCATACCCTTGAAGAAATCGCACAGTGGAAACGTCCAACAGAATGTGGATAATGTAGTCGTACTAGCCGTCTCCTTCCCGCGATCCGATCCGATCCAACGCCGCAAGTGGCGGCGCCTCTGAGAGATGTACACATACGGTGCAGCGACGTCTCCTCCTTCCTTGGTCCAGCAAGTATGGTGGAGAGATAGATTGGATCTGCAGCACGACGGCGTGGTGCTTATGGTGGAGAGTTTCTGTGGCAGGGCTTCGCCTACGCGCAGTCGCGAGAGAGAGAGAGAGATTGGAGGGCAGCAGTTGGCCGGCGGCTAGGGTTGGGAGAGAGGGAGGCTGCACCCCTGCCCCTCCTTATATAGGAGGCTGGCCGGCCACCTTGACCCCTCCTCCAAGCCCTAGGGCGGCGGCCCAAGAGGGAAGAGTGGGGGGCAAGTTTCCCCCCTCCTTCTGGAAGGTTTCCTTAGGGTTTCCCCTAAGGGCTGGCTGGTTGGGCCTTAAGGGCCTGGTGCGCCTGGCCCAAAGTGGCCAGGACACTTATCCTTAGGCCCATGCAGGCCTCCGTCAAGTGGGCCCACGTTGGCCCCAGTTCGGAACCTTCTAGAACCTTCCGGTACAATACCGTAAACTCCGAAACGATTCCGGAATCCAAAAACTGCTTTCCTTTATATAAATCTTATTCTCCGGACCATTCCAGAACCTCTCGTGATGTCCTAGATCTCCTCCGAGACTCCAAACAAAAAACTCATTAACCAATTATCCATTCTATCCTAGCGTCGATGCACATTAAGTGTGTGACCCTACGGGTTCGAGAATATGCAGACATGATCTTCTATCAATAATCAATAGCGGGATCTGGAAACCCATATTGACTCCCACATATTCATCGATGATCATATCGGATGAACCACGATGCCAGGAATCAATTAATGCCGTATATGTATTCCCTTCGTCTCGCGATATTTTACTTGCCCGAGATTTGATCGCCGGTATCGACATACCTAGTTCAATCTCGTTCATAGCAAGTACTTTACTCGTTCCGTAATCCGATATCACTTTGTGATTAACTCCTTAACCACATGCTTGCAAGCGGTATTGATATCGATTACCAAGTGGGCCCGAAGTATATCTCTCTGACTTGGGAGGGACAAGTTCCATCTCGATACATGCAACCCAACAAGTACTTTCCGATCACCTGAGAGACACCTTTATGATCACCCTTTCATAGGATGACGTTTGGTAACCTCAAAGCTCTCTTCCAGCACTAGGGAGTTGCATTATCTCATGGTCTAAGGAATACAATACTTGACATAAGAAAAAGCTTTGCAAAGATGAACACAATGACACGATCTAATTGATGTGCTTTATTTGGGTCTGTCCACCACATCATTCTCCTAATGACATGATCTCATTATTAATTGACAACTCATGTCTATGGTTAGGAAACCTTAACCATCATTAATCAATGAGCTAGTCCATAGAGGCGTACTAGGGACATAGTGTTGTTCATAAACCACACAAGTATTAAGGTTTCCACTTAATACAATTCTAGCATGGAATATAAACATTATCATGAACAAGAATTATAATAATAACATCTTTATTATTGCCTCTAGGGCATAATTCCAACACTTTCTTCACTAGGCATTCTAGGTCTACCAAGATAGCCATTATCACTATTAGAAGGATATGGCCTATAATTGTTGCTAGCAAAATTGTTCCTATAAGCACTGTTGTTGAAATTATTATTTCTAACGAAGTTCACATCAACATGCTCTTCTTGAGCAACCAAAAAGGCTAAAGGAACATTATTAGGATCAACATGAGCTCTATCATTAACAAGCATAGCCATAATGGTATCAATCTCATCACTCAAGGAAGAGGTTTCTTCAACAGAATTTACCTTCTTACCTTGTGGAGCTCTGTCGGTGTGCCACTCAGAATAATTTACCATCATATTATCAAGGAGTTTCATTGCGGCGCCCAAGGTGATGGACATAAAGGTACCTTCCGCAGTTGAATCCAAGAGATTTCTTGAAGAAAAATTTAGTCCTGCAAAAAAAGGTTTGGATAATCATCCAAGTAGTCAGTCCATGAGTGGGACAATTCTTTATCAAAGATTTCATTCTTTCCCAAGCTTGAGCAACATGTTCATTATCAAACTGTTTAAACCTCATAATATCACTTCTCAAAGATATAATATTAGCAGGAGGATAATATTTTCCAATAAAAGCATCCTTGCACTTAACCTAAGAATCAATACTATTTCTAGGCAAAGATAGCAACCAATCCTTAGCTCTTCCTCTTTAAGAAAAAGGAAACAACTTAAGCTTAATAATATCTCCATGTACATCCTTATATTTTTGCATCTCACATAGCTCAACAAAATTGTTGAGCTGCATCATCAGTACTAACACCAAAAAATTGCTCTTTCATAACAAGATTCAACAAAGCAGTTTTAATCTCATAAAAATTTGCCCCAGGAGCAGGTGGCACAATAGGAGTGCAGATGAAATCATTATTGTTTGTGCTAGTAAAGTCACACAACTTGGTGTTCTCAGGAGTACTCATTCTAGCAAGATTAAAAGCAGACAAGCAAAAATAACAACTATAAAGGAACTATTTTTTTGTATTTTTGATAAAAAGATGCAAGCAAAAATAAAGTAAAGAAAATAAGCAAAAACAATAACAAAGTAAAAGATTGGAAGCGAGAGACTCCCCTTGCAGAAATCCTCTTTCTCCCCGGCAATGGTGCCAGAAAAATGCTTGATTGGTAGTTGTGCTAGCCACCCAGTTGGGAACCCCAACAGGAAGGTATGACGAGCACAGCGGCAAGTTTCCCTCAGTATGAAACCAAGGTTTAATCGAACCAGTAGGAGAAAAAAACCACTTCCGAAGGTTGATGCTAGCTGGCTTGGCGACGGCTCCAGACAATTTATTTATGGTGCCTATCTCGGCGTAGCTCTGGCACCAGCAGCAACATAGAACCTGCACACAACACAACCAAAGTACTTTGCCCCAATATGCAGTAAGGTTGTCAATCTCACCGGTTTGCTGTAAAAAAGGATTAAACGTATCGTGTGGCAAAAGATATTTGTTTGCAAGAAAGTAAATAATGCTTGTAGAAAGTAAACGGTAATATGAATGTAAAAGAATAGACCGGGGTCCACAGTTCACTAGAGGTGTCTCTCCATAAAGATAAATAACATGCTGGGTAAATAAATTACAGTTGGGCAATTGACAGAATAAAGAATGCAAGCAATGCATGTACATGTCATGATGATCACTATGAGATTCACTTGGGCATTACAACATAATACATAGACCGTAATCCAACTGCATCTATGACTAATAATCCACCCGCCGGATATCATTCGAACAACCGTTGGGTATTAAGTTGCAAGCAACAGATTAAACTGTATTGTTGTGTAATGTAAACAATACAAATATCCGTGAACACAAGATTTTTATTTTCTCCCTAGTAGCAACAGCACATCTACAACCTTAGAAGTTGTTGTCACTCTCCTAGATTACCAGAGGCATGAACCCACTATCGAGCATAAATACTTCCTCTTGGAGTCACTAGCATCTACTCGGCCAAGATATCTACTAGCAACGGAGAGCATGCAAGATCATAAACAACATAGAGATGATAAATCAATAAATCAACTTGATATAGTACTCAATATTTATCGGATCCCAACAAACACAGCATGTAGAATTACATGACGATGATCTTGATTATGATAGGCAGCTCATAAGATCTAAACATGAAGCACATGGAGGAGAAGACATCCATCTAGCTACTGCTATGGACCCATAGTCTAAGGTAGACTACTCACACATCACTCCGTAGACAGGCATGGTGATGAAGAAGGCCTCCAGTGGTGATTCCCCTCTCCGGCAGGGTGCTGGAAAGAGCTTCTGGACCCTCCCGATCTCGCGTCGACGATGACGGCGGCTTGTAGTATGTTTTCTAGAAAAGAGTTCAGGCCCCTAGGGTTTTACCGTCGAGGGGATTAAATAGGCGGAAGGGCGATGTCAGGGGGTGGACCAGGCGGTCACACCCCCTGGTGGCGCGGCCTAGGGCTGGCCCGCGCCACCATAGGGTGTGGCTGGCCCCTGGTCTGTCTCCTGCTCTCCTTTGGACTCCGTCTTCGTGTCAGGTAATTACGGAATTCAGCTTTTGTTTCGTCCAATTCTGAGAATATTTCTTGTGTAACTTTTCTGAAACACAAAAACAGCAGAAAATAGGGAACTGACACTATGACATCTTGTTAATAGGTTAGTTCCAAAAAATGCATTAAAACGCCACGAAGTGTAAACAAAACACAAAGCAAATGGTGTATAAATAAGCATGGAGCATCAAAAATTATAGATACGTTTGAGACGTATCAGGCCGCGCCAGTCCGTTAAGTCCATCGTGCGGTTCAGAATGTCTTATAGACTAATCGAACGGCTAAACAAGGGTGCATAGCTACCACCGGTGTTAGCAAATCCACATTAGCGTATTGCACATTATAAAAGATGGTGCTCATAGGTATATATATAAACAGCTACCTATATATTACTAGCTAATTAAAGCTACTTTCGGAACATCACTCCTCGTCCGCGGAGATGACGATGGCAGCGGCGCCTTCGCCATTCGTGGAGCATGATGCGTCGCCCTCAAATGCCTTGTGCCTCTCTGTAGCGGCCTTCCAAATATGCGCAACCTCCGCGAATCTTTTGACGGGAAACTACGGGTAGGCCGGCACGCGGCCATGTCCGTGCGAAGAGGACTCCGCGCGGACGGCCTATGCCACGGCCGCCGGAGTCCTTTCTTCCTTGCGCGCAGTAGCGAAGGACTCTAGCAGCGCCTCCTACTCCTCGAGCATCTTGTCCTCCTCCTCCTCGGTCTTGCGCTCCGCCTCCTCCCACCATTCTAGACGTGGAGAATCCTCCGGCGTCTCCATCACCGCGTCCTCGTCATCCTCAAAGTTCCTCTAGGAGTCGTCGTCCAAGGAGGACCAGTCGAAGAAAGAGGGGGGGAGACTGCTTCCACCTCTTCCGGCGGTGGAAGGGGCTGCTCCTCCTTCTCCACCGGAGACGCTGGCTCAACTCAGCGGCGTTGCGGCGATGGGCCTTGCCACACACAAGAGAGGCTAACTGTCTTCTTGGTGCGAGCCATCTAGATGCAGATGCAGTAGTACAGAGGAGCTCTAGCTATAGCAGCGCTGGGATATAAGTGCAGCGGCCAACAGGCCAAGCGTCGACGGCATACCAAGCGGCGGCGTCTAGAAATTCTCCGCACACACTTAATTATTTTGTACGCGTCGCAGATGACTCCCAAAATGAAACGATCAAAGAAAACTGAAGCGTCGCGGATAACTTCACACGGTTATGAAAAAGGAATCATGTGCGATTTCGCATATGCCTCCTTTTCGTAAACCGTGTGCTTTATGTTGGGTCGTCAATTTTCATTCTTTCCAGTGTGTGGTGCTCGCATGGATCACGGGCCAACGTTAAAATATTTTGCCGTAGGCAAACATTCCCATCGCATACAGAAGAGCCTTGCTGTCTGCGACGAGAAGCCTTACTAGTGTACAGTCGATGGCGGCTAGGGTTGGTTTCCCCGTGTCACCAAAGGAGGGTAACGTGGGGGTCAGGAGTTCGACTGTGCGTCTTTTTCCTCCTGTAACTTTTTTAAAGTTGCACAATGTGAGATTTTTTTTTTTTTGCCGCACTTTAAGAGATCTTTGATGTTACTATGAGCTTTTCAAAGTTCTTATGGATCGTTAGTCTAAACAAATCAATAATTCTAGATAGCCATGAGGACATGAGGTAAGTGCACACGCAGGTTACACAATTGTCGGGCAAGACTTTGAATAAAAATTGACTCGATGTCCTAAAATACTACCTCCTCTAATCAGAAATAAGTATCGATGATTTTATACTAACTTAGTATAAAATTTATACAAGGTCACCGACAGTTATTTCTGATCAGAGGGAATATAAAATAGATAATATGTTACATGGAAGTCTATCATGTCATGAATGTTGTATACCGTCTTACATTTTCACTGCGAGCTACTCCACCCCACAAGTCTTCTTTATTTTTGAACGAGAACGGGTGCAAAGCATCCACATAAACTGCTTCTATTCATATCGTCGCTGCTTACATTTACAGAAAGGCCCAATAAATTGGGAAAATACAAAACAAGCCCTGCAAATTAAGCAGAAAGGACCCTGCATCTAATTGAGAACGCGAAGGTCCTTCTTCTTCGATCTCCAGGAATTCGACGAAATTCTGACGACGGCCGTTGCACCAGCGCCGGGGACGGCACCACTTGGGCCAGAGCAGCAGGAGAAATGCCGAGGCGAAACCAGGCGAAGCAGATGGGAGTGGTTGCCCTTCAACCTCTGAGTCAGGAGTGACGACGGAGCAGCCGTCGATAACCAGCCGTGGCCAGACCGACCTCCGCGCTCACCTCCACCACCAAGGTAGCCAACTCGAGCAAGGGAAGGGGAGGACCACCGCATCACTTACAGCGTCGGCGAGCCGAGGAACTGGAAGAGGAAGAAGCCTCGCTCAGCGTTCCCTCCTCGCCTCCACGGCCGGCTAGGGAAAGAAGAGCAGACGACTCCAACGTCGTGCCGCCGAGCTCCCTCGCAACCACGGCCGGCCGAGGGGCAATGCAGCACCACCCCAGAACCGCAGCTGCCGGCTCCTAGGGCCTTTTATTAGGAAGCCATCGATGAAGCCTCCAAGCTTACTCCGACCACCGGAGCGGAAGCTGGAGAAGAGCTCCGCCGAACATATCTCGGCTAGAGATCCCGCTGCCCCTCCAAAGCACAGCACGATACAACGATTTTGCCCGCACCAACAACCTACAAGAAAAGAAAACCTAGACTACACCGCCGACGGGAGGGCTTCAGATCGGGCCGGCACGCTCTGGAAAGCTCTCAGAGGCTCTCTGCTATAGCGAGGAGAGAGAGGGGAAAGGGGAAAGTTCTCAATCTCCCCACAAGAGTCTTGGCAAGCTTGCCGAAAGGATATTTGTGTGACAGGTGGGTCCTATTTTGATAATATGCAGTCCAGTCTGGTCAAAACATCGCCATCTACATTCAAATTTATAAATTAACGAACAAGATTAAATCTGATGACATATAAAATAACTAGCCCACCCGTACATAGCAGCTACATCCTGCTGTCCCAGCATTGAGTTACTTTACAACTAAGCATCTATTGTACAGCTATATATGCACAAATGAGGCGGGCCATAAGAAAATCCAGTAAACAAAGGGGCTCTTCTTGATATAACACGTCTAACTGGGGTTTGTGCTATCATCATAACAGAACTCCCGGGGTGCTCGTAATCCCTTCCTGGTCAAGGGCTTGTTGGCGGAGGAGGGGGCACATATGGCTCAAAGAGCGTGACACTGGGGTTCGCATCATACTGCAATATATTGGCGGCACGCTCAAATTCCTCTCGGAGGACCTTGATGCTGAACTTGTCAACAACACGGCCAAGATCATGGGAGGTCTCGAAAGGGTCCTCGATGCAAATGAGATGCCTGTCGTTTCCAACACGTCTTGTCCAGTCCTTCATGTGCTTACTGAAAGGAATGCCAAATGGATGAAGAAAACAATATCTCAAGCTACTTTGTGTTCCACTATGGAATATGAAAGACGCAAGTTTGTTTTATTGATTGAATGATCAATTGTTCATGATCGACTAATTGATTTGACAAGAAATGGTACTCCCCCTATTAGTATGCAATTTATGTGACATGAAACTGATGCCATCAGATTCGTATGAAAAAATACTCGTGATTATGATTTTGTATCATGTAAACTATGTATTAACTAAGAAATTGTTGGTCCCCCTTGGTCTTATTCAACAATAATACACACTATATCTATTTTGCAATGGAGGGAATACCATACTAAAAAAAATGCTGCTGGACACGACTAGGCATCATGAGATTCAGAAAGGGACCAAGGAGGCAACAAAAGTTCAGCACACCAAGAAAGGTGGGAATGAAAGGATGAATTAGTATGTATGTGACATACCTAATGATCCTTCCCGTACGAATTGATATAACGTCTTGCATGTAATCATGCTGGTACGCCCAGTAATGGAAGAAGGCCCAAAGCAGACTTGAGACAGTCTCTTTATTGTGAGCACCATAATTCTTTAGCTTGTCCACTTGATCAAAGTAAGCACAATGATTATCCTCCACAATGACATTACAAGTTGCCTCCATTTCCTGGCATGACCAACAATGTTTGTTGACAAAACAAAATGGCAATGTTGTAGAACAAACGGCTAATGATGCAAAAACATAGTGCAAATAATTACTAGTGAATGGGGTCAATATCATAGTTTCTACGCGCGATAAATGGGTAAATGATGTGAAGAGAAAAAGTGAATCTCTTTCCTTTCTTTTTAAACCAAGTATGTTCATCATTTTTTACTATTAACCAATAGCATCAAGAAATGCGATACCTCGTAAGGTTCTATCTATGAGGAGGCAGACGCCTGGAAGCTGGAGAAGCCAGGCTTGGAGCAATTATGCCAGGTGTTCATAACCATGTCTAGTTTCTAGCGACTTTTAGCTGTAAAAGGGTGTTGGTTTAAGTCCTGGGCATGTACCGTACACTTTCTTTCTAGTAATGCATCACAATGATACAGAATCTATATTCTTTCAACTCCATTGGCACAATCACTATACACACCACCAAATATTTATGTAGCAAATATTAAGTCCAAAATGCAGCATATGGCAGTTTTTTCTAATGTCATTCTGGACTGCTGTGGAGTGTCAAATTTAGTTGTGCCATACTATAATTACAATGGGACCCCCTCAAGTGCAAAGTATTATCCAGAAATGTAGGTGGTAGACACATAGTATATAGGTGAACATGATTGTACAACAGTTGAACTACTTTACCTGTAGACATGGGAGTATTCTGCGCAGCTGCAAGAGGTGGATGCACATTATTACATAGCTGAATGAAGAAAAGAATTCAGATCATGATCATGTAAAGACAAGGATAATAATTCTTAAAATCATCAGAAACGGCCAACTCACGCATAACTAGATAGTGTTCCTTGGTATGTTTCATTAACACGACGAGATTTAGCCCAATGCTTCACAATGAGAGCTAATTGCCGTAACCTTCGATCTATTCGTGCATAATCTCTCAGAAGTTTTGTGTTAACAACAGCTAAAAGATTATTGACACATATATCGCATGAAAGACCTGTATCCTGATCCATAAGCTTGACTATTGGGACCCTTGCCCGAGTTAATGCCTGCAAATTTTCATTAAAGCAAGTCAGAAGTTTGGCAAATAAGATCCCATACCCATACTAGAGAGATCCAAGAAAGGAAAATGATTGGATATAACGAATAAATTCTGGTTTTTAGGCCTGTATTCTTTTGCTACGTTAACTACAATTCTTAAAGTGGGGTTCTCAGTTATCTTAGTAAGTATATTATATCTATATACTTCTGTCTCAACAAATTCTTTTATTTCCGCAGGGGGAGTAATATGGCCAATAGCTAACTGAGACCATAGGTGAGATTTTTTTGTATGCAGAGTTCAAGGCCAAACTCAGTTGCATCAGAACTTTGTTCAGGAGATTTCATATATTGCTCAACTCAAATGATCTCTGATCCATCAGAATGAAAACATGAAAGAGATGCTTATATCACCTGAATATTCTGGAGATTACCAGCCTGGAGGATTTCTGCTAATTTCAGAATAATATCAACCTTGCTCATTTCTGTGTCCTCAATAGCGAGACAAAGATCAACGTCACTATTTGAGAAACCAAACGAATTAGCACACGATCCATAGAGGTAAAGATTTGAATTTGGCCATTCCTTGTTTATTAGTCTGCTCAGAGCCATTAGCAACTGCTCCTGCTTTGCAATTTCCTCTCCTGAGGGCACCAATGAGTCAAAGATTGACAAGAAATTAGGTGCAAATCGATCTATGTCATACCGACATGCCCTGATTCTCCTCTGAAATCTTATTCGTTGACTTGATACATGATGCCCTCTAGAAAAGTCTGATCTGAAGTCCTGCAAGATAAAGAGCATGACTAACGTACACAACTAAATCTAACATAAGCATAACTCACAAAGGTTTATCTAAAATTGTAAAAGAAGTTACTAAATTGTTAGTGGCAACAAGCATGTTCTTCAAAATGTATCGGCGCAAACAGCCATAGATCATAGTTGGCTTATACGTGAAGTTAAATACATATGAACAATTGCTAGTCTATTCTTCTGCACATGGCTTGCACCCAGGTACTAACTTCACATAATGGTGAATGGTCATAAAACGAAGTGACTCTCTGGTCGTCAACCGCCTCATGCAGGCGAACCAACTGAGAAACAACACTCCTGATCTAACAGGTACGTTTCAGAAAGATGTGGGGCCCACCACAATTTCGCTCTCCACCTTATCTCTTCCTCTCTGGTACATCTCTCCTACGAGCTCTATCTCTCTCCCCATGATCTCTCTCGCACAGACTACTGAGGGCACACATGGCGGCGCAGGCACAGGAGAGCAGGAGGCCGAGCCGGGGATGGCGACGCTGCGGCCCTCCGCAGCGGAGAAGGCGCGGGCAAGGAAGAACCTCGGTTTGGGCAGGGCGGGACAGCAGGGCAGAAACTCCAGCTGTGGGTCACAGATGAGGAGATAGGCGTCGGTGGCGGAGTAGATGAGTAGGGGATGCCCCACGGAAACAGGTAGAAAAAGTGTTGGGCGGTGTGACGCTTTCCTCTTATGGGTAGCTGGGCGGGCTCCCGACAGCGCTAAGAAAGTAAAGGATGAGGTGGTCCGATCGACTGCGTGTAGCTAGCGACTTGGTCGGCCGCAACACAGCGTTCCCTGTTATAAAAATGGGTTTACTGTCGCGAAAACTGACATGGGTAGCAAGAGTGCTTGTGTTATTTGTGTTGTAAGCGTTCTTTTAGATCTTTGATCCTGGCACTTCTGCGAAAACATCGCAACTATTTGCCTCTTGGCATTAGTGTGAGCATACCGAATATATTTCACGAAGATATAGATACAAATCGGTTATACCCTAAGGATGTATATGTGCCATTCATCATGTTCTGAAAATGACAGCAGTGTGAGCTTGATCTCAGCTTCGTAGACTTAAGTCATGAATAGGTTTATATCTATGTACATCAATTAGTCTATTATATGTTCGGGCTATGCTCAACTGAGCCTTGGAACTGGTTACGATATATGTTCATGCATGACCATCTACGATAAACACAGCTAGGCTCGATCTCAGCCCAAACAAGTGAAAATTAAGCTCGAGACTGCATAGCTTGTCAATCCAAGCTTCCTCTGTGCCCTAACCAAATATTTAATTTCTTACACATTACTTGCTCAGAGAAAAGCGCAGACGTAGAGAACAAATCTATTAGATATTATTAGTCAGTATCAGCCTCTTAGTTAGGTTACATTCCAGTTAGGATTATACTGCATTGAATATTTTAAGTTGCAAGTCCTATCACAATAAAAGGAGAGACAAACAATTGAAATCAAGTAATGTATTAAGCAAGCAAAGATCTAACCCAAGCAACCATATTTCCCTCATGAGTCATGCCTGCCTCTCTCTCCCTTGCCCCATGTCTTATCTACCCCAACTATGCTTCTCCTATCAAGCATGTAAACATACCATACAATGACTCTACACCAAGCAGCAGGTTCTTGACCTCCCTGACATTGGCGGAGCTTCGGCAGGGCCAACCTGGGCCATGGCCCGCCCAGCTAAACTGAATTTGTGTACTGCCTAGTGCCTACTGAATCACGCGTTGCACTTTCTACCTAGGCCATCCCAGGTTGGCACGCCGTGCATGTGACGAGCAGCAGCTGCACCTGCACTCCGGACTGCAGTCCACCGTCTCCGTGTGTATAGTGTGATATTGAGCTCATATGCTCTAGGCTCTATAGTGGCTAGCTGGCAAAGGCTACGAAGATGCAACACACTTTTTTTAGGAGAAAAAAATTAATCAGCTCTCAAGAATAGCAGTTACATTTCCTGATATCGTCAGGGATGAGTTGCAGCAATAACTTGCTGACCCCAGAATGCCTAGACTGCTAATTCTATTTATTCCTCTTTTCTAGCAACGCTACTGCAGTTTCTAGTTTAGGTACCAGTTAACTCTGGTTCTATGATGAATAATTTCAAGTGACTTGTTTTTTGGTACCACTTCTTTAGTTTGGAGTAGGTTTTAGATGTATAATCCCAAAATATAAGATGTTTTAGCCCATCATTGCCACACATGTATCTAGATGCTTTTTAGTATATAGGTTCACTCCTTTTGCTTCTAACATACACACTAAAAGATGTCTACATACATGCATGGCAATGATGGGCTAAAACATCTTATATTTTGGAACGGAGGGAGTAGCTGTGTACTATTTATCCAGCAGGCCTACCAAGATGCCACAACAATTGAATGAACGTGTAAATGCGGGTACTGGTATTGCTAAAAATTCCAACTGCTAGTTGTGACAGAATGTTGAATATTCAGCGTTGTTACAATAAAAAGACCAAACAGGGTAACTAAATTATGACAGGTGGTAACAGGCCTATTACAGTTTAGGTTAATATATTAGTATCATTGCTTCAACCTACATCTCATCTTTTTTACCTCCTTTTGCATCCCAGTGATAAATTAAAGAACAAACACCTAATGTCAACCAATGCCTATTTTTCCGAAGAGCGGCCAGTGCTTGATCAGTAATTTGTGGTCCATGCGCCTTATGACAGCGCATATTTACATGGCTTAATTTATCAAATGCATGGTCAGGTCAAATGTATTACAACAGCATGAGAACAAAAGTATAGGCTCAGTTGGTATTATTTTGGTGATCTCATTTAAGATCAAGTGCATTGCTTCAGTAGGAGAATGTCAAGCTTGCAGTAAATAAATGTGGGACAGAAGTTGAAGATTAGATTTCAGTCAGCTCGCTAGATCAAACATTCCGATGCACTTGGGAGGTACATCTGCGCTATGGGGACAACTAACTTAATCACCAAATTCAATGCAACCACATAGCTGCACTTAATAATAGAAAAATCTACACATCAAACAGCCTGGAAAATATTCAATATACCTTACTCCTTGAGCCACTGTTTTGCACAATCACACCCTTGGCCTCATCATTTCCCTCAATCACCACGGTGTCCATGAACTGTTCAATTATAGCATCTTTCTCCTTGCTGTCATCGTCCTCTTCCTCTTTCTTTGCAGCAAACCTAACTTCACTGTTCTGATATGATACTTCCAAATTCCTCGCGTTCACTACAGCCCGTCCATGCACTTCATGCACATAACCTACTTCCCCAATTCCATCCTCCAAACCAGTTGCTTCTGCCAGGATCTTCTTACCTCTATCCTCCTGAACATCAATGTCAACAGAACTGCAAGCAGAAGCAGGTACTGTCACCTGGTGTTTTTCTTTCATTGGCATCTTACCTAACATCTCAAGCTCATTCCCAGTGGGCAGCTTCCGTGAGGCATGACCCTGCCACCTCTGGTCACCTTGTGGCATGTTTGGCGAGCAGGGCTCTTGCTGCCGCTGACCTCTCTGCAGCATGCTGCCACCTGTGGCTGGACGGATATGCTGTTCTCCAAGGAGTGTCCTGCGACCTGCAAACTGAGGCATATGCTGCTCTCCATGCGGCATCCTGCCAATAAATCCATGGACATTTGCATCAGGCGGTGTCCTAGATAAAATCTGATCCTGTTGCTGATGCTGCTGCTCCCTGTACATCATTCCAGCAGCTGTTCCACGGCCACTGGTGATTAGTGATGTATGCTGCTCTCCATGGGGCAGCCTGCCGAGCACTCCCTGGCCGCCTGTGAAAGGCGGCATCATCTGATGTTGTTCACTAGTATGTCTTCTATCGAAACCCTTTGGGTGCTGATGGTTCGGCTCCCTTCGCTGCTGCATTGCGTCATGTAAATCCGGCACCCCGCGACCAGCAGCCGATGCCGTGCCGAACGTGGGAGGCGACGGCTTGCCAAACCCAGGAGGCGGCGCCCCTGACCTTGGCTTCTCCGTCCTGTTCCTCGCGACACCATCCGCGGATCGGAATCCGCCTCCTCCACGCTCCGCGTAGAGATCCAACGGCTGCGGGAAGCGAGGATCGGAGAACCGGACCTGCGGTTGAGGCTGAGGGTCGGAGGAAGAGGGCCACGCGAAGCCCCCGCCGTGCACATGCGACGGGGAGGAAAGGAAGGGCCCGACGGCGGCGACGGCTGGGTCGACGAAGAAGTTGCGCGGCTCATCGAGGGGCTGCACGAGGGTTTGTTGCTGTTGCGGGCGCGGAGGAGGGTTTTGGAGGATACGGAGGAGGAGGCCACCGTCGAGAGACTCCGCCGCCGACGGCGAAAAGTTGGTGGCGTATGGGGAGGTTGACGGAAGGGGGGCGCCGCGGCGGCCGCCGCCGCCTCCTGAAGAGGCGTCGGCCATCGCGGAAGGTGGGGAGGGGGTCGGTGCGCACCCGATGACTTTCCGGGCTTTATTTTTATCCATCTCCTCCATATTATGCCTTATTTTCACATGACCTTTACTAAAAAAGAAATTCCAATACAGCATATATTTATCTTTACTAGTAATCAAGCACGTGCACATGCACGTTATGTATAATTAAGTGAATAAGTCATTGTCTCTTCAAAAAAAAAATAGACATGTCTTGATTTATTTTTCTTCTAAGATAAGTCTAAATTAATGGAAGACACTTATTACCAGCAACTTCTTATAAAATCATCCCTCTTCTGTCCATAATAACTTAGCATGCCAGGCTTCAATTTTTGTCTTTATAAGTTGCAGCATTTCCTTCATTCTCTTAAAAGGTCATCTACAAAAAATACTGACATATCAGGGCTATTTGTAGAGACTAAATCCACACTTGAATAGTGAAATTATAGGACGTACTCCATGCCCAGCTTGACCGTGCCGCTGGAGTAATCGTGCATATGGCACATCCGTAATCCCACCTGAGCCAAGATGATAATATGCAAGCCAAGATGGGTAACAACAGTACAAGGAGCATACACAGTACTGAATAAATGTAGTAATCAGAAAGTACGGTTATGTAAGAAACCCCCAATACTATCTTAAACAGCAATATATTAAAGTACCGATCAGTGACTCTTGTTGGAGACAGACATCGCGTCACAAATAACAAATTCAGTAAGACACTTCCTTTTCTGAGTTCCTGGTTGAATCAAATATACACAAGGACATGGTCCCTAAAAAAATTATTCTCTGATATCTTCTGCAACTGAACCGCAAATCAGCCAAAATACGCTCGCACGACATACAAAGCTAGACGGATGTGCATGCAAGCGTCCATCAGCTAGCGATTGCGTTAGAGGCAGCCGTGATTAGCTAGCTGTATTTTGTCATGCAATTATTTTTTTGTCGCTGAAGCGCCTGTGCAAGCGCCTTGGATTGAAGACGCAAACTTATGAAACTCAGTACTCCCAAAAAATTATAGAAATACACTAAAGAACAAAGCTAGAACAGAAGAATAGAGCACCAGTTTATTTCCAGTAGCAGTGGAGTTGGGGACAAAGCGACACCCCAGGCGGCCGAGACGACTTGCAGCGCCCAAGTCCGCGGAAGAGAACGGCGTCTTGTCGGAGCTCCTGAACTGCATCCTCGACAGGTGAAGCGGACGGCGACGATGGGGCGCTCCCACGACGGAATATAGCTGGGTTCCGTGTGCATGGTTTCTGCTTGCACGGCGGAGATCGGGACCCTCTCATGTGTGCTGGGACAGGTCCGGCGACCTCACGTGCGTGCTGGACGGCGGTGGCGTGCGCGGCGGCGGCCTCGCGTGCTTGGTGAGCGGCGGCGTGCACGGAGGCGACCTCGCGGGCGTGCCCCGCGTGCGTGCGGGACGGCGACCTCGCGGGCGTGCTGGACTGCGGCGTGCTGGGCGGCAGCGTGTAAGCTGGGCGGCAACCTTGCGGGCGTGCTGGACGGCAGCGTGCTGGGCGTCGGCGTGAGCGGCGAGGGCGGCGACCTCACGGGCATGGTGGGCAGCGACCTCACGGGCATGGTGATGGTGGACGGTGACCTCACGGGCATGGTGGACAGCGACCTTGCGGTCGTGCTCGGCGGTGGCGTGCGCGGCGACCACGCCGGCGACGGGCTCAGACAACGTGGGCGTGTGGCGGCGTGACGGGTTTGGGAAGAAGCCGTGCCCGTTTCCGTGTTAGGCAGCTTGCGGAGATCGTGGGTTGACCGGTTGGTTAAGGGGTGATTAGCCCTAAACGCAAATCGTACATCATTGGATAAATCTGAGACGTTAGATTTAGAGGTCTGTACGGTCCAGATCCTCCGGATCTGTCACTCTCGCTTCTTTTATATTGGTATAGATTCCTGTATAGACAACATTCTTCAAAGTATCAAATGATACTTTTTTATTGGCAAAATACAACTCTCACATTCACCATTAACGCACAATATAGTTTAGGGGAAATCGGTTGCATCCAAGTTGAAGGAAGCATCCAGGTGCTATCGCGATTTGTCAGTGAGGAGGTTTGTCGGCAAGTCGAGAATCCGGCTGCCACCAACTGAACGACGGCACCGCCAAACTTCTTTGACGCACTACAATAACCTTTCTTGGATGCAGGTTATGTCGGTCAAAGCTCGATGGTGAAGGGTAAGCTTGAAGGACTCTAGCAACAAAAAACTTGTTGCACACCATCAAATGATAAAATGTTGAATTGAACGGAAGATTTTGCGAGTGGGCCAAACAAGAGCTGGCTTCGATGAGGTGCAAATATAAAACGAGAATTGCATGACCAAAAGGAGAAGGGTAATGCCAAAGAAGAGCAGAAAAACATGCCCAAGTCTCCATAAGTCATTCTAGACAAATTGATCTAGAAATAGATCTGAAGCAAAAAAGAAAGAAGTTGGCCATGGAGATATGACAGAAAACAACACCAGCAATAAAATCAGGAAAAGAAAGCAAGGAGATTTACTAAAAAAAGGAACATATTCGAGATAATTGATATTTCTAAATGGGTTACACTATCTTCTAAATGTTGTTAGCCCCAAAACGATTGCAATAGCAAGATTTGAGTGGTATTTTTGTTTAATGGTTTATGAGGGAGAGATATTCAGTATTTGTGTTGTTGAATTTAAAGTGGCTGTCAAAGTTGCAGAGACAACTCATTGTTCCATGATGATATGGTTGAATTTCGGCGGAAGTTCTAGCATCTCCTATCTCATGTTTCTTACATCTTGAGTGGATTTTCTGAAGTTAGATTAGAGATAACATGCCCAAAATGGTCCATAAGAAGGTACCAAGTATCAGACCAATTCAAAATTTGAACAATAGAGCGGGAAAAGAAGGTAGTGTTGGCATGTTCAAAGCACCTCAATAACCAAAACCCTCATATGTACCGGGGAAAACAATGTTCAAATGTTCATGGTCAAAGAGAAAGTTGATGTCCATACGCAAAGAAACAAGTGCTCAATAGTAACAGAGATAATTCATGCTACAAGTTCTAAACCGAACAAAAAACGCCATGAAAATGAAAATGGCAAAACCCGTTGAGTCCAAGCTTAGAGTTCCCGAGAAAACTCTACTTGATAGTATTGGACCTAGGATGGTGAAAGTGCATGGAGCCCCGGTGTTTGGTTTGGTAATTAATGAGAATTCCTTTAGAATAATGTTTTCTTTGAGTTTCTATGAAGGAATCTTCCACAATTAATGCTTAAATTCAATGTGTTGGATTCAAAGGTGGATGCCATGAAGATAAAGATATATCTTGAATATTGGCACCAATATCACCGATTTGAAGAGATGAATACACCTTTGAATTGTTCCCTCTTCACTAGCTCACATGCATGTCTTATTCCTCATTCACTACATATATCCTTCAGCTTCCTACTTCCCCTTCTTCTATATCTAATTCAACCTTAGCTGAGGAGGGTTCATTTTAGTTTCATATATATGGGAAATCCTTACTTCACATTTTGACCTTGGGAAGTCACCGCATGATTTGAGAAAACCTGTCGTAGGGATGGACCAACTGGATTAGACATGCATGTCTAAAATAAGTGAATGATGTTGAGTAATAACTTCTAAATTTAAAGTGTCATTGGAGTCAACCAAGTCATTGTTCTTTGTGCGTCCATCAGTTTGTGTGGTAGCGTTTCTCGATGAACATATTTCAAGTCTTTGTCTTTTTTATAATTTTTTTTATGAACTTGATTGATTTTTATTAGACCAAACCTTACTATGTTGATGAGATGTCTCCATAACTTAAAGACACCTTGTGCATTGCAGCAAGAATCTTCTTAAGAACTCCAATGCAAAATGAAAGGGTATATGACACATAAAATTGTCTACATAAAGTATGAAAGTTTAATTGGTTAGAATAGGCGAGAGGGTAAATTTAATAGATGTGAAATGATTATGTGCTTAATGGCTGGTGATTTAGACAATTGGATGGCCAAAGAAATTAATGACATGGATAGATTGTGAGTGGAATAGACTACCATTAGGCGGGATGACATGGAAAATTGATTGCTAAAATGTGTTTTGTGGATATTATCATTGACGAATCTCTAAAAGAGTTATCTAGTTTTGATTAACCCGAGATTATCGTAATCTGGTTCATTCAATTCATGATAAAATACTGCCTGCATGAGCGTGGCCGTGCAAACTACATAGAAATAATACAAGACACACAAAATTTTGACTTGATAAAAATATGAAGCAATTTTAATTTTTTGACGAACAAATTCCAACAGTTACCAATTCTTATGAGGAGAAAACAGATTCTAAACATTACACGTTGGACACTTAATGGTATGGTAGTGGTAAGGGCATACACTGGATATGTATTACTCCCTCTGTATGGGTTATGGGTTTATTGAGCTCCTCCTAAGGGTATGTGAAATGAGAAGTCATGCATTCTCTTAGCCCTACACATTATCTAGAGAAAGCACTAGATATGACTTCTACAACATATTATTTTTTATTGTCATCTCTAACTATCAATGAGAAATAATTATTTTTAGTTAATAAATAATTTGCTAAAGAGAGACGGATTGTATAATGCATTAAATAGACATCTCTTATGTTCTAAGAAATTATCCCTTAGCTAAGAGAATGCAATCTTTTATTTCTTATTTCTCTCTTCTCTAACTAAGCAAAAAATCTTACGTGACACCTTTAAAGTAAGGTGACGTTGACCCTATTTTACATGTCATAACGAATCTAAGAAAATTTCATCAATTAGGCTAGCTATAGTGCTAGTATCATAACCAATATTATGCAAACAAGGTCCACAAAAATACTGACATGACAGCTAAGTAATGAAGAAAGAGGGAATTAGAGTATCAAAGGTAGATGCCATATCATAGCGTAGATTAATGCTAAGTAAATCTTGTAATGTACACAAATTTGCATTGAGATGCTATAAGGTTAGCCATAGTGCTAATATCATATCCAGTATCATGCAAATAAGGCCCACAAAAATGCTGATATGGCAGCTAATTAATGAAGAGAGAGGGAATTAGAGTATCATAGATAGATACCGTATCATAGCGTAGATTACGAAAAAAAATTAATGCCAAGTAAATCTTGTACACAAATTTGTATTGAGATGCTATAAGGCTAGCCATAGTGCTAGTATCGTACTCTCCCCATCCACGAATAAGTGTACATCTAGCTTAAAAGTTTGTCTATGAAAGAGTGTACTCCTCTCTTTCCAATGCACTTTTAATTAGTAAAATTTGCTTCTCTCTCATCATACGGAAATCAAGCCCAATATCATTCTCTTATTTTGCTACATGCAATTAGCTCATTGGAGATAAAGAAATTAAAGAGGAGAGAGATGGTGAGCATCATGTTCCCAATGCAAGAAAGCTTAGTTTTCTTGAAAACTCCGAACATACACTCTTTTGTGGACGGAGAGAGTAGCCAGCATCATACAAACAAGACCCACAAATATACTGACATGACAGATAATTAATGAAGAAAGAGAAAATTAGAGTATCATAGGTAGATAATGTATCATAGCGTAGATTACGAGAAAAAATAATGCCAAGTAAATATTTACATAAATTTGCATTGAGATACTATAAACCAATAAATTTAACAAGTACTCCCTCCATTTCAAAATATAAGATGTTTTAGGTTTGTGAATTAAATGTATCCAGACATCTTTTAGTGTGTGTATTCGAGTGAACCTACATACCAAAAGGGGTATAGATAGATTTGCTTCACAAAGCTAAAACATCTTATATTTAAAAATGGAGGGAGTATATGATACTACTTTATTGATATCATGCATTATGGAGGTAGTATTATATACAAGTATCATATTCATGCATAATACTAAGATACGATACTACCCACTATGACTAGCATTAGGCTGAATTAGCAATTAATGCGTGGTTGTCTTCCCAAAGTTTATGATACTTCTCTCCCTACTATTAAATGCCATAATACAATACTGACAAAAATACTGGATAATTTAATACAATATATTTTTGAAATTAGAGGGAGTATAAAGATGTTTTGCAATTGAGGCCTATGGAGTAAGTAGAGTAGGAAAACAGTTTAAAGTTTTTTCTAAAATTTATTTTTTCTTATAGAATCTAAATAAAATACTACTTACTCTCTAATATAAACTAGTTGAATGCCCGTGCGTTGCTACGATTCATACTTATACTTCATATATTTATATAATCATTTTTAGTTACAGTACATGCAACCATTATCGCCTTTTTCATCTACTTGCTCCTATAATTATCACCTCGTGCTCTTTAAATTTCTTCTCTCCGCAGATTTAGAATAATGCATATGAAAATAGCATACTCATGCTTTGTTTAGTTTGTGCTCATTAAGGCTTATTTTTTCATCCCTTATGTTAGTATATCAATCAAATCTAGGCCTTTTGCTTGTGAATATATAAAGTGTGCCCTTATTCGCATATCCTTTTAACAGTTAGGCAAGAAATGTAAAATACAAGAAAATTCAAGTATGGAGAAAACAGTTGAAGCTAGTAAACTGAACCAACAATTTCCATTTGAAACTTCAACAATATACATCTTGAGTGATTACAAAATATAATAAATTTTCTGGACAAAGAAGACCCCCAACTCGTGTGCAGTTGTTGTACCAGCGGATATGCCCACTCCGGCATCCTGCATAGATAGGAACCATATCAATCAGTGATCATCTAGTGCCTACAACAAAAGCTATTAAATACCAGATTCTATTACACACAAAGGTATTAAACATCAGATTATTACCACCATCAATGTTGATGCAACAACTGAAATGTCACCAATTTCCGTGACTCATGACATCATAGGAACCATCAGTCTTTTTAAATATTCTTCATGCGCACCAAGATAATCCTAGAACCATTTCTTGTCATAAATGCAATTGATTTTGTGCTGGATTGATCTGCTGCCATGACAAGATCCCCTTCGGCCTTCGGTGTCACCGTTTTTATCATCTATAAATAACAATAACAAGCTAGAGAAGAATGAATAGTTAATTGAGAGAAGTCTATATTACACCCCTGAACTTGACTCAAAGTTCATCTTCCAATCTTCAATTCTAACTTGGTTCAACTTTCACCTCTAATCTATACAAACCGTTCAGAGTATACCCTTTCACTGTTTTAACTGGTTCCAAGAAAGGCCCATTAGAAGTACTACTCTGAAATCGTTTGTAGATTTTTCAGTGTCATATTCAGCATCGCTGACAAAAAATTCTCTTATTTCCAGATTTTAGCACCAACAGCACCAACAGGCCCATTCGTGTTCTCCTTCAGAACGATTGCCCAACATCGCAAATAGCATAGCACCTTAATCTTACGCATCCGCTTCTGATAATCACAAATCTACTAACAGAGCCTTGTTGGATCTCAAAAAATACATTCAGGGCTAATGAAGGATAAGGAGATAATTTATGAAACTCTACGCTATTAAAAATAATCAGTGAAATTGTGCAAGAGATAAAGGAAGGGAAGAACCATACCTTGCATCAAGAATAGTATGTGATGACAAATGTGAGATCAGAAAAATACAATCCATTTTGTGACCCTGATAAAACGGTCCTCGGAAATCAGCTCCAAAAAACGGATACATAATCCATCGCTTGCACACATATACGTGTACATACCTCTCATCAGAGATCGCCTTGCTCCGCCGTAGGATCATCGTAGAGGGTGGTGGCAGCGCCGCCGCGGAAGAACGGGGTAGAGAGGCCGGAGGTGGGGTGGTACTAATCCGGAGGCAGCATGGTCGCAACTCCTCCACTGCAGGAGGCAGCGCGTGACGACTGCGGCGTGAAACCCTCGAACGTATACCTTTTGGATACGGGCATGAATGTGGCCATTGATTTACGTATACCTTTTGCGTCTTTGCAAGGACCATGTGATTTTCCTATTAAGTTGTGATTACGGGCATTGATGTGGCCAATTGCTTCTGTGATTAATTTGTGATTTCCCTAATTGACGTGGCCGATTGCTTCCGTGATTGATTGTTGAGGTTTGTTGTTTCCTTTCCAGATATGGAATATGTGATTTAATACCGATCGTTTTTTGTTAGAGGTATTTTTTTGTTAGGGGTATTTTGGGAAGTCAAATGTTTTAATCAAAAGTGGCTTCACCATCACCAACTGGAATCCTATAGTCTCTAATATCTAATATAAATATATTTAGACATATTTTAATCATCCATACTTTTTTATGTGTATATACACCCAGAGACAAATAACAAGGGAGACGTTGTTTTTCCTCAAATAACAAGGGAACGCCTTTCCATTTCCATTTCCAAACCACGCGACCCGGACCGGGCATCACCGCTCACCCCTGTTGAGATATATATTGTATAGATATAGATCCCCGTGTATTTCAGGGTTGTATCTGTAAATCCGTCTATATATATGAGAGCAGCCGGCCCCAATTGGGCCTGTGCATTGTTTCATTATCTTCCACATGGTATCAGAGGCCCTTACGGTCTCCTGACCTAGCCGCCTCCTGCCCTAGCCGCCGCCCCCAAGGCGCCGCCGGCCACCTCTCCCCTGCCGCCGCCTCTCCTCCAGGCGCCGCCGGCCCTCCTCCTCTCCCCTGCCGCCGCCTCTCCTCCAGGCGCCGCCGGCCACCACACCCACCACCACTTCCGCCCCAACCGCCACCATGTCTGACTTCCGATCTCCCGACTCCAAGAATCCCTTCAGCGACTCCGGGAGCAGCAGCAACAACCCCTTCGCCGGCCCCTCCGTCGCCGTCATCCGCGACGTCCCCATCCAAGAGCGCGTGCCGGTGAAGCTCTCTCACACCGCTGCCAATTTCTTCCCGTGGAAGACGTACTTCGGCCTCCTCTTCCGCGAGTACGATCTCCTAGACCATGTAGACGGCACTATCGACCTCCTCGCCATGCCGCACGACCCCGACTGGTTGGCCATCGACGCGACCATCATCCGCTGGTTCTACCAGACGGTCTCCCCCGAGATCTTCCGCACGGTCGTCCGCGACGGCGACTCCGCGCACACCGTCTGGAGCAAGATCACCGGGCTCTTCACCGACAATCAAATTCAGCGCGTCACTTTCCTCCAGCAGGAGTTCTTCGGCACCCACCAAGAAGGCCACTCCCTCGACGACTACGTCCTCAAGCTCAAGACCCTCTCTGACGAGCTCCGCGACTTGGAGTTCCCGATCGATGACAAGATCATGCTCTCCACGCTCTCGGCTGGCCTTGGCGAAGACTTGAGCAACGCCGCCTCCAACCTCACGCTCCTCACCAAGCCCTCCTTCGAGCAGGCCGTGGCCTACTTGCGCCTCGAGGAGCGTCGGCTCCAGCACCTCCGGGCTCGGGCGGCCCACACCGCCCTCGTCGCCGGCGTCTCCAAGGGCGGGTCCGCTCCCACCCAACCTGCTCCGATTGCCGCGCCCCGCCCCCCGGGTTTCTACTCGCCCCCGCCGCTCGCGCCTATCCCGCCTCCCGGCGGTAACGGCAACGGTGGCGGTGGCAACGGTGGCGGTGGACGCCGTCGTCGTCGTCGCGGTGGCAACGGCGGTGGTAACTACAAGGCTCCCGCCCCCCAGCCTCGGCAGCCCGCCCCCACCCCGCCATGGATCGCCGGCCATAACCCCTGGACAGGGGTCGTCCACGCCTACACCATGCCCGTGCCGCGTGCTCCCTTCCCGGGCACCTCGATGCAGCGCCCGGCTCCGCACCAGGCGCTCTACGCCGCGGCCCCCCAGCCCGCGGCCCACGGCTACGCCGCGCCCGGGTACGCGGCGCCCTACGCCGCCCCCTACGCCGCGCCCTACGCGTCACAGTGGGACCCGGCCCTGCTGACTGCCCTTCAGTCCGTCCCCGACGCGGGCGCCTACGGTGGCAGCCCACCCTGGTTCATGGACACGGGCGCCTCCGCGCACATGGCAGCCCACCCCGGTAACCTCTCTACTTCCAGTCCCGCCTCCACTCCCTCTCGCATAATCGTCGGCAACGGTCATGCGCTTCCTATCACGCACACCGGCTCCGCCCCTTTTCCCTCCACCTCCACTCCTCTCTCGTTAAATAACGTTCTTATTTCTCCTGACTTGATTCACAACCTTGTTTCCGTTTGTTCTCTTACTCGTGATAATGATGTTTCTGTGGAATTTGACAAGTTTGGCTTTTCTGTTAAGGATGGTCGTACTCGGATGCTACTCCACCGCAGTGACAGCCCCGGCGAGCTGTACCCTGTTTCGCCATCCTCCACCACCAGCCGCCCGCTCGCCCTCTCCGCCGCTGTCGATCTTTGGCACGCCCGCCTCGGTCATCCTAGCTCCACCGCCCTGCGTCAAATTCTACAAAGCTTTGATTTTACTTGTAATAAAACGGATGCTCATTCTTGTGAAGCATGTCGTCTAGGCAAACATGTTCGTCTTCCGTTCAGTTCCTCCTCCAGTGTTGCGTCCTTTCCTTTTGAACTTATTCATAGTGATGTTTGGACCTCGCCGGTCCCGAGTAATTCTGGTTATACATATTATCTCGTGCTTATGGATGATTACTCGCACTTTGTCTGGACGTTTCCTCTCCGCCGAAAATCCGACGTCGCCTCCACTCTCCTCGCCTTTTTCGCGTACGTCTCCACCCAATTCGGCCGCCCCATCCACGCCCTACAAACCGACAACGGCAAAGAGTTCGACAACATCACCATTCGCACACTTCTCGCCTCTCACGGTGCCATTTTTCGCCTCACGTGTCCATACACATCTCAGCAGAACGGTCGCGCTGAACGCATTCTTCGCACTCTTAATGACTGCGTGCGCACCCTTCTGTTTCACGCCTACATGCCCCCACGGTTCTGGCCGGATGCCCTTGCCATGGCGACCCTCCTCGTCAACATCCGCCCCTGCCGCGTGCGTTGGCACTACTCGCCGCACCACCTTCTCTTTGGTGTGCCGCCCGCCTACGCCGATCTCCGCGTCTTCGGCTGCCGTTGCTACCCTAGCACCGCCGCTACCGCCGCGCACAAGCTTGCGCCGCGCTCTCTCCCTTGTGTGTTTCTCGGCTATCCCGCCAACACCAAGGGGTACCGCTGCTACGACCCGGTCTCGCATCGCGTGTTCACTTCCCGGCACGTTTACTTTGACGAGTTGGTGTTCCCCTTTCAGCAGGTACCTTCGGCGACGACCTCGGCGCCCGCCGACCCCCTAGCCGCCGGCCCCGCACGCCGACGTCCGACCACGGTGGCCCCATCTGCGCCGGCCCCGCCTGGTCCCTCGGCGCCGGCCCCGCCTGGTCCCTCGGCGCCGCCTGGTCCCTCGGCGCCGCCTGGTCCCTCGGCGCCGCCGTCGCCCACGGCGCCCCCGGCGCCCCCGTCGCCCACGACGCCCGAGGCGCCCCCGGCGCCCCCGTCGCCCCCGACGCCCGAGGCGCCCCCGGCGCCCCCGTCGCCCCCTGCGGCCTCGTCCACCGCTGCGTCGACACCGTCGGTCAGCCCGGCCACTTCCTCGCCCGCTTCATCGGCCGCCTCTTCGCCCGCCTCGCCGCCTGTCGCCGCGGCTCCTCCACCCATGCTCACCCGAGCACGTGCGGGCATACGGCGGCCGTCTACGCGTTACCCCGCCGACCAGTACGTTTGCTGGGCCAGCGGCAACAGCGTCCTGCCGCATGACGGCGGGGTGTCTTCGTCAAGCGCAGAGGAGGCGCCCTCACCGCCGCCGAGCGCGCCGTCCACCTCCGCTCTCTCGCCGGTGCCCACCTCGGCACGCGCCGCTCTGCGCGACCCGCACTGGCGCGCCGCCATGCAGGAGGAGTACGACGCGCTGCAGCGCAATCGGACCTGGGAGCTGGTTCCCCGGCCCCCTCGCGCTAACGTCATCACCGGCAAGTGGGTCTTCAAGCACAAGCTCGGCTCCGACGGCATCCTCGAGCGCTACAAGGCGCGCTGGGTCGTGCGCGGTTTCCGTCAACGTGCTGGCGTCGACTTCACGGACACGTTCGCCCCGGTCGTCAAACCGGGCACGATCCGCACGGTGTTGCACCTCGCCGCCTCCCGTGCGTGGCCGGTCCATCAGATGGACGTCTCCAACGCCTTCCTCCATGGCCATCTGTCTGAGCAGGTGTACTGCCAGCAGCCCATCGGCTTCGTCGACCCCGAGCGCCCCGACGATGTGTGCTTGCTTTCTCGGTCCTTGTATGGACTGAAGCAGGCGCCCCGCGCCTGGTACCAGCGCATCGCCGCGTTTCTGCATCAGCTCGGCTTCCGCTCTACGCGGTCCGATGCGTCGCTGTTCGTCTACCAGACCGGCAACGACATGGCCTATCTGCTGCTGTACGTCGACGACATCATTTTGACGGCCTCCACCGCTGGTCTTCTTCGACAGCTCACCGACAGTCTTCGCACTGAGTTTGCGTTGAAGGACCTCGGCCCGCTCCACTACTTCCTTGGCATCGAGGTCGTCCGGCGTGCGGACGGGTTCTTCCTTCATCAGCGGAAGTATGCTCACGAGCTTCTCGAGCGTGCCGGGATGCTTAACTGCAACCCTGCGCCTACTCCTGTCGACACGAAGGCCAAGCTCTCGGCTAGTGATGGGTCGCTGGCCTCCGACGCACCGTTCTACCGCTCCATCGTCGGCGCTCTTCAGTACTTGACGTTGACACGTCCGGAGCTCCAGTATGCTGTGCAACAGGTGTGTTTGCATATGCATGCTCCTCGGGATGCCCATTGGGCCGCGGTGAAGCGGATACTCCGCTACATCTGTGGTACCATGGGCTACGGCCTGTCGTTGTACGCTTCGCCCTCGACACCGACCGACATCGTCGCCTACTCGGATGCGGACTGGGCGGGCTGCCCGGACACGCGGCGCTCCACCAGCGGTTACTGCGTCTATCTCGGCTCATCGCTCGTCTCTTGGTCCTCCAAGAGGCAGCCCACTGTGTCACGCTCCAGCGCTGAGGCCGAGTACCGCGCCGTGGCTAACGCCGTGGCTGAGTGCACTTGGCTTCGTCAGCTTCTCTCCGAGCTCTATTGTCCTGTTGACAAGGCTACGGTGGTCTTCTGCGACAACGTCTCGGCTGTCTACCTCTCCGCCAACCCCGTTCATCATCGACGCACCAAGCACATCGAGCTGGACATCCACTTTGTCCGTGAGCAAGTTGCCCTCGGTCACGTTCGCGTACTTCACGTACCGACGTCTCAGCAGTTTGCCGATATCATGACGAAGGGATTGCCGTCCACGTCGGTGCCGACCCTTCGACTGCGGGGGGTGTTGAGATATATATTATATAGATATAGATCCTCGTGTATTTCAGGGTTGTATCTGTAAATCCGTCTATATATATGAGAGCAGCCGGTCCAATTGGGGGTGTGCATTGTTTCATTATCTTCCACAACCCCCACCATTCCGTCGCCGGGACCTCAACCCACCGTCTGTGCCCTGCCGCCGACCACTCCTCCCCGCCGCGATGGGGAGCGTAGACCTGGTGCTGAAGCCGGCGTGCGAGGGCTGCGGCTCGCCATCGGACCTCTACGGCACCGGGTGCAAGCACACCACGCTCTGCAGCACCTGCGGCAAGAAAATGGCGCTTTCCCGCGCTCGATGCCTCGTCTGCTCCGCTCCAATCACCAACCTAATCCGGGTATGGATCCGTCCGTTTCCGCGTGCCTGTGATCACCGTTGGTGTGAGCGCTCTCGATCTAGGGTTTCGGCGGTCGGTTTGCTCCAGTAGCCGGATGTGGTCCCGTCTACTGGACTTGTGTGGCGGGGAATTGAGATGCTGGATTGTCAGATTCAGTGTTTCGACTCTCCAATGAGTTGAATTCTGTTGTTCAGTATGTCACGGATTGAAACTTAGTTTTTCTCGCTACAGTTATGCGAACTGAGGGACTGCTAATTTCTCGGACCTTCATGGAATAAGGAATAACTACGATAATTTTGTTAATTTGTGTTGCTTGACCATACAATTTACTTTTTGGCACAAATTTGTTGCAATTCAAAATAAATTTTACCTGGATAATTACGAATTAACACTAGTTAACAAGAAATTTTGTGTTGTTGACAAGTAAGAATCGAAACATATGGCATTCGTAGCTGCTTTTGTTATATAAGAGAAGAACAAGAAGCTGGATTTGGGACTTGACCAATAGAACTCGAGTGTCGTGACAATTACATTATTTAGTAAGTAAGACCTTGAATACCTGTAGCATGTAGCGATGTTTACAGCGCACAAATCATGCGCTTTGTCAGTTCTGTTAACTGGGCAGGTCAGCTGCTGGTCCATCTATCTATACTATGATGCCCTCACTGTGAATCTTCTACTTTCAGGAATACAATGTACGAGCAAATGCTACCACAGATAAGGCGTTCTCTATCGGAAGATTTGTCACTGGCTTACCACCTTTTTCAAAGAAAAAGAATGCTGAGAACAAATGGTCTCTTCATAAAGAAGGCGTACAAGGACGACAGCTTACTGACAAAATGCTGGTACATACTTTTGGATCATCATTCATCATTATTTAGTTCAACAATTTTTCCCGCATAGGATAGTTAATTTTCTTTGCTTGAACCAAATGTTACCAATTTGCTGTGCCATGCCCTGGATAAATAAATAGATTTCAAGTTTGTTTTTGAGCCATGGCAATCCTGAAAGCTGTATAAAGTTTATGCGGTTGGCCATTTTAACTATGTGAATTTACATTTGGAAACCCCAGGAGAAATACAATAGGAAGCCATGGATTTTGGAAGATGAAACTGGTCAATATCAGTTTCAAGGTCATATGGAGGGATCACAGTCAGCAACAGCTACATACTATTTGTTAATGTTGCATGGCAAGGAATTTCACGCATTTCCTGCTGGCAACTGGTAATACTCTTGTTCCATATTTATCTATGCTTGTCATTGTGTTAGCCTTTATCAGGAATTCAGGATTATAGTAACTCTGGTCTTGGAAATAAAAGGAAAAAGCGAAAGTCAAATCTGACTTTCAGTGTCCATTGTTGCAACTTTGACCAGTGGTTTTTGTTGTCATATAAGTTAATGTGAATATACTTTCTGCAACAAATTTACTCAAATCATTTTCACGTGCCTTAGAAAGACAAAGATAAAATGATATGGAAACTGCTAATGGTCACTATGCCGTTGGAGGTCTCCCAGTCCCGATGGTACATCATCTGGTTACTGAGCACACTGCGGGGCTGAGATCACATGCATGCGTTAAGTCTCTGCCTCTCACATCACTGTATTCACACGTGTTCGAACTTTACAGACTATACAAACACTATATATCCCACCTGCATAGCGGTGCTATTTCAGACGAATCTTACTCAATTTTCAATCGAGATTCAAACAGTTCCACGTGAGTTCATTGAAATTTATGAACATTTAGATGAATTTAATATAACTTCCAAAGATTGTCGTGGTTATTTGCAGTCAAATTACATGATTCTCTTACATAAATTATGATGGGTTTCAATGATGCTTCACATAGTTTCATTTCTGTTCTGTTAAATTAAAATTGATTCTCAGCGTGTTCTGTAAAGTTTCTCATTATCGCACAAAGTATTTGTACAAGCTCCAGAGTGTTCCACTTAGGTTTAGCAGAGTTTCATGGTTGATTTATAAATCATATTTCATAGAAATTCTGCCAAAATCTGTGCACATTTCTGAAGAAATTTTCCAGAGGCTTTGGGCATGTTTTATCAGTTTTTCATGTGTATACAAATTCAACTGTAGTTTCATTGCAAACAAACAGAAGTAAGGCAATCTTGATGTTAGAACACACACGCTCATTTATTCACCATTGTGTTCTGCCTCGGGCATGCTCGAGAATGGACGCCTGGTGTCATGACCAAGCCATGGTCCAAGCTGCAGCAGGCCTCCTTGGCTTCACACAGAGCACAGCTGCCGCTCGATGTTTCCTATGCCACCTGAGTACCTGACAAGAGTGAGAGAGGGAGATTTTTGAGAAAACGCAAAGAAGACTTTTGCGTTTCATTTTATTGAAAAGGTAGGGGTTTTACACGCCTCCTAAGAGGTTTACAGCGTTATTGAGCTAAAACTAGAATCAGTGCACATCCCAGGTCGTTGGTACGACAACTCTGAGCCCCTTTGCTCCTGCTCTGACCCAAGCAGCAACCTCATCTTTGATTTGGTGTAACAGGTTGCTGATTGAGGGACGTGCTCGATCGAACACACAGGCGTTACGGTGTTTCCAGACCATCCATGGGACGAGCAGCGTCACGGAGTCCAGCGCCTTCCGCATCGCCTTGGGTGTCACCTGTCTTGTGGCGCTCCACCATTCAAAGAGGGTGTCGTCGCCGGTCGGTGGATTGCATGTCATCCGCAGCCAAGCAAGGATTTCATGCCAGATTTGGCGGGCGAAGGGGCACCCGACCGTGAGGTGGTGTATCGTCTCCGGCATTTGATCGCATAGGAGGCAGCTTGGGTGATGCTGAAGGCCTCGCCGTGCTAACCTGGCTGCTGTCCAGCAGCGGTCAATATTGGCCTTCCAATGGAAAAACTTCACTCCTGGAGGTGCCCATGCCTTCCATATCATCCTCCAGGCTTTGCACTGTATTGATCCTTGGAAAGTGGCCAGGTAAGCTGAATTGGCTGTGTACTCGCCGCTAGAGTTCCACTTCCAAACAAGTCTGTCAGGTTCCGTGGTGAGCACGGTATGTTCTATCAGCCTCCAAATCCTCAGATATTGCCCAATCTCGTGCACTCCAATGACTCCCTGTATGTCGCGTGCCCAGTTGTTTGCCTGGAGACCGTCAGCAACTGTCCGGTGCTTGCGACGTCTCTTTGGGATGCAGGAGTATAACTCCGGCGCAATCTCGCTGATAGAGCGGCCCTGGATCCACCTATCTTCCCAGAAGATTGCTGTCTGGCCATCACCCACAGTCATGGTGGTAGAAGCGAAGAAAAGATCTTTTTCTTCCTTCGTGCATTGCAGGTCAAGGCCATGCCAGGCCCTGTTTTGGTCGGTTCGGTTGAACCATTGCCATCTGAGGCGCAAGGCCATGCCTGTACGCTCAAGGTCCTGGACACCCAGGCCACCAAGTGCAATTGGCCGCGCAACTCGCCTCCAGTTTACATGGCAGCTGCCTCCATTCGCCGCTACTCTGCCCTCCCAAAGAAACCCTCTTTCGACCCTTTCCAATTGTTTGAGGGTCTTCTTCGAAGGTGCAAGTGCTAGCAGCTGGTGAATTGGGATCGCTGCTAAGACTGCTTTGATGAGTGCAAGTCGTCCTGGCTGCTGCATGAGTCTTGTTTTCCATGTAGGAAGTTTGCCAGCCATTCTCTCCACGAGGGGTTGCAGTTGTGCCGCCGTGGGCTTGTGGATCGTGAGCGGTATCCCCAAGTAGGAGATAGGAAGCTCAACAATTGGGCAGCCCAGGAGTTCGACTGCGTTGGTTTCCTCGTCAGTTTCACATCTGATCAAGGTGGCTGAACTTTTCGCATAGTTGACCTGTAACCCTGATGCCTGTCCAAAAACCCTCAAAATTTCCTTGACTGCCGTGATGTCGTCATTTGTGGGGTGGCAAAAGAGGATCACATCATCCGCGTAAAGCGAGATGGATGGGACCATTTGCCGAGGGTGAAGCTGCTGCATGATGCCCAAACTGACGGCACGAGTGATCAGCCTCCCTAAGATGTCCACGGCCAGAACGAATAGCTGCGGCGATAGGGGATCCCCTTGTCGCAGTCCCCGTCGATGCCAGACAGGTGGGCCAGGCTCTCCATTGAGTAGTACTTTTGTGCTGGCGGAGGATAGTAGGATTGCTAGCCATCCCAGGAACTTGTCACTGAAGCCGTATTGACGTAGTACCTCAAAAAGGAATGGCCAAGACAGCGAGTCGAAAGCCCGTGCAAGGTCAAGCTTCAGAAGGGCCCTGGGAGCGCGTAGGCGGTGTAGCATGCGAGCGGAGTGCTTGACAAGGATGAAATTGTCATGCAGACTCCGTCCCGGTATGAAAGCGTTCTGCAGGGGGGGTGACAAGTGTGTTCAGCCTCGAAGCCAACCGCAATGATAGGGTCTTGGCAAACAATTTGGCAATCAGGTGAATTAGGCTAATCGGCCTGTAGTCACCCAAACTGCGCGCGTCAGCCCGCTTTGGCAGCAGTGTTATCAATGCCTGATTGAGCTTGCTGAATCCTCTTCCTCGCAGCTCGTATAGCTGCTGATAAACTGCTGCGATGTCATGTTTGATGATGCGCCAGCACGCTCGCAAGAATTCTGCCGTGAATCCATCCGGACCTGGCGCCTTTCGGGCAGGGAGTTTCTTCACGGTGTTCCAGATCTCATCCAAGCCAAACGGCAGGTCAAGGTCATCAAGGTCACTTGGCTCAATCAGCTGCGACAGGTCAAGGGTATGCTCACGGCCCTGATCAGTGCCCAGTAGCCTATCATAGTAGTTGTAGGCTGCCTGGGCCATGTCGTGCTGCTCCGTAAGTACCTGGTCACCGGCGATCAAGCTGTGTATCCTGTTCTTTTGGCGTCGGTATGAGCAGTGCTGGTGGAAGAAGGTGGTATTCGCGTCACCGTCTCTGAGATAGGCAATGCGAGCTCGCTGCCGTGCGATCGTTCGCTCGAGGGAGGCGAGGCCTAGGTATGACACCTTTATTTGCTTGCGTAGCCACACTTCTTCGTCGGTGAGTATTCTTTCTTCTTGCGCTTTGTCAAAACGGAGCAGTAGCTCTCGCGAAAGGGCCAGTTTGTGGCGCACGTTTCCGACAGTCTTTGCACTCCAGCTGGTTAACATCCGGCTCGTGGCTTGAAGCTTGAGCATAAGTCGCCTAAAGGGGTCTGCTTCATCGACGGATTGCCATGCTTCGGTGACTGTCTCGTGGAAGCCGTCCATCCGAATCCAATAGTCCTCGAAATGGAAGCGCCGGTGTACCGTGGGCATCGGCGAGCAGTCCAAAAGGAGGGGGCTATGATCAGACACTACGGATGCAAGGCAGCGCAGGTGGCATTCTCCATGATGTTCTTCCCAATCAGCAGTGCATAGGACACGGTCTAGATGCACTAGGGTTGGTGGCGACTGCTCGTTCGACCACGTGTATCGGCGCCCATTTAGATAAACTTCCTTGAGGGCAAGGTCGTTGATGACACGGCGGAATCGACCCATCATGCGCCGGTTTAGATTGTTGTTGTTTTTATCCTCAGCCCTGTAGATTAAGTTGAAGTCCCCGCAAATCATCCAGGGTCCGTCACAAAGAGCGCGTGTGTCTCGCAGCTCCTGGAGGAAAGTTATCTTCTCCTCATCCTGTTGCGGCCCATAAACGACAGTGATCCACCAAGGAGCGGCGGCGCTCGAGGCAGTGGCGACTCGAGCCGTCAGAGTGTTTGTGGTGAGAGAGGGAGATAGTGGTGGTTGTTTGATCTGTGCTCGGTTCCATAGCCATTTTATACACTTGCCGACATGGTGCTTCGTGGAACGGCACATGTGCTTGCGGATAGAAGCATCTGTGCAGCTGGCTGATGTGTGCACGTGCCAGATGTTCCAGAGGGAGGGTCTAAAGTGGGATGCGGCGATGAGGAGGCAGTCGGGTGGTGCTGATCTGCCCGTGATCTTGGCAATAGATTACATTATTTTTTCCTTCAACTATTTATTTCTCGAATGATATTTATGTCAAGCATTGTAGGATGTAGAACTAATATTTATCATTGATTGACGAAATTATGATTATTTTTTGTTGGACAGCTGAATGTAGATAAAATGTTTCCTTAGTGAATTAATGTTTGCTCGTTGCTTGGATTTATTCTTATGTTAGGTATAACTTCAGTAAAGTTGCTCAATACAAACAACTGACTCTGGAAGAGGCTGAGGAGAAGATGAATAAGAGAAAGACTAGTGCAACTGGTTATGAACGTTGGATGATGAAAGCAGCTACGAATGGCCCAGCTGCCTTTGGTTCCGATATGAAAAAACTTGAGCCTACTAATGATGGGGAAAAAGAAGGGGCTCGTCCTAAGAAGGGGAAAGATAACGAGGAGGGTAATAATTCTGATAAAGGTGAGGAGAACGAAGAAGAGGAAGCCGCTCGGAAAGATAGGCTTGGGCTCTCTAAAAGGGGCATGGATGACGACGAGGAAGGTGGAAAAGATTTTGATTTTGATCTGGATGATGACATTGAGAAAGGTTTGTTCTCAATTTGATCGTATCAGAATTCTACCGCAGCTGACATACAACTCTATTTGTATTCCATAGTAGCAATGTATAACTTGAAGTTTATTCATAGTTTGCTCACGTTGCACGTATTATATTTTCTTGGAGCTTTAATTTGTTAGTGCTTATTGGATGATCCCTTGTCTCTAATTTAATGCATAGTACGCTTACATTAGAAATACATTTGGTAATGTGAGTACAATTACTTGCCGAACACTTATTAGATCTTAGTATTCAGCATATGCTTGTTAGTTCCCATGTCTATTGATTTTCATTACATGATGCATGCCATTTGCACTAGCTTGAATGACCTTGAATAATGCAATTTTCTTTTATTCGCATATTAAAATTTAGTTTAGAAGTGGGGATTTGCTTTCCTCCGACAAATGCAATGTTGTATCCATCCATTTGCATTATAAGCAAGTAGTGGTAGCGCATTTACTTGCGGCTATGGGCCGAGTTAGTTACTGGATGACCATCTATTGTGAATGTCACATTCTCCTGTTGATTTATCTTGCGGAGCTACTTGCGTTGTTGCTATTTGCTCAGGTTAACGAAATCCATGTGTTCCTCTTACCTTACAAAGCCAAACCGTTACTTGAGATTCAGTTTGCTCTGTTGCAGAGAGCTATTCCAATATCAATATGTTTGCACTGTGAAGAAAATATCAACACTGCCTATAGATCATGATCATGTTTTGATACCCCAGATTAGCATTATAGTGGGGGAATTATCTTTTCAGGCGATGACTGGGAGCATGAAGAAACATTCACTGATGATGACGAGGCTGTGGATATCGACCCAGAGGAACGTGCTGATTTAGCTCCTGAAATTCCTGCTCCACCTGAAATTAAGCAGGTTATTACAAATATACACTGTTTGTTGAAATACATATGAATTTGTACCTGTTAGCATTGTTTCTTACTTCCATAGAACATGCTCAATCAGTATTGAAAATTGATGTCCGGATTTTCTAAGTTGGGAATATATACAATATTTGTGGAAATGTGTACGAATTTAAAACATATAGAATCTAAGTTGGGAATAAGGTTATTTTTTCTTTCTTATTAAACATGTTCAATCAGTACTTGAAATGTATGTCTAGAATTTCGAAGTTGGCAATGCTTAAAATGGTTCATAAAGGTAAAACATGTAACCAGTCAGTATGCTTATATTTGCTAGATTCACATGTCCCTTTCATGTGCCGTAGTTATATCTACTTAGGGAATAGAGCAGTTGGAAAGCTTAGCATTATTTCTTTAGAAGCTAAGTTATCCATCTCTTACAAGAGGGCGTGTATCCCGTCAATCAAGCAATGAATCAAGTTTATTTAGTATTTCGTTGCATAGTTTAGTCTAGTTACTGCAGTTCTGTTCTCCTTTCTAGTTCTTTGTGAACATATCTATAACTATGAACATTTGTAAATAAATTTGCCCACACTTGATTTTGTACAAGCTGTCAATGCCTGTTATAAGGGAATCCATGTGAATAGGACAAACTAATTAAAATATGAATGAAGTGATAAATTGGATGCTTCATTATCATAGCCATAGATTGTAGGAGTTAGTGGCAAGATGCTGTGCTTTTTGAAAAGATTCCTATACTTGGATCTTCAGTTGAGAATCTGAGCATTATGTGCTAGTAAGAATTATGGGAAACCGCCTGTAGCAAATATGTGCTAAAGCTGCAAGTACATCCGTCTATGAACACTATTGTGTAAAAGCTGCAAGTTAATACCTGTCTGTCTATGGATGCTATTGTGTGAAGTTATTTGAAGCATATTTCTGCTTCAGATTATCATTGTTCTAGAGCAAACTGTTGATATTCCGATTGTGCTACATCCAGGATGATGAAGATAATGAAGAAGAAGAAGGTGGTCTGAGCAAGTCAGGAAAGGAATTAAAGAAGCTGCTTGGGCGTGCTTCTGGACAAAATGAGTCAGACGCCGATGAGGATGACGAAGATGATGATGTAACAGTTTATTGTTGTGGAGATTAATTATTTGTTTCCATTACAAGGACATTGTTCGCAGGAAAGCATGCTGCTTTTTATGATAAGGATTTTTCTTCCCTTATATCAGCAGGACGATGAGTCATCTCCAGTGCTTGCTCCAAAGCAGAAGGATCAACCGAAAGATGAACCTGTTGATAACAGCCCAGCTAAACCCACGCCTTCATCAGGACATGCCCGTAGCACACCACCTGCATCGAAATCCAAACAAAAGAGGAAAGCAGGTGGTGATGATGCTAAAACTTCTGGCGGTACAGCTTCAAAGAAAGTAAAGGTGGAATCTGTAAGTAAACTCTGTTCACTATACATTTTTAAAAATCCAAACCATAAGTTTCATCGACATGTATGCTCATCTTTAGAAGTATTAAAATGATTGTTCTTTGCATAGGACACCAAAACACCAGGGATCAAAGTTGAGGCACCATCTTCCTCAAAACCTACATCAAAGGCCACAGCTTCCTCAAAAAGTGCCAGTGCCAATGTATCTCCTGTCACAGAGGATGAGATCAGGACTGTTCTTCTTGCAGTGGCTCCAGTTACTACACAAGATTTAGTATCCAGATTTAAGTCTAGACTACGAGGTCCAGAGGTAGGCTTCATCAGCTTTACTGATTTACAACTTTTAAATCTGTCAATTTTGTTGTACTACTTCTGATAGTGCAGCACTGTTCTAACTACTTACATAAGAATTTTAGCCATTCCTATTCTGCATAAACTCATAATAATTCTTGAGGAATTTTATTATGGTTTGTAATTCTCATGTTTAATCTCAGGGGATAGTCTGAGTTCTTATTATCGGCAGTTAATATTTTTGTAATTAGGAAAGTGGGAAGTATTGGTTGGAAAATTGAAAAATAGGAACCGGGCTACTGCAGTTGGCATCCAGACTTGGACAGAGTCCACAGTCTGCAACATGCTGTTTTGCTAATTTCTGTGCCACCGTTACCACTATTCTAATTATGGCACTAATTGTTATTTAAAAAACTATGGGAATAGTTACTGGAAAGGCAAGATGTTGCTTTGATGTAATTTGCTAGGCGGTGCTTCAAATTTCATAAAGAAATCATATGGATGGCATAATTGGGTTGCATTTTGTACTCGTTAGCTGTCATCTTTTTTTATTGGAAGTGTCAGACATGCTCTTTCTACCAGTTGTTGAATTGTCAGCTCGATGCCTTCATTGATGTCAGTGTCTTGCATTGCAGGACAAGAATGCCTTTGCTGAAATTCTGAAGAAAATTTCGAAGATACAGAAAACTAATGGCCACAACTATGTCGTCCTTAGAGAGGATAAGAAATGAAGAGCTCAAACTCATGTGGCAATTTTCTTCCTTGTGAACTTTCCTCTCGTGTCTATCTGAAGATAATGAACGAATTTGTTCTTCTGACCAGAGTATGCTTAACTTTTTATTGTAATAGTTTGCTTATAGAAATCGAATAATGGTAGTATGCTGTGATTTTCTGGAAGAGTTCTTTTATATTGGTCTGTGACTGTGGCCTGATGATCGCCTTCGTGAGCGCGAGCATAATTGATTGGTTAGAAATCAGACTAGATGCACACATGATGATTCTCGGAAAGTGTTTTTGGCTCCTGAGCTCCATAATCCATTCATTTAAAAAATTTAAAAAATATATTTTAAAGTTTTCTTTAAAATATAAAAATAAATTTGGACATAGTCAATGATGTAACCTACAAGCATGCATAATTTTATTACGAAATTCTTTGCATTGGGGGCTACATAAAATAACAAAAATCTGATAAAATTTGTTGTAAATCTAAAATGTACATATCTAGAGGTTTGTCATTTCTGTGTAACCCAATATACAAAGTATTTGAACATAATTATTTGCATATTTGTGGTATAAATAGTTGGCATCTGATTTTTTTTGAAACTCATAAATATGATATTTTTTAAAAAAAGATCAGCATGAGCATCAAATATGTATGTCGTAGTTGTTTGATTCGTTATTTGCATATGTTTGTCACAAGCCTCTGCTGTTGACTTCTTGTTTTCTTAGATCATGCAAATGATGTATTCTGAATTACCCAACAATAGATAGTGTAGTTTTAAAACTTGTTTCGTCTTAGTTTCAGATTGCTCGCGTTTTTATGACAGAAAGAAGGACCCATCATATCAAGTGTTGAGGTTGTTTTACAAAGTAGCCAGATGTGTCACTCGTATGTCGACTTTTAAGTTTTTTTAGTATTATCAGGAAAATAGGTGTACCTACTCTAATATTTTGTTCATTTAGTTATACAAAAAAGAGGGGAAACAAATGCAACAAAATAAACTGATGGCCTAAAAACCTCATTGTCCTATTTGATTACTTGTGAAAGGATCTTATGAGGCGACTAGAGGGGGGGGGGGGGGGTGTGAATAGGCGCTAATCTATCTTTTAGTCTTTTTCAATTTTATGGCTTGACACAAAGGTAAATTTTCTAGATGTGCAGCTAGGTGAATTTCCCTACTAGTGGCAAGCAAGCATACAACAAGTAAAGAACAAGATACAAGTAAGGGAACGAGATAACCGAGAAGTGGAGACCGGAGACACAAGGATATATTCCCGTAGTTACTTCCTTTTGAGGGAAAAAACATCTACATTGGAGAGGTGTGGTGACACGGAGTCGACCAACACCATGGAGGCTCACCTTGTTCTCCGATGAGCAAGCTATGAAGGCTAGCTCGGTTTCACTAAATGCTGGTATTGGGCGCGCTGACCGAAACCCTTACACTGAGGTTGGGGCACAACTCCACAACTCAATTAGAGGCTCTCAACAAGAACCACAAAGCTTTTACACGGAGGAAGCTTCGAGGTGACCTCTCTTGCTCAAGGCAAGTTCCACTGAGGATGGGTGGGAGAAAAACAAATCACTTGGGTAGGATTGTAGATCTAGGGCTCCTCTTTTAGTCTACCAAATGTTGGGGGATTTGGTTGGCTAGAGAGAGAGAGAGATCTACAAAGCTTGAAGCACATGAATCCATGGAGGAGAGAGAAAAGTCGAGGTAAGCTCTTGGGAAAGAAGCGCTCTCCCTTTTATAGGTGGGGCGCATTTATGACCGTTGTAGTGTCTCAAGCGGTACTACCGGCCTGGGGGCGGTAGTACCCGTCGAGGTCTCGAGGCTTTGACATTGAACTTCTCGCAGAATCTTCAGGGGGCCAGTAGTACCACTGTGCCCAGCGGTACCGGCCAGGTCTTCATCTTCAGCCGTAGAAGGTCCACTGGTAGTATCGGACCACTACCGGTGCAAAGTACCACCTATTTTTAAGCGAATACAGAGACTAGAAACTCCCTGACCGGCTCCTGTAGGGGCAGCGGTACTGCCGCAGCAGAATTACCAGCGGCTCTTCATCTTGGCAGAAACTCCTTGAGCGGTTGTATCGGCCACCTGGGCGGTACTACCGGTCGCCTTGATCTGTTGCTTTAACAGCGCTCGCCGGAACTATCGGTACACTACCGCTTAATTTTAAGCGAATACAGAGAGTGGAAACTCCCTGACCGGTAGAAGCCCGTTACTTTAGGGAGGTAGTATCGCTCCTGTAGGTTGAGCGGTACTGCCACAGTAGAACTTCCGGACAACGCTCAGACCGTGCAATGATTGCACGAGCGGTGCTTGATTTTCTTGTAAATTTAAACACAACTAAAGCAACACTTTGTTGATTAGCACTTGTCATCAATACCAAAATATATTCAGACAATAATGTCCTTTCAATCTCCCCCTTTTTGGTGAATTGATGACAATACAAGATTTGCAAAAAACTCGAGATAATCAACACAAGGGGTTAGTCACAAGTAACAAGCTCCATGCTAATAGAGAAAATATGCATGCAAGAATTATAACGTAAGACAATAAAGTACACAACATAGATAGTCTTCACTAACAAGGGTATAAATACCAAGGCCCGTTATCTGGGTACCCCTGGGGCCAGTTCGGGTAATAGTCCAATGGGAATTAGGCCCTAGCAAAGCTATAGTCGAAATACAAGATTATATCGTATACATCATTGTAATTTGTATCGAACCCGACCGGATCCTTGAGACCTGGCCACCTATATATAGGGGCTAGGAGAGGCCGGCTAGGGACAGATTGAGATTGAGCCAATTATCTACTAGCTTATTCTCAACACGCATCGAGTTTCGCCTTGTTTGTCTGAATCTTTACCTTTGAGTTCATCCGACGCCCTCTTCCCTCGATCCTAAGTCCTTCATCTAGGACATTTGCCGAGTTAACCCTCGTCAATTGGCGCCGACCATGGGGACCTTGGGCGTTGGAATCATGAATTTGACGGCTTTTTTGCTTTCATCCAACAACAACTCGAAGATCGACGGAAACCAGATCACCTTTGGAGCCATAGATTTTCAACCTCATCCACCAACCCTTACTTCGGTCTTTGCAAGCTTGGATCAGGAGATGGATCTGACGATCGGAAGCCTCAACTTTCGCGTCGGGTCCCTGGGCTCAATTCGCCTTTCAGATCCGATAAACTCGGGTCCATCGGTAGGGAAAACCGCGTCCACCGCAAGATCAGAATCGTCAGTTGGCTCTTCCAGCGAGGTAAACTCATCTGCCAGCTTCAAGCCGACAGAAAATATAGAAGACACATTTGAAAAACTCGACGAAATCATGGAAAATCTCGACCTTGGGAAATCATCGGGTTACTCAGATAAGGGTTCCGACAAAAACTACAACAGCAACCATCAGCCAGCAGGGGATTTCATGATCTGTTGCGACAACACCTCAGACAAGTCCACATATACGTGGAAAACAGGATTGGAACTTAATGAGGATGACCAAACAATCTTCTCAAGTTCCGGCAGCAAAATCAATCATCACTATCAAGTGTTTGCCATCATAGGAGACAATTCAGAAGAATTCAACGACAACAACAACCCAATACTCAACCCAGCAAATATAACCAGAGGAGCAAACCACCTGGCAGAAGGAGACACCGCAGATTCCGTGATAACCAGAGCAAAGGTGTGACTAACAGCCGACGAGTGGAAGACAATTAAAGCAGCAGTTGACAACAGCATAGCCATCCCAATAGATGCAAGTAAAGAGGTACTCTTAGGATACCATTACGCTCTACATCGGCAATCAAAACAGCTAGAAAAAGAAAGAAGCAAAATAAGGAAAAGGCGAGAATCAGTGAGCACAACAAGTAAAGCCATCCATGAAGCACGCAGCAACGCGTCGCGTACAGACAGCAGAAGGCACAATAGGCACGATTCACGAGTCGATAATCTCGAGCACTCAGTGACGAGGGTTAACTCGACAAAAGTCCTAGATGAAGGACTTAGGATCGGGGGAAGAGCAACGACTAGAGATTCCGGGATCGAGATTGGCACACGATGTACCCAGGTTCACGTCCCCGCGGTGGAGGATCGCTACATCCTGCTAGCAATCTAGTATATGATCACAATGGTGTTTACATAGTGCCACCGTAGGCGGAGTTCTATCTGTCTAATCTATCTTGTATGTTCTATCTCTCGATATCTAAGTTGTAAGTTGTCCCTCTAGGGGCGCCCCTGCCTGGCTTTATATATGCAACCAGGCTAGGTTTTACAAGTGTCCTAATCGAATACGAATTAGAACCTTCCTTCTTCGTCTCCAAGTCAATCTTCGAGTCCTTGTGCCAGTCCACCTCCTTAATGGGCCGGACCCGGTATACTAATTTGTGGGTACCCGAAGGGCATATCCACGTCACTCAGATAGGAGAAACCTTTCAAGAAACCTTGATTCATCTTTCTTATCAGTCTATGAAAGAGGCAATATCATGCCGAAAACACCCGAAGCAGCACTTGTAGCAGCACAAGCATATATATACACCACGCAGCCAACACCAGGAGACCCAAGGGAACACATGCATCGGGCATCACTACAAGGATTAATATTAGTGGGCAGCAAATTGACAGCTAGAGAAGAAGAGATGCGTCGCAATGAAGGCACCCATAAACCCAAATCAACACGCCGTCACAACAATCCTCGGCACAGAAGCAGGAGTCGACGATCTAGGTCACCATCACCAAAGCACTACAACAGCCCGCGGCATGAAGGAACCCGAAGATCCAAGTCTCCCAAACAAGCGTACGACCACGAAGACGACGAAAAGGACATGGGAGCGTCATGCTTTACTCACAGAGTTCGAAGAACCCCCGTACCTAAAGGATTCAAACTACCCCATGACCAGCAGAAATATGACAGGTCCCAGGAGCCACAATCATGGCTCTCAGACTACCTACAAGCAGTAAGAATACTAGGGGGCTCGAAAGAGACAACAATCAGAGCTTTCAGCTACACCTCACCAACGTGGCGCGGTCATGGTTAGGCAAGATAGGGAGAGAAACAATTGGAAGTTGGGACGAACTCAAAAGGCAATTTACAAGAAACTTCAGTTCGACTTACAAGCGACCAACATCAATGGAAGAAGTCAACGCCTGCACGCAGAAGCACAACAATCACTTCGGTCATACATACAATGATGGAGCATCATCAAAAACTCTGCAGTCGATGGTTCTGATGAAAGAGCAATTGATGCTTTCACAATTGGATCACGACGAGCAGATCTAGTCGAAGAAATGGGACGGATCAAGCCAAAAACAGTATCAGAATTAATGGACATAGCAAATAGATTCTCAGACGACGAAGACGCTTGTCACAATAAGAGGACACGGTCACCCGAAGACGACAGGGGAAATAGATATAGCAATCAGAGACGAAGGTTCCGCAACTATGATAACTACGGCTCCCATAGTCAAGTAGCCGCAGGATACAAAGAGAGCAACTATCAAGGAGATGATCGCGGAATCACGGGGTATCACAACAAAAGCAGAGAGACTCGAGCAGCAATAGGCAACATCAGCCAAGAGGTTCAAGGAAATACAACCAATCACCAGACGACATGCTCAATGGGCCATGCCACATGCACTACGCATACGTCGACGACAAGAGAGTATCACAACATGCAATGAAGGATTGTAGGACATTCCTCAAACTTCAAGAAGCAGTAGGACATAAACAAGCCGAGGCAAGAAGGCAAGGGTACGACAAAAACACAAGCACTGCACCTCCAGCAAATAAGCAACAAACGGAGCCGCACAAGGACAAAATCAGCCAAGTCAGGGAAACGAAAACGATGGAGGATACATCTGATCTAAAGGGCACATCAGCGCAATGATACAACCAGTACCACAAACAAAGAGCAGAAAAGCATCTCTTGACAAGTTAATCTAGCAATAACATCGCCTCCAGTGTCCACAGAGTATTTGCACTGGTCCGAACAGCCGATAGAGTTCAATAGAGAAAACCACCCAATAATAGTACCTCGGCCAGGTAACGCGCCTCTGGTACTCAAAGCTCAAATAGGAGGGTACAACGTGGAAAGAGTATTTATGGATGCAGGGAGCGGTATAAATCTAATATACGCAAAAACGCTCCAGGCAATGCGCATATCGCTAGAATTCCTCAAGCCGATAGATTGTTCCTTCCATGGAATCGTACCCGGAAGCGTGAATTACCCATTGGGTCGAATAGCACTCAACGTTTGCTTCGGTAACCGCCAGAACTACAGAAAGTAAAAGATGGACTTCGAAGTCATGGACTGCCCTCTCAATATCACGCGATCCTCAGGCGACCTGCATTTTCACGTTTTATGGCAGTGCCTCACTACACTTACCTGGTACTCAAAATGCCAGGACTCAATGGAATCATCACTGTTAAAGGAAGCTTCGAGCTCTCAGATATATGTGACAAAGAGTTCCATAAAACGACACAAACATTTGGTATGATAGCCGAATATGGGCAGCTCAAAGGAAAAACAGAAAAGGAGACCACAACGACTACAAGGCAACACGAGGAAGACAAAGTAGACAACATCGAGCCAGAAGCGAAGAAACTTCGAGTCCAAACTGAGGATCTGAACAAATCTGCAGCAAACGAGTCATGGACTCCTACCACCTAGGCGACAACTTTCCAAAGCAAATAGAAAGTAGAGTTAGTCAAATAAGGCTATTCAGCCACGAGTTATAAGGGCAAGACCCTCTGGACCCATATCACAGGCCATCGGTCGGGTTCCTTGGGCCACCCCGTGTATCTCTACATTCAGTATAATAAATAAAAGACAAGTTCCTCATTATCTGAGTTTACAAGTCTACCATACCAGTGACTCCATATAGAGAGTGCACAAAAAATACTAAAACTGCGGCAAACACACAAAATACGACAACATAGCGTCCTGAGTCGAACATTCTGATACAGTCGATAAAGACATCAGAATAATTAAAACTCGCACGCTCACGAAACAGTTTGAGACAAAGCAAATAAATTACAATGAGCACCACCTTGTCTTACAAAGCCACTTGATCTGATGAATCAACCATGAGTGGGTTCAAATAGTGGTACTCACGGAAGAAACCAGCATCGACCTCAAGCAGCTTAGAAATCATCCTTCTTGCAGGCTCAAGTGTAGCATCCATGTGACTCGCAGCACCGTGGATCAAGATCTTTGTGGAGGAGGTAAGCCCCAAGAAATAGTATTGAAGTTCAGCTTTGAGTGCCACTTCCGCACCCAGCCAAGAGCAAAATTGGCACCAGCAACCAGGTTAAGCTCTATAAGCCGGTGAATACGCCGACTTGTCTTAAAAACTTTGAGTAGCTAGCCAAAATTCTCCGGAAGAGGATTTCTGGGCAGCATCACTGAAAACATAGTTGTCAAAGATTTTCGACAACCGTCAACAGCTTCTCCAACATGTCAAACACGATCCTGCAGCAGAACAATGGCGCTGCGTCGACGAGCGTCAACCCATAAAGTATTGGTATCCAAAGAAACCCTCTCAAGAGCCGTAGCTTGCTCGATTACTCGACGATCTTCAACAACATGACCCAAGCAAATACCTGGGAAGCAAGAGTCAAGATAAATCAAAAAAAAAACTATGACAAAGACACTCGGGGGCTCCGAGCAGCTTACATTGGAGTTGCTCGCATGCTGTCTCGATAATCTCGGTCATATAAATATCACATTCTCCGAGTTGAACAATTTTCGCCATCAGGATAGGCATCTGATCCTCTAGAGAGGACACCTTCTTTAGTAAATCAGATGATTTTTTGGCTTGTTCCATGGCAGTCCTAGTTTGATGTTTCAAGGATGACAGTCGACCTTCAAGATCCGCAATCCTTGACAAATGCCCAGCACAACAGTTAGGCGAATCAGGTTCAGTAATTCGTGAACCAGCTATATTTATTGGCAATCAGCCAATCTCAGGCATTTCGACCTCAAAATCAGGATGGACAAGGAACAAAAACATGAATTCAAACACAGAATGAGCGGGATTCATAAATCATCATACAAAATATTTACAAGAAATAACTATGGACAGGATAACAGAGCAAAGTGTTTTGATTATAGCAAAAGGGACAACATAGAGCATCATCTAAGAAGACAAGCAGAAATCTACACCACCTCAGCAGGAGAGGGATCCGTAGGAGCAGGCGCACTCCATGAAGGCGTAGTAGTCGAAGGCGTTAGCGCAGGAAGAATCAAGGACACGAGATTGGGTGCGTACTTCTTTGCCTCCGAAGAGGACTCTTTGATTTCTTCCGGCGTCGAACGTGAGCAGAGCTTACCTTTTCCCAGTCCACATTTTCACCATGTGATTGAGTCAGGGCAATCGTCCCCTCAACACCTTTCCTCACAGAGGACAGCTTCAGTTGAAGTACCGGATCCTCCAAGGTGTCGAAAGCGTCAACCAGATTCCTAAGATTGCCGACCGGCATATCTTTCTTCTTCTTCGGGAACAACCCAAGGAACAGGCGAGGAAGCACATGGCGAGTTCGCTGGAGTATGTTTCTAACATTCCTCCAGTTCGACTCCAGGATGCCAACAGTATCCAGCAGAGGATCTTTCGCGTTGTCCAGACAAAGTTTGATGATTTCTCCAAGCTGTTCTACTGCATCACGAAAAATGCAACTAGTTAAAAAGGCTTGTCAACAAACATGGATAAAGCAGTAGAAGACAAAAACAAGAGAGAACTTACTGCCAACAGATGTGAGGATATCATCGAGTCGTTTCACAACGTCCTCTTCATGCTTTGCTTGACTTTGGGAAACCTTGGCTAAAGCTTTTTTGGCTTTACTAGCCCTGGCTTCCGCTGCCTTAACCGCTTTGTCAGCAGAAATTTTGGCAGCAGATACTTCCTTGGCGCATTTTTCATCAGCCTCCTTAAGAGCCTTGGAGGTGGTCTTAAGTTTGGCTTCTAAATAAGTCACACGTGCAAGGGCATTGGCCAGAGAAACTGTAGATAAGATGACGACACAGAAGCTCGAATCAAAAGTAACAATACAGGAGTACAATGGAAAACCATGGAAACAAAGCTTTGTACCCTTGGATTTGTCAGCAGTTTTTTGAATCTTGAGACATTCAGCGCCAAGAGATAAGAACTTCTGCATCAAAGGCTATAGAACCAAAATATATAAGTAAAGCTACTATATCATACAACTAGAGCAAAAAGTATACTTACATCACTCGAAGAAGAAGTAGTCTGATGCGCCTCAAGAGGGACAGACACAGTTTGTGTCATTTTCTTGCGACGCTTAACGACTGGCGCATGAAGAATATTTTCCAGGGTGTCCTCCGGTGGAATTTCCACCATAGTCTCTTCCTGCGAGTTCTTTTCCACAGCCGTAGAAGGCGAGGAAGGAAGAACTAAAGCAGTTGTCTCCTTTGGATCATCATCATCACTGAGAGAAGATATTTGGGTGTAAAAATAAGGGAATAAAAGCTAGCAATGACTAATGGCTAGAAAATAAAAACTTACGAGTCAACTTCAAGGAAGTCGAATAGAGAGGCAAGAGGATTCTTGGAAGTTGATTGATCCCGTGGCACATCTTTTGGCTTAGATGAACCTGAGGAAGTCAAGTCCTCTGGAAGTTTCCTCTTCTTGCCTGCACCTTGGTCTTCAGACTCAACTGGGGGAGGTGACTGAGTGGAATCGCTTCCCTCCAAAGAACCTTTGGTTTCGTCCCCGTCTTGATCCTTGAGAACCTCGGGGTTTCAGAGTTAGTAGGAGCAACTTTAGCAATAATGGGCCCTTCTGTGGGAAGGGGAGGACGTGAAGCAAGTTTAAGATGACCTTGTAACAAGGCAAACACAAAATATTAACAATGGATAACCAGGATTACACGGGGAACAGAATAATACTTCGGGTTGTAAGTCTAGTACCTTTGGCATAGGATGAGTGGAATCAAAGGGAACGACTAGATAGGCAAGAACTACCATCTTCGCAGTCAGGGTAGTCAGTGATCTAACCATTTTATCGAGGTCCTTTTTCTCTGGATTCATTGGGGACACTCGAGAAGGATCTGACAAGCCAGAGTATGTCCACAATTTAGAAACTCTAGCCTGTAGTGATTGAATTCATCTCTGCAGGAAGAACACCGTGAGTTGTGTCCCAGTGAGTTCCTTCTCTGCTGCATTCTTCAGCTCCTAGATACGAGCCAACAATGGCTTGATTTCCTCGGCCTCAGCATCTGATGGCAGGGCGTCCCAGGTAGTAAGTTTCATCAGGCTTTTGTGGGCATCAAATGGAGCAAGCCCATATTTGTCGGTTTTGGAAGATTTTTGGTCCTTGATGTAGAACCACTTCTGTCTCCAACCTTAAACCAATTCAGCCATCTTGAAAGCAAGGTACTACGATTCAGACCGCACGGAAACAATGGCGCCTCCAAGTTTAGGAATTTCCTCTTTGGACCCACTAGGGCGCAAACAGAAGAGCTGCTTCCATAGACCCAAGTGGGGATCGACGCCCAGAAATGCCTCACATAAAGTGATGAAGCAGGCAACGTGCAATAGAGAATTTGGCGTGAGCTCATGCAGCTACACGCCATACACAAAACAAAGCCCACGAAGAAATTCGTGGACAGGAAGAGAGAAACCGCAAAGGAGGAAAGGAAAGCCAGGAACATCACCCGGAATCCCGGCGGCGGTGTAGGGATGACCTCGGTGCTGGGGAAGATGACCTCGGTAGATTCCTCCAGGACCCTTCCTTCTTCACTTTTTTTAGATCTGCTTCCATGAGAGCGGAAGCGGTCTAGCCCAAAACTTGTTTCTTCGCGCCCATCTTCACCATTTTCTTGCGATGAGCGACACGCTTGACGAACATGCAATGCCGCAGCACTGGGAGTTGCAAGAGAGAATGGGCGCAAGGAAGAAGTGGTGATGACGAAGGAGAAGAGAACTGGTAAACAGTAAAAGTAAAAAGGTTTATTTTAAATAGCTTACATAGGAAGGAACGTGGGCTGCGACGTGGCGTGAAAAGCGGAAGCGGCAAGCCCACTAATAGGCAGAAAATTTAGGAAATTACCGCGCTATACCCATGTGCAGTGGTCAGCCTTTGGTCAAATCATTGCAGTGAGTCATCATGTCAATGACGTCATACTTCTAGTATACAAAGGTTAATCCATACAAGACAAATTGAAGAGGTGCAAGTCGAAGAAATTTTTGAGCCTATGATTGCCTCCAAGTACCCCGACCATAGCTTCGGGGGCTAATCCCATCGGGAGCACTGGTCGCGCACCCAATGAAATATAAAGATCGAGAAGGAAATGGTTTAAGAATTGTTTTATGTAGGTCATGTCGAAATAAGATGATAAAGAAGATAAATAAACTTTTGAGCCTATACTTGAAAAAATTCACTTGGGTAGGATTGTAGATCTAGGGCTCCTCTTCCAATCTACCAAATGTTAGGAGATTTGGTTGGCTAGAGAGAGAGAGAGAGATCTATGAAGCCTGAAGCACTTGAATCCATGGAGGAGAGAGAAAAATCGAGGTAAGCTCTTGGGAAAGAAGCCCTCCCCCTTTTATAGGTGGGGCGCATTTATGAATGTTGCAGTGTCTCAAGCGATACTACCAGCCTGGTGGCGGTAGTACCAGTCAAGGTCTCGAGGCTTTGACTTTGAACTTCTCGCAGAATCTTCAGGGGGCCGATAGTACCATTGCGCCCAATAGTACCAGCCAGGTCTTCATCTTCAGCCCTAGAAGGTCCACCGGTAGTACCGAAACACTACCAGTGCAAAGTACCACCTATTTTTAAGCAAATACAGACACTGGAAACTCCCTGACCGGTACTGGCCTAGTACTTTGCAGCGGTAGGACCGCTCCTGTAGGGGCAGCGGTACTGCCGCAATAGAATTACCAGTGGCCCTTCATCTTGGCAGAAACTCCTTGAGCGGTTGTATCAGCCGCTTGGGCGGTATTACCGGTCGCCTTGATTCTATTGCTTTAACAACGCTCGCCGGAACTACCGGTACACTACCACTTAATTTTAAGCAAATACAGAGAGTGGAAACTCCCGGACCGATAGTAGCCCATTACTTTAGGGCGGTTGTACCGCTCCTGTAGGTTGAGTGGTACTGCAATAGTAGAACTTCTGGACAACGCTCAGACTGTGCAATGATTGCATGAGCGGTAGTACCAGGTCACCAAGCGGTACTACCGCTTAACTGATATTTGCTTGATTTTCCTGGAAATTCAAACACAAGTAAAGCTACACTTTGTTGATTAGCACTTGTCATCAATACCAAAATATATTTGGACAATAATGTCCTTTCAATCTCCCCCTTTTTGGTGAATTGATGACAATACAAGATTTGCATAAAACTTGAGATAATCAACACAAGGGTAGATAAAATATAAGCGGAGCCCCCCCTAGACATGTGCATTATTTTGAATTTGCATTTGAATGCAAAACACACAAGTCTAGGATCAACACTCCCCCTAGATTTTATACACCAAGCATAGCAAGATGGATGGAGCAGTGGATTAGTCACAAGTAACAAGCTCCATGCTAATAGGCAAAATATGCATGCAAGAATTATAACGTAAGACAATAAAGTACACAACATAGATAGTCTTCACCTTACACACAAGCATAGCCTCAAATTACATAATCTCCACACGAATATGATGGGGGTAACCAAGAGTTCAAATGCAATGAAACACACACGAAAGGCAAATAAAGAACCCATGCAAATACCCGAGGGCCTACTAGACCTCTTCTCACCCTTTGGCATCAAGACGCCAATAAGGGGCAAAGAGCGATGCTATCGTCCCGGAGACACACTATCACCACTCGGGCTCTTTCTCAAAGTACTGCAAGCACCAGGTGGAGACTCCATGGCACGGGAGGTGCCGGTGTCCAGATCATCGATAGACACAAACTGGCTCCTGTCAGTCCACTGAAAAGTCTTCTCCTCCAACTTGTCCTCAAGATTGATGTCCTTCTCATAGCCACTCTTCACACCAGTCATACCAAGGTGACGCATCATCGCAATCTGGTGAGCTCGGGCCTCCTTCTCCTTGACATACTGGCGATACAAGAGCTTCTTCTGAGTATCCTGAAAGCAAAGCACTTTGTTGAGTTTGGACTCAAGCTTGCCCACCATCCCTTCTTCTGCTGAGGGGCACTATCTGGATCATCGGAGTCAAACTCATCACCTCCTTCAGTCTCAGTCCCTGTATCTCCTTCTGCTGTTGCTCCTGTCTCTCCTCATGTTGTTGCTCCTAGCTCTCCTCCTGCTGCTACTCCTGGCCCATCCATGGGCTCCTCATGGTGCTTCTTCCTCAGTTCTTTCATGGGGTGGCAAACTGTCTCAGTCCCTCGTAGAGTGAGAAGATCACTATCAAACTTAGCAGCCCAACAAACACAGATCAAGTGCATCACAAAAGGAGCAAATGGTGGCCTCTTCTTATGGCAAAGTCCCCATTGGATCTCATTCCAAATAAAATCCATCACATCAAGCCTCAAACTAGAGCCTCGATTCTGATGAGTGAGAAGGAGGAGGTCAATCATGAAACCATGGATCTGATAAATGTTACCACCCTTTAGGTTGAGCACCTCTAGGTAGATCCGATGCAAAATGTCATGCACGGGGAGGAGGTGTTTGGAGTCACCTGGAACACCCCGACCCGGAATGTAGAGGGGAGCAAGATACTTCTTCTCCATAGGATGGGGCTCAATGTGCACTCGAAACAAACCAGCAGACATGGGGTCATCAAGAACGAGGTAGCCCACGCACTCGCAAAATTTAGCCCAAGTAGCTCTCATCACTTTGTCCTGAGTCATCCAGATGATCTCTCTCTCTCGTTGGTCTTGTTGAGGTGAACAGTGGCATAGAACTAAGAAACAATATCTTCATCAATGACATGGTTGAACTGTATCAATGGCAAGAGTCCCAACTCCTCACAAATGCCTTTGGCCTCGCCAAAGTACTCCAGAGACTTGTCCATGTGATCAATATTAATAGAGTGCATAGGAGCCAAATGAACCTTATTCTTGCCATAGACTTCAAGGAAAACCCTCTCTTGCATGGCAGTGTGAAAATAAGGATTCCTCACCTCCCTAGGATTCCGAGGCTGCTCATAGGGATTCTTCATGTGCATGGTAATGTAATCATGTTCAGTCCACTTGTCAAGCTTTGTTGCTCGGGCTTGGCATCCTTGGCTGCCCTTTCAACGGCTTTGGCCTCTTGAAATAGTTGCCTTCGAGATTTGGGCGGCGGTATTACTTCTTCCTCTAACACAATCTCATCGTCACCTTGCACATACCTCACTTTCCGCTTCTTGAGCTTCGGGCAAGAGGAGCAACCTACACCTGAGAAAGAATAGGGAGAGGGAATGCAAGATAAGACACACAAGCTCGAATGGATCAAACATGATGCAAACCACAACATTCTATGAAAACTTGCCAGGAGCGGTAGCACCGCTTGGGGGAGCGGTAGTACCGCTTGACTCCCAGGTCCGGTACTACCATGTGCGAGGATGGTAGTACCGCCCAAGAGAAAATGGTACCAAACTCCTACAAGTGATGCTACTTTCCATAGAAAGGGTGCACAAACATTGTAGAAGGATCCCTAAAGATTCCTAGATGCACACCAAGCAAACTCTACCAAGAACTCCAAGACATTGCCCTAAAACATGCATGAATAGATCCGGCAAAACGAGACTGAATCGGGGGCAATATACCGGAGGACATGGCGGCGGAGATGGCCAGGAACATTTTTCCGGACCAGATCTGCTCGGGAGCGGCCGAAGGAGAAGATTGCGAGGGATCTCCTCGTGTTCTTCCTTGCGGTGGAGAGAGAAGGAGAAGGAAAAGGGAATGGGGAAGTGGATAAACCATTCCCCCGTGCCCTTTTACTCATCCTGAAATCCCTCGAGGGGTAGTACCGGTCCAAGGACTGATAGTACCGTGATACTTCTCAAACCTATCTATAATTTTTGATGCTCCATGCTTGTTTATACACCATTTGCTTTGTGTTTTGTTACACTCCGTGGCGTTTTTATGCATTTTCCGGAACTAACCTATTAACGAGATGCCATAGTGCCAATTCCTGTTTTTTGCTGTTTTTGTGTTTCAGAAAAGCTACACAGGAAATATTCTCGGAATTGGATGAAACAAAAGCCAAACCTTCTATTTTTACTGAAGCTTCGCGAAGACCAAAGATGAGACGGAAGGGGGCCAGGAGCCGGCCACACCCTAGGGTGGCGCGGCCTACCCCTGGCCCGCGCCACCAGGGGGTGAGGCCAGCTGGCCCACCTCCTGACGCTGCCCTTTCGCCTATAAGTTCCCCTCAACGGGAAAAACCTAAAGGACAGATCTCTTTTCCATGAAACATACTGCAAGCCACCGCTGTCGCCGTCGCGAGATCGGGAGGATCCAGGAGCTCTTCCCGACACCCTGCCGGAGAGGGGAATCCCTGCCGGAGGCCTTCTCCACCACCATGGTCGCCTCCGGAGTGATGAGTAAGTAGTCTACCTTGGACTAAGGGTCCATAGCAGTAGCTAGATGGTTGTCTCCTCCACCATGTGCTTCATGTTTAGATCTTGTGAGCTGCCCTATGATACGTCCAAAACGTATCTATAATTTTTGATGCTCCATGCTTGTTTTTACACCATTTGCTTAGTGTTTTGTTACACTTCGTGGCACTTTTATGCATTTTCCGGAACTAACCTATTAACAAGTCGCCACAGTGCCAGTTCCTTGTTTTCTGCTATTTTTGTGTTTCAGAAAAGTTACACAGGAAATATTTTTGGAATTAGACGAAACAAAAGCCAAACGTCCAGAAATTCACCGAAGCTTCCAGAGAACCGAAGAGGAGACAGAGTGGGGCCACGAGGGCTCCACACAATAGGGCGGCGCGGCCTGGCCCCTGGCCGCGCCCCCTATGTGTGACGGTGCCTCGGCCCACTCCTGACGTTGCCCCTTCGCCTATAAAGACCCCTCGACGAGAAAAACCTAAGTACCCGATCACTTTTCCAGAACACATCGCGATCCGCTGCCGCCGTCGACTCGAAGATCGGGAGGGTCCAGAAGCTCTTCCCGGCACCCTGCCAGAGAGGGGAATCACCACTGGAGGTCTTCTTCATCGACATGCTTGCCTCCGGCGCGATGAGTGAGTAGTCTACCTTGGACTATGGGTCCATAGCAGTAGCTAGTTGGTTGTCTTCTCCACCATGTGCTTCATGTTTAGATCTCGTGAGCTGCCTTACATGATCGAGATCACCGTTATGTAATTTTACATGTTATGTTTGTTGGGATCCGATGAATATTGGTGTTATGATTGAGTTGATGTACTGAATATTATCTTATGTTATCTCTATGTTGTTTATGATCTTGCATGCTCTCCGTTGTTAGTAGCTATCTTGGCCGAGTAGTTGCTAGTGACTCCAAGAGGGGGTATTTATGCTCGATAGTGGGTTCATGCCTCTATTTAATCTGGGGGAGTGATAGAAACCTCTAAGGTTGTAGATGTGCTGTTGCTACTAGGGGAAAAACAACATTCATATGCTCGAGGGCATATGCTTTGTTTACATTACACACTTTGCTTAATGCAATTATCTGTTGTTCGCAACTTAATACTTGTGGAGTTCTCGGATTGATTCACCACAAGTGGATTATTAGTCATAGATGCAGGGTGATGGCGGTCTATGTATCTTGTTGTAATGCCCAGAGTAAATCTCATAGTGATCCTCTCATCATATGCATGTTGTCTTTATTCTATCAATTGCCCAACTGTAATTTGTTTACCCAGCATGTGTTATTTTATCTTATGGAGAGACACCACTAGTGAACTGTGGACCCCGGTCCTATTTCCTTTATATTGCTATCACCTGTTTACTTTACTCGCACTATTTACTTTACTCGCATATTACTATTGCTTTCCACTCGATACGCTCATACCCTTTGTTTCAAGCAAACCGGTGAGATTGACAACCTCATCGTAAGTTGGGAACAAAGTATTTGGTTGTGTTGTGTGCAGGTTCCACGTTGCTACTGGTTGAAGACGCTCTAACAAGTAATCATTAACGGCGCCCTTGTTAGGGCATCACGCAGCTAGTGGGCATCACCTTCAGTCGTATTTCGTCCTCCTACTGGATTGACTACCTTGGTTTCTTACTGAGGGAAAATCTTGCTGCTATATTCATCACACCTTGCTATTGGGGTTTCCAACTGACCGGTCATTTACTTCATTAATTACACGCCAACAAGTTCTCTGGCACTATTCATCACCGCGCCATCACCCTACATGATTGGGATCATCTTTATGTAATTCTACATGTTGTGTTCATTGGGATCCGATGAGTATTGGTACTATGTTAAGTTGATGTGCTGAATTATATATTTTATGTTATCTCTATGTTGTTTATGATCTTGCATGCTTTCCGTTGCTAGTAGATATCTTGGCCGAGTAGATGTTAGTGACTCCAAGAGGGAGTATTTATGCTCGATAGTTGGGTTCATGCCTCTAGTAATCTCGGGGAGTGACAGAAACCTCTAAGGTTGTAGACGTGCTATTGCCACTAGGGAGAAAACAACATTCTTGTGTCCAAGGACATTTGCTTTGTTTACATTACGCACTTTGCTTAATGCAATTATCTGTTGATCGCAACTTAATACTCAAGGGGTTCTCGGATGACTCCCCGCGAGTGGATTTTTAGTCATAGATGCAGTTGGATGGCGGTCTATGTATTTTGTTGTAATGCCCAGAGTGAATCTCATAGTGATCCTCATGATATATGTACGTTATCTTTACTCTATCAATTGCCCAACTGTAATTTGTTTACCCAGCATGTTGTTATTTATCTTATGGAGAGACACCACTAGTGAACTGTGGACCCCGGTCCAATTTCTTTTACATTGCTATTACCGTTTACTTTTACTCGATCTATTTACTTTACTTGCATACTATTACCTTTTACCACTTGATACGCTCAATCCTTTGTTTACAGCAAACCGGTGAGATTGACAACCTCATCGTAAGTTGGGGACAAAGTTCTTGGTTGTGTTGTGTGCAGGTTCCACGTTGCTGCTGGTGCAAAGCAAAGCCCTGGACGAGGCGCCATATAAATTTTCCAGAGCTGTCGCGAAGCTAGTAAGCATCACCTTCTGAAGTTTGGCTTTCTCCTAGTGGTTCGATAAACCTTAGTTTCACAACTGAGGGAAACTTGCTGCTGTGCTCATCAAACCTTCCTCTTGGGGTTCCCAACTGGGTGCCTTAACACCGCACCATCAAGCATTTTTCTGGCGCCATTGCCGGGGAGAAAGAAGATTTCTGCAAGGGGAGTCTCTCACGCTCAACCTTTTACTTTGTTATTGTTTTGCTTTACTTTATGTTTACTTGCATCATTTTATCAAAAATACAAAAAAAATAGTTCCTTTATAGTTGTTTTTACTTGCTTGCTTTTAGTCTTGCTAGAATGGGTACTCCTGAGAACACCAAGTTGTGTGATTTTACTAGCACCAAAAAAAATGATTTTATCTGCACTCCTATTGCGCCACGTGCTCCTGAGGCAAATTTTTATGAGAGCAAACCTGCTTTGTTGAATCTTGTTATGAAAGAGCAATTCTCCGGTGCCAGTTCTGAGGATGTTGCAGCTCATCTCAATAATTTTGTTGAGCTATGTGAGATGCAAAAGTATAAGGATGTAGATGGTAATATTATTAAGCTTAAGTTGTTTCCTTTCTCTTTAAGAGGAAGAGCTCAGGATTGGTTGCTATCTTTGCCTAGAAATAGTATTGATTCTTGGGATAAGTGTAAGGATGCTTTTATTAGAAAATACTATCCTCCCGCTAAGATTATAGCTTTGCGTAGTGATATTATGAAGTTTAGACAGTTTGATAATGAACATGTTGCTCAAGCTTGGGAAAGAATGAAATCTATGATAAAGAATTGTCCCACTCATGGACTGACTACTTGGATGATTGTCCAAACTTTTTATGCAGGACTGAATTTTTCTTCAAGAAACCTATTGGATTCAGTTGCTGGAGGCACTTTTATGTCCCTTACCTTGGGCGCCGCAACAAAGCTTCTTGACAACATGATGGTAAATTATTCTGAGTGGCACACCGAGAGAGTTCCGCAAGGTAAGAAGGTAAATTCTGTTGAGGAAACCTCTTCCTTGAGTGATAAGATTGATGCTATTATGCTTATGCTTTCTAATGATATAACTCATGTTGATCCTAATAATGTTCCTTTGGCTTCTTTGGTTGCTCAAGAAGAGCATGTTGATGTAAACTTCGTTAGAAATAATAATTTTAACAACAATGCTTATAGGAACAATTTTGCTAGCAACAATTATAGGCCGTATTCTTCTACCAATGGTAATGGTTATGGTAACTCTTATGGTAATTCCTCCAACAACACTAGGGGCGCACCCTCCGATCTTGAGGTAATGCTCAAGGACTTCATCGATAAGCAAACTGCTTTTAACAAGTCTGTTGAGGAAAAGTTGGGTAAAATTGATATTCTTGCTTCTAAAGTTGATAGCCTTGCTCTTGATGTTGAACTTCTAAAACTAAAAGTGTTGCCTAATGATGTGAAAGAAAGCAATACTTTTGCTGCTACTAATGCCATCCAAGTTAGAATTGATGAAAATGTTAGGATGTTAGCAGAATTGCATGCCAGGTGGGAAAGATAAGATGAGATGGCTAGAAAGATGAAGGTATGTACTATTACTACCTCTAATGATGTTGTTCCAAGTGCTAGCAATCCTCTTACTTTGATTGGTGTAGAGAAATCTCCTACTCCTTGTGCGAAAAAGCTCAAAACAACAAAAACTTTTTCTATAAAAAGTGCTAAAAAAATTTGGAGTATGGGAGATGATAGCTCTATTTCTTTTAATAATTTTGATGTTGGTGGCTACAATATATCTTAAGTTATTTTGTTCTTGCAAAATCTTGCTTTGAGTCCTAATGCTAGTTCTTTGAATATTGCTTTTACAAATCATATTACAAATCCTCTCATGAAAATTAGGGAGGAAAAATTGAAACAAAAAGCTTCTATTCCCAAAAAGTTAGAAGATGGTTGGGAGCCCATAATTGATATGCATGTTAATGGTTTTGATTGCCATGCTTTGTGTGATCTAGGTGCTAGTATTTCTATTATGCCTAGAAAGATTTATGACATGCTTGGTTTACCACCGCTTGAAAAGTGTTATTTTGATGTTCCTCTTGCTAATGTTGCTAAGAAGAAACCTTTGGGAAGGATTAATGATGTTCTTATTATGGTTAACAATAACCTTGTTCCCGTTGATTTCCTTGTTATGGATGTTGAATGCAATGCTTCATGTCCTATTATTTTGGGAAGATCTTTTCTTCGAACTGTAGGTGCCATCATTGATATGAAGGAAGGCACCATTAAATATCAATTCCCACTCAAGAAAGATATGGAACACTTCCCTAGAAGAAGTAGGAAATTACTTTTTGACTCTATTCTTAGAGCAAATTATGAACTTGATGCTTCATCGCTTGATATTACTTGATTTCCACTTTCTGCGCCTAGCTCAAAGGTGTTAAAGAAAAGCACTCTTGGGAGATAACAAATTGTTTTATTTTTAGTACCTTTTCTTTTATTTGAGTCCTGGAAGTTATTACTACTGTAATGACCTCTCCTTATCTTTTTTATTTCGTTGTTGTGCCAAGAAGAACCTCTAATTTGAGGGAGGTAAGATTTGGGAAAAGTTGCTGTCCTGAAACAGATTTCAGTGCTGCACCGTAAAAATTCGTGAAAATCCTCAGAATATCTTTTTGACCTACGATTTCTTGTGCTTATGCCCCAGGTTATACCCAAACTTTTATTAGTTCTGGACTTTTCGATTTGAGCGACAGAAGATCCTCGAAAAAATCGACCTTTGTTAGCTGTTCTGTTTTGACAGATTTCTGCCACTATTTGTGTTTGCCTGTCGATCGCTTTATTTTTTAGTTCTTTTGATCACGGGACTTTTGAGGAAGTTGCTACAGTAGTATATGCTTTATATGTGGTGTTTTTTAGTTGAAACCTGAACCAAAAAATGGTTGATTTACTATTATGCTTATGCTAACGTTGCTAATAGAATTGTGTGAAGTTTTGTATGAAGGAAGTTTTCAATTGTAGGGATTGGAGAGTGATGAGATGAGATGAAGTATGGACAAAAGCTCAAGCTTGGGGATGCCCATGTCACCCCAAGAAATATCCAAGGGGTAAAAGCGTCAAAGCTTGGGGATGCCCCCGAGGCACCCCTTCTTCATCGGCAAAAATCAGGTCACCTTTCAATTTTTATTGCTTCATGCACTATGCGTTTTTTGTTGGAGCCTCTTTACTTTTGCTTTAAGTTTTCTTTTGTTTTGTTTTCTGCAATAAATGGTTGGAACCCAACAAATTTCTTTTGGAGGAGACGCACTCCGTTTTCATTTGCCAAGAACACTCCGTTTTTTACTCTTATCGTTCAACGAGTGTTCTTTTTTTCTAGAACTGCGTTTAGATTTTGTTTTCCACCTTGATTTTTGTTCAGATCTTGTTATATCTTTGCATCAAGGTGTATTTGGACCTCTGGTCTATGTTGGTATTCATCAAGAGAGTTGTTTCAAAAAAGGTTTTAATGGTGTTGGAAAAGAGAAAAAAAGTTTCATGCAAAAAAGTGGTACAAAAAGAAGCTTGTTTAGACTGTGGCTTAGACTTTTGCATGCCATGCTTGATGTCATTTTGATAGTATGCTTAGTGATTTTTTCTGTAGCATGACTTGTCTCAAATGACTGAGATTGCTTAATGAGCCTTTGAAAAAATCATGCGTTGTTTTTATTATGTGGAAGCATTTATTTGGTTTTCTCCTTGATGCTTTATTTGGGTTGACTTGGCGCATGCTTAAAACATGTTTGACTCTAACAAGTCGCCATAAGCCTCTATGATCATTTGGTTTCTGACTTGTGATGCCATTTTATGCTTTCTTTTAATGACGTTTTGTCGCTATGCATGATTATGGCAGTTATTGCTCTCTTAGTTGGTCACTCCCAGTCTTTTGCTAGCCTTCGTTTTGTACTGAGTATGAGCTCTACTCGTGCATCCAACTCCCCAAAACCATGTTTTCCAATGTGTCCACTATAAATTCCTATGCATGGTATTTGGAAGCCATTCCAAGTAAATTTTCATGTGCTACCTTTCAAAAAAAGCCTTCAAAACACTTCTCGTTTTGTGACACTGTTTTTAGCTCATGGGGACGTAGTGGTCGGATTTGCTATCTTCCATATTGTCTTATTCCAAAAAGAAAAAAAAAGAGAAAAAAGAAAAGAAAAAAAGGCACTCCTCCATGGTATGTGAATGTTGGTGGGCACCCGATGGAATCGGTTAGCCATGGTTTGTGAAAGGAAAAAGGTGGGGAGGAGTGCCAAGCTTTATAAAAGAGCACCAAAGTGCCAATCTCTCTTAAAAACTTGCTTCATTTTTGTATGGAAGATTGTAAGAACCCCATTGCCAGTCGTTGACAAAGACAACCACCTCTCAAAACTAATTTATATCTCTGTTTTACAAATTAAAAGCTCTAGCACATGTTTAATCACTGCTTCCCTCTGCGAAGGGCCTTTCTTTTACTTTTAAGTTTAGTCTCCACCTTCTACCTTTATGCACCGTCTAAGAGAGCATAGTTGCCATTCTGAGTTTCATGTGCATAGTCCCAAAGTTTATCATTTATTGATTCATGATTATGGTTTTGCTTGTTCATAAATTATTTGTATCTAGTCGCCCTTTTTAACTTGAAGGTGTCCTATGCATTTATGTTTTGCTATTCCATGAAGGACAAGCTGAAAACCATTTGTTATGTTTTTCCATATGATTTGAACACACACTTGACTTTCATCGTTTTATTATTCATGATCTTTCGTTTGTGTTCCTTTTCATGTTACAACATGGTTGCTAAGTTTTATTGTCAAGATTATGTCTTTTATGCCCATGTTTTAAGTTCTTTGATCCCAGCACTCAATGCTTTACATAGTTGATCAAGATTGTGATGGTGTATGTCACCTCAAAAATTATTCTTTTGTTATCACTTACCAACTCGAGGACGAGCAGGAGTTAAGCTTGGGGATGCTTGATACGTCTCAAACGTATCTATAATTTTTGATGCTCCATGCTTGTTTATACACCATTTGCTTCGTGTTTTGTTACACTTTGTGGCGTTTTTATGCATTTTCCGGAACTAACCTATTAACGAGATGCCACAGTGCCAGTTCCGTGTTTTTTGCTGTTTTAATGTTTTAGAAAAGCTACATAGGAAATATTCTCAGAATTGGACGAAACAAAGTCAAACCTTCTATTTTTACTGAAGCTTCGCGAAGACCGAAGATGAGACGGAGGGGGGCCAGGAGCCAGCCACACCCTAGGGTGGCGCAGCCTACCCTTGGCCCGCGCCACCAGGGGGTGAGGCCAGCTAGCCCACCTCCTGACGCTGCCCTTTCGCCTATAAGTTCCCCTCGACGGGAAAAACCTAAAGGACAGATCTCTTTTCCACGAAACATACTGCAAGCCGTCGCCGTCGCCGTCGTGAGATCGGGAGGATCCAGGAGCTCTTCCCGGCACCCTGCCGAAGAGGGGAATCCCTGCCGGAGGCCTTCTCCACCGCCATGGTCGCCTTCGGAGTGATGTGTGAGTAGTCTACCTCGGACTACGGGTCCATAGCAGTAGCTAGATGGTTGTCTCCTCCACTATGTGCTTCATGTTTAGATCTTGTGAGCTACCCTACATGATCAGGATCATCTTTATGTAATTCTACATGTTGTCTTTGTTGGGATCCGATGAGTATTGGTACTATGTTAAGTTGATGTGCTGAATTATATATTTTATGTTATCTCTATGTTGTTTATGATCTTGCATGCTTTCCATTGCTAGTAGATATCTTGGCCGAGTAGATGCTAGTGACTCCAAGAGGGAGTATTTATGCTCCATAGTTGGGTTCATGCCTCTAGTAATCTGGGGGAGTGACAGAAACCTCTAAGGTTGTATATGTGATGTTGCCACTAGGGAGAAAACAACATTCTTGTGTCCAAGGACATTTGCTTTGTTTACATTACGCACTTTGCTTAATGCAATTATCTATTGTTCGCAACTTAATACTCAAGGGGTTCTCAGATGACTCCCCGCGAGTAGATTTTTAGTCATAGATGCAGTTGGATGGCGGTCTATGTATTTTGTCGTAATGCCCAGAGTGCATCTCATAGTGATCCTCATGACATATGTATGTTATCTTTACTCTATCAATTGCCCAACTGTAATTTGTTTACCCAGTATGTTGTTATTTATCTTATGGAGAGACACCACTAGTGAACTGTGGACCCTGGTCCAATTTCCTTTACATTGCTATTACCGTTTACTTTTACTCGCTCTATTTACTTTACTTGCATACTATTACCTTTTACCATTCGATACGCTCAATCCTTTGTTTATAGCAAACTGGTGAGATTGACAACCTTATCGTAAGTTGGGGACAAAGTTCTTGGTTGTGTTGTGTGCAGGTTCCACATTGCTGCTGGTGCAAAGCAAAGTCCTAGACGAGGCGCCATATAAATTGTCCAGAGTTGTCGCGAAGCTAACAAGCATCACCTTCTGAAGTTTGGCTTTCTCCTACTGGTTAGATAAACCTTGGTTTCACAACTGAGGGAAACTTGCTGCTGTGCTCATCATACCTTCCTCTTGGGTTTCCCAACTGGGTGCCTTAACACCGCACCATCATACTGCTCATGGTACTTTGTTAGTAGTAGGTTGGTACTGCCGCTTTGAAAGTCTGTTATGAAGCAGACTTCTAGGAGCTGTAGTACCGCCCTGGTGCCCGGAAGTACTGGTCCTGGTACTCCACGGGGCTAGGCCGACACTACCGTCCCTAGAAAGTCACATGGAGCAGACTTCCCAGGAGCGGTAGTACCACCCTGGGCACCGGTAGTACCGGTCCACTGCTAGGAAAGGCAGTTGATCAAGAGAAAATTTTGAGCTTGTGATGGAGATTTGGAATGTTTCCTTGTTTTTCTAAGTTAGGAAGGCTTGGGATAGACTGATAGCACTGAGTGGTACTAATTTCCCATGTTTGCAAAACTCAAAAATGCGGTGACCTAGCACACCATTGCATGTGTAGTGTACAAGTCATTGATATAATACTCATGAAAGTCCCCTTCTGTAAATATCACATCCCTTAGAGTGGTACAACAGAAACATTGCGGGTCCGCAACTTTATATTTTCATATATACCAACCAAAAGTGTACAAAAGCTTCGAGATCATCCTCGGTCCATTGAGGAGTCTCATTTGAAAACCAGCTCAAACTAGCAAATCTAATTAGTAATGGTAGTATAAGGCATAGCACCATTACGAGGATGAGCAACTTATTTATGAACAGTCGCTAAGCTCCACTAACTATCCTATAATTCTATGCTTTGGTGTACGGTTCCTTGTCGCTAGTACTGTAAACGATACAGTAGTCAACTCCTTCTACTCCTCCAGAAAGATCCGGCTCCTCGTAGTATTGTTCCTCACTATCGTCAGGAACATCTTCGATGTTCTCACAATCTAAAGCAAGGGTTTTCGAGGATAGATTGAGTACAGGTGTACTCAGTAAGTTCTATGGAAATGGTGTTTCATGCTAAATAAAAATAACAGTTTGGAATAAAGGAAATTCCAAACATATGCAAGTTTTCGAAAAACAGTTTTTGTTAGATGAATCCAAGTTTATTTTCATAAAAACTATGTTCATCAGCCTTTGCGGGTTGTTAGAACTTTTGCATAGTTCCTTTCCACGCGGCGTTCACAATTCCTTTCCCGGAATAAGGAGTAACATGTCACAATTCTATACACTCTGCAAGGGTGTGCTAATTTGCCCACAAATGACCTTGGCCCTAATGCAAATATCATACTTCCTTCGATATGAGGCCAGTTACCAAGTATAGCCGAATCATGCCGAGCACAACCTCATTCCATAATCCATCCATTGCAATTAATCCGGACCTTGGTCCAAATCAATCACCCTCTCCGCTAGAAGACACTAACCATTACTCTATAGCATGGAGTAGGGACATTTACCATGGGCTCCCACCCATTGATTTTCCCCGAAAGGAATCTCAATCCGGTTATGCCTCCAAGGATATACGAAACTTAGAAGTAACTTCTAATTCGCTTGTCCCATACCAACTTTTGTGGTCAGCGTGATTTATGGCTCTTTGGAATGACTGATAACAGTTGTTATTAAGCCCTATACATTCCTGGTATAACGGAACCTCCACCGTACGATGCTTTGACCGTACAACCAATCCATGGTTCCATCATCCACCAATTTATTTGAAAGCAGTATTTTGATGCGAATGGTATGAAATACTACTCAATTGGTACTTTTGAAAATAATCAACAGATCTGAGCAAGAGTGAACTTGCCTGACAACTGCAAGATAATGCAGTTCAAAGGTTTAACTTGACCCTGGATCTCCGGTTCTGAAGAATCACCATTGTCCGAATAGAAGACAATGTTTTAAAAATCCAAATGATTTGAAGAGATTACTTGCAAAATAGTTTTGATAAGCCCTTCCCATGTTTTTGAGTGATTTTTTATTTGAGTTTCTCGTTGATCATATGGATTTCACTTTAGAATTTTCATATGAATTTCACTTTAGAATTTTCATATATCTGAAAAATTCTTTCATTATTCACAAGGGATATACTGCTTCGCTACAGAAAGACCCATTGGCACATTGTTGACCGAACAAGCGGAAATGCTATGAGCCACCGAAAGGATCTCGGATAGCTAGAACTCTGTAAAAAATCTTTCTATGCCGCAAAGACGAATATATTGCAAACTCAGAAGAAGTTCCAATATATTCTTCTTAAATTGATTTCAATTCATATATTATTTTGAATATTCACATATCCAAAACGGTACTCTTTAATTTAAAATAATATTCTCCAAGATTTGGAAAGTATTATTCTTTTTTTTGTTTTCTTTTGGTACTTTATTAATACCCAAGTCATTTATCAAAGACATAATCGAAATTTTTGTTTTTAAAAATTCACACAAGTGATAAAATACCATTCAAGAAATTTTCTTATTGTTGAAAGGTATTTTGATGATTATTTGAATAATCATTTAGATTTTTCATCTCATTTATCAACAAAACAATAGTTAGATATTTTTATCTCTAACAATTTCATCTATTGGCATATTTGAGTTAGTCATAATTTTAGCCTTCCAAAAATATATTTTTCATAATTTTTGGACTCTTATTTGAAAAGTTAATGTAGTTTTATAGTTAAGCCCCTGGGTTAATAGAAACTACAACAAAACCCCCCAGGTGGGGCCCACTTGTCAGACCCAACGGTCAAACCGACTGAAACGGTTCGGTCAAACCGAACCACCCGCACCCCCTCCCCACTCGCTCAATCTCGCGATGACCATGGCGACCATGTCGCCTGCGCCCCAGCCGGTGTGCCCCAACCGTTTCCGGCCACCTCTGGCCTTACCGTCACCGCCAAACTGATCGCCTCCTTCTGCTCCATGCTTGATGCTTGGCTAGTTTAAAATGATCTAGCTAGTGTTACTAGGCTCACTGTTGTCTTGTAGAAATATAGGAATGAGTACTTGAGCTTGATTGCTCACTATGACACCCATACTCTGAATTTTACACTGTGTCTAACAGTGTCAAATTCAGTTACTGACAGTGAGCTATGGAGTGTTTTCCTATGTTTCTACTCCTCTTAACACTATGATTGTTCACTGATAAGTCGCAAACGTATCTATAATTTTGTATGCGCCATGCTTGTTTTACACCAATTGCTTTGTGTTTTGTTTACACTTCGTGGCATTTTTATGCATTTTCTGGAACTAACCTATTAACGAGATGCCATAGTGCCAGTTTCTATTTTCAGCTATTTTTGTGTTTCAGAAAAGTTACACATGAAATATTCTCTCAATTGGACAAAACGAAAGCCAAAGTTCCTATTTACCTGCCACGAAGACAGAGTCCAAAGGATAGACGGAGGGGGGCCAGAGGAAAGCCGCACCATAGGGTAGTGCGGGCCACCCCCTGGCCACGCCACCAGGTGGTGTGGACCCCTGGTGCACCCCCTGACATCGCCCTTCCGCCTACAAATTCCCTTCGACGGGAAAACCCTAAGGGGACGAACAATTTTCTATGAAACATACTACAAGCCGCCGCCGTCATCATCCCGAGATCAGGAGAGTCCAGAAGCTCTTCCCGACACCCTGCCAGAGAGGGGAATCATCACTAGAGGCCTTCTTCATCACCATGTCAGCCTCCGGAGTAATGCGTGAGTAGTCTACCTTGGACTATGGGTCCATAGCAGTAGCTAGATGGTTTCTTCTCCTCCATGTGCTTCATGTCTAGATCTTGTGAGCTGCCTATCATGATCAAGATCATCGTTATGTAATTCTACATGTTGTGTTTGTTGGAATCCGATGAATATTGAGTACTATGTCAAGTTGATTGTTGATTTATCATTAATATGTTATTTATGATCTTGCATGCTCTCTGGTGCTAGTAGATATCGTGGCTGAGTAGATGCTAGTAACTCCAAGAGGGAGTATTTATGCTCGATAGTGGGTTCATGCCTCTAGTAATCTAGGAGAGTGACAATAACTTCTAAGGTTATAGATGTGTTGTTGCTACTAGGGAGAAAACAACAATCTCTTGTTGAAGGACATTTGTATTGTTTATGTTACACACTTTGCTTAAGGCGATAATCTGTTGCTTGCAACTTAACACCCAAGGGTTATTCGGATGATATCCTGCGGGTGGATTATTAGTCATAGATGCAGTTGGATTACGGTCTATGTATTATGTTGTAATGCCCAAGTGAATCTCATAGTGATCTTCATGACATGTACACGCATTGCTATGCATTCTTTATTTTGTTAATTGCCCAACTATAATTTGTTTACCCAGCATGTTATTTATCTTTATGGAGAGACACCTCTAGTGAACTGTGGACCCCGGTCCATTCTTTTACATATATTACCTTCTACTGCAAGCACCGTTTACTTTCCGCAATCAATATTTACTTACTGCAAACAAATATCATTTTCCACACGATATGTTTAATCCTTTGTTTTCAGCAAACTAGTGAGATTGACAACCTCAGTGCAAGTTGGGGCAAAGTATTTTGGTACTGTTGTGTGCAGGTTCCACGTTGCTGCTGGCGCTGAAGCTATGCCCCAGACAAGGCATCGTCAAAAAGTTCTCTGGTGTCGTTGCCAAAGTCAGCTAGCAACAACCTTCGGAAGTGGTTTCTTTCTCCTACTGGTCGATTAAACTTTGGTTTCATAACTGAGGGAAAACTTACCGTTGTGCTCATCACACCTTACTCTTGGGGTTCCCAACTGGTCTACACACCAACAAGTTTTCTGGCGCCGTTGCCGGGGAGAAAGAGGATTTCTGCAAGGGGAGTCTCTCACTTCCAATCTTTTTTACTTTGTTATTGTTTTGCTTAGTTTATTTACTTTATTTTTGTTTGCATCTTTTTATCAAAAATACAAAAAAATTAGTTCCTTTTATAGTTGGTACTTTGTTACTTCATTTTTAGTTCATTATGTTGATCCCTAAGTATGTTCTGAAAGACTTATCAGTAGGTAGCAGTTCTATAATTGGGAAAGATAATATTGAAGAGTTCTTTAATCATGTCAGTAAGCACAAAGATGTTGAGGATAGATCCTTAGTAGAACTTGCTCCTAGTTATGAAATTTCTACTGCTTACTTAGTTCACATGTTGGAGGCTACGTTTGTTAACCTTAACCCCATGATGTAGCAAATGTTTCTTAAGCTTCATGATATAGAAGACTCTAAAAAGAGAGATTTTATTTTGGAGACTTTGCGTAAAGGATTTAGAGATGTTGTTATAGAAGCTAGGAAGGTCTTTGACCATTTTAACATGCTTGGCTCATGTGTCAATGTTATTGGTACAAATATGGAGGAAATCAAATTACCAATACCTTTTAGACTCATGGGAATGCATGAAGCCTTGGAAAGAATTTTGATTGGATTGTTCCTGAAAACCCTTTTGATGAAAGTAGTGAACCCAAGAGTGTTGAGAAAGGATCTTATAAAACGTGTTTGGATAAAATACAATTCCTTGTTGAAAATACTTCTGCTATTGATCTTGATGCTCCTTTATTTGAAAATACTTGATTCTTACTTTCTGCGCCTAGCTCAAAGGCGTTAAAAAAAGCACTCTTGGGAGATAACCCAATGTTTTCTTTTTAGTACTTTTTATTTTTGTTGAGTCTTGGAAGTTGTTACTACTGTAGTGACCTCTCCTTATCATTTTATTTCGTTTTTGTGCCAAGAGTAACCTCTAATTAGAAGAAGTTAAGATTTGGGGAAGTTGCTGTCCTGAAACAGATTTCTGCGCTTCACCGTAAAAATTTGTGTCCCAGAATGTCATTTTGATCTGCGATTTCTTGTGCACATGGCCCAGGTTATTATCTAACTTTCATTAGTTTTGCACTTTTCGATTTGAGCAACAGAAGAGTTTCAAAAAAATTGATCTTTACCAGCTGTTCTGTTTTGACAGATTTCTGCCACTATTTGCATATGCCTCTTGATCTCTTTCTTTTTGAGATCTTTTGATCACGGAACTTTTGAGGAAGTTGCTAAAGTAGCTTATGTGTTAATATGTGTTGTACTTGAGTTGAAACTGAACCAAAAGTGGATTTACTATCTTGCATAAACTAATGTTGCTAATGAGAATTGTGTGAAGTTTTGTATGAAGGAAGTTTTCAAGTGTAGGGAAAGGAGAATGATAAGATGAGATGAATTATGGACAAAACCTCAAGCTTGGGGATGCCCATGTCACCCCAAGAAATATCCAAGAAGTACAAGCGTCAAAGCTTGGGGATGCCCCCATGGCACCCCTTCTTCATCAACAAAAATATCAGGTCATCTTTCAAGACACTATATTTTTATTGCTTTATAGGCTATGTGTTTTTCTTGGAGCGTCTTTATTTTTGCTTTTAGTTTTATTTTGTTTTGTTTGTTGCAATAAATGTTTGGACCCCAACATATTTATTTTGGAGAAGACACACTCTGTTTTCATTGCCTAGAACACTGTAGTTTTCACTTTTATCGTTCAACGAGTGTTCTCTTTTTCTAGTACTGCATTTAGATTTTATTTTTCACCTTATTTTTTTCAGAACTTGTTAGTTCTTTGTAGCTAGGTGTGTTTAGACCTCTGGTGTTTGTTCCTTTTCATCTTTGAGAGTTGTTTCAAAAGGGTTGATTGGTGTTGGAAAAGAGTAAATTGTTTCATGCTTATAGTGATGCAAAAAGGGAGCTTGTTTAGACTATTGCTTAGACTTTATCATGTCATGCTTCATATTATTTTTATTATATGCTTAGTAGTTATTGTTGTAGCATGACTTGTCTCAAATAACTGAGAGTGCTTAATGTGCCTTTGAAAGAATCATGCGTTGTTTTTATCTTATAGAAGCATAATATTGTGGTATTCTCCTTTGATGCTTTATTTGGGTTGACTTGGTGCATGCTTACACTATGTTTGACTTTAAACCAGTCGCCTCAAGCCTCTATGATCATTTGGTTTTTGACTTGTGATATCACTTTATGCTTTGGTTAATAATGTTTTGTCGCTATGCATGATTATGGCCGTTATTGCTCTCTTAGTTGGTCGCTCCCAGTCTTTTGCTAGCCTTCATCTGTACTGAGAGGGAATACTTCTCGTGCATCCAACCCCAAAAACCAAAGTTTTCCAAAGAGTCCACTACAAATTCCTATGCATGGTATTTCAAACCATTCCAAGTAAATTTTCATGTGCTACCTTTCAAAACCTTCAAATACTTCTCATTTTGTGACACTGTTTTTAGCTCATGAGGACGTAGTGGTCGGGTTTGCTATCTTCCATATTGAATTAAGTACCCCTCGACTTGCATGCTTCATCTGCTCATCATTAATTTTGCAAGAGAGCTGGTCAGACCATTGTAACTTCTAAAAAAAAAGGCACTCCTCCATGGTATGTGAAAGTTGGTGGGCACCCGAAGGATTCAGTTAGCCATGGTTGTGAAAGGAAAAGTGGGGGAGGAGTGCCAAATTTTATAAAAGAGCATGTATATGCCATTTTTTTCAAGAACTCAGAACCGCTCTCAACTTGTTTAGTATGGAAGATAGCAAGAACCCCATTGCCAGTCATTGACAAGAACAACCACCTATCAAAACAATTTTTATCTCTGTTTTACAAATGAAAAGCTCTAGCACATGTTAAATCCCTGCTTCCCTCTACGAAGGGCCTTTCTTTTACTTTTATTTTGAGTTTTCATCTTCTACCTTTGTGCACTGATTAAGAGAGCATAGTTGTCATTCTGAGTATGATGTGCATAGTCCCAAAATTTATCATTGATTATATTCATGATTATGGTATTGCTTGTTCTCAAATTATTTGTATCTAGTCACCCTCTTGAACTTTGAAGGTGTCCTATGCATTTATGTTTTGCTACTCCATGAGGGACAAGCTGAATACCACTTTGCTATGTTTTCTATATGCTTCAAACAAACTTACACCTTTCAATGCATTATTACTCATGATCTTTTGTTCGTGTTACTTTTCATGTTGTAACATGGTTGCTAAGTTCTATGGTTAGAATTATATCTCTTATGCCCATGTTTAGAGTACTTTGATCTCAGCATGCAATGCTTTACCTTAAGTTGATCAAGATTGTGTGGGTGCATGTCACCTCAAAAGTTATTGTTTTGTTATCACTTACCTACTCGAGGACAGGCAGGAGTTAAGCTTGGGGATGCTTGATACATCTTGAACGTATCTATAATTTTTGATGCTCCATGCTTGTTTTACACCAATTGCTTTGTGTTTTGTTTACACTTCATGGCATTTTTATGCATTTTCTTGAGCTAACCTATTAACGAGATGCCACAGTGCCAATTCATGTTTTCTACTATTTTTGTGTTTCAGAAAAGTTACACAGGAAATATTCTCGGAATTGGACGAAACGATAGCCAAAGTTCCTATTTACCTGTCACAAAGACGGAGTCCACAGGAGAGACAGAGGGGGGCCAGAGGGCAGCCGCACCATAGGGTGGCGCGGCCCACCCCTGGCCGCACCACCAGGTGGTGTGGACCCCTGTTCCAACCCCTGACATCGCCCTTCCGCCTATAAATTCCCTTTGACGGGAAAACCCTAAGGAGGACAAACACTTTTCCATGAAACATACTGCAAGCCGCCGCCATCGTCGTCCCAAGATTGGGAGGGTCCAGCAGCTCTTCCCGGCACCCTGCCAGAGAGGGGAATCATCACTGGAGGCCTTCTTCATCACCATGCCAGCCTCTGGAGTGATGCTTGAGTAGTCTAGCTTGGACTATGGGTCCATAGCAGTAGCTAGATGGTTGTCTTCTCCTCCATGTGCTTCATGTCTAGATCTTGTGAGCTGCCTATCATGATCAAGATCATTGTTATGTAATTCTACATGTTGTGTTTGTTGGGATCTGATGAATATTGAGTACTATGTCAAGTTGATTGTTGATTTATCATTGCTATGTTATTTATGATCTTGCATGCTCTCCGTTGCTAGTAGATATCGTGGCCGAGTAGATGCTAGTGACTCCAAGAGGGAGTATTTATGCTTGATAGTGGGTTCATGCCTCTAGTAATCTGGGAAAGTGACAATAACTTCTAAGGTTGTAGATGTGCTATTGCTACTAGGGAGAAAACAACAATCTCTTGTTCAAGGACATTTGTATTGTTTACATTACACACTTTGCTTAAGGCGATAATCTGTTGCTTGCAACTTAATACCTAAGGGTTGTTCGGATGATATCCTTCGGGTGGATTATTAGTCATAGATGCACTTGGATTATGGTCTATGTATTATGTTGTAATGCCCAAGTGAATCTCATAGTGATCTTCATGACATGTACATGCATTTCTATGCATTCTTTATTTTGTCAATTTCCCAACTGTAATTTGTTTACCCAGCATGTTATTTATCTTTATGGAGAGACACCTCTAGTGAACTGTGGAGCCTGGTCCATTCTTTTACATATATTACCTTCTACTGCAAGCACCATTTACTTTCCGCAATCATTATTTACTTACTGCAAACAAATATCATTTTCCACATGATACGTTTAATCCTTTGTTTTCAGCAAACGAGTGAGATTGACAACCTCACTACAAGTTGGGGCAAAGTATTTTGGTTGTGTTGTGTCCAGGTTCCACGTTGCTTCTGGCGCCGAAGCTATGCCCCAGACAAGGCGTCGTCAACAAGTTCTCTGGTGCCATTGCCAAAGTCAGCTAGCAACAACCTTCGGAAGTGGTTTCTTTCTCCTACTGGTCGATTAAACTTTGGTTTCATAACTGAGGGAAAACTTACCATTGTGCTCATCACACCTTACTCTTGGGGTTCCCAATTGGTCTAAGCACCATTCACTAGTTCTTGTGATTCTAGTTTACTTGCTGAGAAACATAAACACTGAATGCTGTCAGTTACCTTGACAGTACATCATAAGAAATTAAAGTTCTTTGCTTGATCAAGTGCTCATACACATATAAGATTACACAAGATGCAGCTCTTAGAGCTTGCAACTATCATGGCCATCAAATAATTAATACAATGATCTTATAAATCTTAGGATTCAGAGATGCAATTGTAGGTGTGTTGTATAGGAAAATTATGAAGTAAGTGGTCACTTTCAGTGATTCACTTCATCTTCTTCTTTGAGCACACACATAAAATCTTAATGGTTGTGCCCTTTGAGCATGGTTGTGGTGTTCCTCATTTCATGGGGCTGCACAACAAGCTTGCAAAGTGTTTGTGTGTGTTACCACTCCCTCTCTGCTAGAAACATAAATCCCAGTAATCAACCTTTGGAGTTTCCAAAGTGTGCTTGGTGAAGATTGGGTAGCACTTCTCTGACTGGAATGAATTTGAGATGAGCTTGGCCAGTGCTTCTCTGCCTTGGTTGGGCTTGAGATCAGCTTGGACAGCACCTCATTGCTCTGGTCCTTCTCCTAACAACTAGTGTGTAATTTAAGGTTTGGGCTACTCACCAATGGTGAGCTTGCTTCTTTTCTCACTCCCAGCCTCTGGCTTGGAAGATTTTGTGAGCTCTTGCTCTTAACCTCTAGCCTCTAGGTGTTCTTATGAGCTGCTCTGAGAAAATTTGTGAGTGAAATCGTGTGGATTCAGGGGGGTATTTATAGTGTTGGGCATTCATTGTGGTGTTGACACCTATTTGCATGCATTTGGTGACTAAGGTGCTTAAGCACTGTTCCAAACCGTCTCTCTGTGTTGGATCTAGTCCAGGTTCATAGAAATCATGTATCTGCTAATCACACTTGAAATTTATATTGTTTTCACTAATCATTTTGCTAAATCTTTACTTCTGATTATTTCATTCGTGCTTGCTCAGATATTGTCCATCTCTAGATGCTAATGTGGTGATGATTTTGATCTCTCGCTCAATCTAGATGCTATTCACTTGCTAATCTTGATTAGCAAGATCTTGATCTTTTAAATGTTGGCTATATTTCTTTGAGTTGGATTTAATATGGAATCCTGGCTAGGGTATTTTTGTTGATTTTGTTCATAATTCTTTATATTCCCTTTTTGAATTATACTAAATGCTACTATGAATTTATCTACTGTCACACTTTTGTCTGAAGTATTTTCCTAGATTTAACTAGGTCATCTAGCTGGCCTACTTGCTTTCTTCTTGCTGTTGCTATACTAGTTCTGTCTCAAACTTGAATGTTTGATTTGATTTGCTTGCATGCCCTAGCTGTTCAAGTCGAGAACTAGTTTCTGGATTTTGATAAATTTGGATTCCAAATCAAAATGGTTGACCCTAGGTCAAACCAACATTATAAACTTTAACCAAAAGTTTTTTCTAGTGTTTCTGGTTGCAGGTGAAGAAAAGAAGAAGATAAGATGAAGAATATCAAGATTGTAGATAGGTGTAATCTAGGTTTTCTTCCTTTTCTTTTTATTTCTTTTTTAAGATTTTTGTAATTTGACCACTATGTGGTGTGTAATTGTACTGATACATGATTCCATGTAATAAATATTACTTTTATCTTTCATATGCAACTTGTCTCATATTTTTATTATTTTTCTATAATTCTTGAGAATTATTTGAACTTGGCCATAATTAATTAATTCAAATTAAATTTAAATCAAAATTTTGAATTTGAACTCAATCAACTTAATTGATCAACAATGCTTGTTATTGAAGTTTTAAACTTCATTTTTAGTGAGATTTGTTTGTATTAGTGTTTACCCATCAAATTTTGTTAAGTTCAAAATTTCAAATTTGAAATGTGATTAAAATTCCAGGGATTCAAAATGATCTCTAGTCAAACTTCACATAATGAACCTAAAAAATAGGTTTTTGCAGTTTTGCCTTTTTGGAAACTGGAATGCAATTTACAAAACTTAATTCTACCAGTTCCCCGGGTCCTAAATGTCAGGATGTTACAAAAAACATCCAAAAAGACCAAACATGAGCAACTTCCCATGAAAATGAAGATAAAGCCATAAAACTCCAAAATGCAACTAACTCCCCAAGGAGTACGTCGGTGGCCATAGCCACCATGTATGAGTGTTTGGCTTGTCACCGCAAAGATATATCTTGGGCCCAACACCAATACTCATCATTTAAGCTCAAATAAGTCACAAAATGAAAAATGGAGAATGATTTATTACTTTTGGCATTATGGGGGGAGGGTTATCCCAATAAGTTTGGACCACACTCCCCCTATATCCATGCCCACATCTAGACTAGAACATATGTTATGATATGGGAATGAGTGCACTTGATCAAGCCACATTGCAAGAGTCAATGATATTAAATTCATGCCTCAACTCTCGGAATCTTGCTTCATCAAGGGGCTTCATGAAGATGTCGACGAGTTGATCGTTTGTTCCTACATAAGAAAGGTTAATATCACCTCGGTTGATGTAGTCCCGGATGAAGTGGTGGTGGATCTCTATGTGCTTCATCTTGTTGTGTTGAATGGGATTATGAGCAATCTTGATGGCACTCTAATTGTCACACAAGAGTGGTACCTTGTCACAATGAATACCATAATCCTTCAGGGTTTGCCGCATCCAAAGAAGTTGTGCACAACAAGAAGCGGATGCCACATACTGGGCTTCGATGGTGGAGAGACACATGCAATTTTGCTTTTTGGAAGACCAACTAACCAAGGACCTACCAAGGAATTTGCGAGCCCCAAAAGTTGATTTCCTATCCACTTTGTCTCCCGCTCAATCGGAATCCGAGTACCCAACAAGCTCAAAGCTTGATCCCTTCGGGTACCAAAGGCCAAAAGTTGGGGTATGAATCAAATATTGAAACACTCTTTGATGGGCATTAGATGTCTCTCCTTTGGGGCAGCTTGATATTGTGCACATATTCCCACACTAAGCATGATATCTGGTCTAGATGCACAAAGATAAAGTAACAATCCAATCATGGAGCGATAAAGTTGTTGATCCACTTCTTTACCATTAGGATCAAGTTCAACGGTAACCTTGGTAGGCATGGGGGTATTGGCTCCTTTAACTCTGGAGTCCATCTTGAATCTCTTGAGCATGTCTTGGGTGTACTTGGCTTGATTAATAAAGGCACCTCCTCTCAATTTCCTTACTTCAAAGCCAAGAAAGAATTTCAATTCCCCATCATCGACATTTCGAACTTGTTGGTCATTAGCCTTGAAAACTCATCATTGAAAGATTTGTTAGAAGAACCAAAGATAATGCCATCTACATAAAGTTGTCATATGAAAAGATCCCCATTAACTTTCTTAGTAAAAAGAGTGGGGTTAATTTGGCCTATTTCAAATCCACGGTCTACAAGTAACTCTCTAAGGTGCTCATACCACACATGTGGAGCTTCTTTAAGTCCATACAGCGCCTTATCGAGCTTGTAGACAATGTTAGGGAAATTAGGATCCTCAAAGCCCGGGGGTTTTCTTTACATATACTAACGCATGCAAAGGACCATTAAAAAGTGCACTATTCACATCTATTTGTTGCAACTTGAAATTATGGTGTGAGGAAGCATAAGCAAGAAGGATACGAATGGACTCAAGGCGAGCCACCGGTGCAAAAGTCTCTCCATAATCGATGCCTTCAACTTGAGAGAACCTTTGAGCAACCAAGTGAGCCTTGTTGCTCACAACAATTCCATTTGCATTTTTTTGTTCTTGAAAATCCACTTAGTTCCAATGACGTTGCGGCAATCTTTGGGCTTCTCCACCAATGACCAAACTTTGTTGCGCTTAAAGTTATTGAGTTCTTCATGCATGGATTCCACCCAATCCGGGTCTTCAAGTGCTTCATAGACCTTTTGAGGCTCTACACAAGAGATATAGGAACGATGACTACTAAAGTTGGCCAAATGTCTCCTTGTGGACACCCCTCTCCTCACACTTCCAATCATGCTCTCCATAGTATGACTTCCTTTGCGGAGAGCTTCTTCCACTTTCTTCACACGATGAGTTTGGGCTTCTTCAAAAGACTCTTGAGAAACGGCTTGGTCATTGCCACCATTTTGGTCCTTGACTTGACCTTCATCTTGAGCTTGCTCATCAACTTGAGCTTGGCATTGATCTACCATTGGTGAGGGTTCACCATCATCTTCTTGGTTTTGATCTTGGTCTTGCTCAATGGGTGAGGATCTGGAGCTTGTCTTTGGTTAGCATCAATAGGGCCTTGTGGAGCTTGTTGAGCTTGTGAGAGTGAAGGCTCCACTTGAGTAGAACATAGTCCTTCTCCTTCTACCAAAAGATGTTTCACAATGGGTATGAGATGTCCTACACCCATTCTTCTTATGGCTCGAGGAGGAATTTCATCACCTACATCACAAACACAACTTTGCTCCACATGGGAGCCATCATTCTCATCAAATCTCATGTTAGAAACTTCAACAACACGAGCTGACTCTTTGTCGAAGATTCTAAAAGCATGAGATTCAGCAACATAACCAACAAAGATACCCTCAAGTGCTTTTGTATCAAATTTTTACAAATGGACACCTTTCTTAAAATAGAAACACTTACAACCAAATACCCAGAAGTACTTGATATTGGATTTGTTGCCAGTAAGGATTTCATATGGAGTCTTGTCCAAGCCCTTGCAGAGATATAACCAGTTTGTTGTGTGACAAGCGGTATTAATGGATTCGGCCCAAAAGTTATATAGATACTTAAACTCCGCTAACATGGTCCTTGCCATATCCATGAGAGTCTGGTTCTTCCACTCGGCTACACCATTTTGTTGAGGAGTGTAGGGAGTAGAATATTGATGACAAATCCCTTCATTACTAAGGAAGTCATTCAAGGTGTAGTTCTTGAACTCAGTGCCATTGTCACTTCTAATAATCAATATATTTTCACCATATTGACATTGAACTTCATTGGTGAAGTCTTGGATGGTTTGTTGGGTCTCGTTCTTGTGCTTGAAGAAGTAGACCCATGTATATCTTAAGTAGTCATCAATAATCACCAAGCAATACTTCTTCCCTCCTAGACTTGCATGAGATGGAGGGCCAAAGAGATCCATGTGAAGGAGCTCTAGGACCCTCTTACATGAATTGATGGTCTTGCTAGGATAAGGAAGTTTATGCATCTTTCCTTCAATGCAAGCTCTACACATACGATCTTTGGCAAAGGTTAGATCGGTTAATCCTAGGATATGGTTACCTTTGTGGAGACTTTGCAAAGTTCTCATATTGACGTGGCCTAGCCGGCGATGCCAAAGCCATCCCATGTCAATCTTAGCCATTAGGAAAGTTGCAGCTTTAGTGACCTTCTTCAAGAAGTCAATCACATATAAGCCGTTCTCGACATGCCTAATAAAAGCTACTTTAAGAGACTTGCTCCATGAAAGAACCACGATCCCAACATCAAATACAGTTGCAAAGCCCATATCGGCAAGTTGAGCTACAAAAAGTAAATTGTATGAAAGGGTTTCAACAAGCATGAAATCTTCAATGGTAACATTGTGTGAGATGACAACATTGCCGAGACTCAATACCTTTGACCTTGAAGAATCCCCAAAAGTGACGTAGCCCGCACTAGATGAACCGGTACGGAGCTCCTCCACCAATTCTTTGATTTCGGACATATGATTGGTGGTTCCACTAAATTATCCATTGTCTACCACCGGATGCAAAGCCCTACAAGAGATCAAGTATTGATTTTAGGTCCTCATTTCTCAATGGGTCCTCTTTTGTTAGTGAAAAGGGTCTTGGGAACCCAAATAGACCATGCAACGCATTCATTTGGTGAACCAACAAATTTGGCATAAACATGCCCATCATAAGCACGACAAAGAACATAGGAGGGATTATATTTTCCCACAAATTTGTTGTGGTTAGGCATTTCCCTCTTGGCATTCCCAACCACTTCCTTCACAAGATCTCCCTCCTCCTCAAAGACATTTCCATCCTCATCAAATCATATGTCATTAGGGATGCACTTCTTCAAAGAGAGAGGAGGTGCGGGAACATTGTTCTTCTTCTTTTTGTTCTTCTACTTCTTGTTCCTCTTCTTCTTGGACTTCGAGATGAATCCAAGTCCCTTCTTGTCACCATGTTGCTTTTGAGAACTCAAAAGCTCATCAAGTCTCTCATTTCCCTTGGGAGGGGCTTTCTCACAAATAGGATTAGTAGAACATGAACTTGCTACAAAAGTGCTAGAAAGAGTCTTAGTTGCTTCTTTAGCAATTATAAGGTTAAGTTTCTCATTTTGCAACCTAAGATCATTAGCAATAGATTGAGCAATATCATGATCACTTTTAAGTTTAGCAATGTCCAAGTTGTGAGATTCTTCAAGACCCATCTTGGATGCCTCAAGTGCCATCCTAAGGTCTTGCTCTTCCTCAAGAGATTGAGTAAGGGTAGCAATTTCATCGGCATAATCACGAGCATGTCCCTCTAATTCAAAAATGCGTTCCTCATTTTTTCATTTAGTTGGAGGGCCTCATTACATTGATCTAGGAGAATCTCAAAGAGCACTTTGGTCTCCCCATGCAATATTGACATGAAGATGCCCATTTCAATTAGCTCATCATTGTCACCACATTTTTCAACACAATCCATCAAAGATAGGCTTTTGGTATGATGGGTGTGAGAGGAGGTGATACTTTTGTAGCATGATCCATGAGACAAGTCGCATTGTGGTTGGTACGCTTGGATTCATTTGCAGAAGTGAATAGGGATGAGGAAGAGGTAGGTTTGGCAATGGCGACGGCGGCCATCCCTACTTCTTCACCATCACTTGCATCATCACCGAAGGGATATTCTTCACCATCACTTGCATCATCAAGGCTCTATTGGGAATGACTCTCATCTTGTCGGAGTTACTTGGAGGATAGGACTTGGGCTTCATCTCCTTGCGGATAAGTCTTCCATTGTGATCCTCCACTCTCTCATATGGGCACTTGACAATAAAGTGGTTTTGGTTTCCACAATTATAGCAAGTCCTCACTCTATTTGTGACCTTTGTCTTGGAGGGACTAGTTGACTTCCACTTCTTCATGAATGCCCTTTGAGCTAGAGCCATGTGCTCGGAATGAGCATACTTCATGTCCTCCGGGCTCCCTTCCACCATTTCTTCTTCCATCTCCACACTAGCTTATTCATGATGAGACACCTTGGCTTTCAAGGCAAGATTTGGAGCACGAGCATAGGAAAGAGCATCATCCACATTATTCTCGGCAATCCTCATAGCAACAATCTCTTGCAAGATGTCATTTGCAGTCATTTTCCTATAGCCCGCATTTCCCTTGATTGAGTTCATTGTTTCCTCATGAACGACAAGATTGCTTGGACAAACTTACTCTTCATCCATCTCCAATCAAAATGAGTAGCTCCAAGGTCAGTTAACTTCACTTGGAGAGCCGAGAGATGCCTATGGAGTTCTTGAGGATACTCACCATCAAGCATGAGAAAGTTATCCGCCTCATAGTTTCCTTCATCAAACTTCGACTCTTGGATGCTTGCATTCCCAATGAATAAATCCATGAGAGCATCCCAAGCTTCCTTGGCGGAGGTCAAATGCCTTGTCTTTCTCGGAGAGAGACATGTGGATGAGGTGCAATGCAGAAGTGTTGAGTGGTTTATCAATAAGCTCCCGTGGTAGAAAATTGTTCAAGTCCTTAGAAGTTCGGTTAAAGCCCTGCTCAATAATTCTACATAGCTCAATAAACACAAAGTTAATGTCAGAGCGCATGTTATCTTGCCAATTGGAAATCGAGAAGCATCAAGAGGTGGCAGAGGGCCGCAAAAGGCTAAGTGTGGCATTTGGACGTGCCTCCCAGAGACAAAGCTCATAGGGTGTGGAACCTCAGAGTGATGTCCCCTAGGCATGCCGCCCTTCTTGGGAGAGTCCTGGTCACCCTCATCTTCATCCACCTTCTCCGGATCCTCCTCAGGGAGCTTATCCTTGTTTAAGGCATCGCCCTTGTCCGAGGTCTCAACCGGAGCCGGGAAGTGGTGCTAGAAGTACCACTAGAGATGGCTTTGAGCTTAGTTTTGTTATTTTGTATTTCTTCCATCATGGTCACCATTTGGGTCATGAGGCTATTGAAATCCGCCTTAGTAAGGGGTCCTTCCTCGTCACTCATAATCTCTTAGGCGGTAAAGCCCAATCAAAGAGCCCTTACTCTAATACCAATTGAAAGGATCTTATGGGGCGACTAGAGGGTGGGGGTGAATATGTGCTAATCCAATTTTTAGTCTTTTTCAATTTTATGGCTTGACACAAAGGTAAATTCTCTAGATGTGCAACTAGCTGAATTTCCCTTCTAGTGGCAAGCAAGCATACAACAAGTAAAGAACAAGATATAAGTAAGGGAACAAGGTAACCGACAAGTGGAGACCGAAGACACAAGGATGTATTCTTGTAGTTTCTTCCTTTTGCGAGGAAGACTATCTACGTTGGAGAGGTGTGGTGACACGGGGTCGACCAACACCACGGAGGCTCACCTTGTTCTCCAGTGAGCAATCCACAGAGGCTAGCTCAGTTCCACTAAGCGATGGTATTTGGGGCACCGACCGAAACACTTACACTAAGGTTGGAGCACAACTCCACAACTCAATTGGAGGCTCCCAACAAGAACCACGAAGATTTTACACGAGGAAGCTTCAAGGTGACATCTCTTGCTCAAGGCAAGTTCCACGAAGGATGGGTGGGGAAAAACAAATCACTTGGGTAGGATTGTAGATCTAGGGCTCCTCTCCCAATCTACCAAATCTTGGGGGATTTGGTTGGCTAGAGAGAGAGATCTACGAAGCTTGAAGCACTTGAATCCATGGAGGAGAGAGAAAATTCGAGGTAAGCTCTTGGGGAAGAAGCCCTCTCCTTTTTATAGGTGGGGCTCATTTATGACCGTTGCAGCATCTCAAACGGTACTACCGGCCTGTTGGGCGGTAGTACCGGTCGAGGTCTCAAGGCTTTGACTTTGAACTTCTCGCAGAATCTTCAGGGGGCGGTAGTACCGCTGCACCCAACGGTAGTACCGGCCAGGTCTTCATCCTCAGTAGTAGAAGGTCCACTGGTAGTACCGGACCACTACCGGTGCAAAGTACCGCTTAATTTTAAGCGAATACAGAGAGTTGAAACTCCCTGACCCGTACTGGCCCGGTACTTTGTAGCGGTAGTACCGCTTCTGTAGGGGCAGCGGTACTACCGCAACATAACTATCGGTGGCTCTTCATCTTGGCAGAAACTCCTTGAGCGGTAGTACCGGCCACCTGGGCGGTACTATCGGTCACCTTTGTTGCTTCAATAGCACACGCCGGAACTACCGGTCCACTACCAGTCCACTACCTCTTAATTTTAAGCAAATACAGAGAGTGGAAACTCCCTGACCGGTAGTAGCCCGGTACTTTAGGGCGGTAGTACCGCTCCTATAGGTTGAGCGGTACTGCCATAGTAGAATTTCTAGATAGCGCTCAGACCGTGCAACGACTGCACAAGCGGTAGTATCGGGTCACCAGGCGATACTACCGCTTATTTGATATCTGCTTGATTTTGCTGCAAATTCAAACACAACTAAAGCTACAATTTGTTGATTAGTACTTGTCATCAATACCAAAATATATTAGGACAATAAATGTCCTTTCAACTTGTCTAGCTAATGAAGCTCTGTTAAAGCGTCCCTTTTAAAGCACTGGTTCTGTTCTCATTCTGTCTTCTAACCTATCTGGGAGTGTAATGTTGGAGTCCGTTCCCATTTAATTTGTCAAAAATATGTAATAATTTGTCAAACTTTGGAGTTGATATAATATTTAGTTACTTTTAATGACTTTTTATAATTATATGTTAGTGCTTCTCGAAAGTAGGCCTATAAGGCCAAAAATAAATGCCTACCGTGATAGGGTCCAGGCATTATCGGCCTACATGTGCTAAAGGAATTGGCCATAAAACGGCCTAACAACGGTCGTTAGTTAATAGTAATGGGCCTGGGCCTTGATGGGCCTCTAATGCGTTACCTTGATGGGCTGCTATCTACTTATGCCTTAATGGACATTTGCATTCAGTTGTAACAGTATCTGGATGGGCCTTTAACATGTCGTACGTGTACTAGGTCTACAATGAGGCCCTTGAGACCGGTACTCTACGAGACCATAGTTGGGCTAGAACTAAGATGGGCCAGAAAGTTAGCAGGCCATACATGGGCTGCACAGTGTGGGACAACCCATGTTTTTAGTGGGCCGTTAATTGTCTTGAACTGATGGGTCAAAACTATAACAGGCTAGAAATTAGCGGGACGCACGTGGACTCATCAGCGGGCCTAAATAGTTAAGGGCCGATAGTATATTGGGATCTTTGACGCGCCCGCCTGCGAAGTGCTAGTAGGCTTAGGTTTTCTTTTAGCATCATCCCCACCTTTATTCAAACTTCAAAGTGTACAGGGATATCAACACCAACAGGTGGGTTCAAGAGCCAAAACTAATCGACCAAAATCATTGAACACTACAAATCTAGCTAGGTTATGCGTTTCCTTGTTTGTAGATCTCCTTTCAAAAATCATTGAGAACTTCTAGAACTCTGATTTCCTCTCCTTTATTTATGCATAATGTGAGCATAAGCTCCCAGCATCCCCTCATGAAAATTATCCACCACCACCTGACGGTAGCTAGCCACTTGAACTCATGAAACCGAGATGTCTGTTGCTAGTGATAATGCCTCTCAACATGCTAGAGCCTCAAGCATCTTCGGGTCGCCTAAACTATGAAATATAACCACCGAAGCTCCCATATAGAGTTTGGTACTGCTTCTTGCAATAGCCAATTCCACGCCCTTGTTTAGATTTTTTGCCACAGCCGCATCCATGTTTATTTTGATTACTCCATTAGGTGGAGCACTCCAACTTGTACGCACCTCATTAGTCTGTCTTACGTGGTTTAGCTTCTTCTTATGTACCTCTTCTGCACTCTCGAGATCACTTATGAAGCTCTGAATAAACACGTATAAAAATGCATATGTGGAAAAATGACTCTGATATTTATCTTCATGGATCACCTTTCTTTTCGCATACCAGATCGCCCACAAAGTAACGAAGCATTTAACTTGATGATGCTCTACCAGAATGTCGATCATGTTAAATATGAACTCTCGGGCATTGCCAATAGTTGAGTTGCACAAATGTTCAACTATATTCTCATCCACTAAATCCCACACACTTCTTGCCATGTTGCACTCAAGAAGTGAATGCCTCCACAAATCTTGAGCCCCACAAACATGACATCAATCATCATCACTCATATTTCTGTGATGACGCACATCTAAAGTTGGAAGGGATTGTTTTGCCACAAGAACACTCTGATCTTAGATGGTACTCGAGTTTTCCATAGGGATGAACAGTGTTTCTGCTAACCCAAATGATCAGATCCCCCTGCAGATTCTTCCAACCATGCCCCTCTTCGGTCTCTAGTCTCTGCCAGCAACCTAAAAGTTGATCGTACCATGAAGATACCATGTTGATCATAATGCCACTCCTAGAAGTCTTCTTGCCGCCTAGTGCTTAAATGAATGTTAGTGATAATATCAACATCCATAGGTAAAAAGAAGATATTAAGTTTCCCTACATTCCATGATTTATTCGCCTGATCAATGTAGTCTTTAACTGCTATAGGAACATTGGCAACCTTACATGCAACCGGCCTTAGTAGCCCATCCATTGGGATCCAATTGTCATTTCAAACATGAGTGGATTGACCATTGCCAAATCTCTTAATTAACCTTTCCTTTAGCACATCAACCCCCTAAAAAAACCTCTCTATACTTGGGAGGGATTGGTACCCAACTCAGCTTTCAACAATTGTGTATCAGGAAAGTACCTTGCCTTCAAGATTCTTGCGCTTAATGATGTTGGGTCTTGGTTTTGTCATTTCTCTCCAACCTTGCCTAGCAAGCAAGGACAAATTGAACAACTTAATATCTCTGAAGCCCAAACCTCCCATATACTTTGGTTTAGTCATTTCTCTCCAAGAAACCCAGGCAGGTTTATGAGAGCCATCTTTACAACCCCACCAAAACTTTCTTAGCAAAGAATTTATGTGTTGACATAAACCCCTCGGTATCTTGAAACAAGACATTGAAAATATTGGCACCGCTTGTGCTACCGATTTAATTAGTACCTCTTTACATCCAACTGAAAGGAGCTGCTCTAGCTATCCTTTAAATACTCGAAAGCTCCATTCTTAGACTTGCCCACATCTGTAGGCATTCCAAGATACTTCTCGCTCAGTGACTCATTAACTACATTGAGAGTAGTCTTGAGTAATTCCCTCTTATCGTTAGGCCATCCCTTGCTAAAATAAATAGAAGATTTGTCCCTATTCACTTATTATCCCGATGTCACACAATAAGTGTCCAAAATCTCTTGCACTTGAGAACCGCAATTTCCATCTACTTGAAAAGCTGAAAAGCAACAAGCTATCATCTGTAAATAGCAGGTGGTTAACCATTGGAGTTGATGGAGGCACCTTTATCCCATGAAGTAATGATGATTCACTTTGATCTTTTAACGGGCATGAAAGGCCCTCTCCTGTAATCAAGAATAGATATGGGGAGATTGGGTCTCCCTGGTGGATTCCCCATGATGGGTTAAAAGGTTCCAGTTTCGATCCATTGAACAACATCTAGAAAGAAACTGCAGTAACTAAATTTGTAGTCATTCTTACCCAGCGTGGATGGAAGCCAAGTTTAAGCATAATAGCCTCCAAGTAACTCCATTTCACCCTATCATAGGCCTTCCTCATATCAAGCTTTAATGCACAAAATGTGTCTTATTTCTTTTTCTCTTCATATGGTGCAAGCACTCATTCGCTGATATGATATTATCTGTAATAATCCTCCCTAGCACAAAAGCAGACTGTTCCTCTGAAATTGTATCCTGAAGGATCACTTTGAGCCTATTAGCTAGGACTTTCGATGCAATTTTGTAGTTCACATTGCAAATACTACTTGGTCTAAATTGACCAAGATCATCCAGGCTAGCAACCTTGGGAATCAAAACAATAAAAGTTTGGTTAATAGCTTTTAGATCCTCTTCTCCCCTTAGCACCCATAGCACTGCCGAAGTTACTTCCTCACCACATAAATCCCAATGGTGTTGGAAGAAGTGTGTCAGGAAACCATCAGGCCCCAAAAGGCTTTGTAAGAAACATCTTAAAAAAAGTTGTCTTCACTTCACTTTGTTGATCTCAGCTATAAGATTTTTCATTCATTGGTTCAGTCACCTTGCATGGAATGAAATTGAGCATAGGTTGTATATGTACCTACCCCTAGGATGTATACAAATCACGATAAAAATCCGAAGTCAATCTTTCCAGCTCCGCTTCATCTTTGATAATCACACCATCTGGCTGTTTCAGACATTTGATCCAGTTTTTCTTTTTCCGCTGGCTAGCCCTAAGGTGAAAGAAATGCATGTTCTTGTCCCCCTCGGCTAGACACTAGATAGGCAACCTCTGTCGCCACATGGTTTCTTCTCTGAACCTGAGCTCCACTAGCCAATCTACAATTTTAATCTCTGCAAGAGTAGGTCCTGACCGAATCAGATTTCCCCTCAATTCATCTAATTTGGCAGTAAGCTCCTTTATCTCCTTTTGGACATTTCCAAAAGTATTTCTCCCCAAACTTCTAGATTCCAGATAGATTCTATAGTTTACTGGCCAAATCTTGCATGGATGTTGCTTTTCCCCTCCTACTATCTAGATGACAACATCTCGGAGTAGTTCTCATGATATCCCACATCATCTCATATCTAAATGGTTTATCTCCCCTTGACTTGCCTTGTATCGTCTCCACCCACTTAAGGTGAATGAAGCAGTGGTCTTATGTCACTAAGTTGATATGGCTGACTTCTGCCATCGGAAACCTCTTGCTCCAAGAACCTGAAGCAAGAGCACGATCTAATTCGGTTCTGCAATAAGAGCCTCCTATAACATTCTTTTCATACATCCATTAATTTCCATTGTGACACAGATCATGAAGCCCGCAAACGTCGATCATATCCCTAAAACCTTCCATTTGTGCATGGCTCCTATTAACCAAACCAGTGTACTCATTCTGATGAAGAACTTCATTGAAATCGCCCATCAACAACCAGGGAAGATCAGACGACAAAAAATAAACTTTAGAGTGTCCCAAGTTACTACTCAAACAAGGACATAGAAACACATGATATCCTCATCTTTACCTCCTCTCGCGCGCAAGCCATAGTATTCCCTGCTCACTATGTGTAAATCCTAGCTTCCCGGAAAACCCTTAATCTCTATGTGCCCAACATCTAATCCCCAAATCCCATATAAACCCTAACTCTCTAGAAACCTAAATCTGCAAAAAAGCTTCTTTTTTGTCTATCACGTGGCTAATTTCTGTGGCTAATATTATTTGATCGATGTTATTATTTCATATGTGTTTTTGTGGGCTGATTCTTGTGTTCATGGACATAATGAAATGTTGTATCCTGGTGCCCCTGTCCCTATTGTGTTAATATTTCACATGTTCATGCTTGTATTTCACTATACCCTGTAGGCACTCCCTCGGTCAACAGCAATCTTCAGATTAAGGTCACGCCAACACAATATATATTTGCAATTGCTTAGCTTTGTTAACCGTGTTGATTATCCTATATTGCCATATCTGACTGATGATCATGTATGTGTGAATGAAAACCTAGTTTGTTCTTAACTATGAATTGCAGTACTCTCCAAATCCTCCTGTGAACCCTGAAACTAAGTGTTGCTTGTTTACTGCGATGACCAATTGTCTGCGTCCACATGCTCACATTTGTCTTTCACTATACCCTGCACGCATTCCCTGCATTTATTAGCAACTTCCAAATTATGGTCATGCCAACACACTTTATATCTATAACTACTTAGCGTAGTTAACTTTGTTGATGATCCCACGCTGCTATATTCGACTGATGATCATGTATGTTTGTAACTTTTTGTGCTCGCTGATGACCCACAAGTATAGGGGATCGCAACAGTCTTCGAGGGAACTTATATCTAACAGCACGTCTTGCAAGAGAAATCATAATCCTTATCTTTAATATCTATGGGAGATGTAGCAAACTTAGCATCAGGAGACAACTTATATCTAACAGCACGTCTTGCAAGAAGATTTTTAATAGCACTTGCATCGCTAGTAGCATGAAAATCTTGTATAAATTCATCATTAAGTTCAATATAAGTTTCCTCAAGATCATCACTAGGACATCCTCTAGACTCAGGTGAACTAACAGGTGTAACCATATCAGTGTTTCCCATTTGTTTAGTTCTAGCAATTGTAGCATCTAGAAAAGAACCTAATGAACCACTCTCATCAAGCACAGTAGAAGCATCATCAAAATTATTAGAAGCATTTTAAAATTCAGTAGAAGTAGAAGTATGTGTAGCATGTGCATGTGGTGGTGTAAGAAGCTTACTCATCACAGATGGTAAATCAAGAGCAATAGAGGTGTTTAGAGTTGTACCTCTTCTTGTAGTGGATGGCAATATAGGAACTTTCCCATCACGAGGTTTACCCATGATGGATGGATTGCAGCGAACAATATCAATTCCAAGTGAACTTACAAATAAAGCTATGCTCCCGGCAAAGGCGCCAGAAAATAGTCTTGATGACCCACAAGTATAGGGGATCGCAACAGTCTTCGAGGGAAGTAAAACCCAAATTTATTGATTCGACACAAGGGGAGCCAAATAATATTTATAAGCCTTAACAGATGAGTTGTCAGTTCAGCTGCACCGGGAAATAGACTTGCTCGCAATAGTTTATCAGTAGCAACAGTTTTATAGTAGTAGCAGTAGCAGAATAATAGCAGTAGTAATAAAATAAAGACAGCAGCGGTACTTATAGTAAACAACAGGGTTATAGTACTGTAGGCATAGAAATGGATGAACGGGCGTTGCATGGATAAGATAATTTATATAATAATCAAGACATGGGCAATTGCAGATAAATAAAGATAAAGCATCCTAATACTAAGTAACCATAGGCATGTGTTCCGTTTTTAGTCGTACGTGCTCGCAATAAGAAACGTGCACAACATCTTTTGTCCTACCAGCCCGTTTGTAGCGGGGCCTCAAGGGAATCTACTCATAATTAAGGTACTCCTTTTAATAGAGCACCGGAGAAAAGCATTAACACTCCGTGAACACATGTGATCCTCACATCATAGCCATCCCCTCCAGTTATCCCAATTGCTGTCACTTTGGGGCCTCGGGTTCCGGACAACGATATGTGTATACAACTTGCAGGTAAGATCACAAACAATAATTATCCTCATGAAACAATAACATGTTCAGATCTGAAATCATGGCACTCGGGCCCAAAGTGACAAGCATTAAGCACAACAAGTTGCAACAATGTCAAAAGCACTAATAATGGATACTAGGCACCATGCCCTAACAATCTTATAGCAATTACATGAATGATCTCATCCAATCCCTACCATCCCCTTCAGCCTACAGCGGGAATGACTCACACATGGATGGGGGAATCATGGATGGTTGATGGAGAGGCGTCGGTGATGATGATGGCGATGATCTCCTCCAATTCCCCGTCTATATGATATGCTACAAACTATTAGTAAATTGGAACTAATCATATGAGAACAGGAACTACTAAACATCCATTAAATAACATACACCTTACACGAACAAACTAAGCATGTCCACATGAATGAGTATATGTACAAAAATGAAAACAAATAGAGTTCATACCAGCCTCTCACCACATCTCGAATTGTCATAGATCATCATTATTGCCTTTCACTTGTGTGGCTTGAATAATATGAAGTGATAACCAAGCTCCAATGGAGTCACGGAGACTACTGAACTCTGCCGCAAACTTTACAAAACCGGAAAACAACAACAAATATTTTGGATTTTCGAATTTTAAAACAAGAACAGAAGGAAACAACAAACAAAGCAAAATCTTTTTGGATTTTTTTGAATATCAAACCGAAACGAGAAAGTGAAGCAAAATAATACTAGAAACTAAAGAAGCAAACAAAGAGAAACAACATAAATATTTTTGGTCTTTTTATGTTTTGGAAAGTAGAAACAAAACAAGAACAACAAAGAGAAAGAAAGAAAGCGAAACATGGATATACAAAGTTCCGACAGAATATGATGTATAAATGAGTGAGATGTCGGTATACCTCCCCCCAAGCTTAGGCTTTTGGCCTAAGTGGGGATCAGTCCCAACGCGGCCAAGAAGTCGCACCTCCAAAATATGACGAAGAAGTACCTTCGTCCGGATATGAACTCGAGGATGCCCCGGTGTGATGCATGGCGTAGTAATCATAGGGCGTCTCCCCCTCCTGGTTCTCGAAGCCCTGTTGCCTATGGAAACCAAGCAACCTCAGCTGCTCGTCCAACTCCTCATTTGAGTGCGACCACGGCGTCCTGCAAATACTGAACAAACTAGGCTGCGGCAAGGGAACTTCCCTTTCATCTCCATCAGTAAATAACATTCTATAGACTAAACTTCCTGCACAAGAGTTAGCAGTAACAAAGTGATGGACTTTCATAGCAGCAAGATCAAGTCTCTATGGGGTTAACAATGTATCATTGGGGTCAACAGAAAGGCCCAGAGCAGCTATAATATGTGCAGCAATAATTCCTTCATAAATGGGTCCTCTAGCAGCTAAGCGATGAGCAATGAGAGCACCAAGGTTGTACTTATTACTATTATTAAGCGCAGCAGCTAGAAAAGCTAAATGATAATTAGAAATATTACTAGTGTTCTCCCTACCAAGAACACTCGTGGCAAGATAATAAGCAAAGTATCTAATGGCTGAGAGTTGAATATTCCTTATCTTGCCACGCTGGGCGGTGCGGTCATCATCATTTGTCACCCCTCGGTAAAGCTCTAGCAAATCAGCGGGTCGGCCTTGAATCTTCTTTGCTGTCCCAAACATAGCAATACCTAGGATACAGCAAAAAAATCAAAGACATGGTAACAGGCTTATTATAGATTCTAAATGCAATAGATGGCTTGAAGGCAGAGTTACTAAAAGTAAAACTCTCAACAAAAGTCTTGGTGAGCATAGCATATTGGTCACTCTCATCAATCATGTATGTAGTCAAACCAACCCTGTTAACAAGAAGTAAGAAATCATCAAGGATCCCTGCATCTCTTAAAAAGTCAGTACAAGGGAAAGTGGATGGATGTGAATCTCCATCATCCCCCTCATCACCAATGCTTGGTGCAATAAGATCTTCATTGTAGGATGTCCTAAATCGATAAGTTGATCTTTAAGGTCTTGCTACCCTTGGTGCTTCTCTCTCAAAGACTTCTCCATAAGTGTGATTATGCATCTCCCTTTTCTTAAATTTTTAACAAACCTCATAAAAATGATTTTGAGATAAGTAAATGAAGGAAACTACTATAGGGAGTTGCAAGAGAGCTAAACATGCATCAAAATAATTTATCTAAGCAATAGAACAAGCATGCAAGCTCACTTAACCTGACACCTAGAGTACTAAAATACTCAAGAAATACTTCACTAAACAAAATTCTACTTGGACAATAGGAGGAGTCACATACCGGAGAACAAATGCTCCAAATCTCAGCACCAAAGATGGGCTGAGCAAGGAGATCAAAAATCGCGAGCAAGAACAGCAAGAACACAAGTTTGAGCTATGGTGCGGTGTTTTTTTGGGAGAGAGAGTAGAGTGGCAGGTGGAGGAATAAGTGGAGGGCCAGGGGGCTCCACACCATGCCATGGCGCGGCCTGCCTTGGCCCGCGCCACCAGGTGGTGTGGTGGCATGGTGGTTCCCCCTGGGTTGTTCCAGGTGCCTCTCTGCCCCATTTTAGACGTAAAAATTTAATAAATTTTTTCTAGAATTTTTCAAGAAACTTTATTTTTGGGGATTTTCAGAAATTGATAAATGATTAAAACATAGGAAAACGATTATGGAACGATAGAAAAAAAAATCAAAACCAAATCTACAGAAGTTCTAAGACACTCAAATGTGTAACTAACCAGCGGAAACATGGGTGAACAAGGTGGAAGCAAAAGTAATCAAAAGTAAACATGATGGAAATATGAGTAAACTAAAATAAATACGGTGAAAACATAGTTTCATTCATTCAAAAACCACTTTGTTAACAAGGTTGATCAAGTCTTGTTACCAAAACAATTTTTATGAAACAAAACTTTGCATTTCACTAAATGATTACGTTACCTCAACCTTGATAGGCATAGTCCCAACCATAATAATTTCATATTCTTCCTGTGGCTTTAGCCTTGAACAATAGATTTCTCCAACTTTAATGGTCTCAACATTTTTGATTGAATATAGACCATACTTTCTATCAATCTTCTTGGGAAAATAAACCGTGTGCTCCTTGTCATTAACATTAAAAGTTACTTTCCCTTGGTTGCAATCAATAACAGCTCCTGCAGTGTTAAGAAAAGGTCTCCCAAGAATAATAGACATATTATCATCTTCAGGCATTTCTAGCACAACAAAGTCAGTTAATATCAAACAATTATTAGCCACTTGAACAGGAACATCCTCACATATACCAATAGGAATAGTAGTAGACTTATCAGCCATTTGCAGAGACATATCAATTGATATCAATTTTTCTAGATCAAGTCTCTTATAGAGAGAAAAAGGCATGACACTAACTCCTGCTCCCAAATCACACAAAGCAGGTTTAACATAATTATTTTTAATGGTGCAAGGAATAGTTGGTATACCTGGACCTCCAAGCTTCTCTAGAACCTTATCATTGAAAGAATAATTAGCAAGCAAAGTGAAAATTTCCTCATTAGGAATCTTCCTTTTAGTAGAAACAATATCTTTCATATACTTTGAATAAGGAGGCAATTTAATAGCATCAGTCAAGGGAATTTGCAAAAACAAAGGTTTCATCCATTCACAGAAATTGTTATAGTGTTCTTCTTCCTTTGATTTGTGTTTCTTATTAGGAAATGGCATTGGTTTTTGCACCCAAGATTCTCTCTCACTGCCATGTTTATTGGCAATGAAATCTTCCTTAGTGTACTTTGTATTCTTAGCATGTTTTTCAGGTTCCTCTTCAATTTCTTCTTTATCACAAGAATCATTTTGATCATTACCACTTTCAGTGTCAGCATCAGAGATAGATACACTATTAGGATCTTTAACAGATTCAGAAGATTCTACAACTAGTTTATGTTTCTTCTTCTTCCTGGAAAGAGTATCATTATCTATAGCACATTGAGAATTTTGTTCAATTCTCTTAGGATGTACTTCAGGATATAAAGGATCCTGAGTAGAAACACCACTTCTAGTGCTTATTTCACAAGCATGTTTTTCTCTAGAAGCATTAACTAGCAAATCTTTTTGCACCTTAGTAAGCTGATCAATTTGAGTCTGAACCTTTTGGAAATGTTTAACAAGTATTCTAACATCATTGGAGGTTCTCTCCACAATATCATGCAACTTATTAATAGCTCTAGAATTTTCCAACAGATGATTTTGCACTCTCTTATTAAAGTTATCTTGCTTAACAATATAATCATCAAATTCATCTAAGCATTGATTAGGAGGTTTGGAGTAGGGAATATCTCTATTATCAAAGCATTGGAGAGAGTGTACCTCGATAGTGGATGAGTGAGGGATTGGCTTACATAATTCTTCTATAGTTGGTAGATTCTTCACATCTTCAGATTTAATACCCTTCTCCTTAAGAGATTTCTTGGCTTCCCTCATCACTTCATCATTTAATTCAATCATTCCCCTCTTCTTTGGTGTTGGCGTTGGGGTTGGCTCAGGTATATTCCAATCATCATAATTCCATCTTATTTCAGCCATTAATTCCTCAGCTTTAGCAGGGGTTCTTTTCCTGAAAACACAACCAACACAACTATCCAGGTATGTCCTAGATTCAATAGTTAGTCCATTATAGAATATATCAAGCAGTTCATTTTTAGCTAATGGATGTCCAGGTCGTGCTCTAATGAAAGAACAAAACCTTGCCCATGATTCATGCAACTTCTACCTGCTCAAAGTCAAAGATTTTCTGCAAAGCAGCATGTTGAGCACTAGCAGGGAAATATTTCTGAAAGAAAGCATTAACCAAACCAATAGGACTATCAATAGATCCAGGAGACAGATTATTAAACCAAGTTTTAGCTTCATCTTTCAATGAGAAAGTAAAAAAATTAGCGACAAAGTAAGTGTGTTTCTTAATATCTTCAGAAAATAAGTTACTCAAAGCAGAGAGCTCATTCATATGTCCTATAGCACTTTCATTTTCAGTACCACAAAAAGGTTCTTTGTCAACAATAGATATATAAGATAAATCCAAAGAGAAATCATAATCCTTATCTTTAATATCTATGGGAGATGTAGCAAACTTAGCATCAGGAGACAACTTATATCTAACAACACGTCTTGCAAGAAGATTTTTAATAGCACTTGCATCGCTAGTAGCATGAAACTCTTCAATAAATTGATCATTAAGTTCAATATAAGTTTCCTCAAGATCATCACTAGGACATCCTCTAGACTCAGGTGAACTAACAGGTGTAACCGTATTAGTGTTTCCCATTTGTTTAGTTCTAGCAATTGTAGCATCTAGGAAAGTACCTAATGAACCACTCTCATCAAGCACAGTAGAAGCATCATCAAAATTATCAGAAGCATTTTCAAATTCAGCAGAAGTAGCAGTATGTGTAGCATGTGCATGTGGTGGTGTAAGAAGCTTACTCATCACAGATGGTGAATCAAGAGAAATAGAGGTGTTCAGAGTTGTACCTCTTCTTGTAGTGGATGGCAATATAGGAACTTTCGCATCACGAGGTTTACCCATGATGGATGGATTGCAGCAAACAATATCAATTCTAAGTGAACTTACAAATAAAGCTATGCTCCCCGGCAATGGCGCCATAAAATAGTCTTGATGACCCACAAGTATAGGGGATCGCAACAGTCTTGGGAAGTAAAACCCAAATTTATTGAATCGACACAAGGGAAGCCAAAGAATATTTATAAGCCTTAACATATGAGTTGTCAGTTCAGCTACACCTGGAGATAGACTTGCTTACAACAGTTTATCAGTAGCAACAATTTTATATTAGTAGCAGTAGCAGAATAATAGCAGCAGTAATAAAATAAAGACAATAGCGGTACTTATAGTAAACAATAGGGTTATAGTACTATAGGCATAGGGATGGATGAACGGGCGTTGCATGGATAAGATAATTCATATAATAATTAAGACATGGGCAATTGCAGATAAATAAAGATAAAGCATCCTAGTACTAAGTAACCATAGGCATGTGTTCCGTATTTAGTCGTACGTGCTCGCAATGAGAAACTTGCACAAGATCTTTTGTCCTACCAGCCCGTTTGCAACGGGGCCTCAACTGAATCTACTCGTAATTAAGGTACTACTCTTAATAGAGCACAGAAGCAATGCATTAACACTCCGTGAACACATATGATCCTCACATCACAGCCATTCCCTCTGGTTATCCCAATTGCTATCACTTTGGGGCCTCGGGTTCCGGACAACGATATGTGTATACAACTTGCAGGTAAGATCACAAACAATAATTATCCTCATGAAACGATAACATGTTCAGATCTGAAATCATGGCACTCGGGCCCAAAATGACAAGCATTAAGCACAATAAGTTGCAACAATGTCAAAAGCACAAATAATGGATACTAGGCACCATTCCCTAACAATCTTATAGCAATTACATGAATGATCTCATCCAATCCCTACCATCCCCTTTAGCCTACATTGGAAATTACTCACACATGGATGGGAGAATCATGGATGATTGATGGAGAGGCGTCGGTGATGATGATGGCGATGATCTCCTCCAATTCCCCGTCCCGGCAGGGTGCCAGAATGGAGTTTCTGGTTCCGAATCGGGGTTTTTGGTGGTGGCGACGCAGCGGAACTCTATCTAGAAAAACGTCGAACCCCCCTATATTTTCAGGTCAGGGACTTTATGTAGGCGAAAGGAGGGCTCGAGGCGGTGACCGAGGTGGCCACACCACCCCCTGGTGCGGCCTAGGGTGGCCCGCGCCACCAGGTGGTGTGGGCCCCTCGTGGCTCATCTCCGTCTCGTCTTCTGGCTCCGTGAGTCTTCTGGTAAAATAGGAGTTTTGCGATATTTTTCGGGAATTTTCCTAAAAGTTGGATTTCTGCACAAAAACGAGACACCAGAGCAATTTTGCTAAAAACAGCGTTAGTCTGTGTTAGTTGTATTCAAAACACACAAATTAGAGGGAAAACAACAGCAAAAGGGTTCGGGAAAGTAGATACCTTTTGGACGTATCACTCGCTATGTATTCGATCATGATTAGCTCATGACCCATCATTGCTATATCTGGATGGCGATAGTATGTACGCTAACTAGACCAATGTGATTTAAGTATTACCATTTTTTGATTATTTATTGTATAATGATATTTTTGATATAATTGAGAGTTACATTTCAGTATAGTTCATTTATGATTTACTAGGGTTCATGATTTAATTAATTTCATGTTCTACGCATTCTCTACTTGTGGTTAATGACATGTTAATTTGTCTCATCTTGTTGATTGCTACTCGCCAATTCCTCGCCTATGAACCCTGAAACTAGGTGTTGCTTATGCTTGACTATGATGATCAGTTATCTATGTTCACATGTTCACGTCTGTCTTTCACTCTACCCTGGAGGCACTCTCTGCAGTCATCAGCAATTTTCAAATTAAGGTAATGCCAACATACACTTTATATTTGTAACTACTTAGCATAGTTAACATTGTTGATAATCCCATCTTTGTATATTTTATTGATGGTCATATATGTGTGAATGAAAGGCTAGTTTGTTCTTAACTATGAAATGCAGTACCTATTTCTTATCCAGCCGGTCAATTTCTAAATCTATATTTCTTCTGTATATTTTAATGTATGTCCCTTTTCCTAAAATGAGTGACTTTGATCATTTAGGTGATTCATGCAACGATGCTATCATTCTTATACTCTCTCCATGTTATCTAGTATTCTGTAGTACGTAGTTCTTTGGTGCTTTCGTAGGTTCCATACTTCTACTTATTTCATCTTGATGAATGGTACTCTCCAAATCCCCATGTGAACCCTGAAACTAGGTCTTGCTTGTTTACTATGATGACCAATTGTCTGCGTCCACATGTTCATATTTGTCTTTCACTATACCCTGCATGCATTCCCTGCATATATCAACAACTTTCAAATTATGGTCATGCCTATTTTAGCATAGTTAACTTTGTTGATAATCCCATGTTGTTATATTTCGACTTTGATCATGTATGTTTGTAACTTTTTGTTCTTGCTATGTATTCGATCATGATTAGGTCATGACCCATCATTGCTATATCTGGATGGCGATGATATGTACGCTAACTAGACCAATGTGATTTAAGTATTACCATTTACTGATAATTTGTTGTATAATGATATTTTTATATAATTGAGAGTTACATTTTGGTATAGTTCATTTATGATTTACTAGGGTTCATGATTTAATTAATTTCACGTTCTACACATTCTCTACCTGTGGTTAATGACATGTTAATTTGTTTCATCTTGTTGATTACTACTCGCCAATTCCCCGCATGTGAACCTTGAAAATAGGTGTTTCTTATGCCTGACTGTGATGATTAGTTATCTATGTTCACATGTTCATGTTTGTCTTTCACTCTACCCTGTAGGCACTCTCTACAGTCATCAGCCATTTTCAAATTAAGGTAATGCCAACGTACACTTTACATTTGTAACTACTTAGCATAGTTAACATTGTTGATAATCACATCTTTGTATATTTTACTGGTGGTAATATATGTGTGAATGAAAAGATGGTTTGTTCTTAACTATGAAATGCAGTACCTATTTCTTATCCAGTCGATCAATTTCTAAATCTATATTTCTTCTGTATATTTTAGTGCATGTCTCTTTTCCTAAAATGAGGGACTCTGATCATTTAGGTGATTCATGCAACTATGGTATCATTCTTGTACTCTCTCCATGTTATCTAGTATTCTTTAGTACGTAGTTCTTTAGTATTTTTGTAGGTTCCATACTTCTATTTATTTCATCTTGATGAATGGTACTCTTCAAACCCTTCTGTGAACCCTGAAACTAGGTGTTGTTTTTTTACTATGATGACCAATTGTCTACATCCACATGTTCACATTCATCTTCCATTATACCATGCAGGCATTTCCTGCATTTATCAGCAACTTTCAAATTAAGGTCATGACAACACACTTTACATTTGTAAATACTTAGCGTAGTTAACGTTATTGATGATCCCATCTTGCTATATTTTGACGGATGAACATGTATGTTTGTAGGTGATTCGTGCTTGCTATGTATTCAATCATGATTAGGTGATGACCCATCGTTGCTATATCTGGATGGCGATCATATGTACGGTAACTAGATGAACATGATTTAAGTATTACCATTTATTGATAATTTTTTGTATGATATTTTTTGCTATAACTGAGTTACATTTCGGTATAGTTCATTTATATTTACTAGGGTTCATGATTAATTAATTTCACGTTCTACGCGTTCTCTACTTATGGTTAATGACATGTTTAAATATCCTTGTACTCTCTTCGTGTTATCCAGTATTTTATTATTCTCTAGTTCTTTACTGCTTTATTACTATGTTCCATACTTCTATTTGTTTCATCTTGATGAATGGTACTCCACAATTCCTCCCCGTGTCACCCTAAAACTAGGTGTTGCTAATAATTGTTTACTGTGATGACCAAATCTGTATGTTCACATGTTTATGTCTGTCTTTTACTCTACCCTGCTGGCTCTCTCTGCATTCATCAGCAATTTTCAAATTAAGGTCATGCCAACACACTTGGTATATATATTTATAACTACGTAGGATAGTTAACATTGTTGATGATCGTACCTTGGTATATTTGACTAACGATCATAGATTGAATGAAAAGCGGATTGTTCTTAAGTATGGATTGCAGGACCTATTTCTTATCCAGCGGGTCAATTTGTTAATCTATATTAGTGTCATTGTACATAACCTCCATAATGTAGGCATCCTCATAGGTTCAAGTTATTCATTAAATGATGCTTATATCCCACAGGTTCGCTTGTTGTTTTGTTAATATTGGAAACAGTAAAGACCACGGGGATGGAAGGAGATGATAATGGTGGCTGCTATGGGTTAAAGTGCACTTGTTTTGACCTTGCTAGCTTTAGGTGATTCATTTCTTGATATGTTTGTATCCCCACATTTAGCATTGTTCCTTTGTTAATGTTAAACTGTTCGAACACCTACATATGCTCTGCATGCCTGTTACTACTGCTCATTTAAGTCTAAATCTTGTTCATTGCAGAAAAATATTACGAGCCTCCTTCATGAGTTCTTAGGACTACAGATAGATGATCATTGCAGGTTCTTCAAGGTGCTTAATTACATCAAAAGTGGAAGATTGCAACTTACGGATGCAAACAATTATGTTTCAAATATGCCGCTTATTGTTGTATTACATCAGTTTTGAAATGTAGTATGTTTTGGAAAGCTGATTTGCAATCGGAAGCAGTACATTTCGGAACTGAGAGTTAGTATTTGTATACGCGTAAACTGCTTTTGGATGTATTTTAAAATTTGTATATGTACAAAATGTCTATTTTTGTACGTACCCCAGCCCGAATGTATTGAAATATGAAATATGCAATTATTGTTTTAATTCCAAAATCATAAGCAGTGACGTTCATGATAACTGTAACCGTCACTGCTTCGAACAAAAGAAGCGACGGGCACAAAACTCATTATACCTCACATGTCAGACGCTATAGGAGACGATCAGGAAAGAACAGAGCATGTCAATACTAATATACTACTGACTACGTTACATAAAATCTGCACGTCAGAGGCAAAACTTAATGACATGCACCTAATAGGTAGGCCGTCAGCGGAAAAGTACGGATGTCAGATTCATTGAAGAAAGCACGTCACAACAACACTACAGTCCACGGCCGCATGTTATGCACACACGTCACCGATGCATTACATGAAGCTCAACTTTCTTTCGTCAGATCAGCACCAAGACTAACGTGCCACCCATTGTTTGCGAGTCACTGGAATATCGCCGCCTAGCGCCGCTCGTTAGATTAATCAATACCGCCGACAGAACGAATTTTATCCAGTCGTCACTGCCATGTGCTATACATGATTGGCCATTGGCGGTACTCATTACCAGTGCCTGCGAATCAGCGACGAACGCCTCGATCGTCAGTGTATGGAAAAACACGCCTGTCACTGCTAGGCCTTTTTGGGCGTAGTGCTAGCCTTTTGAGGCTGTGTCAGCTAACATCCAGTCTCCATACTGAAAATCCTTTGGCTCATGCACTCCATTACCACATTCATCGAACTTGTGGCCTAACAGACCAAAAACCTTGCAGAACTTATGCACTTTCTCGTATGCAAGTTTCAGAAACATTGGTGATCTCCCCTCCGGAGTAAGGGTAGCTGAACGAGCCAGCGGTGCATAGACATTCAGTTTAACACTAGCTCGTACATAATCAACCTCAATGCTCCAGCTTGTCAGTTCAACCATCTCCACCTCACCAATACGGGATGCAAGATCCCATATGATCTCTTTCTTCCTCATCAACTCTGGGAGCTTATGGATCCAAACCCATGCGTAGATTTGATCCAGTTTTACCCCCTCATGCTGCAATATCCTGTCATACTTCTCAACACATTGGCCAACATCTCTGAATATCCACGGTCCCTCCTCCATGATCCGTGTCCAATCCCCCAAACATGCCGCCTAGATCACAGACTTGTTGTCTTCAACGAGATGCCAAGTCACCCTCTTGGCCGAGATCCATGCCAGCATCAGCGTTTTGAAAAGAGAAACATCACTAAAAGATTTATTAGTGTACAATCTAGCCAACGCCATCCAAGATGCTGCCTCCTTGATCTTCTCCAAATTCTCTCCTCGTACCTTTACTTCCTCCATTTTTGATCCTTGCATATTCAACTTCTTCAACAATTCTTCCCAATCCTGGTCACCATCAATTACCCCATCACCTACGTCCTTCCTGATGGGCGCCGCTATCCTTTCGGCACCCCTCCCCTCCCTAGATAGATCATGTTCACCACGCTAAGGTTGGGAAGTTGGACCAGCCAACCCTGTGATCAGCTCGAGCGGATGAATTGGAGGTCGGGTTCGGGGAACAGAGCACCGATCGATCAAAAACCTCATCGGCGACCACGATCGCCACTAAGTCCCCAAACCCTAATCGCACGAGGGAAGAGGTACTATTACTGCCACTACACTTTTTAGAGTGCTAGCAGGCTTTAGGTGGGCTGACCTTTTAAAGTAGCAGGTTTTATATGGTCTGGCCCGCTAGCAGTAGTAGGCCTTATATGGGGTGGCCCACCAGCAGTAGGAGGCCATAGGTGGGTCGTCTTGCCAGCAGTAGTAGGCCTTATATGGACTGGCCCACCAGCAGTAGGAGGCCATAGATGGGCCGACCCGCTAGCAGTAGTAGGCCTTATATAGATCGGCCCACCAGCAGTAGGAGGCCTAGGAGGCCATAGATGGGCTAGCCCGCCAGCAGTAGGAGGCCATAGATGGGCCAGATCTTTATGTCTTAACAACCTTAGGTGGGCCTGCCTGCTTAAAGTTTAGTGGGTCTGCCATCTACCACGGTTTTACAACTGTGGCAAAATAGACGACATCGTGACCGGCTAGTTAATGGCGGTTGCCACATGCCACTTAGGCTGACGTCAATAATTTGATGGTCTGGTGAAATCCATCTACCATGGAACATATTTTTGTGGCTGAACGCTCACATCTACCATGGGTTTCAAAAAAATTGTGGAAGATTCTGACATGGTTCATAGGCCATGGTAGGAATATCATGATTGAAGACTCATTAACCATGAAAAATTCCCCTTTTACCACTATTTTTATCGTGGTAGATGGGCATTTTTCTTCTAGTGTTCGGATGGCGACAACGATGAATTCTGCTTTGGCGACTTCGACGAGGAGGATGAGGAGTTGGCGATGTGGGTTGACCTATAGCCACTGTCAAACAAAGAGAATGCAGCATTGTTGCCTCTTTCAAGACGGTGTGCCAGTTGCGGAACGCCACCCGCAAGCACTAGAGGAGGCGAACATGTCGTTGTTTGCCCGCTCATGGATATCTCCACCAAGCAGGCTTCGGTGCAGGAGAACGCCCGTGTCCTCATGGAGGCGAATCGATAATGGATCCTAGAGCTCAATGCCCAGACCGTGGCTGAGGCCGCCGCTTTCAAGGCTTAGCGGCTAGCCCTTAATGGGCATCTCCACCTAAGGCCCGCTTCAGTGAAGGCAGAGAGGGCACGCATGCGCGCGAGGAGAGGGCGACATTTAGTTTAAATCTAGTTTAAATTTTAGTTGAATTTTGTTCAACTTTGTAATATACAACAAACTTTTAAAGAAATTTAAATTCATGTTTTCTCTATTGGGCCGCCCATAAATGCGGACACTCGTGCCCCTAAAACGCCCAAACTGGCACCTGTGGTGAACACCTCTTGAGGGCACGGATGGAGATGCTCTTAATAACGTGAGTAGTCGATTTGTGAATACGAACCGGCAGGGTATGCTCTCCTAGTGCCATGCCTGCAGGTTTGCCTTAGCTCTAGTGGTCCTGGCTTTTTGAGGTAGTGTGGTGTGTTCGTGTAGAAAAGAATGTCTCAGATTTGTCTAAATATGTGTATGTTTAAACACGTTTTAGTGTATAGATACGGAACGAAGGGAGTATCTTGATCTCAAGCCTAATTTCCAAAATTTGCAAATGTGAGTACTTGGTTCATTTAAACAAAATCTTGGTCTAGTTGGTACCTTGGTTTTGTGTTGTGACATGTAGTAACTAGTACTCCATCCATTCATTTTAGCTTTTTTTTTGGTAAGTGTATGTATACTGATGTTGATACACATTTAATCTACTTTGATATATTCAAAATGTCTTATATTAGTGAAAAGAGAAAGTATCTCTCTAGTCTGCAAGCAGCATTGTTAATCCTGCACCTGCTAATCCGTAATAACCTGCCCACTATGCTTGCAAGCTACTTTCTCATGTTTAAAAGAGTGTACTTCGAGCTCTCTTGAAGAGTCAAATTATTTTAAACTTTGACCAATTTAACGTAAAAATACACAATATTTATGAAACCAAATAGTTATATGATAAAAATATATTACATGATGAGTCGAATGATACTAATTTTAGGCCATAAATGTTCGTTCCCTTTTGTTTAACCGTGATCAAACTTAAAAAGTTTGACTCTACTAAAATTGAAAATACACTTTTTCGTGGATGAAATGAGCTAAGTATGATACAGTAACTCGTACCGCTAGGTGACTGATGGCCAGTTGGGGTGCCGGCTTGCTCCGCCGTCGGCGCCTTCTTCCCAATTAGCAGTATTCACGCGCGCGCGATTCACTCTGTGAAAATAGCGAGGCATGCAGGCATCTCAGCCTTCGTGTTGTGAAATCTTCACTGTCACTCAAGAGCTAGCTAGCAGCAGAGATAGTACGTTGCTTCCAGTCTGTGCCTCGTTCGTTACACTTCACCGTTACCCTTTGGATTGCATCGCGATAACGACTAAACTATATCCATCTCGAAGTCGATCGCCGCCGCCGCCAAATCTGCCCTATAAATACCGCGGCCGCCATCATCCATCATATCCCATCACCCTCCTCGATCTCCTCGATCTCCACAGCTCCCGGTCGATCGGCTCTCACTCCCACTCGCGTAAGATGTCTCAAGGATACACCCTGGGAGGTGTATCTGTTTCATAGAAGAAGAGGCCAAGACGGTCGATACAACGCCAAAAGGCTACCCGATACAAACGCAACACACGGTTCACACCACAACCTACACCGACCAAACAACACGTACTCGCCTTGTACCGTCTACAGCCAAGAATGGCGAGGAGGCGATACACCGAGGCTTCAAGGCCGCGTCACAACCGAAGGGAGCTTCACGAGACCGATTCAAACTCCGAGAGGCACAAGCCAACGCACTGCCCACCCATTAGCGCCTAAGAGTTGGCGAGTAAGCAGCGGGACCGAACCCGAACAGAGAATTCGTCGACCCTGGAGCGCCGGCGGCGGTGTACATAGCGCCCTGAAAGCCCCTGCCCTGAGCAGCGACCATCATCGACTCCAACAAGCGCACGAAAGACTCCACGAACCACCTAGGCGACGCCCCCAAGGAGGAAAACGACGCAGCTGCGCCGCCGCCGCCCGAACCGAAGTCCGGCTCTAGGGTTTCCCCCGGTGGTCGAGGCGGGGAAGAACGAGCAGCGCCATGACGACGCCTCCAAGGAGGTGACGGCGCCCGCGGGCGTCGCCGTCGTCCGCATCATGCAGGGCTTTCACCCGGCCCTGCCGTCGACCCCAACGCCACCAGACACGCTCCAAGGAGTCGCCTTTGGGCTCACCGCCGACGAGAAGCGAGCAGAAGATGCCGCCGCGGAGCAGGAGGGGTGACCACCGTCCCACCTCGAACCACCGATCCACCGAGACGGGGCTGGACGGAGGGGATCCAGCCACCGCCGTCACCTGGCAGAAAGCCGGCGTCGCCACGACGCCCAGCAACCGACCAGGCGCCACGCGCAGCCTGCTGTGGCGAGCAAGCCCAGACAGGAGGCTGGAGCTCGCGGCCACAGCAGGGGCGCCACCACCACCGTCGCAGGAGGCCACGCCTCGACCGACGTCGCCACGCCGTACCCGCCGCCGAGCTTCGCAGCGCCACGCCGCCAAGCCAACACCGGCCACACGTCGTCGCAGCCGCCGGGGGAGAGGCGCCGCCGCCGCGCGAGGGCGAGCCCCGCCGCCGCCATCACCGCAAGGCTTCGCCCGGCGGGTCCTCTGGCGGCGGCGGGAGGACGAGAGCGAGGAGGGGGTCGCGGCTGGCGGCGGATGAGTTTCCCCCGTGTCGCCTAGGGCTAGGCGACGCGGGGGCTGGGAGAGGGAGGGAGGGCGGTGGAGGGGCCGGAGCCGGAGCGGCGGTGGAGGGGCCGGAGCCGGAGCGGCGGCGGCGGCGGGGAGGAACCCTAGGAATCGCGGGTCAGGGTCTCGCTCTCGAATATCGTTGTGTGCACCGTAAGATGACAACAATGGCTCAGGTAGGCGCCATAGATTGTCCTAGCTAGAGCATCACATGATCGAGGAATACATATGCGTGTACCACGCTCATTTCCATCGTTTGTGCATATATGTGTGCTTGTTTCAGGAGGTGACCTTCGACGCGAACCTGATCCAGCAAAGCACGCTGGAGGACGGCAGCCTCGCCGGCTTGGCGCCGTTCGGCTCCCACACGACGACGCTGTCCGTGCACAGCGAGGAGGACGGCGCCACGCTCCCGGTCACCATGGAGCAGCACCAAGGCAGTGGCCGGTACATCCTGGTGTCAGGGCGGGCCGACGAGAAGGACGGCCTGCGCCAGGTGATCAGTGGCGCGATCAAGCCCCGGATCACGTACCGCGTCGGTGGATGGGTCAGGCTCGGCGCGTCGTCGCGGGCAGGCGGCGCGGCGTTGCGCGTCAACCTTGCCGTGGACGGTGACGAGGTCGAGTGTGGCGCGGTGTGCGCCGAGGCCGATGGTTGGACGGAAATCAAGGGTGCGTTCCGGCTGAGGACGGAGGCCCGCGGCGCGGCGGTGTACGTCCATGGCGCGCCTCCCGGCGTGGACGTCAAGGTCATGGACCTCCGTGTCTTCGCCACGGACTGCCAGGCGCGGTTCAGGGAACTCAAGGACAAGACAGACAAGGTGAGCATGTCGATCGATTGGGCAGACAGTGACATGAGTACATGGCACGTCGAGATCTTTTTTCGGCGGTGCATGCGCATGTTATTAGGCAATTGACGAATCGGGTAATGAATGATTCAAACTTTACCGTGTTTAACTGATGCAGGCTCGTAAGCGGGACGTGGTGTTGAAGCTGGGCGGCGCGGCGACGGGAGCGGCGGTGGCGGGGGCGTCCGTCCGCGTGGTGCAGAACTGCAGATCGACAACACCTTCCCGTTCGGCACCTGCATCAACACGTCGGTGGTCCAGAACCCGGCCTTCGTGGAATTCTTCAGCAACCACTTCGACTGGGCGGTGTTCGAGAACGAGCTCAAGTGGTATCACACGGAGGCGCAGCAGGGGCAGCTCAACTACGGCGACGCCGACTCGCTGCTCGAGTTCTGCGACCGCCACGGCGCGAAGGTGCGCGGCCACTGCATCTTCTGGTCCGTGGAGGGGGACGTGCAGCAGTGGGTCAAGGACCTCCGGGGCCGCGACGCGCTCATGGACGCCGTCCAGTCTCGCCTCAACGGCCTCGTCTCCCGCTACGCCGGCAGGTTCCCACACTACGACGTCAACAACGAGATGCTCCACGGCCACTTCTTCCGGGACAGCCTCGGCGACGACATCCCCGCGCTCATGTTCACCGAGGCCGCGCGGATCGACCCTGCCGTACGTGGACCTCTTCGTTAACGACTACAACGTCGAGTGCGGCAACGACCCCAACGCCACCCCAGAGAAGTACGTCGAGCTGATCAGGTCCCTTCAGAGCGGCGGCGCGAAGGTCGGCGGGATAGGGCTGCAGGGGCACGTGAGCAACCCGGTGGGGCAGGTGATCTGCGACGCGCTCGACAAGCTCGCCGCCACCGGCGTGCCCATCTGGTTCACGGAGCTGGACGTGCCGGAGCAGGACGTGGGGCTGCGAGCCCAGGACCTGGAGGTGGTGCTCCGGGAGGCCTACGCGCACCCGGCGGTGGAGGGCGTCGTGCTCTGGGGGTTCTTGCAGGGTACCATGTGGCGCCAGAACGCCTGGCTGGTGAACTCCGACGGCACCGTCAACGAAGCAGGCCAGATGTTCGTGAACCTTCAGAAGGAGTGGAGGACGGACGTGCGCGGGATCTTGGATGGCGATGGGAACTTCAAGTTCAGGGGATTCCACGGCACATACGTCGTGGAGGTTAAGACGACGACGGGGAAACAGATCCTCAAGACGTTCACCGTGGACAAAGGCGACGATAACACCACGCCTCTCCTGTTGGATCTGGCCGACGTCTGACGGTGATTTAATTACCCTGTCATCATAGTACGTACGGAGTACTACCGAATAAAGTTAATGAAGTTACATGTAATACACTGATTGATTCAAGGGGTGACACGTTAAGAAATTATACTAGACATAAGGTATAACTTCACATTGTTTTTTTTTGCGAAATTCACATTGTTAAGGTAAGGTATTGTACTGGCTAAAACAAAAGAGCTATTGGTCTATTTGTTACTACAGTACCCATGGTGCCTATGTTGTCCACTTTATGTTCTACTTTCACTCTCTTTTTCTAATACTACAGTTCACAGTGGTATTGCACTCGCTAGGCCATGACCATGCACTATGTGAGCAAAAAGGTTCAAAGACTCCAGTGAGTCGATTCAACACATAGTACCATCAGTTCAAAGCACCTGACAGGAAAAGCGGCTCAACTCCATAGTTCTATTCCTTGCATGCATTTGTGAGCCCTTGTGTCACAACTGTATGTGAAGAAGGCTAAAAGTAGTAGAAAAGTGTGTTGTTTATTTGACTATGGGACTCACAACTGATTCATCACATTGCAAGAAAAACTACCCGCACTAGTGGAAAAAGGGTCTATTGTCCCGGTTGGTAACGGGTTTTAGTCCCGGTTGTCCAACCAGGACTGGCAAAGCGGGACTAAAGCCATCTCCCCCCCCCCCCCCTCCCCTAGTCCTGGTTGTTCACGAAGCGGGACTAAAGGCCATCCACGTGACCTCGGCCGAGTGCGCGGGCTGGGGGACCGTTAGTCCCGGCTGGTAATACGAATCGAGACTAAAGGTTTCCTGTCGCTGCGCAGCTGTTACTCTGCCGCGGCAGAGAAATTATGTGTTTCTCTGCCTAGGCAAGATTTTGTATTTTTTTTCATTTTGTGTTTTCCATTTCATTTCTTTTTAAAATTGTGTTTCATTTCAAACAAGTTTATGTACACATATTCTACACTACTACATACACATTACATGTTGATGCATATATAATATTTGATCTCTTGCGACCATATATACATATACAATTTCAAATAAGTTTCCGTACAACTATTCAATTACATGGAGATCACTAAATTACATATTTAGTTCCACGTACTCCGCATAGTGTTCTCCTTTTGGAATCAAGGACCTCCCTCATCAGAAATCCCGTTAATTCCTCTTGAATTGCTCGTAAGCGCTGGTCTGGTAGGAGCTTCTCCCGCATGTCCATCATCTTTAAGAAGGAGATCAATATGGATATATATAAGTTGAATGAAACTCAACACAATTGATGGTAATAAAATAAAACTGTGAATATTGTTTACGTCCATCAAAGTTCAACTCACGAGATCTCCTCTCACCGGTCAACCACCAGATGTACTCACAAACATAGAATCCACATAGATTAGTCCCCTTTGGCTGCTCCAAACCCTTTGTTGTTTTATAAGTTAGCTCATCTTTGAATGGACCTATTATTTTCTTTCTGAAACATGTCCAAACCCTGCAGGACAAAGAAAATAAACAAAGGAGTTATTAAATACTTGATATCAGGAAATGAACGAAAGAGGCCGATATAGTGCGGTAATGATTGAAATTACTTCTGCAACATTGCTTTCATGTCGCTCCACAGCTCTTGGTCCTTATTCAATGAGTCCATGACTTCAACTTGGGACTTGTCAACTTGAATTCTTAGCAGAATCCAGTGGAACCTGCGGACACGTTTACATACGCAGACATGCATAACTCATCAATTACACTTAAAATCAAGTAAGCAAAAAAGAATATGTACAAGACAGGAACACTCACTTGAAGTTGTAAGGAAATAGAATTTCCCTTTTGAGATTTTGCTCGATAAAAAATGTGTACAGATCATGCTCCGCGTCTTTGGGGTGACGTCGTAACGTAATTTCATTAACGATATATGGGTCAATGAACCCAATGTCATAGATTACCCTTTGTTTGCATTCGAGCTTTTTTATTCTGCATAAGAGTGTACAAAAGAATATAGTTAGGATAATATATTACAGGCAATGAACAAGCTAAGCTAGAGACTTAATTAAAGGAATAAATCACTTACAGACAATAGCAACCGATGATAGATTTGTCGAGGGCGCGTTGATTGAATAACTGAAACAATTCGTCTAATTGAATATGTATTGAGTATCTTTTGAAGTGATGCACCTCTCTAACGTCTGCCGAAAAATATTCTTTCATGTTCTTCCTTTTTATGTGCTCCTTGTACCAGTTGAGCATATTTCGCATATGTGTTGATAGACTCGCTTCCTCCTCAGGACTGACCAGAGGCCCCCGTATGACATATTGCCGTACAATCTCACCCTTTGGCGCTTCTTCATGTCTAACATTTGAGAAAGAGAGATACTGATTGCGTCTGCTTGTTCTTTGGCCTTCAATACAGATATATTCAATTCTCTAGCAGCATGTATGATTCTGGGGTCCAATAATTAGTAGTCCTTATCCATATTGGCTCTGAAAGCCTTATCGATATCGTAAGTCACTATGAGCAGGGGCGATTGATTTTTCTATTCTCCGAGTTGGGGAATTTGTTTCCCAGTTTTTGCACATGGGTGTGTGTTCGTCAGCGTCATGCGGAACAGATTGTCCACTAGGACCCTTTCCAAAGACTACTTTTAAATCCTTGACCATATCAAATACATCAGCACCAGTATGTTCTATAGGCTTCGGCTGGTGGCGAAGGAATGACCCTCGGGTCCTCGATATTGGCCTACCTGGTTTTCGGCCCTGGTGAGCGTCCACCGAAGGGATGGCAAGGCCCATAAACGCGATTGACTGGCGCGGCCCAGGAGCAAGACTTGGCGTGTAATGCAAGGACTCGAAGAACAAGACCTAGTCGAATTAGGACTTGTATAGGGCTCTGTACGTAACTTGGAGAGCAATCCTGAGACCCAACCTTCGCATATAAAAGGTTGGGAGGGAGATCCAAGGCCGGGCCTAGACACTTTTTCCATCATCCACCTGAGCGCTCGAATCCTCGAGAGTACCTCACCTTCAGCTAGATCCAATCTACGCCACTGCTGTAAACACCGCCATTGTAAACACCCAAGCAATAAAGTCATACAAGCAGGATGTAGGTCTTTACCCGCTAAGGGGGCTGAACCTGGGTAAAACCTGTGTTTCTCTGCATCGTCTGATCGCTGTCGAGTTCGCCGGATCCCCTGATGCACCATGATTCCAAAGCCCTCAAGCATGGGCATTGCCGGGGTCAAACCTCGTCAGCTGGTGATCTGCTTTACCGTTGAAATGCTTGCCTTTCTTTCTTAAGGTATGTTGTTGGGCAAGAAATCGACGATGTCCTGGGTACACATTCTTCTTACAATTATCCAAATATATACTTTCAGTCTCATCTAAACAGTGCATGCATGCCTTGTATTCCTTGTTTATCTATCCTAAAAGGTTACTAAGAGCAGACCAATCATTGATGGTTACGAACAGCAACGCTCGTAGTTCGAATTCTTTCCGTTCGTGCTCATCCCACACATGTACAACAGGTTTGTCCCACAACTATAAAAGTTCATCAACTAATGGCCTTAGGTACACATAAATGTCATTTTCGGGTTGCCTCTGGCCTTGGATGAGCACTTGCATCATAATGAACTTCTGCTTCATGCACAGCCAAGGAGGAAGGTTATAGATGCATAGAGTCACGGGCCAGGTGCTATGACTGGAGCTCTGCTCCTCAAAAGGATTCATGACATTTGTACTTAGACCAAACCTTAAGTTCCTTGCGTCACCTGCAAAACTTTGAACTCTCTGTCGATCTTTCTCCATTGCGACCCATCAACGGGGTGTCTCAACATCCCGTCTGACTTACGGTCCTCTTTGTGCCATCGCAACAACTTGGCATGCTCTTTGTTCCTCGACAAACATTTTAACTGTGGTATTATATGAGCATACCACATCACCTTGGTAGGAACCTTCTTCCTGAGGGGCTCGCCCTCAACATTACCAGGGTCATCTCCTCTGATCTTATACCGCAATGCAGTGCATG